>CM053575.1:53343931-53478335 GCA_028646485.1 Cryptoprocta ferox | reverse complement strand
TAAGTCCCCAGCAGTGCTATTGCTGGGTCATAGGGGAGTTCTACTGATAGTTTTAAAAATGTGTTTTAAAACGTTCAAGTATAGATTTAAAAGTAAAAATGTTAGGATTTTAGAAAATTCATTAACGTATTTTAATCATAAATATAATCTGTGTACATATGCCACAAAACCTGCTAGTTCTCCTTCCTTGTTCTTTTTCTTAATTTTTTAAATGTTATTTATTTTTGAGAGAGAGACAGAGAGAGAGAGAGAGAGAGAGAGAGACAGAGAGAGAGAGACAGAATGCGAGCAGGGGATGGGCAAAGAGAGAGGGAGACACAGAATCCGAAGCAGGCTCCAGGCTCCGAGCTGTCAGCAACAGAGCCTGATGTGGGGCTCAAACCCATGAACTGTGAGATCATGATGAGAGCCAAGGTTGGATGCTTAACCAACTGAGCTACCCAGATGCCCCTCTCTTTCCTTGTTCTTAGTTATAGGCTCATGCCTATCCTCTCAAGCCACTCTAATATCATTCCTGCTATAATCATTTAAAAAAAATTTTACTTATTTTGAGATGGGGGGGGGGGAGCAGAGAGAGATAGAGAGAGAGAATACCAAGCAGGCTCTGCACTGTCAGCACAGTGGGGCTCAAACTCACAAACCTGTGAGATCATGACCTGAGCTGAAATCAAAGAGTCAGATGCTTAACCAACTGAGCCACTCAGTCACCATTCCTTGTTTATACCTTTAATCTCTCATATTATTTCATGTTTTTTCATCATTTTCCAACTAATCAATACACAACCTTCGTAAAAGGCAAACTGGAGATACCTTGAACTTTTAGAAATTTATCTAAAGATATGCTCGGGCAGAAGTGAAATGACTTATCTATTCAATGTAGTACTATTTTCAATAGAGAAAACTAGACACAATTTAAATATCCACCTAGAGGTGATAGATTAAAATAAGTTATGGTACACAGAGAAATAACATCCAGTTACAAAAAGATGGAAGCAATTATATGCTGATAACATTCTTTGTATATGGATAAGATACACGGTTAAGTATACAAACATGATGCGTTTTACCATTTGGGTAAAAATGGGAAATATATGCATATATAACCTCTGAAAGAAAACTGATATATACTGATATATTATGGGAGGGAACTATAACTGGAAGATAAGAGGGACACTTTTCAATGTATACCCTTTTAATTTTTGAACCACAAATTATTTTTAAAAATAAGATTATCTTAAAATAAAATAAAACAAAAATAACCAATAAGTATCTATTTACAACTTATGTCTTCAACCTTGGATTAGACATAAGAAAGGAATCCTGAGTCTTACCCTATTTCCAAATCTATTCTTCTCAGTAATGGAGGGAATTCAGAATGCTATCAGCAATAAAACATTACCTCCTGCCAAGTATTTTCCTATCTATGCCATGGGGGCGAATGCGGAACATATACAAAATATAATACAAAACCCCTTTTAAAGACTTAAATTAGTACAAAAGCACTCTAGGTTGACTTTAATACTGGAATTACAATGGTGCAACTGCACAGTTAGGTATTCTTTCAACAGTCAAACATTTATTGAACATCTACACTCTTCTGGCATTGAACAGGTTGTAGTTCTTGATGTATGTAATAATAATTACCAAAGGAACTTTTAAAAATACTGATGCTTGGGTTTTACTTCTAGAAATTGATTCAGATGGCTTGACATGTGGCCTAGGCACTATTTTTTCTTTTAATTTTAGAGAGTGAGAGAGAGAGAGCACACATGGGATAGGGGCAGCAGCAGGACAGAGAATGCCAAGTAGGCTCCATGCTCAGCAAAGAGCCTGAGGTAGGGCTCAATCTCTCGACCCTGGGATTATGATCTGAGCTGAAATCAACAATTGGGACACTCAACCGACTGAGCCAGCAGGCGTCCCTGCACTGATAATTTTTAAAGATCCCGAAGTTGAGAGAGGGGTGTAGGAATAAAAAGGTAGATTAAATGATTTGGAATGAGAGAAGAGTTCAAATTCCTCATAGTTCCTACCATTTTCCTCTAATTCCCTGCAAATCCCTAACAATTAGAGTATGGATTTGGGCAAATTCCAATTATTTAAATTCTTTTTGCATTGGATTATAGTGACTGAATAAAATAACATATCTTTCAAAAGAATCTAATACATCTGGGATTTAGTAGTTGCTCAGAAAAAGGGTAAAATCCTAACTTCTGATAGAAAAACTGCCTGTGTAGAAGTAAACTCCACCTTCAGCCTAGACTTATTTTTTCTGGTTTGCTGGTTGTATTTGAATTCCTACTGGAAAACTCAAAGTAGAACTCTTAATTCTACTGACTCATCAGTCACTCACAAATCCACCTACGTATGTACTAATTTGAGTATAACAACCACACATGGTATGTCAAACATGTTATAAATGATTTTAAGGATCTATGCATGAATTTTTGATGTCTGGACTCAGGGTCTCATCACAGTAATAGTACCTAACATTTACTCTGCCACAACAGTGAGTCACTCTGCCAAGTAATTTACAGGCATGATTCCATTTAATCCTCACAAAACTTCATTATTTTTATCCCCATTTCACAGATGACAGATTTAGAGATATAAAGTAACTTGCTCAAGGTTATACAACTAACTACTAAGTGGCAGTGACAGGATTCAAATCCAGTTCCATCACTCTTTAAAAGTCTCTGCTCTTTACCCCAATGCTATACTAATTCTTGGATCCTTTTTTTTCCTCTCACTCTTTCATTTATGCTTCTGAAAAGTAATAAGGCTTCAGAGTACATTATCAGAAGTTTCCTTTGCCAAAGGCCACAGAAACTTTACAAGTTGGCCAGAGGCCAGAAAAGATTACCCGTTAAAGAAAAATTACCTTGTATAAATGGAAATTATTCCTAGGAGAACACCTTCCACTTCTAATCCCCTTCATTAAAAAAAATAATAATGTTCTAAGGACTACCCAATTTATACCAACATCTGAGTAATTCCCATCTGGTTAAAGAGCCAATAATCTATACCTCCAAAGGTTGTTCCTACTCCCACAGAGACTTTCCTGGCATGCTCTTTTGAAATTTATTTGAACACATAATTACTTATATACTCTATGAGTTCAGGTAATTCTGCAACCATTGTTAGACATGAAGTAGATAGCGAGGATCTCACATCAATCTTTATATTCTAGTCAGAAAGAATACTCTATTTTAAGGATGTAGTTTTAGTTTATAAAAATATTTTGTGGCACAGAAACAGACCCCCAGATCAATGGAACAGAATAGAGAACCCAGAAATGACCCACAAACATATGGTTAACTAATCTTTGAAAAGCAGGAAAGGATATCCAATGGACAGTCTCTTCAGCAAGTGGTGCTGGGAAAGCTGGACAGCGACATGCAGAAAAATGAACCTGGACCACTTTCTTACACCACGCACAAAGATACACTCAAAATGGATGAAAGACCTAAACGTAAACAGGAAACCATCAAAATCCTCGAGGAGAAAGCAGGCAAAAACCTCTTTAACCTTGGCCGCAGCAACTTCTTACTCAACATGTCTCCGGAGGCAAGGGAAACAAAAGCAAAAATGAATTCTTGGGACCTCTTCAAAATTAAAAGCTTCTGCACAGCGAAGGAAACAATCAGCAAAACTAAAAGGCAGCCAGCAGAATGAGAGAAGATATTTGCAAAGACGTATCAGATAAAGGGGTAGTATCCAAAATCTATAAAGAACTTAACCAAACTCAACACCCGGAAAACAAATAATCCAGTGAAGAAATGGGCAAAAGACATGAATAGACACTTCTCCAAAGAAGACATCCAGATGGCCAACTGACATATAAAAAAATGCTCAATGTCACTCATCACCAGGGAAATACAAATCAAAACCACAATGAGATACCACCTCACACCCATCAGAATGGCTAACATTAAAAACTCAGACAAAAACAGATGGTGGAAAGGAGGAGAAAGAGGATCTCTTCTGCACTGCTGGTAAGAATGCAAACTGGTGCAGCCACTCTGGAAAACATTGTGGAGGTTCCTCAAAAAATTAAAACTAGAACTACCCTACAACCCAGCAATTGCACTACTAGGTATTTATCCAAGGGATACCGGTATGCCGTTTTGAAGGGACACATGCACCCCAATGTTTATAGCAGCACTATCAACAATAGCCAAAGTATGGAAAGAGCCCAAATGTCCATCGATGGATGAATGGACAAAGAAGATGTGGTATGTGTATATATGTATACACACATACATACAATGGAGTATTACTTGGCAATCAAAAAAATTCAATCTTGCCATTTGCAACTACGTGGATGGAACTAGAGGGTATTAGGCTAAGTGAAATTAATCAGTCAAAGACAGACAAATATCATATGACTTCATTCATATGAGGACTTTAAGATACAAAATAGATGAACATAGGGAAGGGAAGCAAAAATAGTACAAAAACAGGGAGGGGGACAAAACATAAGAGACTCTTAAATATAGAGAACAAACAGAGGGTTGCTGGAGGGATGGAGGGAGGGGGAATGGGCTAAATGGGTAAGGGGCATTAAGGTATCTACTCCTGAAATCATTGTTGCACTATATGCTAACTTGGATATAAATTAAAAAATAAATAAAAATAAAAAGTTTGCTTTTTATTCTTTTAAGCCTACCTCTTTTATAGTCATTATAGCCTGTGTAGGCTCTTTTTAGTTATAATTTTTTAAATAATTACTGACTTTCGTTCCCCAAGATGTCGTAATGGAAGAATTTTGAAGTAATGAAAAGAACTTTAAATCCTCATTTTTAAAGTATAAATTAACCTTGTTTTACTTTTTATTCACCAGAATCTATGATATGTATTAGGACAAAATTGAGGTGGGGTGATGGGCAATACTGGGATAATTATAAACTAGTGACACAATGCCTCTGCTCTCAAGAAACTAATGTTAAATGCATAAATATCTAACATAATGTAGAGTTAAGTGCCCTAAGAGGTATAGCTTACGGGCTGTTAATGTTTAAAGGAGGGAATAAAGAATATTTAAAAAAAAAAGATTACTTTTAGCTTGGGAAATAAAAAGAGGCTTCAAAGAAAAAGTAACATTGAAGCTATTAAGCTATTAAGGCATTGAAGGACAGACAGAATTTGGACTGATGGAAATAGAGAAGGATACGGAAGACAAACAACTCAGGCAGAGAGAAGGGCACCAATAAGAACCCAGTATGGTGCCTGCCTGTCATAGTGAGCACTGATAAAGGACAAACAAAATAAAAAAAATAGTTAACTGCAAAAAGGTGAAAATAAGTAAAACAGTTTTGAAAAACTAAAACTGATACAACTAAGAGCAGATCATGGAGAAAGAATGACATTAGATGTAATACAGTGGGGAATTTATTTCTTTTTCTGTTATTTGTGTGTTTTCGACCCAAAAGCCTGATAGAGTTTCAATGGTTCAGATTAAAGTATTTTAGAAAGAACAATGTGGTGAAAGATACAAGATGAATTTAAATCTGTAAAAAAAAAAAAATGTGTTGCTGCAATAACCTGGTTAGAAGATGGAAGTCTAGACTGGGAATGGAATTAAAAAGGAGGAAAACATAGAAAGACTTTTCAAAAAGGCAATCAACAGATCTCAGGAATGTTCAGATATGGAAGATGACTGACAGTAGAACCGAAGTCAATTCTGAAGTTTTGAACTTAAAAGAGAGTTGAATTATTAAGTCCAACAATTTGTAAATAAAAATCTATGTTGGGAGGTCAATTTACACAGAATTTTTTTATGTCAAAATAAAGTTTATTTCAAACCCAACATAATACATGTATAATTTCCTTCCAACTCTTGTTACCAGAGTAAAGAGTTTGGCAGACACAGAACAAAATGGTATAGTGGGAGACACACAGGAAATACAGTTTCTGCCTAAATGATGTGAATCAAATGTGTTTATAGACCCTTTGTTATTGTCACAGACTCATTCAGAAGCTTAATGAACCCTCATTCCAGAAACCAGTGCACAATATACTCTGCACACAATTGCACTGACTTCAAGAAGCTCATATATGAATTCTAAATAAGAATTCTGGGCCTATACTTTGACCATAGCAACCTATTTCCAGGAGAAATACAAAAAATTTAAAAAGGGAGAAAATTATGAGGAAATACTACATTTTTTTTCTTTTTTAAATGTTTATTTCTTTTTAAGAGAGGGACAGAACATAAGGGGGGAAGAGCAGAAAGAGAGGGAGACACAGAATGCAAAGCAGGTTCCAGGCTCTGAGCTGTCAGCACAGAGTCCGATGCGGGACTAGAACTCACGGACCATGAGATCACGACCTAAGCTGAAGTTGAAGGCTTAACTGACTGAGGCAGCCACATAGGTGCCCTGAGGAGATACTACATTCTTAATACTTCCTAAACTTAAACAAGTTTTCCATTTGCTACACACTAAAAGTTTGTTTTCATAACCCAGTTCTGCCTTTACTAATTGTGTGACCTGGGCCAAGTCACTTAACTTCTCTATGCCTTAGTTTCTTCTTGTGAGATGGGGTTATAATGCCAATTTTATAGGGGCTGTGATGAGGATTACAGTAGCCTTCTTCCTTGGTTAGCCTGTTCTATTTTTATCATAGAACTAATCATTTCCTAAAATTAGTTTGTTCTTATATTTGTTATTATCCTAATCACTCCACCTAATTTGCTACTAATGTGAGATCCAGGAGAGCAAGAACATTCTCCCTTTGTTCACCAATGTACTCTTGGGGTCGGACACATTAATGATTATCTGTTGACAGTAAAAAATGAGCTCCTGTGCATAAAGCACTTAGCTTGGTGCCTCAGTAAATTATTATCATTATGACTATTATTATTATTATCATCATCATCACCATTGGGCTGAAGCTAACAAACAGAAGCCTCTTTACTGAATTCTGATGAGGTTTCCAGTAAAGGGAAATGGAACACTGTGTTACAAGCATGAGAGTAGACATATAGATAGATCAAACAGAATTGAGAGTCCAGAAATAAACTCTAACATTTACAGTCCATAGATTTTCAACAAAAGGACCAAGACAATTCACTGGGGAAAAAACAGTCTTGCCAAAAAATGGTGTTAGGACAACTGGATATTCATATATCATACGAATCTGAACCCCTCCCCCTCACAACTACACATATAATTAAATCACAGTGGATCATAAACCTATATGTAAGAGCAAAAACTATAAAATTCTAAGACGAAAACACAGGAGTAAATCTTCATGATCTTGGATTAGGCAACAATTTATTAGCTACACCACCAAAAGTAAAAATAAGATTTAGGAGTTGGACTTCGTCAAAATTAAAATTTTTCATCAAAACTATACACAGGTTTGGTACAGGTCGAAAACGGCAGTGGTGGCTGGGTCCGGGGTTTCTGGGCTGTTAGGTCAATCCAGGGCACAGCTGGGGTGGTCCATGTTGAGTGGCACCCATAGCCAAGGAGGCCTCAGTTTGAAGGTGGAAGGCCCTCACCTACTTTGTAGCATTCCCTGGCGTGGGAGTGAGCATGCTGAACACAGGGAGAGCACTCGAGGCCCGAGTTCCAAACCTACCCCCATCTCTACATCAAGGCTAAGCCCTTTCCCTGGGGAGATGGTAATCATACTCCATAACGCTCATGCAAATCTACTTCCAATCGGCTACGAGGATGAATAGAGGGAACCTGGACCACTACCCAGTGGGGACCACATTACTGGTTTGGACCAAGACTCTGCACACAGACCAGAAAAGTATCTGGGATCTTAAGTTTACCTTCTTTATTTGTTATCAGTGATGATCAATATACTGATCTTCCATCCCTTTGCTTATGGCAGTAGATAGCTTAAATAAATAGATTGGTCCATGGCGTGGGGAACCCCACTATATACAGTTTTTACATTATGGCTGTGTACAGATTATCTTAGTTTAAATTTCATTTCCAGTAATTGTAAGCTTTGTGACCATTAGCAAATCCATCTCTGGCTCAATTTCCTCAACTGTAAGGTTTGAAAAATGATTACAAGTAGGCACATAAGATATACTTCATAAATGTTAGCTATTACAGAAATGTTGTTCACAGCTAAGCCACATGGTATACTGATTACATTTTCTTTCTTGAGTGACTTCTTTTTTCCAGAATGATTATCTTTTATTTTGTTTGCTTATTTTTTTAATTAAACTATCACTAATTGTTTCATAAGAACTTTTATAAGCAAAAAATATTAGTGGACATTCCACAAAAGAGGAAACACAAATAGCCCATAAATATTATGAAAACGTTCCCAGTTTCATTCATAGAGACAGGAAGTTTTATTATATTTTATTTACTTTTTGGAGACATGAAATTTTAAATCAGAGTGAAGTATAATTTCACATCCATTATACTGATAAAATACAAAGCCAAACAACACTAGGTGGTGGAGAGGATCTAACTGTGGGTGGAAATATAAATGGGAAAACTATTTGCAAAACAGTGACTCATCACCTGGGAAAATTGAACAAATGCCCTTCACTCTAGTAGTTTTGCTTCACAGGGAAACATCTGCACATAGGTACTAAGATACATGTAAAAAGATGTTCTTAGAAGCATTTCCATAAAACTAAAGAATAACAAGAAAACTAAAAGTGTATCACCAAAGGAATATATAGAGATATATTCAGATAACTCAATATGGCACAGCAGTGGGAATGGATATGCTAGAATTATATGCAGTAACATGGATGAATTTCAGCAACACATTTAGAGAAGAAATAAGCATAGAATAAATGCAGTCCATTAATAACAAAGTTCAAAAACAGGCAAAACTAGGTAATATCTTTTTTATGGATACATGCATAGGGGATAAAACTATGAACAAAAGCAAGAGAACGATAAACATGCAATTCAAGACTATGGGGAGTAAAAGTGCTTTTGGGGAGAGGCAAACAGGCTTCTCAAGTGCTAACAATGTTCTATTTCATAAGCCAGGTGGTAGATACATGGAGTTTATTTTATTCTTCTCTGAACTGCCCACACATATTTTAAACCTTTCTGTACGTATATTTTAGAACAGAATTTTATTAATGAAAAAAAGCCTTTGAGAAATCTGTAAAACTTCTTATAATACAATAACACTAAATAACCTATTAGATCCATTTTTTCTTTGTAAATTTCCCTTCTTGGCACCTTCCATTCTCCTTCAAATAGGACTGTTTGCTCTCGAGATGATGAATTGCTGTCATTTCACCATCACCCTGGGAATTCCTTTTGCCTTTCTCCTGTGTTGAATCCCTGATTCCTGTATCCCATGTTTTTCTTGATGCATTCTCTTATTTTGATGGAACACATCCTCTATTAGCTTCTTGAGAAAGGGATGTTAATTTTGAAACTCTGCATGCCATAAAATGCTATTATCCCATATTCATACTTGACTAACAGTTTTCCTAGGTATGGAAATTTTATGTCAGGGACTGTTTCCATCAATGGTAATTACGAATGTTGACAGATCCAATTCTATAAGTGTTGACTAAAATTGTATGTATGTGTGTTCTAGGAATAAACCTAACCAAAGATGTAAAAGATCTGTATACTGAAAATTATAAAAGCTTATGAAGGAAATTGAAGAAGACACAAAGATATGGAAAAACATTCCACGCTCATGGATAGGAAGAATAAATATTGTTAAAATACCAATATCAATACTACCCAAAGTAATCTACAGTCAATGCAATCCCAATCAAAATTGCACCAGCATTCTTCTCAAGGCTAGAACAAACAATCCTAAAATTTGTATGGAACCACAAAAGACTGAATAGCCAAAGTAACACTGAAGAAGAAAACCAAAGCAGGAGGCATCACGATCCCAGATATCAGCCTCTACTACAAAGCTGTAATCATCAAAACAGTGTGGTACTGGCACAAAAACAGACACATAGACCAATGGAATAGAACAGAGAACCCAGAAATGGACCCACAAATGTATGGCCAACTAATCTTTGACAAAGCAGGAAAGAGTATCCAGTGGAAAAAAGACAGTCCCTTTAGCAAATGGTGCTGGGAGAACTGGACAGCAACATGCACAAGAATGAAACTAAACCAGTTTCTTACACCATACACAAAAACAAACTCAAAATGGAGGAAACACCTAAATGTGAGACAGGAAACCATCAAAACCCTAGAAGAGAAAGCAGGCAACAACCTCTTTGACCTCAGCCACAGCATCGACACATCTATAAAGGCAAAGGTTGGGACCTCATCAAGATTAAAAGCTTCTGCACTACCAAGGAAACAATCAACAAAACTAAAAGGCAACCTACGGCATGGGAAAGATATTTGCAAATGACATATTGGATAAAGGATTAGTATCCAAAATCTATAAAGAACTTACCAAACTCAACACCCAAAAAACAAATAATTCAGTGAAGAAATGGAGAGAAAATACAAATAAACAAAATAGACACTTTTCCAAAGAAGACATCCAGATGGCCAACAGACACATAAAAAGATGCACAATGTCACTCATCATCAGGGAAATACAAGTCAAAGCCACACTGAGATACCACCTCACACCGGTCAGAGTGGCTAAAATGAACAAATCAGGAAACTACAAAGCTGGCAAGGATGTGGAGAAACAGGAACCCTCTTGCACTGTTGGTGGGAATGCAAACTGGTGCAGCCGCTTTGGAAAACAGTGTGGAGGTTCCTCAAAAAATTAAACATACAACTACCCTATGACCCAGCAATAGCACTACTAGGAATTTACCCAGGGGATACAAGAGTGCTGATGCATAGGGGCACATGAACCCCAATGTTTATAGCAGCACATTCAACAATAGTCAAGAGCCTAAATGTCCATCAACTGATGAACAGATAAAGATGATGTGGTTTATATATACAATAGAATACTACTTGGCAATGAGAAAGAATGAAATCATGCCATTTGCAGCAACGTGGATGGAACTGGAAGGTATTATGCTGTGTGAAATAAGTCAGAGAAGGACAGATATCATGTTTTCACTCATATGTGGATCTTGAGAAACTTAACAGAAGTCTATGCGGGAAGGGAAAGGGAAAAAAACAGAAACAGAGAGGGAGGGAGGCAAACCATAAGAGACTCTTAAATACAGAGAACAAACTGAGGGTGGATGGGGAGTGGAAGAGAGAGGAAAATGGGTGCTAGGCATTGACAAGGGCACTTGTTGGGATGAACACCAGGTGTTGTATGAAAACCAACTTGATAATAATGGCCTTTATGATCTTGAGGTATGTTCTCTCTAAATCTACTATGTTGAGGGTTTTTATCAAGAATGGACACTATATTTTGTCAAATCCTTTTTCATATAGTTCTTACCCTTTCTTTTAATAATATGGTGTATCACGTTGATTGATTTGCAAATATTGAGCCACCCTTTCAGTCCAGGGATTTATTCCCAGTTGATCCTGGTAATTCTTTTAATGTACTGTTGGATTCTATTTGCTAGTATCTTGTTGAGACTATTACTCAGGCAATGTTACTCAGCCATCAAAAAGAATGAAATCTTGCCATCTGTAACATTGTGGATAGAGCTCGAGTGTATTATGTATGCTCAAATACCATATGATTTCATTCATATGTGAAATCTAAGTAACAAAACAGATGCACATAGGGAAAGGGGGAGGCAGAGAAAAAGAGGTAGGCAAACCATAAGAGACTCTCTCTCTATAGAGGACAAAAACTGAAGGTTGATAGAGGGGAGGTGGGTAGATGATGGGCTAAATTGGTGATAGGTATTAAGGAGGGCACTTGTGATGAGCACTGGGTGTTATATGTAAGTGATGAATCACTACATTCTACTCCTGAAACCATTATTATACTATATGTTAACTAACTAGAATGTAATTAAAAAATTAAAATAAACAAAAGAATGGTAGGGAGGAAAGAGGAAAAAAACCCTCTGATGAAGCTATAACCACAGACAGCTCTCAAATGGACTTTGGCTAAATATATACCACTTATATATTCTAAGAAGTTGCAAATTGAGAATTTAAAGTGGACCTAGGGGCTCCTGCGTGGTTCAGTCAATTGAGCATCCAACTCTTGACTTCAGTTCAGGTCATAATCCCAGGGTCATGGGATTGAGACCCGCATCAGGCTCTGTGATGAGAACATGGAGCCTGCTTGGGATTCTCTCTCTCTCTCTCTCTCTCTCTCTAAGCTTCTTCTCTGTGTGCGTGTGAAATCTCTCTCTCTCTCCCACAATAGACAAACATTAAAAAAAGTTAAAAGAGACAAAGATATAGTAGGCAAATACTAGCCAAAGCAACTTTAGGTTATTCTTTCTCAAAATTTAAGGCATTTTTCCATCTTCTAAGTAAGGCACTACTGTTGAGATTTTTTTTACTGAGAATCTTTTTATCCCCCATATTTCTAAATTTTAATCTTAAACTAGAATAAGGTACTTTCTAGAATATTCCTTAAATTTTATCTTTTTTTGAATTTATATCTACTATACATATTTTCATTCCCAACAGCTATTTCTTTTTCTCTGAAACCAGTTTCTCCCCCCTTCCTTTTTTTAAAGAGCATCCTATTCTTGTTTCACATATGCCATATCATCTCTTATCTCTGACAAGGTTAAGATTTTCTTTTGTTCTATACATTATTGTTTCATTTTCTCATTTTGTTTTGGTATCTATTTTTTGTGTTAGAACCTTTCCCTGGATGTCTGGTGATTCTAGGAGAGAGCAGGGCTTGCTGACTATTGAATATGACTGTACAGTTAACAAGCAGATTCCTAGCCTTTTAAATAGGGGATTCTTCCTCCAAATATCAATATCTGCATGTCTATTCTTTTTGGCCAGTCATTTCTCTAGAGAAAAATCCTCCAATCACTTTCCTGAGAACATAAGATTAGCTGTTAGCTTTCTAGAAAAAGATCTCAAGTCTCTTCCATTCACTCATTCAACAAACATTCGCTGCACACCTACAAGATACTGTTTTCGGTACATGGAATATTTCGGTGAACAAAACAGACAAAACCCCCTACTCTTGTGGTGTTTACGCTCCAGTGAAGGCAACATAAGTAAAAATTTGTCAGGTAACAGTAAGTGTCATGAAGAAAATTCAAGTCAGGAAGAGAGGATAATAAATGCCAGGTTGGGAAAACTGTAGTTTTAAATCAGGTGGTTAGGGAAGGCACCTTTAAGCAAAGACCTAAAGGTGAGGGAGCAAGCCATGAGCGTGTCTAGAAGAGAGAATGTATACCTTCACTACCTTCACTTAACCCCTATTTTCATCCTATTACTTTACTTTTGTGGCCATATGCCCAGCATCTGGAGTCCAGAGACACTCTGGTTCAATTCCTCTAGAAGTTAACTGTCACACTGAGGGAAAGGAGAAGATCTTGGAGTTTAATGGTGCTTTGTACAGATTTTCAATCATTCCTCCTGTTTTAGCCCCCTTTCAGAGGTACTTAGCACCTACAATTCCTGAGTCTTTATGGGGTTATGATATGGATTAGCTTGTACTTTCATTCTTCTTCTATGGGTAGCTTTCAGTTTGCTCTTCTCTGTTAGTTAATATTCAACTCGCTATCTTCCTAAATCTTGGTAGCCTATCTTCTCTCTATTTGTCCTTTGGTATTACTCCTTTTTCCAAATTACTCTACCATAATTTAATGGGGTTTGGTAAGAGAATAGAGGCAAAGAAATGAATTAATTTCTATAACTCTCCGGAGTAGCTATTCCTATTTCACAAATGAGAAAACTAAAACCGAGAGATTAAATAACTCATCCAAGACACAGAACGTAGCTGGGCTAGAATCTTATTCTCAGGGTTACTTCCTAATCAGTTTTCAATACTACCCTCAAAATAATACTAATACTAAGTTCTCCATTCTTGAAATCACCCAAGCTAGCGATGAGAAGGCAGAAATCCCCAGGAAAAGGTGAAAGAGGATTGGTTCCTGCTGTAGGGGTAATGATTGGCAGAGGACCCTAGTAGCAAGCCTGCATACCAGGGAGACTAAAGAGAAAGTCAAGGTTTACAAAGGTAGGTGGTGATGGGAGGGAGCAGGAAGGTGCAGTGAGAACGAAGAATCAAAGACAACTCTTAAGTCTCTGATGCCATTTACAGAGTACATAGAAGGGCATTTTAAAGGGCTCTAAGTTACTAAATACTGATTTGTCATGTGATTGAAAATCCTAGGTCCTATTCCTATTAGTTTTCTTTGTTGGCCATTGGAGAATGTTAATTGTTAATTGGGCATTACAGAATCCAAAAATGAAAATAGTGGCATTTACCACAATGTCCTGCATTAGATAGGACAGGATACTTATGGCCCAATAGTTGATGTGGTTTCAAGCAAATGAATGAAAGCTTACCTCATTTAAAACCACTTTCAGATAAGATATTTACTCCATGGGAACTTCCAACCTGCTGAGTCAGATCACACAAAAATATAGTTTATTTTCAATGAATGGATAAAGACAGACTGCTGCAGCACTGAAAGAACTGTAATCTTATACCTCTGATAATAAAGAATTCTGCTTTACTTAGATTTAGAAAAATTTAGAAATTTTATTTCTACCACTTACCCAATCTAATTAATAACTTATTTTCCCCAAACCCTACAAGTAACGAGAAAAAAAGATATGGCAACTTTACTACGTGCCTCAAACACCACTGAGGTATCAGTAATGAAAACAAGAAAGCAGATGGAATACAAAGCATTTTGATGTTTTAATAATTGTAACTGTTTACTCTTATAATCAATGTTTGTAGCTGTACTCAAGGATCAGAACTTATGTAAGCTACTATTTTGCTTTGACAATACCACAACAGGAAGAAAGCAAGCAGGCTTGGAGTCGAGTTTAAAAGCCAGTAAAATCCATATAGAAGACTCTAATAAAGTATATAGTTCCAAGGCACCTAGGTGGCTTAGTCGGTTGAGCGTCTGACTCTTGATTTCAGCTCAGGTCATGATCCCAGAGTTGGGGAATCAAGCCCTGTGTCAGGCTCCATGCTGAGCATGGAACCAGCTTGACATTATCTCTCTCTCTCTCTCTGACCTGCTCATGTGCACTCTTTCTCTAAAAAAAAAAAAAAAAAAAACTATATAATTCAGAACCAAATGTCACATAACTCCCTTGTCAGACTCAACTGAATCCCATGGTGATGTAGAATATAAGACATATTTCACAGGATATTTCATTTTAAATATATTTAGGGCAATGATTCTAGAGCCTGCAACTAATTTAATTCCAATTCAGTTAAAGAGACATTTGAGTATGTTTACAGCAGGCCCTGATACACTCCCTGGGGATTTGGGGAAATCAGCATGCCAGAAGTTCCCATTGATGAATAAAAACTTAGTTCTTGGCCTCAAAAAGCTGACACCTGAGGGGAAATAAGTAAGTAAACAGTCACTGTACACTACAGCTATGGCAAAAATAAGCCTAGAGTACCATGAAAATTCATAGAAGGGACTTCCAATCCTGTTTGGGTCGCTTATGGGAATGAAATCAGGTCAGGGACGGATTCATAAAGATGATGTCTGGTGTACAGACTTTCTTAAATGCTACACAAATTTGAAGTACTATCCTTATTAAATATGACCTGGATTGGTAATGTAATTCCTCTAATTACCAAATAAAAGATTATAGTTTCCTCATATTCAGTGAGAAATATGTTAGTATAGAGATTCTGCAACTTAAAAATGGGTTTATATTCCAAAGGTTTGTAAAGTAGGTTGTTGGGAAAACTGACCCACATTTTCCCTAATTAACATTACTATGAAATATTGGTATATTTTCTAGGTAGTTATATCCCCAAGCCTACTTAGCCAGAATATGATAAAATGCTATTTGTGATGAAATTCAGCTAATAACAATGTAGTTCAAGTGATTAACACAGAAAACTGATTTTAATATATCTTGAACCATGATTCTTATGCTTAAAGAAAAGCTGTTTAAAGGGATGAGAAGGATTAAATGAAACAAACTGCTCATGTGTTTGTGCTAGGCACTTTATAATGCAATTTATAATACAATTACAATTTAATCCATAATAACCTAAGCTATACTTTAACAGAATAAAAATAGACAAATACAAATATGAAAGCACAGAAGGATATAAATAGGGCACAAGTTTATTTTTGCATATTGTCAATAATTATAGTTTTAAAATCTCATTTCTAGGGGCACCTGGGTGGCTCAGTCAGTTAAGCATCCAACTTCGGCTCAGGCCATGATCTCACAGTTCATGGGTTCAAGCCACATGTCAGGCTCTGCACTAATAGCTCAGAGCCTGGAGCGTGCTTCAGATTCTGTGTCTCCCTCTCCTTCTCTGTCCCTCCCTGGCTTGTGCTCTCTTTCTCTCTCAAAAATAAACTTAATAAAATCTCATTTCTAAACTCCATAAATCTACTGCTTCCCCTTCCCATTTGATTCTCTACTAAATTTAGGGTGGACAATTTTAAACTATCAAAAACAATGTCATGTGCCCACTATATTAGAGCATCATTCATTCATTACATGTTTATTGAGCTCCTGGGTGCTAACCATTTTGGGGCAAGTAAATAAAACACAGAAGAAGTTTATAATTAAATTAGGAAAGATTAAACAAGTAGATTACAGTGCAGTTGTTAGAATAGATAAAATACTGTATATATACAGCACTATCAACTGTAGAATGAACAGTAATTTTACGTACCACCAAGAAAAAAGCTACCAATTAAAGTATGACACATTTTACCACTTAGAAGTCATTTTAAATTTCTTGAAAGAGTTCTTTTATACTTATATTGATTCAACATATATCATTTATGGGTACAAATAAAGAAAAATGAGAGCAAAATAAAGTACTTAAAAGTATTTCTAACCTACTTCTTCATACTGAGGTATGAAGACTGAGTCCTATTCTTTTTTATTTTAAGTTTATTTATTTATTTTGAAAGAAAGAGAAGAGAGAGAAAATTCCAAGCAGGCTCCACACTGATAGCGCAGAGCTTGACACAAGGCTCAAACCCACAAACCATGAGATTGTGATCTGAGTCGAAAACCAAGGGCTGGATGCTGAACCAACTAAGTCACCGCGGTCCCCCTAAAACTAAACACCAGCTCATAAGCTGACTTTACCTTTATGTAGAGAGCTATGTTACTTTTTGACTCTAACTTTTAACTCATCTGATTGAAAACCTACTCCTTCTCACAACCATTTAGTTCTCAGTAGTTAAAAGAGTACTCTACTTTTGTCTCCAGATTTTTCTTCCAAACTACCAACACCTATTTTACAAGTTTTGATGCTTGTTTTGGTGTTCATACTAACCCAGGAGAACCAAGATAAAGCTGTTACTTTACCAAGAGCCATTGTGAAGACACTATCATTTTAAATATGAAAAGAAATGTATCTTAGAATTCATGAATTACAGTAAACAGATTTCCATTATCTAGCTTTATAATTTAAATGATTCTATGTATATATCATCTCTTTCTCCTTAAAAACAATGGATGCTAGTATTAGCCACATTAAAATAAAAAAATTTATGAAGTATAATTAATATACAATGTTATATTTAGTTTTACACACATTTTAAGAAAATAAAGTGAAGCTTACACTAGTTAAGCAGTATGTAGTAAAGCCAGGAAGGGAATCCCAGTTTGTTGATTTAAAACCTATGTTCTTCCTACTACAAGAAAGAAGTCCAGAATAAATAGTATTGATATGGGTTGACTAACTGTGGCCTATAGGCAAATCCAGTCGCTGCCTGTATTTATATGGCTCATGAGCTGAGAATGGTCTTTACATTTTTAAACGTTGGGAGAAAAAAAAGAATATTTAATGACAGGAGAAAATTACACGAAATTCAAATTTCGGTATTCACAAAAAAATTATTGTTGGAACACAATCACATTCAATACATATTGTCCATGGCTGCTTTCACCCTATAACAGCAGAGCTGAGTCGCTGCTACAGAAAGTTTATCACTTGCAAAGCCTAAAATGGTTACTATTTGACCCTTTACAGAATAGTTTGCCAAACTCTGGTATAAATGATAGGGGCTATGAAAGGACAGAAAGTGGAAAGATCACTGCAGGCTGAATGGTAAGGAAAACTTTCAGATCGCATTTTAAATGAATACTGTGTACCACATGTCCATTAAATCAAATCTCATAAAAACATTTATTTAAGAGACGCCTGGGTGGCTCAGTCAGTTGAGCGTCTGATTCTTGATTTTGGCTCAGGTCACAATCTCATGGTCGTGGGATTGCGCCCTACGTTGGGCTCTGCACTGAGAGCGTGGAGCCTGCTTGGGATTCTTTCTCTCTGCCCCTCTCCCACTACCATGCTCACTCTCTCTCTCAAAATAAATAAACTTAAAAAAATTATTTATTGGGGCGCCTGGGTGGCTCAGTCGGTTGGGCGTCCGACTTCGGCTCAGGTCATGATCTTGCAGTTCATGAGTTCAGGTCCCGCATCGGGCTCTGTGCTGACAGCCCAGAGCCTGAAGCTGCTTCAGATTCTGTGTCTCCCTCTTTCTCTGTCCCTTCTCCATTCATGCTCTGCCATTCTCTCTCAAAAATAAATAATTTTAAAAAATAAATAAAAATTAAAAAAATAAGAAAAAACATATATTTAAGTATTCTATTGTAGAAGATGCAAAGAAATAAAAACAAAGGCACTTACTTGCACTCCAAGACCTTCTATTTTATTGGGGTAACTTAAAAAAATTACCATGAAAGATAAATTATATTATGGTATTTGCCAACTTAACTTATCAAAAATTATGATAGATAAATTTGGCATAACAATTTTTAAAAACGCAATACCGACTAGTAATGCACAATAATTGACAAGTAGAAATGACAGAAAGTGTTTTATAGCTCTGAGGAGAGATAGAACAAGTGCATGAGCTAGAATAGTCTGAAAGACTTGTTTTATAGGACTTCAAGTTTTATAGGACTTGAAAACATGAAATGGGAGGCATTGCTAGTAAAATAAACTTGGCAATTAGTAAGTGCAAGAAACATTTAGGGAACTGCCATTGCCTGGAATATGACTATGGATAGCTTTTAATGTTACCTTTTATATGCAGACTGCTTGCTCTGATCCCTACACTTTATGGTAGAGCCACCAATGTACAAGTACCACCTCCTTGGAAAACAGTCTTCACTCTTAGAGAATAAGGGGTAAATTGGGCAAGGGCAGAAAATGCAGGTCTTCCAAAAATAATTGTTAATTGACATTTATTCTCTTATAGTAATAGAATTGCTTTCAGGTTTGGAGAAATCACAAAGGAAGATAAATTGTTAAGTTTTGATAAAATAAAACCAAAACCAGGTAAGAATCTTTACATAGAAGAGACTAATTGCAAGCATGAGCTTCTACCGTATGAGTATTTTAAATCTCAAATCAAGACAAGGTATTTGGAAGCACTCACAACACACTTTAAGTGCTGGTGTTGAAATAAAGTACAGATTCTATTATTTCACAAACTGAAACAAATTTCAGAAGAAAGGGAACATAGGTTTAGTTAGGCCATCTTAATGGAACTGGTGAGGAAACAAGATTGTTCTTATAAGATGAGGCCAAATAGGTCTAGGATAGGTCAGCACTTAAGTAGACAGCATACTAGGAATCAGGGAAATTAAGACATAACTCCTACCCTTAAGAAGCTCACAGTCAACCAATAATTACAAGTCAGAAGGGTAAGTGTTAAACTACAGAAGGTTACGAGGTCATAGAAGACACGCAGCTTGCCTGCTATATGACGATGTCTACTAGGAAATACGATCAACACCAACAAAATTATAGGATTAACTGCTAAGGAAAGAAAGAAGGGGAGGGGAGAATAGGAGGAAAGAAGGAAAAAATTTCCCTGCATATTTAGAGAACAAGGAATAAGAAAAGGTGTATGTTTTGAAGTGAATGTCTCAAATCCAAATAGGCATAATAACTTGAACATCTACTAGGCTGCTTAACTTTGTTAAGGGAATTATGAATGAGTCATGAGGGGCACAGTAGCAGTCCTAGTCACTGTTGTCACAAATTCTCTAGTCTAGGAGTACTGTGGAGGTAAAAAACTGAAGTTTAATTGCAGTCAGCTATTTAAATCAAGGCATAACTGCTTTAGAAAAAAATGTCCTCATTAGGAACACTTGGAAGGGAATGAAAAGAAGGCAACCAGATGGCTGTCTGGGTTGTGGTAGTTTGGAGTGTTCATTACTACCGATAAGGGCATGTTGTTAAAGCAGCAGACTTAAAGATTCTAAACACTACATACTGGATTAGACTATTAGAGATCACCTTTCTTTATGGAAGGGAACAATTAGCTGTCTATTATGTGTCAAACAGAATTTTGAGTTCTGCAAGAAAAGCTTCTCCATTTTTTTAAAAAGTAGGCTTCAAGCCCAGTGTGGAGCCCAATGCAAGGCTTGAACTCACGACGCTGAGATCAAGAAGAGTCAGACATTTAATCAACTAAGCCACCAAGGCACCCCAAACGTTTCCCCATTTTACTTTTTTTTAATATGTATTTATTTTGAGGAGAGTGCAAGTGAGGGAGGGGCAGAAAGAGGGGGACAGAGGATCAAAGCGGGCTCTGCACTCATGAGCTGTGAGATCATGACCCGAGCCAAAGTTGGACGCTCAACCGACTGAGGGACCCAAGTGCCCCAAGTATTCCCATTTTAAAGACAAGGAAATACAGTCTCAAATGTAAAATAACTTGCTCAGAGCCACTTTCAATAGCAATGGAGCTTGTATTCAAACTCAAGTATGTCTGGTGTCAAAGTGCTCTTTCTACTACACCATGATAGTGAATTCCAGAAAGAGGAAAGATAAAGTAACCAGAGCCACAGGACT
The DNA here is from genome assembly GCA_028646485.1 of Cryptoprocta ferox. Lineage (NCBI taxonomy): Eukaryota > Metazoa > Chordata > Mammalia > Carnivora > Eupleridae > Cryptoprocta > Cryptoprocta ferox. The sequence continues at coordinate 53,457,500 of CM053575.1, read as the reverse complement.
TATTAGTGACAGAGACAGGATTTCCACTTACACCGAGAAAAAGTCCATAGCAAAGAACACGCACAGATGCATCATAGAGAAGGAGTCAGAGTAAACAACTTCAGCCTTCTCCTGTGGTTTGGATGACTGGAATTTTCAACATAATGTCTTATTCAATCATCAAAATAAATTGGTAGTATGTGCTTGGGAGTGGTTGTCAAAAATGTATTTTGATGAACATGTTAAGTGTGGCATATAATTGGACCACCATTTAAATAGTACTATTAATTAAAACTTTCTAACAGAAACTATTCTATGGCATGAAGGAGTAAGTTTTTCCTAACCAACCAGAGGTATTTTCTCAAATCTGACATCAAGTAACATAACAAGGAGGGCTCATTAAGTTTAAAAAAACAACAACAAAATCCAATTATCCAATTTTAGAGACACTGAGAAGAAACAGATAAGCCCAGCAACAATGGAAAAAAGGACATTTACTCAGAAGTACTCAAGTCAAGGGTCTCAAACCTGGCACAAGGTGGAAAGGGAAAAAAAAGGAAAGAGAAAGAGATCAATTACTTCCTATACCTGTGTTGAGTGAAAACAGTAGAGAATTTACAGTCAAAAGATTAGTCTCCCCAACTTGCTAACATCAGGCCTTGAGTTACATGCTGTTTACTGTCTACTCCAGACATTCCTGCTGCACTTCCCACCACTCTCTATTCCTTAGCAGAACTCCAAATTGTTTTAGTAGCTCATGAAAGATCTTGTTATCCTTCCTCCACCCCCAGGGAATGAATCGTAACTGGTCTAGACCAAAGTAATCCCATTTCCAACTGCCAGTGATTGGTCTTAGGATGGACATGTAAACCAGTTCTGGACCATGAGACTTAAGGGAAAAATTGGCTGGGGAATTTCCCTTTCCAGAAAACAAAACAAAAGACAAGCTTAGTTAGGAAAAGGCCTCTGCTCCAGTTCCTTCCTTTTATTTGGAAAGATGGAATAAAGGTAAGATGAAAGTAGAGTTGCAGCAACCATCTTGCAACCAAAAGGTGACAAGAGAAGGAAAATCCAATATTACTAAGGATGACAAAATTAAGGATGCACAGGGTCTTTACTAACACCGCTGAATCAATGCTGGAACTTCCTATTAATAATAAATATCCTTTTAGTTTAAAGCACACTAAACTGTCAACAGCAAATAAGATTATTTCACATTAATATAATACTGCTAACTTGAATTTGGGAAGTTTTGTAGGTCTAACTGTATTTTAAAAATAAATCTACTGAGCTTTATAATTATATAATAAAACGAAATTTATACATAAGGAATTTATCCCTAGATTATTTTGTACATAATTAAGTGATATTACATTAGCTATAACTTAGGCCAATACTTGGGATCTGAAATATTTTTCCTTAGAAAGGGATTCAAACGCACTGAAAGACATCATATTTCCTCAAAGACTCAACGTCATAAAAGTGTTTATTCTGCATTAATTTACATATTTAATGTAATCCCAATAGAAATACTATATGGATTTTTTTTCCTGGCACTAGTTTAGTTGATTAGAAAGTTTATTTGTATATTATTCAGTCATTAAAAAGATGAGATCTTGCCATTTGCAGCAACATGGATGGACCTAGAGGGTATTATGCTAAGTGAAAAAAGTAAGACAGAGAAAAAGAAATACCACATGATTTCACTAATATGTGGAATCTAAAAAACAAAACAAATGAATAAACAAACAAGAAGCAGAAATAGACCCATAAATACAAAGAACTGATGGTTACCAAAAGGGAGGCAAATGGGATGGGCAAAATGGGTGTGTAGAGTGGGAGATACAGGCTTCCAGATATGGAATGAATAAGTCGTAGCGAATAAAAGGTATAGCATAGGGAATTATAGTCAATGGTATTATAATAGCATTGTATGGTGATGGATGGTAGCTATACTCATGGTGAGCACAGGATAAAGTATAGACTTAAGGAATCACTATGTGGTACACCTGAAACTAACATAACTGTCTGTCAACCACACTTTAAAAAAAAAAAAAGTTTATTTGTAAGAATAAGTAAGAGGAGCTAGGAAAATTTTTAAAAGGAATGAGGGGAAAGCTACTTCTACCATCTACTAAAACATACTAATAACGCCGCTTAAGTACACATGTAGCAGTGGTACATAAATAAATAAGCAGGTCAGGACACCTGGGTGGCTCAGTTGGTTAAGTGTCCCGAATCTTGAGTTTGTTTGGCTCAGGTCATGATCTCAGGGTTCATGGGTTCGAATCCCTGCTTGGGATTCTCTCTCTCTCCCCCCCCCCTGCTGCCCCTCCCCTGCTGGCACACTCTCTGTCTCTCTCAAAATAAATAAATAAACTTTTTTAAAAAATGTTAAAAAAAAAAAAAGGAAGATGATTGGATAAAAAAGAAAGTAAACAGATCTAAATCTATATGAAAATTTGGTATATGACAAAGACATCATTTTAATTCATGGGAAAAATGACTAATTTTTATTGAGGTGAAATTCATATAATGGGAAAAGGACATTTTAATAAATGGTGTTATAAGAGGATAAGCTGTGGATAAAGATAAAACTGGATCTGTTCCTCACTTTGCACATTAAGATAAACTTAAAACGGATGTAAAAAATGGAACCACAGAGGTCATGCAATAAAACATAAATGTATTCCTTTATAACCTGGGAGAAGGAAATGTCTTTCTGTGATTCAAAATCCAGAAGCAACACATGCTCGATAGATTTGAGTGCATCAAAATTTAAAAACAAAACTTTTTACATAGCAAAATATAGGCAAAGTAAAAAAGCACCTTGGAAAAATATTTTTAACACTTATAAAGAGAAAATATCCTGAAGACATAGAAAGCTTCAAAGAGGCACTTTGGGAAACAGTTTGGCAGTTTCTTAAAAAGTTAAACACAACGTACTATGTAACCCAGCAATTCCATTCTTAAGTGTTTACCAAAGGGAAATCCAAAGACATTTCCATACAAAGATTTATACGTGAATGCTCATAGCAGCATTATTCATAATAGCAAAAAAAAAAAAAAAAAAAAAAAAAAAGAAAAGAAACAACTCAAGTGTTCAGCAACTGACAAGTAAGTAAAATTTGGTGTACCTATACAGTGGAGTATCATTCAACAATAAAAAGAAATGGTGTACAGATACATGCTATAACATGGATGAATCTTGAAAATATTATACAAAGTAAAAGAAACCAGTCACAAAAGGCTACTTACTGGAATGCCTGGGTGGCTCAGTCCTTCTAAGCATCCAACTCATGATTTCACCTCAGGTCATGATCTCACAGTTTGTGAGATCCAGCCCTGCATGGGGCTCTGCGTTGACAGCTCAGAGCCTTCTTGGGATTCTCTCTTTCCCTCTCTTTTTGCCCCTCCCCCAATCACGTGCATGCTCTCTCTCAAAAAAAAGTTTTTTGTCTTTTTTTTAAAGGCCACTTACTGTATGATTTTATATGCCAAAATAGGCAAATCCATGGAAAGTCGAACAGTGGTTCCCAGGGAATGGGGGAGGCAGAAGTAACTGCTAGCATGTAAGTAGTTTCTTTATGGGATACTGAAAATGTTGTTCTGGAATTAGTGACAATGTACAGCCCTGAGTATACTAAAAACTACTGAACTGTATGTAAGCTTGTAAAAGAGTGAATTCTATGGTATATGAATTTAAATTTTTTAAAAAAATTAAGTAACAAAAACAGAAATACTAGAATTTGTGGCTCAATATGTGAGCTTGAGCAAGTCACTTCACTTTGTCCTTTATTTTTCCATTTGTATGAACAGCTCCTTAAAGCCTTCCCAAGAGGCCTGATATTCATTATAAATTTAAGAAGTTGAATGAAGGACTATCTCATCAGATACAGGTTAATAGAAAGCTTAAGGGGGAAAAAGTGACCTTACAAAAAATTGAAAAAAGAGCTTCTACTTCATAAAAAAGAAGACTTTCTCATGGGCACCTGGGTGGCTCAGTTGCTTAAGCGTCTGACTTCGGCTCAGGTCATGATCTCACAGCTTGTGGGTTCGAGTCCCGCATCGGGCTCTGTGCTGACAGCTCAGAGCTTGGAGCCTGCTTCGTATTCTGTGTCTCCCTCTCTCTCTGCTTCCCCTCCCCACTCATGTTCTATTTCTGTCTCTCAAAAATAAATAAATGCTAAAAATTTTAAAAAAAAGAAGCCTTTCTCATAGTTTGCAATATAAAATAATTTACTAGTTATCTTTAAGTTATATTTTTGAAGAACTTATGTCAGGAAGCATAAGTGTTTTTCATGTATTATCTCATTCTCACAGCACTCTACAGTAAGCAGAAACTAAAAAAAAAAAAAAAGACTATAAGAGGTTAAATGACTTGACCAAAGTAAATATTTAAACTGAGCTTCAAACTCAGATCTATATCACTTTATAAACAACAGTTTCTACACCAAGGTATAATAGCAAGAACTAAAAGTATAACAAGAACAACAGTGGACTAAAAATCTTAAGTCTGGGTTTGAATCTTGTTTCTGCCATTTGATGATTCTGTGTTTTTAGGCAAGTCAAAGAATATTCGAATTTTCTCATTAAGGGAAAATATTAATGCTTGTCCTAATTTACCTCATAAAATAATACAAAAAGGGCAGTAATATATACCTTCCAATTAAAGTACTGTAGAACTGTTAAGAGATAATTACAGAAATATAATACAATTGATAAACCAAAACTATGTTGAAAAATGAATGGTTTTAATAATCTATAGTCTTTCTAACGGTAACAGATCATGACCTGAGCCAAAGTCATATACTTAACCAAACAAGCCACCCAGGTACCCCAAGTTTTCTTACTAACAAAAAATGTTGTCTCCTGCCTCTAAGTTTACTTAGATAATACAGAATTTTCTGAATCTGTTTCCTCAACTATACAGTGAGATCATTTCAAAGCTCTCTTTTTAGCACAGGCAGAGTCTATATTACCACTAACTTTAGACTCGGCTGAGTCCTGCCCTATGTTTCAATAAGGAAATGGAAAAGAGAAATATAGGAAAACAAGCCACTTGAGGAGCACATAAAATTCACCAACATATGCTCTTCTCTTTTTCTAAATAAGTTTATTTCCCAGGACAAGCAGTTAACAAAGAAGACCAAAGCCTCTATTTAAAGAGGGTAAGGTGGCATGCCTGGGTGGCTCAGTCAGTTAAGCATCTCAGCTCAGGTCATGACCTCACAGTTCATGAGTTCGAGCCCCTCGTAGGGCTCTGCACTGACAGTGTGGAGCCTGCTTGAGATCTTCTCTCTCCCTCTCTGCCCCTCCCCTGCTTGTGCTCTCTCTTTCTCTCAAAATAAATAAACTTAAAAAATAAAGAAGGTAAGTTACCAACAATTATACAATCTTCTAATCACCAGATTTTCCCTTTATTTTCTCTATTTTTCTTCAGTTCTTCACCTTCAGAGAACTTGTTTTAACAAAGTGAAAGGCTGAGCTCTAAACTTATCTGCAGCATGTATAGTTATTAAAAACCTAATATTTTCATGTATTTTTACAGAAGAGTGTTTGTATACTAAAGGATCAAATTTTAGATTAAAAAAGGCACTAAGACATATATACCAATGATAAACGTTACATTCATTTTATTCTCCAGGTTAATTTTCTCAAATAATCTGTCATGGATCAGTTTCCAGATCCTCCTTATTCATGTTACAGTCTTACTTTTCAGTCTTCTAATGCCAAAACAATCTCCATTTTACCTTATATGAGGCCTTCTACCGTCTCTCTCTATTGTGTATCAAACACCTATCTTCTGTCAAGGTTTTCTCACTTTTCTACTGTGCATCATAGTCAAGTCTCCACTTCAATTCTTAGTTTCCTCTCTTGGTTTTTTTCAACCACCACCCCCCGATTCTCACCACTTCTCTATCCCTCTGTTTTAATTTATAGGATTCTCCTTTCTCTTTACTCCAAGAACTTATGTTCACCGTAATGCATCTACTGTCCTCATCTCCTTTTTGATCAGTTTTTGTACATATTACTTCTTTAGAACCTAAGGTTCCTCTTCTCTAGTTTCTATTCCAAGTACAGTATATCAACCCATCTCTAGAATCCCAAACACACCCTCTTGGCTAACTCATACCTATTCTTTCTACCCCTTTTCTCTTTAGTCACTAGTCTCCAGAATGCTATTTGATACTAAGAATACCCCTGAAAACCCAACTGCCTATTCAATTCTCTCTGCTTTACAGAACTTACCTCTCCCATGTTCAACTCATATTCTCTCTTGTATACCTAAGTACCCCCTAACCTGACACAAGCCATTCAACAACTTAAAATTCCCCAAAACTATCTCTTCAACACAGCTCCTCCCTTCCCAGTAAATGGATTCCCCCAAAATATTTTAAGTGGCTACTCTCAATGCTTCATTAATTCTGAGTTTTATCAAACCAGTACATCGCTTCCATCACTTATTTGCCTGGCAAAAGTTAGCTGCCCATATTTCCTCTTTAAGCTTCCCAGACTATCTCTGCAGCATTTCCATTCACTAAACCCTGTTCCCAGTCATTTCTCCATCTCTAGCGCCTATGAGAGAGCGTCACCCTCTCAGCTCATCACTCCTACCCTTACTCCCTATCCTCACTTCTCAGTACATTCCCGTTGCTCTTAACAGTCTGCTTGGCCATATTCCCTACCTTTCCTTAGTCCTGTACTCAAGCTTTCTCAATTCTCCCGTAAGAGATCTAATCTCCTAATCACCGCCTCACTCCCTGAATCTGCCTCTTAACACGTCCAGAAACACTCTCTAGAACCTTCTGCTCCCTAGTTCTCCTACCTTCTCCAATCCTGCCTCAGGTGTTCTCACTTCCCTCAGCTTTTCTAATATCTAGTTCTTTCGGTCTTCCTATTACTCCCAAATCTTTCCCTACTTGTTCTCCTAAATCCCCTCAACTTTTCTCTCAGTTATTCCGCATTTTCCTTAACCCTCCCTGGCAGCTATTTCCCGACTTTCCTCACCTCTACCACCTTTCCTCCAATCTCCTCCATCCCTTCTTCTGGAGGTGCCTCCTACATCTCTTAAATTACCCTCTCAGCTTCCTCACTCTGTGCCCCATTCCCTCCTTCCTTCAATACTATTTGTCCTCCAATTTCCATTGACTTGGCGCCTCCCCTAGTTCCCAAATCTGCCTTCAACACCATCTAAACGTCTCCAGGCCGCCGCCAACATTCTCTCCCATCCTTAGCCTCCCTTGCCGCGCCACTATAAACGCCCAGAGACACCATTCTCCAATGGCCGGCGCCTGACCTCTAGGGAGAAGAGGTTTGGGTCACGTACCCCATTCGCATCTTGGCTCCGCTCTGGCTGCCCCCACTGCCGGGCAGAGGTGGGCGAGAGGGCAGGCGGCCGAGGTGCATGCTCTTCTCTAGGGCCGACATGAAGGGGAGGCCTCAGGTAGTCAAACAGTAGCCGAAGCTTCGTCCCACGATAAGCGCGGCCCAGCCGGTCACAGCTCGCTCCCCTAGCGACGCCCAGTGTCTTTGGACAGCACCCAGCTACCGGCAGCACCGCCCACCGCCCACAGACTCCGTAAACTCCACCCACTCTCCTCAGCCCTTCCACCGGAAGTACGCAACAGCCTTTCACAAAGAAAGCTGGGTAACGGAGTCTACGGATCGCTCAGACCCCAAGCCGAGAACTCTTCGACCGTCGCCGGGAAGACAAGCTCTCCTAAAGGCAATGCATCCTGGGCAATGAAGTCCTCAAAGGGCGTATCCCTTTGCGCTTGCGCAGCTGGAGGCGACCACGGTCAACCTCCTAGAGGTAGTGTAGCAAAGCATCCTGGATGTTGTAGTCTATTTGTGGGAAGAAGACTTTGGCGCCTTTCCTTTCCACCGCTCCTCGCAGACGGTTAAGAGGAAGAGCCGCTTCTTCCTGCTTCCCAGGCTGCCCAGCGGCTCCGGTTGCCGGGGAACGCAGGCGCCTCGGCAAGGGATGGCGGGAGGTTACGGCTTGGGTGTTGGAGCCGGAGTTCAGTTGGTGAAGAAGAGGTCTGGCTCGTCATGAAACAAAGAAAAGGCCAGGGGCCTGTGGGAGCCCGTGGCCGCAAGAAGAGAGGTAACGTGAGCTACCAAAGGTAGAGGAAAGAATAATAAGGCGGAGTTGGGAGCAAGGTGTAAAGAATCTAGGGAAACTCCCACACCCGCCTGTAAAAAGGGAGGGAGAGAAGAAAAAAGGGGGAAATAACCAAGAAATCTGAAGGTAGGGCAATTGCCCCTCCAGCGAGAGGGAAGGAAATAGATGCTGAAAGCAGGGGGTTAAAGCGGGCGAATAAATAGGGAGAGGTGAGGGCTAAAAGGGTACAGGCAGAACGTTTCTAAAGAAAGGGAATAAAAAATTCCAGGATTTTTAAAAACCTTTTAAAGGGAGCTGTAATTGATATGTAACATTACCTTAGCTTCAGGTTGTACAACATGTTTAGATATTCTTGTGTATTACTAAATGATCAATACAGTACGTCTAGTTAGCATCTGTCACCGTACATAATTACTAAAAAATGTTTTTCTTCTCATGAAAACTGTTAAGATGTACTTTTAGCAACTTTCAAATATACAGTATACTATTAACTATAGTTCACTGTGCTGTACATTACATCCTCATGACTTAGGAGTGCTTTTGATAGCAAAGTTACCTTTGTGTGTGTCTGTGTGTGGGAGGGTGTAGCTTTGGAGTTCCACACGACTGGAAGAAACATAAGTTGGAGAGGTGGTATGTGAGTAATTCTAATTGGCAAGGATCATGTATGCATTACTGTAAATGTTAGTTGAATGAGCCAAACATAAGACAGTCATGAAGTATGAAGGGCTAACAGGCAGGAGTTGGAAAAGATAGTTGTGGAGGACAGAAAAAGAAAGAGTGGGGAGTGACAAGGTGAGGTAGAGTGCAGAGTGCAGGTGAAGGCATGAAGATCTCTGAAGGATCTGAGAGGATGAAAGAGTGTGTAGCAAGAGAAGGGCTTTGGATTGAGGACTCAACCTACAATCTGGGAATGAATCTTATCCAGGCTTTTTAAAGATAACTAAGGCAGTTTTGAAGCAGCGACTTTTCCTGCAAGGAATGATGGGAGGATATGAAATAGAAGCACAGATGTACTCAATGTTTGAATGCTTGACTGGTTTGGCTCCCTATGCCAAACCAGTCAAGTATATTTGGTTGGTAGGAGGAAAATAAAAATAGAAATAACATAAGAATGTCCTTCTTGCTATACTGTCTGTATATGCAGTAATGCTCATATACACACCTGTGTTATTTATATTGAAACTAGTTGTATGTAAAGATTATGGTGGGTCTTTTTCAACTGGAGAGAGAGAGAAGGTGTTCGCTTTAGAAATCCAAAAGCTTTTACACAGGTTTCTTGATCTGATATACTCCAGTATATTTTCGTGTTAGACATGACCACTCCGAGGGAAGAGGAACAGGAAGGTGTGTGTAATAGAGGAATGGTTTCTTTTTTTTTTTTATAAGTTTCTAATTCCAGTATAGTTAACATACAGTGTTGTATTAGTTTCAGGTGTACAAGGTAGTGATTTCAGCAATTCCCTGCATTACTCAGTGTTTCTTATAAGTGTGCTCTTTAATGCTCATTACCTATTTCACCCACCGCTCCTCCACCTCTCCTCTGATAACCATTAATTTGTTCTCTCCAGTTAAGAGTCTGTTTCTTGGTTTGTTTCTCTTCTTTTTCCTTTTTTGTTTGTTTTGTTTCTTAAACTCCAGTGAGTGAAATCATATGGTATTTGTCTTTCTCTGACTTATTTTGCTTAGAATTATACTCTCTAGTTCCATCCATGTTGTTGCAAATGGCAAGATTTCATTCCTTTTAATGGCTGAATAATATTCTGTTGTATATATACATATAAGGAATAGTTTCTTAAATCTCTTCTAAGTCATGGTTAGGAGATAACTATGAATGGAAGACCATCCGGGTCATTAAAAGAAAGTTTTATAGAAAGTCATAATTAAATGCCTTTGTTTACATTTATTATCGGTCTAAAATCAGAAACCAATAAATATTATAAAAGCCAATAAATATTATGAGCCCAGTACTGTATTCAAAAATAGTGGCAGAATCTGCAGAGGATGGTGTCTGTCTTCATTGACTGAATGATGTTGATGGGAAAGAAAATACAAAATTTAAGGTGGTCTTTATTGAAATGCTGAGTTGTGGTATAGACTTAATCATTTGAGTGTTGGAGTGAAGAAAGGAGTTATTGCTATTTCTTGTTTAGTGATGGTTTTAAAGTAAGAGAGGTAAAGATAACGTATCTTAAAACCTGGACATTGCAATAATAAAAAACAACAGTACTTGGAAGAAAAATTTCAACTACTTCTGACATTTTAAAAACCTATCTATGGTATCATTATATTTGCATTTTTAAAATGGTATCTTTTTTTGTTCAGGTATAGTTGACACGGTGTTATGCTAGTTTCAGGTGTACAACATAGTGATTCCACAAGTCTATATGTTATACTGTGCTCACCACAAGCACAGCTGCCATCTATCCCCATACAGTGCTATTACAATACCATTGACTATATTCCTTATGCTGTACCTTTTATCCCTATGATTTATTCATTCCATAATTGGAAGTGTGTATCTGCCACTCCTCTTCATCTATTTTCCCCATCCCCCTTCCCTGCTTCCCTTTGGCAACCAACCTTTTTTTTTTCCCTTGTATTTTGGGGTCTGCTTCTGCTTTTTTTTTTTTTTTTAAGATTCCACATGTTAGTGAAATCATATAGTATTTGTCTTTCTCTGTCTTACTTGTTTCACTTAAGCATAATACCCTGTAGGACCATCTGGGTTGTTTCAAAGGCAAGATTTCATTCATTTTTTTTTTAATGTTTATTTATTTTGAGAGAGACAGTGCAAGCAGGCAGAGAGGGGGAGACAGAATCTGAAGCAGGCTCCAGGCCCTGAGCTGTCAGCACAGAGCCTGACATGGGGCTCAAACTGGAACTGAGTGATCAGGACCTGAGCCAAAGTCAGCCACTTACCTGACTGAGCCACTCACGCATCCCTTTGTTCTTTTTTATGGTTGAGTAATATCCCATTGAGTATGTATACCATCTCTTTATCCATTCATCTATCTATGAACACTTGGGTTGCTTCCATACCTAGGCTAGTGTAAATAATGCTGCAATAAACATATATATTTTCTAGTTAACCGTGTTTGAATGTTAGGCGTAAATACCTAGTAGTGGAATTACTCGATCATATGGTAATTTTATTTTTAATTTTTTCTAAATTTTTTTAATGTTTTTTAATTTATTTTGAGAGAGAGAGAGACAGCATACATGCATGCATAAGCTGGGGAGAGGCAGAGAGAATCCTGAGTAGGCTCTGCTGACAGCACAGAGATCATGTGATCATGACCTGAGCTGAAATCAAGACTCAGGCGCTTAACCAACTGAGACAACCAGGAGCCCCTATTTTTAATTTTTAAAGAAACCTCCATACTATTTTCCACAGTGGCTGCACTAATTTACATTCTCACTAGTGGTGCCTAAGGTTCTTTTTTTCTCCACATGCTAGCCAAAACTTGTTATTTCTTGTCTTTTTGAGTCTAGCCATTCTGACAGGTGTAAGGTGATATCTCATTGTGGGTTTAATCTGCCTGAAATGATAGCTTTCAATTAAAGAGGAGTTTGTTTTAGCATGTTTTAAGTTGGTATTATGTTCTTTACTTAAAATAACCTGAGTCAGACCCTGAATACAAATTATTCATCAAAGTGGCTTAAATGGGGGCACCTGGGTGGCTCAGTCGCTTGAACGTCCAACTCTTGATTTTGGCTCAGGTCATGATCTCATGGTTTGTGAGTTTGAGCCCCACCTCAGGCTCCACACTGATGATGTGGAGCCGGTTTGGGATTCTCTCCCTCTCTCTCTGTCCCACTCACATGTGTGCTCTTTCTCATTTTCTCTCTCTCAAAATAAAATAAACTAAAAAAAAGTGGCTTAAGTGACTGGGTAAGTTCTTCTGTGGTTTGGTTTGCTATTTATAGGATAAATGTTCTCTTTGTAGAGACTAAAATTTTTGTGTATTCTCATTCAAAAAGTAGATTATATATTTCTATATTTAGTCTGAATTTTGACTTAGTATTTTTGGATTCCTCCACAGGTTTGAGTGACATTTCTCCATCTACAAGCCTACCACCTCTAGTTGAAGGCCAGCTACGCTGCTTTCTGAGACTTACTATTAATAAAGTCATATGGAAGATTGCAAAGCCTCCCACTTGTGTACTTGTCCGAGTAAGATGGTGGGGAGAAACATCAAATGGAACCCTTTTTTGTCCCAGGGACACACTGCAGACTGAACCAAAAGCTGTGAGAACAACTACACGTTATGCTGTTCGCTGTGGTCCAAAGCAGTTTACCTCTTATCTAACTGGTATGTTTTTGTCTTATCATTTTAGCTGCAGGCCTAATAAGTATGTGTTATGTTGTTAGCAATGGGTATTATCATGTACATAGTATCTATGGCATTGTTAATTATTAAGTGTAAGAAGTTTTATAATAGTCACCATTGGGAGTATACTGTGTGCCAGCAGTTGATACATTTATTTCTAATCCTTAATAACCCTACAAGAAAGATATTTTCTCTGTTTTATAGACAATGAAACTGAGGTTTATAGACAATGAAACTGAGGTGTAGAGATGAAATGAATACTCTCTAAGGTTACATCGTTGATAAATGGCAAAACTAGGATTTGAACCAATTTCGGTCTGATACCAAAACTCATGCACTTTCACTACCCCTTGCTTCTTTAGTAACTGTAGTCTCTGCTCTGGGACTCATGTTAAAAAAAGAAAGAAAGAGACAGAAAGAAAGAAAAAGAAATAGATATCTATGTCTATGTATAAACTTTATTAATAGTACTAGATAATACATGCTAAATGAGTGGGTTAATGAATTAGTAATCTAGGTTTTCAGAGAAGGGAAGGATCCCTTTTTAATATTTATTTAGAGACAGAGAGAGTGCATGTGCACCAAGCAGGGGAGGGGCAAAGAGAGAGAGAATCCCAAGCAGACTCTGTGCTATCAACGCAGAGTGTAACTTAGGACTCAGTGCTGTGAACTGTGAGATCATGGCCTGAACTGAAATCAAGAGTCAGATGCTTAACTGACCTACCCAGGCGCCCTGGGAAGGATCCCTTTATAAGAAACCAGAAGACAAGATTTCCTCATTTCTGTTTAAGGAAAGCATTCTAAATCTACTGTGTTATTTCTCTATTGAGGTCAGGCTTTCATATAAACACATTTTGGATGGTGGGTTATTTATCAAACCAATCCAGTTCAAGTAAAAAAAAAAAAAAATCAGGTACGTAAACATTGTTGGGCTAAGAATACTGGAGAATCAGAGGTGAATTAAAGGTTAACTTGTCCTTAAGAAGCTTATGTTCTATTAAGAAAAAATTTTGAAAACATCAAGATATAAAGAGCAAAACATTTGGTCATTCAAAAGATAAATATTGAGCTCTTAGCATGTGCTAGACATTGTGCTAGGACTGTGGGGAATGAATTACAAAGATGAATCAGTTTAATCAGAATGGTATCTAATTCTAACTGAATTCACAGAGAAGTTTAGTTACAATACTAGGTAGGAAGTGATAAGTACTGTTATAGGATACCCATAGATACTCTGGGTACTATAAACCTAATTTAACAAATGAAGAGTGATTTAAAAAAATTCTTCTGTAAGAGAGGTGCCTGGCTGGCTCAGTCGGTTAAGCGTCTGACTGTTAATTTTGGCTCAGGTCATGATCTCACCATTTGTGAGATCGAGCCTTTTTTCAGGCTCTGCGCTAACAGTACAGAGCCTACTTGGGATTCTCTCTCTTCTCTCTCTCTCTCTTCTCTCTCTCTCTCTCTCTCTCTCTCTGCCCCTCCCTTGCTTGCTCACTAGATCTCTCTCTCTCTCAAATAAATAAACAGTAAAAAAAATTCTTCAGTAAGAGAGAAAATATCTATTAATATGATAGCAGATCAGACATGTATTTGAGCATCCTGCAGTATAATAAAGAATGCATTACACCTGACATTTGAACTTTAGATTGGTCTTATCAGCTATGGTATTTGAGGAAAGTCCCTTCCCATTTCTGACCCTCTTTTTCCTCATCTGGTAAAAGTGGGATCAGATAGCTGCCCTTTCACCTTGTTTTTTCATGAGGAAAGAGCCTGGTTGAATGAGAAGAACATGGGCTTTGATGTCAGTCTTAAATTGGAACTCTGGCTTCAGGATTGGATGTCTGTATAATGCTGAGATGTTCCTTAAGATCTTGGAGCCTCAGTGTCCTATTAGTTAAATGAGGATAATAGCACTTACAGGAATTATTGAAAAGATTAAATGAAAAAATTTTTGTGAAGTGATTGGTCCAACACCTGGCACATTGTAGGTGTGAGTCTTGTAAAAATGTAAAGTCTTTGGCACTGTAGGAAATGCAGAAACTTTAGATGTAGTCTCTGGTCAAAAGGAACTTACAGATCAGTTGACAAAAACAAAACTGATACTGTATGAAATAGTAGTAAGCAGTGCCAAACAATAAGTAATTAAATGTCTGATTACTTGGCACAAATCATAAGTACCATATTAATATGCCATAATATTATCATAAGAACTTAGGAATCATAACTTAGGAACTTATTATCATAAGTTCTTAGGAAACCAGAATCCTACTTCTGTTGTGTACTAACTGTTTGAATTTGAGCAAGTATTTCATCTTCTTGGGCCTTAATTTCCCCCTTATTAAATTGAAGGGGTTAGCCACCAAATGAGCCAATGATAAAATTTTATAAATAGTTAGGAAAGAAGCTTTGTTGGAGGTAGGATTTGAATAGTAGATGGATGAGGTGAACCTTGTAAGTGATGGCCCAGCTGTGGACATGAGTATGATATGTTTATTAGAAAATGAAGACATGAGATCAAACATTAGTTCACATGAATATTTGCTCTAACTGAAAACTTGGAAAAGTGTAACTGTTTCTTAAGCTATGTGGTAGATATTTGTTTCATTATTCTTTTATGCACTCTGTTGTATGCATATTTCATTTAAAAGAAAGTAAAGTGCATGGTTCTGGAAGCCATGAGGAAGCAGCTTGGTGGCCAGCCTGACAAAGGTAACACCAGGCCCGATCCTGAGCGGCCGCTGCGAGGCTTCAGGAGGTGCTAGGTTCATCAGAGTCCTTCCTCTCACCTCCTCTTCTCTACATAGACTTGGCAGGCTACAGCAAACAGAAGCAGTTGGGTTCTTTTATATCAAAATAGCAAAACACCATAAAGGAAATTGAGAGAACCCCACTCTTTATTATACAGGCCTTTCTGACACTTTGTAACCATGTGCCTTGCATCAAGTGGAAAATAAACTCCATCCTGCCAGTAAAAAAAAAAAAAAAAAAAGAAAAAGAAAGAATAGAAAATAAGATGTATAAAGTAAACTAATGAATATAATGTCACACATTAGTGTAAAACATTAACAGGTCCAGGTTGAAAAGAGCACGGCAGTAAAACAGAGTATATTAATTCCTCAGGTAAGAATAATTTATAGTAACAAGTGAAAATGTTAGAATTTTACAGTTTATAAAATACTTTCAAGTCTAACATCTACTTTCAAGTCTAACATCTTCTAACAATCCTGTGTAGTAGGTAGGGTGGTTTATTTTATTCCTTTCTTCGTATCTATTTTATCTAATTCCAAAGGAAAGTTAAGACAATTACAAATACATATTAAGGACAGAGAAAGATTTTTTTAATAAAATCTTTGCATTTTAAATCTTTAAAAACTTTTTGTTCAAGGTAAAAGAAAATACAGTAGGAGGAATGAGAGGAAGCCCCTGGGATTTACTAGAGTACGTGCTGTGAGGCCCTGTACAATTGCAGTGGGTATTATTCTCATTTTCTGGGTGGTGAATTTGGGTTTCACAGTTAAAAGTGACATACCCAAGGTCACCGTAACACCAACCCTAATTTCAGGGATGCTTTGATTCCCAAGATCATTAATGCCTCTATTGTGTTACACCATCTCAGGAAACAGAGGGATTCTAGGATTCTGAGACATACCTGCCTTCTTACGTCTTTCCTCCCTTTCCCTATGACTTTATATAGAAAATAGCAGACATGAAAATGTTTGGAACAGGAGAAGGTTAGAGTAGAAAACTGAAAAAATTAGGATACTTTGCTGTGCCTCACCACTTGATTTTTGTCATTCTTTAATTGCATAGGATTCATTTAATAGGAATATGAAAGACAGTGGGGTGGAAAGACTGCTGGACAATAGGGATTTTAATTTCATAGCAAAAGTGAAGAATAGCCTATTAGATATTTTTTCTCCCTGGAAGTAATGAATAATGAAGCAGCAGAGTGTAGAATACTTTATAGTTAGGTAGAACCGAGTGTTAGCCCATTTTTGTTATTTTATAGCTGGGTTAACTTAGGAGTGTTATATAACCTCTCTGAGCCTCAAAGTGTTGTCCTCAAATGGGGACAGAAACAACTATATCATAGAGTTGTTAAGATAATGCGATATGGAAGAACCTAGCTGTTAGTAAATAGCCAACAAATGTTGGTTTCCCTTATTCTATATATACACATCATTTATAGTGTACAAAACACTTCTACATCTATTAGTTCATAGGATTTTCAGATAAATTCCGTGAGTAGGTAAGATAGGGACTATGTTAAGTGATTTACCTAAAGCGGTATATGGACCATTAAGCAACTACCATGTGAGAGGACACTGTTCTCCATGTTTTATTTGCAATACCCCCATTCCTCACATGGCTGTGATGTAGGTATTATGATGCCTATTGACAGACAGCTGTGGCTTACATAGAAGTAGCTTGTGGATATTGGGGCTACAACACAATCATAGGTCTTATAAGTGCTGTGCTCTTTTCACCACAGTATTGAACAAATGATGAAAATGACCCATTTTCTCAACTGGCAAGAAAGTTTTCAGAAGTTATACTGTCCTGGGGCGCCTGGGTGGCTCAGTCAGTTAAGTGTCCGACTTCGGCTCAGGTCATGATCTCACGGTTCGTGGGTTCGAGCCCCGCGTCCGGCTCTGTGCTGACAGCTCTGAGCTGTCAGCACAGAGCCTGGAGCCTCCTTCGGATTCTATGTCTCCCTGTCTCTCTGACCATCCCCTGCTCACACTGTCTGTCTGTCTCTCTCTCTCTCAAAAAATAAATAACATTTAAAAAAAAAAAAGAAGTTATACTGTCCTGAAATAATTTTATATTCCATATGTATGCAATTATATTTCTCTTGCTGTAAATTCTGACCACAAAGGTATTAAGTCTAAGCAGCTATTGAAGAGTATAGTGAAGGAGCTGATATTTCCATTCCTCTTTGTTCCAAGTGCTCTAAGTATTTTGGTGCTCCAGATACAACCAAGGAGTAAGCAATTTGATACTCCTCTGAGGCAAGAACAACTCTTGCATCTATACAAGGGAAGCCCTTTGTCTAATTCAAAACTAGAAATGGCAAGAATAAAAGAACTGAGAATTGTTGCTTTTTTAATTTCAAAACCAAAGCCTGAGCTCTTGCCAAAGGTATTTTCCTTACCAAATACTTGACCTGCTAAATATTTTTCTTCAATGTAATCTTTTTTCCCCATGTGAGATATTTATCGTTCTTCCATATAACTTTATTGTTCTTTTGATCTTGGGTTCACTATTCCCCACCTCCAAGACTGATAGTAGGTGCATGTTTTATTTGAAAATAAAATAATTTTTTAAGTAAAAAAGTTTTCTTATACCCACTTCCAAAAAAAAAAAGTAAATGAAAAATATCTGTGTATGTTGTAATTGTTTCTGATTAGATATGGCTGTGCTGGTACTGGAAGTAATCACCAAACTTGATCATCTTCCAATTGGTAGAGTTCAGATCAGTGGACTAGCTCAGCTTTCTCCAACCCATCGCATCAATGGATTTTTTACCATTGTTTCACCAACGTCCAAGAAACTTGGAGAACTCCAGGTAAAAATATTTTAATTCTTTGCTGCATAGAATAAAACTTTTTCAGTACAAGCAGTTGAGTCTGTTTGTAGAATGGATAGGTACATGACTCCCATTCATCATGGTAATTCCACTTTGTGCCTTTGTTCATGTTTTTACCCAGTCTTTTTTTTAACAAAATTTTTGTCAAATTGGCTTACATACAACACCCAGTGCTCATCCCAACAAGTGCCCTCCTCAGTGCCCATCACCCACTTTCCACTCTCCCCTGCACCCCCACCCACCTTCAGTTCTCTGTATTTAAGAGTCTCTTGTGGTTTGCCTCTCTCCCTTTCTGTTTGTAACTATTTTTTCCCCTCCCCTTTCCCCATAGACTTCTGTTAAGTTTCTCAAGATCCACATATGAGTGAAAACATTTGATATCTGTCCTTCTCTGACTGACTTATTTCACTCAGCATAATACCTTCCAGTTCCATCCACATTGCTGTAAATGGCACCCAGTCTTTTAATGTATCTTACTTATCCAAATCCTCTTAGTGCTTTATTGCCCGTCTCAAGTGCCAAGAGTCCTTCACAGCTCCTACTGCACTCATTTTCCTCTGTACTCTTTATTAAATTTATGACAATTATATAATCATTGGTTGTAATCCTACACAATCTCTAAAATTATGTACTAGTAGTCTCCCTTTAAATCCCTTTCTTTTTAGTTTCTAAATTCCCTGAGAGGCAGGACATTGTTTTCTACTTTCTTTGTTTTTCCCGCAGCTCCTAACATAATGCCAAGCAATAATTGCTTGTTTGACTCATGTAAGTGTTATCTTTGATGTATCATTTGTGCCTACATCCTTTTGATACAGTATTATGTGCCACTAAGGATGCAGAGATAAGAGATGATTCTTTCATATAGTTTTCCAAAGTCACATAGGAGGAAATAAAAGAATAACAAGTGGAATGCTGTGTGATAGGTGTTATGCTACATATATGCACAGGATGGTGGGAAAGAACACAGAAGGGTCCTTTCTGAGGGAGACTCTTTGGGAGTACTTCCTAGAAAGTTCTGAGTATTCAAATCACTTAGAAATTTCATGAATTTTACCTTTTCAAATGTATTCTAAAATACAGAAATTTAAATAGGTAGAGAAAAGACATACAGCATTTCCAAATGTAAGAACTTCTTACAAAACTATGAGCATAGGAGTGCCTGGCTGGTTCAGTCGGAAAAGCTGGAGACTCTTGATCTCTGGGTCCTGAGTTGGAGCCCCACATTGGGTGTAGAGATTACTAAAAAAAAAAAACAGACAAACAAACAACAAGCACATAAGTGTGTTAGTGGAACAGAATAGAGTCCAGAAATAATTCCGGGGCACCCGGGTGGCTCCGTTTGCTAAGCATCCGACTTTGGCTCAGGTCATGATCTCACAGTTCATGAATTTGAGCCCCGCATTAGTCTCTGTGCTGAAAGTTGGGAGCCTGGAGCCTGCTTCAGATTCTGTGTCTCCCTCTGTCTCTGTTCCTCCCTCACTTGCGTTCTGTCTCTCTCTCAAAAATAAACAAACATTTAATTAAAAAAAAAAAAGAAAGAATTCCAACTGAAAGAATGTAACATTTTATCATATTTTTATATATAATAAATTAAAAAATAGTGACATCTGAGGTTAGGAACTTCATAGTGAAGTGAGTATAGTTTACTCATACTTTTCTGATAATGGTACAGATTTGCCTTAGATCTGCAAGACAATTTGGAATTGTGTTTTAAGAGCCATAAAATTACCATATATCATTTACCTAAGTAATTCTGCCCTTATGAATTTATCTTAAGGAAATATCATAAAAAGAGAGGGAAGCTATATGCTTAGGTCTAGTTATGGAAATACACTTTTTAAAAAACTTTTTTCAATGTTTATTTATTTTAGAGAGAGAGAGAGAGAGACAGAGCATGAGCAGGGGAGGGGCAGAAAGAGAGGGAAACACAGACTTTGAAGCAGGCTCCAGATTCTGAGTGGTCAGCACAGAGCCCGATGTGGGGCTGAAACTCACGAACCACAACATCATGACCTGAGCCGAAGTAAGATGCTTAACCGACTGAGCTACCCAGGCACCCCAGAAATACACTTTTAATATTGAAAAAGTGAAAATGATTTATTCAACAATATTAACATTATAGTCTATTAGTGGAATATTTTGTTTCTGTAAAAGGTGGAAAAATGGATTTTGGATTGATGACAAAAAAAGAATTAAAGTTAAATCCACATATATACATATATTATCAATGACTGGAAAAAAATAAGGAAAATTAAAAACATTTGGAATAGGGACACGTGGGTGGCTTAGTCAGTTAAGCATTCAACTTCGGCTCAGGTCATGATTCGTGGGTTTAGGCTCTGCATCGGGCTCTGTGCTGACAGCTCAGAGCCTAGAGCCTGCTTCAGATTCTGTCTCCCTCTCTCTGCTACTCTCCTCCTCATTCTGTCTCTCTCTCTCTTTCTCAAAAAAAAACAGTTGGAGTGTAGGATTCTAGGTGGGTTTTTTTCCTGTTTTTAAAATTGAGATATAAAATGTGGTACCTGGTGGTTCAGTTGGTTAAGTGTCCAACTCTTGATTTCATCCAGTCACAATGTCAGAATTCGGTTTGTGGGATCGAGCCCCAGGTCAGGCTCTGTCCTTGCAGAGGATTCTCTCTCTTTCCCTCTCTCTCTCTCTGTGACCCTGCGTTCTCATTTTTAAAAAGTAAAATAAAATTGAGATATAATTCACATGTCATAACATTCACCTTTTAAGATATACAGGTCAGTGGTTTTTAATATCCACAGGATTTTATAACCATCACTACTATCTAATTCCAGAGCATTTTATCACCCCAAAAAGGAGCACTGTGCCCATTGACAGTCATACCCCTTTTCACCCTGCCCCAGTCCCTGGCAACCACTAATTTAACTTCTGTTTCTATGTATTTACCTATTCTGGACAGTTCATATAAATGAAATAATATATTATGTAGCCTTTTGTAACTGACTTCTTTCAGGTAGCCTGATGTTTTCAAGGTTCATCTTTGTTGGGGCATGTATCAGTACTTCATTCCTTATGATGCTTGGATAATATTCCATTGTATGGATAGACCACATGTTTATCCTTTCTTTAGTTGATAGACATTTGGTTTATTTCCACTTCTCCACCACTATGAATAATGGCAGCTGCTATACACATTCACATACAAGTTTTTTTGTGAACATGTTTTCATTTCCTTTGGGTATATACCTAGGAGTAGTATTTCAATCATAGGGTTTGTATGTTTAACTTTGAGGAACTGCCAGGCTGATTTCTAAAGTGGCTACATCATTTTTTCCCTATATTTAAATATCAGTTGACACAATAATACTTGTGTGTGTTTTTATTTAAATGTCATTGGAATTTTTGGAAAATTATATAGAGCTTTGGAGACATGTCAGATTTTAAAAGATTATGGAAGAAGGAAATAAATAGCAATTAGAGATTTCTGTTTCCCAAGTAAATGTCAGTGAAAATAGGGAGAGGTAGTGTGATCTAGTGGAAATAGCCCTAGAGTTGGACATGAGAAGTTGGTTAAAAAGCAATTCTAGTGTTCACTTGTTGTCTCTGAGTTTCTGTATCCTATTTTATAAATTGAATATACTAAAACTTTTCCCTCACAGCATTGTTGCAGGGATTAAATGAGATTTAAAAAATATGGAAACATTTAACATGGTGTTTAGGCATGTGATGGGGACATGGCAAATTTATTTGAATTTGAGAGGACACTACTAATTGTGGGTAGCAGAATTCAGAAGGTTGTTCATACTGTTTTAGAACAGGGGTTGACACACTTTGCCTAGTGATCTATATCTGGCCTTCTAACTGAACATGGTTTTTGCATTTTAAAATGGTCATTTAAAGAAGAAAAAGAATATCCAATAAATAAAGCCTAAAACATTTATTCTCTGCCCCTTTTCGGAATATGTTTGCTGCCCCCTTTTTAGAGTAAAAGAGACATGATTTGTTTGTAGACCAAACAGAAGCAAGTAAAGAAAGAAATTGAAAATAAAAGGATAGTTGAGATAGTAAGTTCATGAAGAGAATTAAATGGGAGGAACACAACTGATAGGGTTACGTTGGGATCCGAGGAATTACAACCAGGAGGGAAAGAGGAAGAGCATTTTGAAATAGACAAAATTGAGAGTTCATTCTGATAATTTTTTAAAATTTTTTTTATGTCTTTATTTTGAGAGAGAGCGTTAGCAGGGGAGGGGCAGAGAGTGAGGGAGACACAGAATCTGAAGCAGGCTCCAGGCTCTGAGCTGTCAGCACAGAGCCCAATGCGGGGCTCGAACCCATGGACTGTGAGATTATGACCTGAGCTGAAGTTGGATGCTCAACCAACTGAGCCACCCAGGCGCCTCATTCTGATAATTTTCTTATCAGCATGTTAGGCGCTATACATTTTGCTTCATATAACTTTTTTTTTTTGTTTTTCTTAAATAGAGCTACGCAAAGCAATATCTTCTATGTAGAAAATATAAAAATAACCATATAATACAACACTCATTGTCTCCTCACCCAGGTTAAGAAATTTTTTACGTTTATTTATTTTGAGAGAGAGAAAGCACAAGCAGGGGAGGAGTAGAGAGAGGGAGAGAGAGAATCCCAAGCAGGCTCCACACTGTCACCACAGAACCCAATGTGGGGCTTGAACTCACGAACCATGAGATCATGACCTGAGCTGAAATCAAGAGTCCAATGCTTAACCTACTGAGCCACCCAGGCGCCCCCAGGCTAAGAAATATTAATAGAATAAGTGAAAGCCAGTTTTAGAGATTCATTCGTATTGTTTTCTATATCAGTAGTTCCCTTTTGCAGAGGTGTGTTCCATTGCGTGGATAATTTCACAATTTTTTTTTTTTTTTATCTATTTACCAGTTGGTGGACATTTGGGTTTTCTTTTCTTTCTTTCTTTCTTTCTTTCTTTCTTTCTTTCTTTGTTTCAACCACTTTTTGCTTATGAATAAAGCAACTTACTGTGTAGACATGTGTTTTTATTTTCTTTGAAAAATACCCAAGAATGGAATTGCTGAGTCATGGTTAACTTTTTAAGAAACTGCCAAACCATTTCCAAAGTGGTTTAATAACAACATTCTCAGTAGTGTGTAAACATTCTCCATATATTTGCCAGCACTCGGTATGTAGTTGCTCCACATCCTTGCCAGCACTTGGTTCGGATAGTCTTTCATTTTTGCCATTCTAGTGAGTTTGTACTGATACCTCACTATGGTTTTAGTTTGCATTTCCTGATGATTAATATGTTGAGTATTTTTTCATAGGCTTTTGGGCCATTCTTTTATCTTCTTAGGGGTTTACACAGGCTATAATCCCCAAGGCAAATCTGACTCACTCACCACCTATATTTGTAGATAACTTTATTGGAACACAGCCAAATACTCATTTATTTGCATGTGGTCTGTGGCAGCTTCCATGCTGTAACAGCAGTGTATAGTAGTCCCTCCTATCCACGGTTTCTCTTTCGGTGGTTTTAGTGCAGTTGGGAAGCAGGTGCTCCTTCTTCTGACTTATCCTCAGAAGATCAGTAGTAGCCGATCGCCATGTCACGATGCTATGTCCTTCACCACACTTAATGTCATCACGTATGCATTTTATCATCTTATCGCTAGAATAAAGGTGAGTACAGTAATAAGATATTTTGAGCAAGACCACATTCACATAATTTATTATTATTGTTTTTAATCTCTTATTCTGCCTAATTTTTAAGTTAAACTTTATCATAGTTATGTAGGTACAAGAAAAAAACATATATAGGCTCAGTACTCTGCAGTTTCAGGCATCCACTGGGGATCTTGGAACGTATCCCCTGTGGATAAGGAGGGACTACTGTAATTACTACAGAAAATGTATGGCATGCAGAGCCTAAAATATTAATTCTCTGGCTTCTTCATAGGAAAAAGAAAATAATGAGTATATCTCATGGCTTAGCTTTAAAGAGAGATTCCCTATTTAATCAATTCAAGACTGTTTTGGAAAACAGCAAAGCAGTAGTATGACAAGAACTCCATCACTCACTGCATACTCATTTAAAAAAAATTTTTTTAATGTTATTTATTTTTGTAGGGGAGGGGCAGAGAGAGAGGGAGACACAGAATCCAAAGTAGGTTTGGAGCTGTTAGCACCGAGCCTGATATGGGGCTTAAACTCACAAACCATGAGATCATGACCTGAACTGAAGTCAAATGCTCAACCAACTGAGCCACCCAGGTGCCCCTGCATACTCATTTTTAAAAATCATTGTTAAATTAATATTTTACATTCACGTAAAGAGTCAAATGATTCTGTTACAAAAATGAGTCCCTCACGTAGACCCATACTTTTCTTTTCCCAGAGGCAACTCCTTTCAACTACTGCCCCTAATTCTTATGGTATTTACCTCTGTATAGTTCCAAATAATGTGCTTATATTTATGTCACATCTTCATCCCCTCCCCCACCCTCAGTTTTCAGGCACTCTTTTGACTTCCTAATATAGAAGATGCAAATTTAGCTCAATCCCACATCCTTCTACCTGCCCATCTCCCAACCTGCCCATTTAGTTCTACTATAAACAGTTTATTGATATAACCAAAATTACTATATGAGCAGATTCTGTGCTGCAACAGCAATGTACAGTAGTCCCGCCATCCACGGTTTCTCTTTTGGTGGTTTTAGTGCAGTT
Source organism: Cryptoprocta ferox (assembly GCA_028646485.1). Taxonomy (NCBI): domain Eukaryota; kingdom Metazoa; phylum Chordata; class Mammalia; order Carnivora; family Eupleridae; genus Cryptoprocta; species Cryptoprocta ferox. The sequence continues at coordinate 53,432,782 of CM053575.1, read as the reverse complement.
GGGAAGTGATCCTCCTTCTGACTTATCCCTCAGAAGATCAGTAGTAGCTGATTGCCATGTCACAATGCTTATGTCCTTCACCACACTTAATGTCATAACATACGCATTTTATCATCTTATCGCTAGAATAAAGATGAGTACAGTACAATAAAATATTTTGAGCAAGACCACATTCACATAATTTATTATATGAGCAGGTAACATATACATATATATGATTCATTTACATTGAAACTGAAAAACAAGTAACTTTAATTATAAATTCTTTCATTTTGAAAGCCATTCCTTTGATTTGGCTTAAAACTTGATACCTTTACTTCTCTACCAAGTTAATTATCAGACATTTTACATTTGATGGGCATTACAGCATTGTTTTTTTTTAAACCATTTAAGAATAAAATTTGGTTTTTATTCAGTTTAACAATAAAATAACTGTTTACAGACATAGGCATTTCCAAACAAAGGTAGAGTCTTAGCACAATAGTGTTTGAAGTTAGGATAGTATTCCTAAGACATTGTTTTTAAAATTTATTTTTATTTTAAAGAGAGTAGGGGAGAAGGGCAAAGGAAGAGAGAGAAAATCCCAAGCAGTTTCCACACTCAGTGAGGAACCTGACACTGGGCTCGATCCCACAATCATAACCTCAGCCGAAATCAAGTCATGTGCTCAACTGACTGATCCACCCAGACTTTGACACCTTAAAGTTCTTATCTTGATACATAATTTCATGTCACAGGAGTATCACTTATTTGCGTTTTAAAAACAAACCCTATTTAAAATCAGTACTTTTCTGTTTATTCCATTTTCATCCTGCATCTTTTTTACACACTAATTATAATTCTATATGTTATTTCATAATGCTGTCTTTTGACAGTCACATTTTCCCCCCCAACAGTCACTTTTTTTTACCTTATTTTATCATTAGGAATATTCTCTTCCACACAGAAATATGCCATCTCACATTTCTTTTGAAAATCATGGGTCTCTAGTTCTCTCTTGGACACAAGAAGTATTTCACTTTCCTCTTGATTCTTCTGTAAGAAAGACCACAGCCTACAGAACCCAGAGATAGTAAGGGAATAGTACATAATAATAATACATAAATCTGACAATTTACATGAAGTCTTTGAAAACCACAGACTACCAAAAATCACTCAAAAATGAAATACATAACCTGGGGCACCTGAGTGGCTCAGTTGGTTGAGCTCTGAGTCTTGATTTCAGATTAGGTCATGATCATGGGATTGAGCCCCACCTTGGGCTCTGTGCTGAGCATGAGATCTGTTTAAGATTCTCTCTCCCTCTGCCCCTCCCCCCCATGTGTGTAAGTGCATGCTCTCTCTTTCTCTCTAAAATAAAAAAGAGATACATAACCTGAATAGACCTGTAAGTATTAAATTGCTTTTGCATCTTAAACCCTTTTGCAAAAGAAATCTCCAGACCAATTTAATTTCACCGACAAATTCTTCCAAACATTTAAAAAAAAAAAAAAAACAGAAGGGGCCCCTCTGTGGTACCATCAGTTAAGCAACCAACTCTTGATCTCGGCTCAGGTCATAATATCATAGTTTGTGAATTCAAGCCCTCCATCAGGCTCTGTTTTGATGGTGTGGAGCCTGCTTGGGATTCTGTCTCTCCAAATAAAGGAAGGGAGGAAGAGTACCAATTTTGCACAATCTTTTCCAGAAAATAGGAGACAATACTTTTTATTTTATGAGGCTTGCACCACCTTGATAGCAAAACTAGAGAAGGACAGTTTAAGATCTAGACCTAGAAATAAACGTAAAAATCCTCAAGAAAATATTAGCAAGTTGGGTCCAGCACTATATAAAAAGGGTAATAAGACCATGTCCAAGTGGGATCTATCCCAGGATTGCATGACTGTCTCAGTTTTTGAAAATCAACCAGTGTGACAAGCCATGTTAATAATAGAATACTAAGTCCATAAAAAAGGCATGAACTGTTGATACACACACAACATAGAGGAATCTGAGAGGCATTATTCTGAGTAAAGCCTATCTTAAAAGGTTACATACTATATGTTTTCCATTTATAAGCCAGAACCATAATGGTTGAGAATAGATCAACTGATGCTAGGGATTAGAGGTGAAGAGAGAGTATGACTACAGAGGGATAGCTCCAGGGAGTTTTTTGAGGTGATGGAAGTGTTTTTTGGTTATGGTGGTGGTTACATGCATCTATTCATAGGTTAAAATTTATAAGAGCATATACACACACAAAAATGTCCATTTTTATTATAAGAAAGTAAAATTTTTAAAAGACCCTGCAGACTAAGTGTGATGATGAACAGCAGTTATCAGTCTGCCTCGTTGGAACATGGCTGGGGACTTTTCAGATTGGAGCATGTACCCTGACTAAAGCCACTAGTCTACTTCATCTAATTTTTGCCACATTGGATGGAGACTCAGCATTGTTGGATCTTCTTATTTTGCAAGAGAAGCCAGAATTCCTAAATTTTACATAAATTCTGGTATTGTAAAGCACCGTTAAATAATTTAAAAAAAAATTTTTAAGTGCTGTGTGGACCAGCATAAGACTGAAAAGTAGGCATACTAATAGGCTATCACTGATGCTGATAGATGTTGTAGTAGATAATTGTGGCAGCTTAGTGTTAAAGACTTGATTCATTGCAAGAAGACTGACGAATGTCCATAGGGATGTGAGATGTTTATGGTAGATTTATGGTATTTGTGAATGGCATGGGCTTCTGAAGAGATGTGATATGTTTAGGTGACAGAACGATGGTCTGAGGATGGTACCACAGAGGAATAAGTCAACTTCCCTTATCCTAGCTAGTAAAAGAAGTAGTTTCCATTGGAAAAGACTTTGGAGAAATTGGGACATTTTAAGAAAGAGAATGTTCAGTTGAAGTGGTAAGGAAGTTTGTAAGAAATAGAAATCCTACAGGGATCTGTGAGGGGGCTGGCAGAGGAGTGAACACAAGGATGAACCATGATTGAGGAGGAGCATGAGGTAGACAGGAATGCTGATCTAGGAGATGAATATAGGAGTATATTGGGTATATTATGTGGAAGCAGAGGGTTTAGGAGTGGCAATCTCTTGGATTTGTAGGAATTGCTGGAACATTTTATACCTCTAAAGCTTGACTCATGCTCTTCCCTCTACCTTGTATCTTTTGCCTCAACTTCGCTCAGCCTTATCTGTATCATTCATATTTAAGATTTTAAATCCAGATGTTTACATTTCACTTCTGGAAACCATCCTTGGCACTCCTTCCTCACCTCTTCCCCAAGCTCAGACCTCTCTTTCTCATACCACCTAGCATATATCCCTATCTCAGAGCTCACCATCTTATATTAAAATTATTTCTTTTTAAGTTCCCCTGTGAAATACCAGGGTCTTCTTTGGGTCAGGTTCCATGTTTTATTCATCTCTTTGCCTTAGGCAGGTAGCACAGAGCCTGGCACTGAGCTAGTACCAACAAATATTTCTTAATTGAACAGAGAAGTTAGGCTAGCACGTGTTTTGATTATAAGACTGGCATGCAGATACCTGGACCTTCTTCTTTCTTTAAGAGCCACTGGTAGTATAGGCTTATGAGCTGTTTTGTGATTGGTTCAGATCTGCTTAGAGAAAAAGCAAAACTCAGTGGCCAGATAGCAAGTCATGGTTAAGGCCAGGGACATCGCCTTAATTCTCAGTGTCATCTTTGTTTCTAAAATACAGTGGCAGCCTTTTGGGAAATGATTAATTGTAAGGGAACACTTTCTGACATTTACATTTGGGCAGCCAGAACTTTATGTGATTCTATTACAGTGATCACTACACAGTATTTATCTTACTGCATTCCTGTCATTTGTCTTTGTAGAAAATCTCGATGGTGAACAGATTTAAAAGACTTTATGTTACCTGGTTCATGAACAAAATTCTCCTCATCAAGACCCAGGTGTATTTTATTGAGCCCATGCCTTTGCAGTTTTTCTGCACAAATTATTCCATTGACCTTTCCGGAGACATCTTAAAAGAATCTAATTGCAGCCTTTCCTTATTGTGTTAGGCCATTTATCATTATTTGACTCTCTGACTGCTTGAACAATTCCTTCTGCTTTCTCTGTCATTAAACTGAACTTTCAACACCATTATTCTTTTGTTTTGTGGTATATTCTTCAATTTCTTTCAGAAAGTGTTGCTTTAGGCTGTATTTTTTAGGCTCTGTTCCTACATTAGGCTTTTCAGAGGATTGGAGAGCCATTTAATAGAGAACCCGAACTCGCAGTATCGAGATGATAAAAGAAACTTCAAGTGGTTACTTTTCATGTTAGTGTTTTTCCCTCTTCCCCCTGCCTCATCTCCAGCATAGAAGTAGGGTCTTATTTTTCTCAAATAATCAACACTAAGGATGTGGAAGGTGTTAATTATTTTATTCATCAGACATAATAATTAGGGATTGTTAGGCATAATAGAGTTGCACACTAAGTGTCTCATGCTAATTAGTCCATACAAAAATGAAAAGGACAAGTCCGTGCCTTCAAGGAATTCAGAATCTAATCATGATAATGAATGAACTGAAAGTTACAGGTACCTCCTGTAAGCCTCTGCTTCCCCCCCCCCCCCAAATAGAACAATATACTTTTGTGACAGTTATATCATCACATGAGCTTCTTGGTGTAACGAACTTAGCACACCTTATGGCCTGTAGTAAGTTCAATGAACGGGGGTTATATTGATGGATAGATAAAGAGTAAGTGGAAACAGGAAGAAGGAAGTGGCCATGACATCTCTACCTGGACACAAAGAAGTTTTCTCAGAGAAAGTAATACTGGAGGAAATTGCATATACACAATATACAAAGGCATAAGGGAATGAAACATAAGGTACATTTAGAGAACCCTAAATAATTGCTTTATCTAGGAAAGAGGGATGGACAAGGGGAGCAAAGTGAGAGGTAAGGCTTCTGAGGTAGGCAGAAATTTGAATTTGATCCTATAAGAAATGGAGACCATATTAATCAGGGAGTCATAAAATTAGTCACTACCAAAGAAAATTTTTGATATATTACATGTCTCTTTCAGGTCTCACTTGCCCTGGAGCCTCTGTCAGAATCTTATGACAGCCACAATCCTCTTCCTACCACTGACATGACAGAAGATATGCCTTTATCTGAGCAGGAATTCAGAGAATATACTGAACCCAACAATACTCAGTTTCTGGTTCCATCAAGGCCTCACAGGATACCAACCACCAAAATGGATGGAAAAGAGTTAACAGCTAACAGTAGTAGATCAACCACTCCAAGGTAATTACCACAATCTGTCAGCTAACTCCCACTGTACTGATCATTTCTGTCTTTTATTTGTGTTTGGATGAAAGACTGAAAGTAGTCATTCATTCAGCAAATAAATAGGAAGTACCCACACCCACCCACTAGTATGCCTAGTCCAGTACTAAGTACTGAGCATAAAAATTAATGAGAAAATTCTTGTCTTTGAAGACTGCTCACAGTCTATTAGGGAGGCCAATGTACAGTTAAATAAGTATGATTAAGTCATATACAGATGCCATGATAGATGTCCATGAGGGAAAGGAGGGGAAGGGCAATATTTCATGAAACAGAATGGAGTAAAAGAAATAGATTTTTTTGTTTTCTAATTTGAGAGAGATAGCATGAGTAGGGTATAGGGGCAGAGGCGGAGAGAGAGAATCCCAAGCAGGCTCCATGCTTTGTTGCAGAGCCCAATGTGGGGCTTGATCCCACAACCCTGGGATCATGACCTGAGCCAAGATGAAGAGTCAGACAGTCAACCGACTGAGGCACCCAGGCGCCCCAAAATAGATTTGTCTTTTAGATAATTACGAGGCATTTGTTTTGTGTCTGGCTCTGTGCTGAGCTCTTAATTTTATTGTCTCACTTGAGCCATAACCATACAACTGTAGATGAAGCATCTATTATTTATTTCATTTGGGAGATCAAAAACAGATTTACAAAGTCTAAGCTACACTGCTATAAACCACTGATATACTTTCTGTCTCTGACAAAGTGAAATGTTACCATAATGGGTGATATATTTCTAAAGTTGTCCTTTATTTTATAACAGGGGAAAGGACCACTTGTACTTTGCAGAGAACTCTGATACAATAAAGGATTCTTTCCTTGGACTACAACACCATCTTAATTCAGAACAGAATGTAGAGTCTATGACTCTGAAAGGCAGAGCCCCACGGAAGCAGATGTCCCTTCTTAACAGTTCTGAATTCCAGCCTCAAGTTAGGACAGTGGCCAAGAGTCACAGTGACTCATGCATTCTTTCTTCAAACAACCCCCCTACCAAGGACCTTCTTTCAGGTGTGTATGTATTTATGAACGAAGACTAAGCTATATTTATTAGAATTACTCTGCTTGTTAGTCATTCTTCAAAGAGAACCAAGACTTCTGTTTGAACTAAATAGCCAAATAAAAGTGAGTAGTCTCACTGATGTTCAGAATCTCTCATCATTTAAAGGCAGCTCTATTAAACCAATAAGTTACTTCTAAATAATTACTAGGTGCTTACAATTGTAGATTTAGGGAAGGAGCCATTTAAAATGAACCTGGATATGGGGGGAAAGCGTTTATCATAGAGAAATATTATTCCTTATTTTTCCCCAAATAATTCAAGGCAAATATGGTTTTGTCTCATCAGCAGTATTTAATTGTACCACTGTGGAGAGGCTAGTACTAGATCTGTCTCACATTCTGAAAATTGTTGGTCTCAGTGGAAACATTCAGTGCACAACAACTGCTGATCTTAAGCCGGGGAATTAAATATGACTTGGAGACAAACAGAAGTAGAAGGGAGCCCTATATAAGGGCTAATCTGAAATTTAAAAATCCAAATAGGGTTATTTGGGAGTGGTATTATAAAAGCAACTGAGGTACCTTACATTACAATGTAATGCTCAACCGTATGTCTCTGTAACATTATTAGCATGATAGGAATTTGTTTTTCATCCTCACAAGTAAATTTCCAAAGTACAGTATCTACAGTATTAGTAGAAAAGTCTTAAAATAACTATTTGGATACATAATTTAAATGAGTAAGGGTATTTTTTTCATGAAGAAAGACATTTCGTTCATATTTTTCAACTGAAATGTCTGTGATCCCCTTTTTAAAAAATATACTCTGATTATAATCTATTAATGTTAACCTTTAGTGCAATCCTAGTCTACGTTAAGAAGAATGAATTGTCCCACTATACTATACTATCCGCACTTGTCAGCTTACGCCTGGAATATTTTGTATAGTCACAGACTTGGAGAAAGACATTTTTTCACTCATGAAGCAGTTACTTATTTAATACCTATCATATGTCTGGCATTCTTCTACATGTCAGAATACAGCAATTTAAATTAAAACAAAAAAAATTCTGCCTTATGGACCTTATATTCTAGATGGAAAGACCAATGATAAATCAGATAAATAAGTAAGTATGTAGTGTTAGATGGTGATAATGGCAACAGGAAAAAAAAACAAAGCAAGGCAGATAGGAAGGGATGTTAGTTTTACATAGGTTGGCAAAGGAAGGCCTCATCAGAAAGGTAACATGATAGTAAAGATCTAAAGATGAGTTCCTTCTAAAGAGAGTAACTAGGTTCGTGAAGGGACCCCAAGAGCTATTTAGCCTCACAAAAAGAGCTATCATTTATTGAGCATTCACTATGTGCTAGGTACTATGCCAAGTGCCTTATACACATAATCTTACAAAAACCAAGTCAGGTAGGGATTGTTATCCCCATAAAAATGAAAACAGCTCCTCAGCTCCAGTTCATTATTGTCTTTAGACTGTAATGCAAGGTCCTCTGCTTTATCCTACTGTAGGCTCATTGTTTACATAGGCCGGCTTTTTTTTTCTTTTTTCCTTAAATCAAGACTTTTCTGGGGTGCCTGCATGGCTCAGTCAGTTAAGCGTCTAACATTGGCTCAGGTCATAATCTCATAGTTCATGGTTTCAACCCCGTATCGGGCTCTGTGCTGACAGCTCAGAGCCTGGAACCTGCTTCCACTTCTATTTCCCTCGCTCTCTGCCCCTCCCCCACTCATGCTCGAGCGCACGCGCGCGCTCTCTCTCTCTCTCTCTCTCTCTCAAAAGTAAATAAACATTAAAAAAAAAAAAGACTTTTCTGGTCAACTGTCTAAGCCAAGCAAAATATGACAGATACAGCACATGGACTGCCAATGTGCAGCCTCTTCCACGAGAGTTAATTAGGATCACTTGGCTTAAAGATGAAACAAGACAGATTGTGACCCAGTCTGAGTTAATAGTATGATCTATACAGGGGTGCCTGGGTGGCTTAGTAGGTTGAGTGTCTTCAACTCAGGTCATGATCTCACGGTTCATGAGTTCAAGTCCCATGTTGGGCTCTGTGCTGACAGCTCAGAGCCTAGAGCTTGCTTTGGAGTCTGTGTCTCCTTCTCTCTCTGCCCCTCCCCCTCTTACACTCTGTCTCTCTCTCCAAAATAAACATTAAAAAAAAATAGTATGACCTGCAGAAAATAGGAAAGGACTGTGTCAAAAGGTAATGAATTCTCTATGACTGGAAATGGTCAAGCATGAGCTAGTTCACTTTCTGATGGGACTTTTTCAGATTGTATTGAATTATCAAGTGGACAGATAGGATCTTTTAAGGTCCCTTCCAACCACCAGATTCTGGAGAACTAAGGTTAAGTGGCCCACTCTAGTCTAAAGTAGGTCTAGAGCTGGGCTTCTGAGAGGGATATAACAAATACTGTAAATGTAAGTATCTTCCTGGTCTTTATTATACTGACATGACACCAGAAAAGAGGTACAGAGCTGAATTGGTCAACCGGCTAGTATATATGAAACATGAACTTGCACATCCTGCTTATGAGAGTTGAATTTAGAATAGATAGCAAGCAGTTAGAACAAAAACCAGAAGCTGTACATCTCCCTGAGTTTAGCAGGGTCTCTGCACATGGCATGTGGAAAATAAACAAGGGAAATATTTGTCCTGAACTCACTTGAGTGCCTTTTTTTGTGTTTAGGAAATGATTACTGAGTTGAGGTGCGGGGTGATGGCCATGATAGCTCTTATAATGAAGGTACCAACTTCCCCTTGAGAAGGGGAGATCAGATGTTTTTTTTGTCGCCATGTCTTAGACTTTAGAAAAGCTTTTCCAAGAACGGCTGTTTCAACAACAACAACCATACGGAGGCCAATAAATGGACCACCTGTGCTCAGACTTGTCCTACTCGTTTTCCTCAATGTTTATTTCCTTTTTAAAATCTGCTTTTGGTACATATCTTAAGTACCTATTCCCATTTAGATGTAAATGACTGATTAAGTCACTTTTAAAATATTACCATTCCCTGAGGAATTTTTATTTAACAGGGATAAAAACTTTTTAAGTTTATTTATTTTGAGAGTGTATGTATATGCGCACAAGTGAGGGAAGGACAGAGAGAGAGAGGGAGAGAATCCCAAGCAGACTCCAAGTATATTTTGAGTGACTGTTTTAGATCAGTCATTGTTTTGAGTATTGGGGTTACAGTGATAAATAAGGTACAGTTTTTGACCTTAAGGAATTCAGAAAAGGAAACAGACTCTAAAGCAGATATAGTACAATTACATATGATATAAACAACAGTGAAAGTATTTATTAAAACATTTTATGTTGTAATACCTCATATATACTAGGCACTGTATCAGACACTGAGAATACAAAAAATCAGCAAGAGCCAATCCCTGGTCTCAAAGGTGATTGGATGAGATAGACAATTATAAAACTGTGTGATAAATTCTTTGATGGAATTAAATACCCAGAGTTTTGAGAACATGAAGTATTGTGTTTACCGAATTGAAAATAGTTGGATATGGTTAGATCATAAAGTACCAAGGCTATTATTTCTCCAGAAACATTTTGGGTATCAGTAAAAAAACTATTTTTCTACATGGCTCTGAAATCAAATGAAATTTACTATCAGCACTGCTTGTTATTATCCACTTTATTCATAGTGCATTTCAGTGTGCCCACCTCATTGAAGAGCTTTAAACTGTATTGAGTAAAGCCGAGTACCAACTAGAACCTAAAAGAATTTCCTGTCACATAGCAATCTTTAGCCAAATTTCCAATGCCAGCAAGACCATGTTTCCTCACCCTTTCTCATTGAATAAACAAGACAGTCATTTTTTTTGGCTGAATCTCAAAGAAAGTAAAAAAAATAATTTTGAACAATTATTGTGCTACCATTATTTACATTAAAAATATTAATGTATATTGTTAAGTGAAAAGCAATTTCAAAACAGTATACATACTTTTACAGAAGAGGAAATATATAAATACATGTGTGTATATATATAATTTTTAAAACTATAAGAAATATATCAAAATATTAATCAGTATTCCCGGGTAGTGACATTAATGGGCATATTAGAGGCTGCCCACATTTCTTGCCATTTGACTCCCTCCATCTTAAAGTTAGCAATGATACATTAAATCTTTCTCATGCTTCAAATCTCTGATGTCATAACCTGCAAAAATCCAGAGAAAACTCTGCTCTTAAAAGGTTTGGGCAGGGGCTTTTGGGTGGCTCAGTCAGTTGAGCGTCCGACTTCAGCTCAGGTCATGATCTCACAGCTCATGGTTTGAGCCCCACATTGGGCTCTGTGCTGACACCTCAGAGCCTGGAGCCTGTTTCAGATCCCATGTTTCCCCCTCTGTCTCTGCCTCTCCCCTGCTCATGCTCTGTCTCTCTCTCAAAAGTAAATAAACAAGACAAAAAAATTAAAAAAAAAAAAAAAAAAGGTTAGGGCAACCAAGATGATCTCCCTATCTTAAGGTTGACTGATTTGGAACATAACTACATCTGCAGAATCCCTTCACAGCAGTACCTTAGATGAGTGTTTGAATCAGAGAGAAGATGCGTGTACATCAGAGTTGGGAATCCTGGGGGGAATTGTCTTAGAATTCTGAATGGTTGATCTTTATTTTCTTTTAGTTTAGTTGTGCTTTCATTTATCATATGGTATTTCTGGTTTTGTTTTGTTTTTTTACTTTTTAAGTTATATTTTGAACTCTTTATACTAACAAATGTTCGATGTTTATGGATCTTTTTGGCATCTGGTTTTTTTTTTCTTGGCCTGACCACCATATCTTCTTTCTTTTTAGAACCTTTAAAACTCTAGACTAAGAGAGATGTGCACTTGGTGTTTAGTCTCGGTTACCTCCAAAGCAACTCTGGAACCTCAAGAAAATGATACTTTCCATTGTTCCTTGGAATAATGCCACTGGTCCTTTGCTTTAAAAAGATGTCTAAGAACTAAAGTAGGGTCATATCTAGTATAGTGATTAAAATCATAGGATGTGGGTGCACCTGGCCGGCTCAATTGGTGGAGTGTGCAACTCTTGATCTTGGGGTCTGAGTCTGAGCCCCATGTTGGGTATGGAGATTATTCAAAAAAATTAAAATCTTTTAAAAAATAATATATATATTACTATATAATATATATTACATATATATTATATAATATATAAAATGATAATATATAAAATATATAATATAAAATAAAAAATGAGATCATAGGATATGAAGTCATACTGGTTATACTCTGTGTATAACTTGGGCAGGTTACTTATCCTCTGTGCCTCAATTTTCTTCATCTGGAAAATGAAGAAAATAGTAGTACCTATCTCAGAGAATTCTTAGGAGGATTAAATGAGTTAGTATATAATATGTGTAGAGTAGTGCCCAGCACATGGTTAAGAGTTCAGTAAATTATCATTGCTATTATTATTATTGTTGCCTAAGGATGGTAAATTTACTTAGGTAGATTTTTCTTTTTTTTTTTTTTTTTAATGTTTTATTTTTGAGAGAGATAGTACGAGTGGGGTAGGGATAGAGAGAGGGGGACAGAGGATCTGAACCAGAATCTGTGCTGACAGCAGACAGCCCAATGCGGGGCTTGAACTCATGAACCACACAGTCATGACCTGAGCTGAAGTTGGACACTTAACCAACAGCCACCTAGGCACCCCGCTTAGGTAAATTTTTCTTATCAGAAACCCTGATGACTTCATCTTGACTTCTCTATTAACCCGCTGTATGATCTTGGGCAAGTCATAGAAATTTTTTGGCATTCTTTTCTTCATCCATAAAGTATAAATTTGGAATAGATTATCACTATGGCTTATAAAAGTTTAGCTGGTGTAGTTAGTGTTTTTTGGATAATAGTGACATTAACTATTATAGATAATAAGAAAATTCACTAAGATATCTGGATACAAAAATAATATGTAAACATTAACTTTATTATATACAAATACCAGTTGGAAGAGTCCGTGCATTCATATAATGACCCCCCACCATATGATGACCCTGGACAGACCGACCTCCCTCCAGAAGAGACTTCATTTACTGCTATAATGCCAACATCTAAAAATATTCCCCATAATAGCTCAGTAAACATTTATTGTTAGGTGAGTATCCTCAAGAAATTCTCAAGCTAGTGGGTTAAGCCATTACAACGTACTAGGTTAAGTCCTGTCATAGAAGAAAAGGTGCTGAATATTGCAAGTATTACTATTGGATTTTAGATTTTCCATGTTCTGCTTTTGCCCTCTTCAGTTCTGTTAGAACAAGGCAATAAACTGCGTAATGCCATGGTGATTTCTGCGATGAAATCGAGCCCAGATACTAGCATGTTGTTGGATGAAGTTCATCCTCCCATGAAGGAAGATTTCCACAGAGCCTCAACACAGTAAGTTATAGGGTAAACATGATTCCTCACAGTTCATTTCTTAATTGCTGCTAATGTGTGTTTTTTTGTTAAGTTATAGACTAAATAATCTTAGAAATGTTCAGCAAATAATTTTTTTTTAATTTTTTTAATGTTTATTTATTTCGGAGAGAGAGAGACAGAGCATGAGCAGGGGAGGGGCAGAGAGAGAGAAGGAGACAGAGAACCCAAAGCAGGCTCCAGGCTCTGCGCTGTCAGCGCAGAGCCTGACACGGGTCTCGATCTTACAAACGGTGAGATCATGACCTGAGCCAAAGTCAGACGCTCAATCGACTGAGCCACCAAGCTGCCCCTTCAGCAAATAATTCTTAATGTGGTGGAAAGGAAGCCTAAATAAAGAGTTAAGATACTCAACATCTAGACCTAGCATTGGTATTTGCTAATTTGTGTAAATGGCTAAATTCTTTGCTCCCTGTAAACTGGCATTGCTTATATGTATAATAGGGATATTTTCTCCTTCTCTTACGGAAATCAAATTAGATTCTAAGGTAGAAAAGGGCTTTGTAAATTGTGAGGTTTTAAGGTAGTAACGTCTAGAGTGTGTTCAATTTTATCTGTTGAACCATCTCCATGTACTATCTCTTAGCTCAGTTAATTCTGATTTAGATTTTTCCTCTATGTTAGCCACTCAGAAAGTACTTTTCCATACCATAGAATCAAAGCCTTGTCTAGGAACCAATTTAAAGATCACATAGAAGATCACCTCCTCCCTCCAACTAAGAATACATTTTGGAAACATGACATAAAAGCTGATACCAGAGCCATACAGCTCCTATTGGGCAGGTAAGGGCTTTTAACTATCTTTCTTCCTTTTAAATTCTTCCTTCAATTCATTGGGTATATTGTTAACAGATTTATCTTCTGAAAGCAACACTTCCTTAGTCAATTGACTTCCAAGTCAATCTCTTGATTATTTGCGTACTAAGTAAAAATCACTATTTATTACCTAAGTAAAAATCCAGTCTTTAGCCTTTTATTCTCAGCTTCACTTACAGAATGGTCTTCTACCTTTCTATTCTTATCTCTCAGCTCTCTCCCCAGCAACACTGTTAGGGTAAAATTTTCAAAACTCAGATTTTCTTTCTTTCTTTCTTTATATATATATATATATATATATATATATATATATATATATATATGTTTATTGTTGAGAAAGAGAGTGAGAGAGAGACAGAGTGCGAGCAGGGAATTGACAGAGAGAGAATCCAAAACAGGCTCCAGGCTCCAAGTTGTCAGCACAGAGCCCAACGTGGGGCTCAAACCCACAAACCGCGAGATCACGACCTGAGCTGAAGTTGGATGCTCAACCAACTGAGCCACCTAGGCACCCCACAGAACTCAGATTTTAAACAGATAAGAGTTAATTCAGGGTCTTATTCCTCTTATTACCTATATGGCCCACATAATTAGGCAGGAAAAAAATAAAAGAGATGCAAATTGGAAAGAAAGAGGTAAAACTATCTATATTCACAGATAACATGATCTGATACATACAAAATCCTAAGGAATCCACTAGAAAAATAAATTCAGGAAGATTGCAGGATATAAGATCAATATACAAAAATCATTCATACTTCTGTATCCTTGCAATGAACAATCCAAAAATGAAATTAAGCAATTCCATTTATAATAACATTGAAAAGAATGAAATACTTAGGAATAAATTTAACAAAAGAAGTGCAAAACATAAACTCTGAAAACTGCAAAACATTATTAAAAGAAATTTTAAAAGATCTAAATAAGTGGAAAAATCCCATGTTCATGATTCAGTGCAATCTTTCTCAGAATTTCAGCTGACTTCTTTGTAGAAATTGATTAATTCTAAAATTCCTATGAAATTGCAGGGGACCCAGAATAGCCAAAACAGTCTTGAAAAAGAAAAAAATGGGAAGATTCACACTACTACTTATTTAAAACTTAGTGCAAAGAAATAATAATCAAGTCAGTTTGGTACTGACATTAGGACAGACATGTAAATCAAGGGAATAGAAATGCGTTTGGTCAGCTAATACTCAAAAAGGATGTTGAGACCAGTCAGTGGGAAATAGACTTTTCAACAAATGCTACTGGGACAGCTGGCTAGCCACATGCCAGAAAATGAAGTTGGACCTTTATCTCAAACCATATTAAGAAAAATCTCAAAATAGATGAAATAGCTAAATGGAAAAGCTAAAACTATAAAGGTCTTAACAGAAAAATTGAGGTGAATCTTTATGACCTTGGATTCAGGAAAGGTTTCTTTAATATGACATCAAATTCAAACAACAAAAAAAGAAAAACAGATAAATCAGACAATTAAAATTAAAAATGTTTTTGCTTCAAAGAACATTATTAACAAAGTGAAAAGATCACAGAATGGGAGAAATATTTGCAAATCTGATAAAGGGCATATCTAGAATATATAAAGAACTCATACAACTTTATAATTAAGGGACAAATCATTCAGTTAAAAATATGCCCCCCCCCTCACCTCCCTGGGGTGCCTGGGTGGCTCAGTCAATTAAGCATCCAACTTCAGCTCAGGTCATGATCTCACAGTCCATGGGTTTGAGGCCTGTGTCAGGCTCTGTGCTGACAGCTCAGAGCCTGGAACCTGCTTCAGTTTCTGTGTTTCCCACTGTCTCTGCCCCTCCCTTGCTCACGCTCTGTCTCTCTCTCTCTCAAAAATAAATAAACATTAAAAGATTTTTTTTTAATATGGACAAAAGATCTATATTGAGATTTCTCCGAAGAAGATAGTGAAATGGCTAATGTACACATGAAAACATGCCAACACCATTAGTTGTCAGGGAAATGCATATCAAAACCACAGTGTGATACCACTTCACATGCACTGGGATAGCTAGAATCAAAAAGTCAGATAGTATATGTTGGTGAGGATGTGGAGAATTTGGAACCCTCATACACTACTTACAGCAGTGTAAAATGGTATAACAACTTTGGAAAATGATCACTTCCTCAAACTGTTACACGTAGAGTTACCATTGACCCAGCAATTCAGCTCCTAGGTATGCACCCAAGGGAAATGAAAACGTAAGTCTGTGCAAAAACATGCACATGAATTTGCATAGCAGCATTATTCATAATAGTTAAAAGTGTTCATGAGATGATACATGGAGAAGAAAAAAAGTGTGGTATTCATAAATTATAATATTATTTGACCAGAAAATGGAATAAAGTACTAATAACATGCTGTAGTTTGGATGAACTTTGAAAACATGCTGAATGAGAGAAGGTAGTCTCAAAAGAGAACATATTTTTTGAGTCCATTTATATGAAACATACAAAATAGACAAATCTATAGAAACAAAGTAGATTCAGGGCATTACACATCTGTGTATGATAGGGGGGATAAGTCATAATAGCTAATGGATACAAAGTTTCTTTTTGAGGTGATGAAAATATTTTTAACGTGACTGTGGTGATGGTTCATTATCTGTAAATATACTAAAAACTACTGAATTGCTCACTTTAAATGAGTGAATTGTATGTTACGTGAATTATGTCTAAATGAAACTTTTTTTAAAATAAGATCAAGAATCTAGCATAAGGTCTGAAAAAAGACACATCAAGCTATACAATCAGGAATTTTCAAAATACTGGATAAAAGGAGACACTCTTAAAAGCTTCCAGAAAAAAAAAAAGAAAGGTCATATAATCAGTATCAGGATTGGAATGACATCAGATACTCCAGAGAATTGACCAAGATGGCAACGTAGGAGGCTTCACGAACACATTGAATGTAAAGCTACACACAGAGCATTTCCCTCTGAAATAGGTCCAGAGACTGAGCGGCTCCTACCACTGAAATGGGTAGGAAAGGCAGGTGGCTGTTTTGTGTAATATACAGAATTCAATACAGAAAGTCAAGGAAAATGAAGAAACAAAAGAATATATAAAGCAAATATTAGTAAATCTGAAGGGAGAAATAACAGCAATACAGTAATAGCAGGGAACTTTAATACCACATGTTCCACAATGGATAGATGATTCAGACAGAAAATCAGTAAGGAAATACTGGACTTAAATGACACAGACCAGATGGACCTAATACACATATATAGAACATTCCGTCTAACAGCAAAATACATACTTTTCTCAAGCACACATGGAACATTATCTGTGGTAGATCATATATGGGGCCACAAAACAGTTCTTAATGTATTTAAAGAGATTAAAATATCAGGCATTTTTTTCTGACCACAATAGTGTGAAACTAAAAATCATAAGAAGAAAACTAGAAAATTTACAAATACATTGAAATTAAGTAACATGCTCCTGAACAACCCATGAGTCAAAGAAATTCAAAGGGAAATCAAAGTAACTTGAGACAGGAAATTGGAAACACAAGCAGATCTAAGAGGGAAGTTTATAGTATAAACATGTACATTAAAAAACAAAGTAGGTTGCCTAAGTGGCTCAATTGGTTGAGTCTCTGACTCTTGATTTCAGATTAGGTTATGATCTCATGGTTCTTGAGATCAAGCCCTGAGTCTCATGTTCATGAGATCAATGCCAAGTTTGCTTGGGATTCTCTCTCTCTCTCCCATCCTCTCTGCCCCTCCTCTGCTAACACATTCATTCTCTCTCTTTATCTCAAAATAAATAAACTTTAAAAAATAAAATAAATTAAAAAAAGAAAGATCTCAAGTAAATTAACTAAATTTATACCTCAAAGAACTAGAGAAAGAACAAACTAAGCCCAAAGTTAGCAGAGGGAAGCAAACAAAGATCAGAGTGGAAAATGAAATAGACTACGAAGGCAGTACAAAAGATCAATGAAACTAAGAGCGGGGGTTTTTTTTGAATATATGAACTGGTAGCAGACTTACCAAGATAAAAAGAGAGGACTTAAGTTATAAATGAAAGCAGAGACATTATGACCGATACCACAGAAATACAGTCATAAGAGACTACCATGAAAAACTATATGCCAACAAATTGGAAGACCTACAAGAAATGGATAAATTCTGGGTATGAGTATTAAGGAGGACACTTGTGGGGTGCCTGGGTGTCTCATCGGTTAATAAACGTCTGACTTCGACTCA
Source organism: Cryptoprocta ferox (assembly GCA_028646485.1). Classification (NCBI taxonomy): domain Eukaryota; kingdom Metazoa; phylum Chordata; class Mammalia; order Carnivora; family Eupleridae; genus Cryptoprocta; species Cryptoprocta ferox. The sequence goes on along the minus strand of CM053575.1, from coordinate 53,414,958 downwards.
GGTCATGGTCTTGCAGTTTGTGGGTTCAAGCCCCACATCAGGCTCTGTGCTGACAGCTCAGAGCCTGGAGCCTACTTCAGATTCTGTCTCTCTCTCTCTGCCCCTTCCCTGCTCTCACTCTCTGTCTCCCTCTCAAAAATAAACATTAAAAAAAATATTTTTTAAAGGAGGGTACTTGTTATGATGAGCACTGGGTGTTATATGTGATGAATCACTAAATTATCTTTTTAATATTTTTAATGTTTTTATTCATTTTTGAGAGACAGAGCATGAGCGAGGAGGAGGCGGAGGAGCCAGAGAGAGAGAGGGAGACACAGAATCCAAAGCAAGCTTCAGGCTCTGAACTGTCAGCACAGAGCCCGACACGGGGCTTGAACCCTCAAACCGCAAGATCATGACCTGAGCCAAAAATCAGACACTTAACTGAGCCACCCAGGCAGCCCATGAATCACTAAACTCTACTCCTGAAACCAATATTATACTACATGTTAACTAACTAGAATTTAAATAAAAATTTGAAAAAAAAAAAAAGAAATGGATAAATTTCTGGAAATACGCAGCCTACCAAATCTGAATGATAAATGGAAAATTTGAACAGACTGATTACAGTAAGGAGATTAACAAAATCTAACCTTAGAGTAAGCAAAAACCTCCTAAGAGAAAAATGTCCAGAACCAGATGGCCCCAGTAATGAATTCTACCAAACATTTAAAGAGCTAGTACCAATCCTTCTCAAAGTCTACCAGAACACAGAAGAGGAGGGAGCACATCCAAACTCATTTCACAAAACTAGCATTACTCTGATACTAAAGCCAGACAAGGACACTGCTAGAAAAGGAAATTATAGGTTTATATCCCTGATGAACATAGATGCAAAAATCCTCAACAAACTAGCAAATGAATTCAACAGTACATTAAAAGGATTATACACCATGATCAGGTGGAATTTGTTCCAGGGATGCAGGGATGGTTCAACATCCATAAATCAATAAATATGGTATACCATATTAACAAAATGAAGGGTGAAAATCATATGATCATCCCAGTAAATGCAGAAAAAGCATTTGACAAAATTCAACACCCATTCATGATGAAACCTCTCAGCAAATGGTATAGAAGCAAGGTACCTCAATATAACAAAGGCCATAAATGACAAGCTCACAACTAACATCATAGTTAATAATGAAACACTGGATGCTTTTCCTGTAAGATCAGAAACAAAAGATGCCCGTTCTCACCACTCCAACATGCCCATTTAATGGGTCATAGACAGTAGAATACGTTCAAAGAAATATTAATTGAAAAAAGGTATTAAAAGGGGAGGACTGCATTCGAAACAGTGGAAATCTTAACTTTAAGGGTGTGCAGTGCAGGAGGGAAAAAAGCAAGTAACTGAATGAAGGGAACCTCAGTAAATAAATGATTGCCATGTAAGATACCAATAAGTAGAGCTTCAAACAGGAGCAGTGTTCTGGTGCTACAGGGAAGCCATGTGGATTGGGAAGTTGTTAGTTGGGTTTTGGCAGTTAGGGAGTTCTCACCTTTTGAGAGAGATTATAAGATTACTGTAGATCAGTGATTCTCAGCTGGCGAGCAATTTTCCCCTACTTCCAGTCCCATGGGACGTTTGGTGATGTCTGGACACATTTTGGGTTATCAAAACTGGAGGAGTACTACTGGGATATGGTGAGTAGAGTTCAGGGATCCAAAGTGCACAGGATAGCTCCCAATGACCAAAAATTATCCTACCCATCATATTAGTTCAGGGGTGCCTGGGTGGCTCAGACGGTTGAACATCTGACTTCAGCTAAGGTCTTGACTTCGTGGTTTGTCAGCTCAGAGCCTGGAGCCTGCTTCAGATTCTGTGTCTCCCTCTCTCTCTACCCCTCCCCCGCCCACACTATGTCTAACTTTCTAAAAAATAAACAAATATTACAAAAAAATTTTTTAAATAAAAAAATTCAATAAGTTCATTTACAGATGTTCATTCAGTGCTAGTTACTATACAAGAAACAAAAACACATGAAATATATACATATTTGTATGCTTATATTCCTTATTAATTTATAAACTTTTTATAAATAGGATTTCTGTTTTACTTATTTCTATATCACATGTAGAACTAATCTTGCCATAATTAACCCAAAATACACATTTTTGCTTAATGGAAGAAGACTTATTTATGAATTCTTCGCAAAAACAGCATAAGCATTTAACTCATTAAATTATAATTAATTCTTTACTTTCTTCTCCCTGCTAGACAATAAGCAGTGCAAGAATACAGAGAGTTAGTTTAGCCATCTCTGTATAATTCAAGACCTAACAAACACTATGCCTGGCACATAATAGGTGCCCAGAAAAATGTTTGTTACATCACAATCAGTGATCACAACCAGTGTCAGTAGTGTATTGTTTAAATACTAGCTGTTGTCATCCCAGAAGAGGGGGAATACAATATGAAAATACTTAACAGATAGTGTTCTGTTTAATGTGAGTCTTCTGTTTAACATACTGTCTTCTATGTTTAGAACTTAAGAAAGTTTTCACTTAAACATAGCTCAACTGAAACTTCTTTTAAAGTTCTTCTGCTTTGTTTTTCTTACCTCTACAGTGCTGAATTATCCCAAGGTCATTACTGGAATGGGGTAGGCTCTCCTCCAGATTCCCCATCTCCTGGAAGTGATGTGTATTGTAGCAGTGAGTTGAATGACCCTCAGTATGACCAGAGTCTCTTGGAGAGCTTATTTTACACGGCACCTGTAAGTCATTGAATCTGCAGCTTTGGGAATTGAGAACAAGTATATTAATAATATTACTAGGTGTAATAATATTACTAGGTGCAGGCATGTTACCACTTGCCAGACAGAAAGCTATCCATTTTACATATCTCATTTTACAGATGAGGAGATAGGCCTAGTAAAGTTAAGAATTTAGGGTCACCTGGCTGGCTTAGTTGGTAGAGCATACAACTCTTGATCTCAGGGTTGTGGGTTCAAGCCCCACATTGGGAATAGGGGTTAGTTAAAAAAAGATGGGGGTGCCCTGAATGGCTCAGTCAGTTAAGCATTTTAGTCTTGATCTCAGGATCATGAGTTCAAACCCCATGGAAGCTACTTAAAAAAAAAAAAGAAAAGAAAGAAATCAACCAGAATTTTGTCCAAATCAAGAATTTTGTCCAAGGACACATAGCAAGTAAATTTTAGAGCCAGGATTCAAATTCAAAGTTTACCTGAGTTCAAAGCCTATGGTTTTAATATGTGGCTTCCTTGTACCTCTTCTAAGGAAGAGCTAACACAGGCATACTCAGAACCACCCTCAACTAGTATCTTTTCAAAATATTCCAGAAACACTCTACTTACAGGTGTCAAATACCTCTACTGACCCTTAAGACATTCTCAGGGCGTCTGGTGGCTCAGTCGGTTAAGCGTCGGACTTCGGCTCAGGTCATGGTCTCATGGATCGTGGGTTCGAGCCTCACATCAGGCTCTGTGCTGACAGCTCAGAGTCTAGAGCCTGCTTTGGATTCTGTGTCTCTCTATCTGCCCTTCCCTCACTTGTGCTCTGTGTCTCTCAAGAATAAATAAACATTAAAAAAAAAAAAGACAAGACATTCTCTTTTCAGGTAATTCTAGCATTTTCAGAATTCTTTCTTATATTAAGCTATATGTTCTATTCATTGGTGTACCCTCTTTTAGAGTCTATATGTAATAAGTCCAATCCCTGTTCCACAAGTAAACATTTATATTTATGAAGATTGCTGTCATATTCCTGATTGTTCTTTTCTCCAGGTCAAAGATAAATGAAAACAGAAGGTAGTATATACCAGCTCAGTGGTAAGACAAGAGTTACCAGGGTCAGAGGAAACAGGGAGAACTTTTACATGAGATTCTCAGCAAAGAACATTATACGGATTAGGGGGTTTTAACTTTTTTTTTTTTTTTAACATTTACTTATTTTTGAGAGACAGAGAGAAACAGTGTGATCAGGGGAGGGGCAGAGAGAGAGAGGGAGACACAGAATCGAAACAGGCTCCAGGCTCTGAGCTGTCTGTTAGCACAGAGCCCAACACGGGGCTTGAACCCACGAACTGTGAGATCACGACCTGAGCCGAAGTCAGACGCTTAACCAGCAGAGCCACCCAGGCGCCCCTCGATTAGGGGTTTTAACTGAGACTTGCAAAGTAGTGTGTAGCGAGATAGAGGAAGGATATGAAATGAGAATAGAAAAAATGACCTGTCTAGAGAAGAAATTTGTGCATTGCAAGGGATCTAATTTGAATTGATTAGAAATTGTGTGGGAAAGTCATCATCAATAAGGCAGGCCAGCCTGTTGCTTTCTGTGAAAGCCATTAAATGTCAGGTAAGGAGGAAATGACATGATCAAGATGGTGGTTTAGGAATGTTAATGTAAGGAACTAACTTGGGGGAGAATATATGGAAGCAAACAAGAAACCACAGACTGGAAACCATTGGGTTATTAGAGGTGTGTATGAGAGGGAGAGCTTGAAAGAATGGCAGCAGTGGGGCTGGAAAGGAAGAGATGGATTTAAAAGACATTATGAATTACTAGGATTTCATGACTTTTCTATATTAAAAATCATCACTGATACTATGTTACTCATGGGATAAAAAAGAATTTATCTTTATTACACATTTTTTTAAAGTTTATTTATTTTTCTAAATTTATTTTGAGAAAGATGCAGAGAGCAAGTGGGGGAGGAGCAGAGAGAGAGAGAGAGAGAGAGAGAGAGAGAGAATCCCAAGCAGGCTCCATGCTCAGCACAGAGCCCAGCTTGAGGCTGGAACTCATAAACTGCGAGATCATGACCTGAGCCAAAATCAAGACTCTGATGCTTAGCCAGCTGAGCCACCCAGGCACCCCTTTATTACACATTTTTGATGTGGTGGGGAATTTACATGATATCTATTGTTTTTTAGTAGTGTGCCATATGTTTTAAATTCATTATTTAATTCTTTTACTGGCCCTATGAGATAGTGTTATTTTTACCTATCATGATATAAATGCTTAGAGATGTTAATTACTAGTAATTTAAAGTGGCAGAAATAGAATTCTTACCCTTGTCTGTCTGGGGGAAAGCGTGTGTTTCTCCCACTAGACTACATCATCTCATAAGCCTTAAGCATGGCATTATTATCTGACCTTGACTTACCTCCCTAACCTCATTTCCCACTTTTGCCCTTTACCTTCTAGTCACACTGATTGTCTCATCACTCCTCAGACATTCTAATCTTTTTTTAATCTCGATTTCTTGCTCATACTGATCCTTAAATGCTTCTATACATCTGGTAACTTCTCTTTGTTCTTTGAAAATCAACTGATCACCTCTCTGAATAAACCATCCTAGATTTCCCCAAGCAGAATTTATTACCTGAATGTCCACAGAAACTTGCACATCCCATGTTATATAAGAAAGTTCTTCATGAACAGGAACATATCTGCATTATCTTTGTATTACCAGTACACAAACACCTGATGAATTTTGAGTACTCAATAAGTACTTAGTGAATAAATGAGTGAGTGCATGAATGACACTAAGTAATCTCCATGCTATTTGAGCAAAATAATTTAGAAAAGATTTGTTGATGGAAAGGAGTAAACCAATAATGCAGTGGAAAGACAAAGGAGTAATAATGCTCATGTCCTTCCCCAGGGTCAGTGTTTGATGTTCTTAATAGTGAATAACATCCACAGCTTAGAATTCAGCATTATTAGCCTGTGTTTTTGGTTCCTAAAAGTTTAGTTTTTGAACAATCTGGTTTATATTTACTTCTGATTTCCTTCAGGCTGTTGGACCCTTTTAGATTTTGAATGCCTTGTCTATAACCATTTTTAAAAGCTGCCACTTAATAAAGAAAAACCTAAGAGTAAAAAGCTTTGTAATTTCACCTTGGAAAAGTTGTTATTTGTCCTTAAAGGACATTCTTATCATGCTTATTTAACTATTAATTTGTTACCCTTGTCACAGGTCAAAACAATATACACCCTGAAATGCTGACAAAAGGGAAGTGGAGGTGATAAACTTAAAATGACATTGGATACATTCTGCATTTATATTAACAAGTTTTTTAAAATTTGGAACCACATAAGTTTACCACTGTCTTCTCTCTTTATTTCGCATTTTGTGATATAAAGGGCTGATCAGTCAATTGTGATAGCTCCTTTTTCTCCAAATAAAATTTAATTACAGGGGGCTTAGCAACTGGTTCCTCCATTAAGAGAATTTGTGATATAATAAACAGTTCATCTTAGCAAGATTGAGAGTAGAATGAATCACTAGTAGTATGGAATGTTGAAAAAAGGTTGAGTCTTTGCATTCATATAGGTACATGACATTGTACCATTTTGCCTCAAAATGTGGTAGAAATACAGGCTTTGGAATCTGCCTTTGGTACTAGATGCATAGTAGGCAGTAAATAAGTAATGATTGTTATTATTGAGAATTTGAAAGAAGAATCTATTTTCATTTATTTTCTTTGAACTGAACTTGTAGGTTATTTTTATATACCAAGAGAAACGTGGATTATCTCCCTGGCATTACTTATCTCTTTAAAGGGCTTACATATGTGCAGAGAAGAATTTGATTACTTTTAGAGAAATGTTTTCATGACCACTCTCCCTAAAGCAGTTTTTTTTTTTTAGTGCCTCTCTTTTTTCTTCCACCCATAGAAATCGGATACCAGCATCAGTGATTCCTTCAGTGAAGATGATATTGTCTCTTCTAAAAAAATGAACCAGTCAAAAGCTCTTGCCATATCTCCCAAGGTTCTGGAGTCAAATGATCTTAAGTCGAAGAAGAGGGCAGTGGGGAAGAAAAATAGGTGAGCCTCTCCATTAATGCTTGTCTAGAGGCAAAAGCAAAGTAAGATTATTTTCACAAAATCTCCTAAAGTAAGTGACTTGTAGTTTCCCAACACTATCATATTGGTTAAGTGAGTTACAATAATTCATTAAATATTACAGTCCTTAGAAGTGTAATAATATCTGGGCACCTAGGTGGCTCAGTCAGTTGAGTGTCCAAGTCTTGATTTTGACTCAGTTCATGATCCCAGGGTCATGGGCTTGAGCCCTGCATAGGGCTCTATGCTGAGCGTGGAGTCTGCTTGGGGTTCGTTCGTTCTTTCTCTCTCTCTCTCTCTCTCTCTCTCTCTCTCCCCCCCCTCCTGTGCCCCCTCCATGCTTGTGCTCTCTCTCTTTCTAAAAAAAAATTTTTTTTATGTGTAATAATATGAAAAGATGGATATAATAAAATGGGTAAGGGAGAAAGAATTCTGGGTTGAGTATGTGCTGTACTACACTTATGTGGAAAAAAATACTTAAAACAAATGAAAGGGAGTACCCTAAAGTGATGATAGTAGTTAAAGTAGTGGGTAACTGAGGTAATGTCTATATTCCTTGTAGAAAATCTAATTCTGTAACATCAGTTTTTATACTTTGTTGAGATGCATCTTTAGATTATAAGAATGTTTTTTTTTTTTGTTTTGTTTTTATTTTGTTTTGTTTTTTTAAGAGAGAGTGTGTGCAGGAGAGGGGCAGAGAGAGTGGGGGACAGAGGATCTAAAGCAGGCTCTGTGCTGACAGCACCAAGCCCGATGCAGGGCTCAAACTCACAAACTGGGAGATCATGACCTGAGCTGAAGTTGGACGCTCAACTGACTGAGCCACTCAGGTGCCCTGATTATAAGAATGTTTTTTACATTTTTTGAAATTTTTTTCACTGTGGATTAGGATCAGAATTCTGGTGATTAAAGTCATTTCTCATTCCTTGATAACTTGTGAATTAAGATACTTGCTGCCCTTCCTCTTTCATTTTCTTGCCTATGCAAACTAGATTATTTCATGTTGGGCCTCAGACTATCTGTTTCACCGTCTGTATGAACTCCTTGCAGAAATTTGGTTGAACAACAGATATCAGAAACTCCAGAAGATGCCCAAGTGATGACACTAAGTGTGGATAGACTGACCCTTTTGGGTAGAACACATTCCGTCAGAATTATCATTGAAACAATGAGAGTCCCTCCAGATAGTCCTCAGATGACCTGTGGCAAAAAAAGCTTTTCTGGGAGACCACCGAAGCTGACAGCAACAACAAAGCGGTACGTCTCTAATATGAAAAAGCTAAATTTGACATTTCTGGAAAGTGTGTCTGATGATAATAATAAATAATTGTATAATATTTATTATTTATAAAGTACTTTCATATGAATCATTCAGTCAACAAAAATATAACAAATCCCTCACTAGGTTTTGGTCATGATATTAAGTAAGTATGAGAATAAAGGAAACTAAGACCCAGACTCTGTTGTTACATACTTTATAGTCAGAAGAGACACACATTTAAATGGCTATCTATATAACACAGGGCTATAGGAGTGAAAATAGGTGTTTTATATTAAAAGTGCTGTGGAAAATTTGTAGATTTACTGTGATCATTTTCCAACATATACAAAAGTCAAATCATTATGCTATATGCCTGAAACTAATATCATGTTATATGTCAATTATGTGTCAGTGATAGATAGATAGATAGATAGATAGATAGATAGAGTGAGTGAGCAAGCAAACTATGGGAGCATTGGAAGTTCTGCCTGACAGGACTAGTTTGAAGGCTTCGAAGAGAAGAGATAGGGCCTCTGAGGATCTGAGGTGCTTGAGAGATATGTAGGATTGATCAGACAGTAAATACTGTTATTTGGTTTATGTTTTAATTACTTTTTTTGGTTTTGATTTTTAGAACCTTCTTTGTGGAATATCACTTTCCTGTGGGCTTTTCTAAAGGTGGATTGGGAAAAACAGCTTTGATCACTGAGGTCGTTCGACTTGCCTCCAGTAAAATTACAGATGGAAGTAAGAGACTGGTTTTCTGCTCCTTAGATATTTTGGCTGTGGAAGAATTTTTCAATCCCTAAATACTCATCTGACTTTCATAGTACTATAGAATCTTAGAGTTAGAAAGTGTTTGGATGTGAATCTACTCTAATTCCTTTATTTTTTAAGTGAGGAAACTGGCCCAGAGGTGCTAGGACTATCCTGATGCAAGACAGGAAATCAGTAACATACCCAAGACTAGAATGCAGAACTCCTGATGCTTAGAGCATGTTTGTTCAACTATTGCCATTTTTCTTCTATTTTTTATTTTAAAAAAATTTTTAGTGTTTATTTTTGAGGGAGAGAGAAAGAGATAGAATGCGAGTGGGGGAGAAGCAGAAAGAGAGGGAGACACAGAATCAAAAACAGGCTCCAGGCTCTGACCTGTCAGCACTGAGCCCGACACAGGGCTGAAAGCCACAAGCCACGACCTGAGCTGGAGTTGGATGCTGAGACACCCAGGCGCCCCTCTTTTATTCCCCTTTTTAAAACAGCTTTATTAAGATACAATCACATACTATAGTTAAACTATTTGAAGTGTTCATTGAACCCATTGAAGAATTCAGTCGTTTTTATTATATTCAAAGTGTTGTGTGACCATGATTTAATTTAGAACATATTCATCCCTTCAAAAGAAACTCCTTACTCATTAGCATTCATTCCTTATTTTCCTGTCTCCACCCCTACCTGCAATAAGCAACCCCTTATCTATTTTCTGTCTATGATTTTAGTCACTCTGGACATTTCACATAAATGGAATCATACAATATGTGATTTTTGTCACTGGCTTCTTTGACTTACCATAATATTTACCCATTTGATCTATGTTATGGCATGTTTCAGTATCTTGCTCCTTTTTATGACTATGTAATATTGTATGGCTATACCACATTTGGTTATCCATTCATCAGCTGATGGGTATTTGGGTTGTTCTGCTTTTTGACTATTGTGGCTAATGCTGTTATGAATATTAGTGTACATGTTTTTGTGTGGACATAGGTTTTCCTTTCCCTTGGGTATATACGTAACAGTGGAATTGCTGGATCATGTGATAACTATATGTTTTAACCTTTTGAAGAACTGCCAACAGTTGCTCCATCATTTTACATTCTCAGCAGCTGTCTATGGAGGGTTCCAGTTCTCCACATACTCACCAACACTTGTTGTCTTTCATTATTTTTTTCTTTAGCCATCTTAGAGGTTATGAAGTAGTATCTCACTGTGGCTTTTTTTGTTGTTGTTGTTTTTAAATTTTTTTTTAATTTATTTAGTTTGAGAGAGAGAGAGAGAGAGAGAGAGAGAGAGAATCCTAAGCAGACTCTGTGCTGTCAGCACAGAGCCCAACGCAGGGCACGATCTCCAAACTGTGAGAACATGACCTGAGATGAAATCAAGAGTCAGACACTTAACTCGCTGAGCCACCCAGGTGTCCCTTACTGGGGTTTTGATTTGTATTACCCTACGATTAATGATATTGAGCATGTTTTCATGTGCTTACTGTCCATTTGTTTATCTTGGAGAAGTGTCTGTTGCAGTCCTTTGACTATTTTTAAGTTTTTCTTACCGGGTTGTAAGAATTCTTTATACATTCTGGATATAAGATCCTTACGAGTTATATATTCGGGATATAAGACCCTTATGAGAGCTATGATTTTCAAATATTTTCTTTCTAAAAAGTATCCTTTCACTTTCTAAAAAGTATCACTTATAGCTCAAAAGTCTTAAATTTTACTGTAGTCCAGTTTAGTTTTTCTTTTATTGCATGTACTTTTGATATTGTCTTTTTTTCCCTAAGTATTACTAATACAAAAAAGTAAAAGGGTAATATAAGAAACATTTATGTTCATGTTATCCAAAGTTCTATAACTTTCTAACAGATTTTGTGAATATCTTTGCCTTGGTTATCCAGTTTAATCCATGAATAGTTCATCAGTGTGGAATTCCTTCTCTGGGAAGTGATTTGAGAAGTAAAAGATATGATCCTAACTCTCCTATACATTTAAGTGACTTTCCTGTATGGCATGGTAACATTGGATTTTTAAATTTTTATTTTGCTTTGTTTTATTTATATTTAATGTTTATTTATTTATTTTGAGAGAGAAAGATAATGTGAGCAGGGGAGGGGCAGAAAGAGAGAGGGAAAGAGAGAGAACCCCAAGCAGGCTCCACACTGTCAGTGCAGAGCCCAATATGGGCTTAAACTCAAGAATCATGAGATAATGACCTAAACTGAAATCAAGGTTCAGACACTTAACTGACTGAGCCACCCAGGCACCCCTGTTTATTATTTTAACTAGATATAACCCATTCACTTGGTTCAAAATCTTTGTAGGCAGTGGTGTAAATTTTATCTTATTCCTAAAGTATTTTATGCGTATATAAGCAAATATGTTTATCCTTTTTTGCCCTCCCATTTTTACCCAAGTATTAGCATACTATATGCAGGTTCTGCACCTTGCTTTTAACAATGTATCTTAGTAGTTTTTTCATGAGTATTCGCAGTCCTTTCTGATTAGTAATATTCCATTGTATGCATATGCCATAATTTAAACACCCCTTATTGTGGGGCACCTGGGTGGCTCAGTCACTTGAGCGTCCAACTTTAGCTCAGATCATAATCTCATGGTTCATGGGTTTGAACCATGAGATTGGGCTCTGCTGTCTGCGTGGATCCCACTTTGGATCCTCTGTCCCCCCTTCTCTCCTCCACTTGTACTCATTCTCAAAAATAAATAAACAAAAAAAATAAACGTGCCTTATTGATTAATATATCAATATTTAAGTTGTTTTCAGTCTTACTGTTAAAAATGGTACCTCAGTAGAATAATTTTGTACATGCATCCTTTCTCATTTGATGTGAATATATCCAGCACAAACATTAAAAATACTTACTTACTCTTAAAAACACCACTTAAAGTAATTTAACATATTTTTTACTAGAAAATGTTGATTTTACTTTCCCCATCACCTTAAAGGAAGAATTAGGGCATTTAAATTTTTTCATACTTCCTGGCTGAATGCTTAAATTGTTGACAGCAACAGAAGCTGCTCTGGAGGTTTGTTCAGAGCATTTAGAAATGCATAATTGATCCTGCCAGCTGACTGTATGTTTGAGAAGCTTTAATTTGCTTAAAACTTATCAAACCCCTATACGTAAGGAAAAATGTTGGATCATTTTCTCAGGTCTTCCCTTCTCTCTGTCCTACCTATGTGACATTTGGTGAGTTTCTTAAAATTTCTCTGAGCCTCAGTTTCCCCATGTATAAAATTGACATACAGCAAGGACACATGAGTTCCAGTTAACATAGTATCAACAAAACAAGGACACAAGGGATTGATGGACAGTCAAATGGGAAAATGAGTATAAAAGCATTAAACTCTAAAATAATATGTACCTAATAGTAGCTCACGTTTACGGGGTACAAAACTACATGCCAAGAACTCAACTCGGAGTTTTATATACATTAGCCATTTAACTGATTTTCATTAAAAACAAAAAAAACCCTCAGTCCTTTATGACTGCCTCACTCATAAATTAAAACACACACACACAACAATCAAGTATCTTGTCTAAGATCATACAACTGGTTTATTGGTGAACTAGAATTAGAACCAGAACATTTTTTTATTCCAAGTCCTGTGCTCTTAATCTGTATTGCTTTTCAATTATTGCTATCATTATTGTTGGCCACAGTGGTTGAGTTCTCCCCATGTCCTTCTGAGAAAGATCATATTGGAAGTGTGGAATAAGCATCAAGCCAGGAATTAGAAGACAATTCTCGTTCTGTTTATACCACACACTAATTGTATGACCTTAGGCGAATCCCTTTTTTTCATCTGTGCACCTCTCAACAATAACATGAATTGGACTAGGTATTTTCAAGATAACTTTCCAACTCTTATTTTCCACCCTTCCAGCTCTTAAAAAGTGACTTCTCTGGAACATCGTTTAGCAATTCATTTACATGATTCATTTTTCCATTGTTACCCTAACTCACTTTTTATGGTGGTAAAAACAAAAGCATGAGCTTTAGAAACAGAATTACGATAATAAAGTGCTAAAAATTTAGTACCTAGATGGTGAGGAAAAATCTGAGCGAAATAGTTTTGTTTGTACAAAAAAGATTTTTCAGTATCCACAATGCTTTTTCATCTGTTACCTCAGTCCTTTCAGCACACTGATGAGGTGTAGGTATTGTCTTACTCCCTTCCCTGGATAATCAGGGGAACTGGTCTAGTGGGTTTAGGGCTTCATGGGCCCGGACCTTTTGTTTGCAGTTCCTGTGTTAATCCAGATTAGAAGACCCAGATTCTGTTTATGAGTACCAAGAGAAGTATACAGTCAAGAATTAAGATGGCAAAGATGAGGGTGGCTCAGTTGGTCAAGGGTCTGACTTTTGATTTTGGATTAGGTCATTGATCTCACAGTGCTGAGGTCCGTACTGACAGTGCTGAGCCTGCTTGGGATGCTCTCTCTCTGCCCCTCCCCAACTGGCACACCTGTGCACTCTCTCTCAAAAAAACAAAAACAAAAAAAAAGGCCTTAAAATTTTTTTTAAGAATATGTAAAAAATAAAGTTAAAAAAAGATTGCAAAGATGAATAAAATTAATCAGTAGACCAAAATGAGCAGTTTGAATGAATACCAGAGATAGCAAGTCTCTCTGTAACTGGGCCTTTGTAAGGGTTTTCAGATCCATTTTAAGAGTATAGAAGTGAATGAACAGGAAGATCATTTTACAGGTGGTAAATTGTGGCTGAGGTGGTTACTAGCAAGTAACAGAACCGGAGCTGGAATTTATATTCTTTGATTCTAATCCCAGATTCCTTTTTTTTTTTAATCTGTTAAAGCCCCATAGCAGTGAGCACAGACTCAAATACTAACACTACATTATCCTGTTAACAGTTGTTATTACAGCAAAAACCCCTTCCCTTCCATCTAAGAGACAGCTTTACCCTGCCTAACACTGCCAGATAAGATCAGTACCTGGTTGGTACCTTGTGTGAATATGATAGTAGGAGTCCCCTCCCCTAGTCTTCAGCCAGAATATAAACTTATTTTTGTTGTTATAGTTTTTGATTCAATTCTCTTCATTTATCCCTGATTGTGCCACCTCCAGCCCATCCCCTTCTTTTGTTATACTACCTACCAACTTGTTTTTTAAAAACAATAAATCATACTACCTTACACCCAGTGAAGTTATCTTTTTTCACATTCTGTGCTCATGTTCTTGACATTAATTTCTCATACCAAAACTAGAGCAGCATAGCACTGCTTATCTTCCACGTGCCATACCCAAAATTTTCTCTTTGTATCTGCTCCTTAAATCCCTACAACCTTAACACTTTTATGAAATTACACAGACTAGATTTCTGAAAGAGATTTTAGTTAGATCAAAAGGGAGACGGGTGGTGTCACAGCATGGATTGATGATGGCTCTAGTTGGGTAGCCTGACATGTGCTTATGTGTTTGGTTCTCCTTACAGTGGTGAAATTCCAGCAGCGATCTGTGTTTCCAGTACAGTTTGGTGGCCCAATGATAGAACACTGGTGGAATTCCAACCTTACTTTCCAAATTTACACAAAGAAAACCCCACAGAAAAAGGTATCTCAAGTGATTTTGACCTTTGCCTTACCATTTATACTAGGGAATTAGAGCATACTTAAAATTATATTCCTACCTAAATTAGGAATTTCTCCAGGCTCAAACAGCACTAATGCTTATTATTACTTCTAATTTGTTTACTATTTGTGAGAAGCCAGATATGCTAAAAGCATTACACGAACACAGTATCAAATTTAATCATTACAACTCTGTGAATTAGGTACATTATTATCTTTATTTTACAGACAAACTGAGATTTAGTGAAGTAATATGTCTAAGATCACCCAAGCTAATAAAAGACAAAGCCAGGCAGAACTCCATCTCAAATTTTCTGACTTCAGATCCTAAGTTCTTAACCTTTTCCCTATATTCCCTGCTTACAGAGAGGTGACTACTTGGATTGATATAGGTTATTAGCCCTAATTTAAGGCTCTATTTCCTATTTTTAGGCAGAATATATAGAGGTCCAAGATGATATAATGTGGATAGCAGTCTTGATCAGCTTAATCCAAGTTTATAAAATCCACTGGCAGTTGGCACAACATAAATCAATAAACTATGTCACGAGCAGTTTTTAGTAAAACATTTTCTAATCTTTGACCTTTTTTTTGGTATGGATCACATGGGGAATGTAGCTTGAGGTTTGTGTTTTCAGAGGATTTTAAATAATACAAATTCTTTTTGGAAAATATACTGAAATAGGAAAGAGATGTAAAAACGCATAATTTGACAACTTCAAGACAACTCTATAAGCATTTCTGTTTATATTATATTATATTTACATTGAATCATCTAACTAATGACTTTTTTCTAATAAAAGAATTGTACTTGTGTTTTGAGAGAACTTGAAAAAATATTTTTGAAAAGCAAAAATTATCTATAATCCCATCACCGAGAAATAACTATTGTTAATATTTATGTTTTCCCTTTGCATTTGTCAAATGAATACAATACCTGTGTAAATCTTTGGCAATATTAGGATAACTTTGTATACAGTTTTTATCCTGCTTTTTAAAGTTTATTAACATTATCTTTATAAATATTTGAAAATTTACTGTATCTAACTTAATACCCTATTTTTACCAAACATCACAACAAATATTGGTCCTATTATTTCAGACTTTTCCTAAACATCATTTTAATGGCCACATATTATTACATTGTAGCAATGTGGTCTATAGTTAATAATTCCTGATTATTGGCCCTCTAGTTATAATTGTTAATTTTTAAGATACTTAAATATTTAAGATATATTTGTGTATAATTTTTTTATGTGTTTATTATTTCTTTAGTATAAATTCCCAGAAGTGCAATTACTGGGCTAAAGAGTAAATATTTAAGGGGCACCTGAGTGGTTCAGTTGGTTGAATGTGTCTGATTCTTGATTTTGTCTCAGGTTATGATCTCCCAGTTCATGAGATGGAGCCCCACATTAGGCTCTGAACTGACAGTGCAGAGCCTGCTTGGGGTTCTCTCGCTCCTCTCTCTCTGTTCCTCCCTCCCCCCCCAAAATAAATAAATAAATGAATAAATAAATAAACTTAAAAAACAAAGAGTAAATATTTAAAGCTTTTAATATTTACTGCCAAATTTGCTGTCTAGAAGTATGTTGCCAGATTATATTCCCAACTTTACACGTATGACAGCTTCTGTTTTTCCGTAATGTTGATAGCATGAGATATATTAAGTTTTGTAATTTTTCTAGCTTAATGGCAAAAATTTGTATCATCTGAATTTTAGTTTTTATTTTTATTAGTGAAGTTGAAAACTTTGTGTAAAAAATCAACTCTTAAAAATAAAAAAAGATAATCTTCCAAAACTCTTGGTGATTTATGAAACCTTCTGTAATCTTCCAGGGAGAACTAATAAAGCCAGAATAGGGACCAAAATATGAAAGAAAATAGATTCCCACTTAACGTTGCCTTCGTCAAATAGTTAAGCTGTTTACTTCATAAAGCATGGGTTCTCTTCTACGCTGTCCTGTGTTGTCACTTCAGTTAAAATCTCCCGTGGCTTGTCTTTAGTTACTAACCTAAATTTTTTCTTTCCTTCTCTCAGCCAGAAGTCATTGGATCTGCATCACTGCCTTTACGAAGTGTCATTCAGTCTGAGTTGCTTTCTTTCAGTAACCAGCTTCCAGTGCAACAGGAAAATGATCAGACTCCATTTGGCCCCCTTAAGGTACATAGATATACATTCAGGTAGTCAGGTATTTACAGAGCATGCATTACTGGCTAGCACTGAGCAAGAAAATCAGGGCCTCTCCTCTTGCAGCTTCTGTTAAAATAGGGCAGCAGAATTACTGTGAAGGAAATGAACAGTATGATGTGATAGTGAATACCTGGCAAGAAATAGGCAATGGTGGTCAGAGAAGGTCTCTTTAAGTAACATTTTAGGTAAGATTTGAAGAAGGAGAGGAAGAGGCCATCAGGTAAAAGCAGAGGAAAGATCATTCTAGAGAAAGAGAATAACACACGCAAAGGCCCTAAAGCAAGAATATTGCCATAGAATAGTGAGCCAAGAAGGAGAATGGTAGAAAGTAAGATTGGACAGGCACACGGTAGCCATATCATTCAGAGTTTTGTAGGTCAGCATAAAGGGTTTAGATTTTATCAAAAGAGCCAGGAAAGGACTGTGAAGCCTGAGAAAGACATCTGATTGACATTTTTTTAAAGTTTATTTATTTATTTTGAGAGTGAGAGAAAGTGTGAGTCAGGGAGGGGCAGAGAGAGAGAATCCAAGCAGCTCCTTGCTGTCAACACAGAGCCTGATGTGGGACTCGAACCCACAAACTTTGAGATCATGACCTGAGCTGAAGTTGGAAGCTTAACCAACTGAACCACCCAGGTGCCCCTGATTTACATTTTTAAAAGATAACTGTGGACAATAGATTGTGGGGGGCAAGAAGGAAAATAGGGAGGGGCGCCTGGGTGGACAGCTCAAGAGCCTGGAGCCTGCTTTGGATTCTGTGTCTCCCTCTCTCTCTGCCCCTCCCCGCTCATGCTCTGTATCTCTCTGTCTCAAAAATAAATAAAACATTAAAAAAAAAAAAAAAAAGGAAAATAGGGAGACTGTTAACATTAGTCCAGAAAAGACATAAATGGTGGCTTGGACTAGAGTAGTAACAGGGAACAAGGAGAGAAATGACTGAGTTTGTGGCCTGTTGGAATGAATTCTGATGTATAATTCATTGGAGAGGGGGTTCTTTTCTTGCATTAAGAAGCTATAGATTTCTTAGGTAACAGAATTTGAATGTGTGGCTTCAGTGTGGCCTTGTCTTATTGTCCTTTTGAGCTTTTGAAATCACAGCCAGAGGCGCCTGGATGGCTGAGTCAGTTAAGCTTCTGACTTTCGTTCAGGTCATGATTTCATGGTTAGTGAGTTCAATCAAGCCCCATGTCAGGTTCTGTGCTGACAGCTGAGAGTCTGGAGCCTGCTTTGGATTCTGTGTGTGTCTCTCTTTGCCCCGCCTCCCTGGCTTGTGCTGTGTCTCACACTGTTTCTCAAAAAATTTAAAAAAAAAACTTTTTAAGATTATCACAGCCATACCCATGACATTTCATGGCTCTCCATTATCCAAAAGATAAAATACAGGGCTCACTATATGGTGCTAGCCTAACACTTACAGCTCCTTACCAGTAGCCATTTCAAACTATGTAAAGAATCAATAAGGTATCATGCTGGTTCATACCTCCATGCTTTTAATCTTGATTTTCATGCTGCTGCCTCCTCCTGGAAGCCCTTTCTACTTCCTTCCTTGTCTTCTTGATAATAAATACCAGTTCGTTTTAAGGATGGTGTGATTGTCATTCCAAAAAATTAGTATCACATTACTCTTCCCCTATCAAAATTTTATTTTTGGTTTGCCTCATTCATTCTGGACTCCAAAGTTAAAACCAGAAAAGAGGAATTAATAGAACTGATGGACTGGAAATTGTTTCTGTCCTGGCTCTGTTGAGAGAAGTACTGTTGTAGATAGATTGCTGTCCATATTCAATAGAGTGAAAGAACTTGGCTGTGGTTTTAAATAAAGGGAACACCAAGTCCCCTTTATCCCTAATAACTTCAAACTTAGAGAAAAATTGCAAAAATAGAACAAAGAACTCACATTAACCTTTACCTAGACTCACCAATTACTAACATTTGTCACATTTGCTTTATAATTATCTTTTGTCTTTCCCTTTCTCCCTGTCTTTTTGTCTCCCAGTGCACTCCCCCACACACACCCACACACAATTTTTTTCTGAACTATTTGAAAATACCTTATAGACATGCCTCTTTCCCTCCTAAGTTCTTATGTTTCCTAAGAACAAGGACATTATCATACAAAACACTGAAAAATTATAAAAATCAACTTAACATTGGTAATATCTATAGTTCATATGCAAGTTTCACCAATTGTGCCAATACTTCCATTTAAAGAATTTTTTTTTCCATTCCAGGATTATCCATTACATTTGTCATCTCTCTGTAATATCCTTTAGTCTAGAATAATTTTGCAGCCCTTCTTTGTCTTTTAGTACTTTGATATATTTTTTAAGTGAGGCCTTTTATTTGTAGAATGTCCTCCACTTTGGTTTACCTGGATCACTTATTACTATAATGATTGTAAGATGATGATTTTCTAACTTCTCAATTCCTTACGTATTTACTAATTGCATTGTACTATACAGAAGAGTTGTCCCTTCTCCCGTATTTATATCAGTATAGACTCATGGTTTTTTACATTATTCAATAGGTTATACTCCTTTGCTATTATTGTTCATTTTTATGCTCAAATTGTCCTAGATTTGGCCAGTGTGAACTCCTTTGACTGAATTCTGTGACCTTTCGATATGTCTCTATCTTTTTCTGAGCACATCCTTATTTTCTGGCACAAGATGATGTTCCAGGCTCAGCTTATATTGTTGACAAATCGTCTGTCTAGCTTTTCTTAATCCTGATAAGGTAATGTATTACAATCTATTAGTGTTCTTACTATTATGGTGTTTGAGAATGAGTTAATTATTTTCTAATAATCTGATTTCCTCAAGCTCCAAAATTCTTATTCTGATTTCAGAAAACATTCCCACTAACTCTCTTCCTTTTGTTTTATAGGTAACTGTGGAGCTTATTATAGATAACAAGGATTTCACTGGTGTGAATACTAAATTAAGTAACAGCATCCAACATGGCCCACTTTGTAGTGTTACAAGTCCAGATAAGACATTATCAGAACCTGCTCAACATGTTACCTGTACTAAAAATCCAGAGAACCTAAATCAAATTCACGAAGAAGTTGCAAAGAAAGTGCAGAATTTGGTATTCTCCAACCCAAAGTCACCAAGCCCTGTTGTGCCAAATCCTTCAACCTTGATGGCTGTACCAGTCTCTCACAATTTAGCAAACCAGACAGATGGGTCAACAAAAGAGAGTGCTTTGCTGTTGCATGTGTTGTTGATGGTACCAGATGGGAAAGATTTCATTACTGGAGAATCTGACAAACCTCTGCCATGCAATGTTTATTTAAATTGCAAACTTTTCAGTACAGAGGAAGTCACCAGATCTGTCATCGCATGGGGCACAACGCAACCAGTCTTTAACTTTTCTCAGGTAACTTTGTACATATCATAACCTTCTATATCCATTAGGACTGTATGAAGGTGGGAGACAAGTAATGTTTCCTAAATCATAATTCCATTATAAAGGAAACCTATAATGTTCAGACTGGGGAAGACCTTTGTAATATCTGATGTGCAGATCCATTCCCACTATGGGATGGGAAGTGGAAAAGACATTGTCAACATTTTAAAAATTTTTGTGTCTTCATTTCCCTCTATTCTGTCTCAGTTGATATGGTTTTCCACTGTTTCTTTTGCCTGAGTTCTGAATTCTATTCCTTTATGCTTCCTCTAGAACTAAACTTTGCCCTTTTCTGTATCTCCAAACTTTTTCTTTTTTAATTTTTTCTCTCATTTATTCCTCCACTTCTTTTAATACTTATCTGGCTTGATTTCTCTGTAGAATTTGATGCTATTGCTTAAATCTTGGGGCGCCTAAGCAGCTCCATCGGTTAAATGTCTATTGATTTTTGCTCAGTTCATGATCTCACAGTTTGTGGGGTTGAGCTCTGTGTTGGGTTCCCTGCTGACAGTGCAGAATCTGCTTGATCTTCTCTCTCTCTCCCCATCTCTCTCTGCCCCTCCCCAGCTTATGCTTTCTTTCTCAAAATAAATAAACTTAAAAAAAATAGTTTCCTTTCTTGATTTTTGTAACTCTACTCTCATTTTCTTCCTGAATCAACAACTGCTCTTTTTCCGTCTTTGGGCCAGTAGGAAAACTATGAAATGAGTGGTGACCCCAGCACTTGTTTCTCCCTTTTTTACCTTTATTATTGGTGCTCTTCTTTATTGCTCTATCCTTGGCACTCTTCCAAACCAACCCCCTTTTCCCATGGTCACTACTCTACTCCCATAGCTTCAGCTATTATTTTTATGGAGACACCTTCCAAATCTATACTTCCATGTAGGCCAGACATTCCTTCACGTTTCTGATCTCTCTATCTAACTGCTGGTCATCATCCCCCGATGTCTCAGAAGCACTTTACACTTGGCACCTAATGCACTGCCTGGCATATCACAGGTATTTAATAAAGGTATATAAATGAAAGAAGGAATTCAAATGTGTCTGAATCTGAATTTATTATTCCTTCCAAATCTGTTTCTCCGCCTTCTGTCTGCTGTAGTTCATATTGTAATCTACTCAGAAACCCGAGCAGGACCTGAAAGGTATCCTTGATTCTTTAATATATAATTATTCACCAAATCCAGTCGATGCTGCAAATTTCATTATCTCGAGACTCAATCCTCTCACTCAGCTTCACTGCTACTGCTTTCATGCAGGCCCTCTTTCTCATTCCAAATAGCCTTCAGTCTAGTCTGTTTCTGTTCTCTCCCTGTCCATTCTTTTTGTACCAATAGGAATGATCTTTCTTAAACACTAACCCGAATATTTTATTCCCCTGCTTTAAACTTTTCAGTGATTCCCCATAGCCTTGAGGATAGTTCAGATGTTTACTTTGGACTATAAGCCTATTTAACAACTGCCTGACTGTACTTCTCCAGTCTCGACTCCTGTCACTCTTCCCTTCACACTAGGTAGTCCAGCTATGCTCAGCTACTCGCAGTTTCCTAAATGTTCATTTTCCCTAGCTCTGTGTCTTTATGTGTGCTTTTCTTCTGCCTTGCATTTCCTTCTCAGCCTTCATGACTCCTGTTAGAGCTTTTTATACTAGTTAACTTCCGCTTATCCTTAAGAATTTAGGGTTACTTTCTGCCAGCAGCTTTCTCTGAAATCTCCCCTTTGTAGGTTAGGTCGCTGTTTTACCTTGTTTGGTTTCACAGAACAGAAATGTGCTCACGTGCTTATGTAACTGGAGTTTCTTAGATGGATACAGAAGTAGGTACGCTCCGGTTTTCTGCGCTTCTGCTGTCTTCCTCTTATCTTGCCTTACATCATTTCTGATTTCACCCTTTTTCCTTTCATGTTTTCTATTGGTTTCATCATGGGGCTTATCTCTCCTCTGCTGATGCAGCTATATTGCAGCTTAGGTCACTTCAAATTGGTGAGCCCTTGATTCTGCCATTAATGGAACAGACTCTCTCTTGGCTGCAAGTCTCTGCTTCCCTTTGTGACTTCTCTTTCTCTTTCAGCTACCAGCTGGCTGGCCAATTCTCAAATAATTTTACATTGGAAATCCAAATGAACAGTTGACTTGTTACTTCCGATGATATGGATTGGGCAGAGCTTTTTGCACCAGGCCATTCCAACCAGTGGGTGGGCTGCCCTTTGATTAGGTGCTCAACCCTTCTCTAGTCAGTAGCCATCTTGGTTTCAAAAACATCTGTGTTTCCGCAGGATTTATAAATAGGTCATTTTGCCTTGGAAAAGCTTGGATGAGGCGGGCAGTCACAGTCATTGACCTGTCTGTGTCCTCAAAGCCTCATCTATATGACCTTTGTCATCAGAGAACTCATACCATTTTGTATTTGGCCTTTAGTTGGTCTCTTACACCAGACGGGCTTTTTTTGAGAATACAGAGTGCATTTTATTTTAATGTCTTCCGTTCCTAGTACTGCACATTGCTTTGGTACTTGAATAAAAGTATAAATTAATCCTTTTCTCAGGTGTGGGTATTTGTTTTGTTTTGTGATTGTTCCTCTCCCCAGGTGATTCCTGTCTCTCTGTCTTCCAAATACCTGGAAAGGCTGAAGAACAATGTGATGGTAATTGAAACTTGGAACAAGGTGCGGAGCCCAGGACAGGACAAGTTGCTCGGGCTGGTGAAACTCCCCCTCCATCAGTTTTACATGTCATTCAAGTAAATAGGATCTTTTGGAGTATTCTTTACTTTACACCTTTAACTTTGTTTGGACTGAGGAGGAATTCTTTGGGTTTGCAAACATGACTAGCCCAATAATACCTTGGAGGACTTTCCTCAATGTCACCACAGTGGTTGCTCTTTCTCCTACGTTAAAACAGTTTACAGATACTGCTTACCATGTTTCAGGCCCTATGCTAAGAACTTTCATACATCAAGTCATTTAATCCTCAAAACAGTTTTCTAAGGGAGGTAACTTTTACTTCCTCTGTTTTACAAATGAGTTAACAGAGGCACGGAAGATTTAAATAACTTGCTATATATATTGTAAGTAGTAGAAACAGGCTTAGAACCCGAGAGTTCTGCTTCACCAAGAAACTCTACTACCAAAGGTGATCACCTCACCAAATTAATGATTTATCTCTGTCACAAAAACATTAGCATTTATTCACATCAGCTAATTGCAAGATTTCTCTACTGAGTGTTGTCTTTGGACCTTCGATGTAATCGTACCTCCCTTATCACCCAGTTGGGTATTGATTTATCTGAAGGTTATTTCTGCCCTAACAACAGACTGCTAATTTTTTGTTTGGGTTCAAGGTACTGATTTTTAAGGATTTTAACACTGACTTCTCTCCTAAGAGCTTTTTCATGGTGCTATGTTTTAAATGATTTGTTTTACATTTTACAGAGAACACTTTACAGTTCACACTGTCTCATGTGGGCCTTTCTATAACCTCAGAAAGTATTATCATTATCCCCTTTTTACAAATGAGGAAACTTGTCCTTTGACTTAGAAAAGTCAACCTCTCTGGCTTTCTTTTCATCATTGGTAAAATGAGGGTGATGATAGACCCCCCTGTCTCCCTTGTGGCACAATTGTGACAATCCAGTGAGAAAATAAATGGGTAAGCCTTCTGTAAACAGTGAAATACTTAGGATGGTAGCATTGGAAAGCATGGTCAGGCTAAGGAGTGCTACTGGAATCATGCCACTGTCAGCTGTAGGCTTTGGCTTTTTCCCCCTTTTTTACTTGTGATATTAGTGTGGTCTGGTATTTCCCTTCCCTTCTCATTTCATTACACCCCATTCTTTGCTGAAAGAGCATAAAACAATCGTAGTTACCACTTACTTAGCACTTATTGTGTACTAAGTATTATAGTTGGTATTTTATATTTGTTAGCTTAGTCCTACCAGCCCTTTGATGGAAGTTTTATTACCTATATTTTACAGAAGAGGAAACAGACTTAGAAATGTTAAATTGATTACTTAGAGTCATCCAACAAGTAAGTGGTAGAGCTAAGATTTAGCATATGGTATGATGAGCATTTGGACTTTCATCTGTTAATAGCAGATAATATCAACCTTTGCAGTGTTGGAAGGATTGTAGATGGAAGACGTTACTGGTAATACTATCCAAATCTTATCTGCCAGGCACCAAAGTCCATACTTCTTCAGTTGACCACACTGCCTCCCTGTAAAATAGTGCAATTCAATAAGCTTGTACTGAGGTCGTTCTCAATCCCAGATGCTGGGCTCGGAGTCATGATGGTAACAGAGATAAATCAGACACATTCCCTGCCTTCAGATTGCTCCATTTAGAACTTATTGCCTGATAATTTTTGTTTGATGAATTATGGTAGAATCATGTTTTTTCAGACCACTATTACTTTTCTAGCTGTAGACCTATTTTTAGCAAACTGAGAAAATAAGCCAAGTAGGAAATGCCGCAGCAGCTCTGAGACATGATTGATGGTTATTATTTGCTCATTCATACTTTCTCTCCCTCTAGAGATCCCAGAATTTCTCGTCTGCTGCTTGATGCTCAGTACCCAGTTGTTGCTGTTGACAGCTACATGCCTGTGATTGATGTGTTCTCAGGCCACCAAAATGGGAGTCTTCGTGTCTTTTTAGCCATGGGTTCTTCAGATCAGATAATGGCACTGCAAAGATTAAAGAATGAAGAAGGAACACTTCCACCCTTCAGCCCTAGGCCAGCCCATTTTCTGGACCAGCCATCTATAGCATCTGTTACTATGGTAGTCACTAAACACTTTATTTATAAAAACCATAATCTCATTTTAAGGTGTACAAAATAATGTTTTGATATATGTAACACTATGAAATGGTCACCATAATGAAGCCAATTAATCAGTCACTTCACCTACTTACCTTTTTATGTGTGTGGTGAGAGCACTTGAGACCTATTCTCTTTAGCAGATTTTAAGTTTCATAATCTCATTTTATCTTGCGTGTTTTAGTGAAACCATTGCCCTGGATCCTTATTTCATTAGCGAAAAGAAACATATTTGCACCCTAATGCTTGCTGTAGATTAAAGGAATAAATTATTTTTTTATTATTTAAATGTATATCTGTGTCCCTCTGAGCTTTTTGAATCTATAAAGAAACTCCAATTGGACAGTCACATCTTAATCCTCTAATTTACTAACGTAATTACCTTTTAAAAAATTGGGGTGAATGTAAAACTGCATTTAAAAAGTCTTAATTAAAAAAAAGATAATCAAGGGGGGCAAAATGGGTGTAGGAGGTTGAGAATGATCCCAAATGTAAGCCAGCAAATCTTACTCTGTTTCTCAGCCAAATCCAGTTGGAAAGTTGTAGGGAAATTCCTTGTTTTTCTACCAGTAAATTCTTAAAAATAATTTGTACAGTGCTGGACAATTCAGAAAGCACATTGATACACTTTTTCGTGTTTATTTCCTTAACACTACATGAGGTGAGTCATTGTCATTCTCTTTTTAAGTGATGAAATAGAATCAAAGAGGTTATGTTACTTGTCCAGAGTCACATAGCTAAGTATGAAAAAATCAGAGTTCAGACACAGGCCTTCTGCCTCAAAGTCCAGTCTTCATTCTACTGTGTCATGTCCTACTGTATCTTACCTTTGGTGTCCTCACTAGCATAGCCAAATCTCAGTCTCCACATGATTTAAGTATCTTATGTTTTCTAATCTGAATCTGGATGACGAATGTGATGTCTCTGACAGAGAAAGAACTATTAGGAAAATGTGTATGACTAGGTTATTGTTTATTTGTATGTTATGAACTTCAAACTTTCCTTTATTGTTTCTATTAATCTATTAGATTAGACTAGTGTCTACTAGTAGATAATAGTAGCTTTTTAAATTTGAAAGTGACATAAAAGCATAAACACAGAAAACTTATCTATAATATTCCCAAGTCTATTTTAGATATTATATATGGCCCTCACTTTGCAGTGTAGACTCGGTTTTTGTTAAATTCCATACCAAAAGTTAGAAAATGTTCCTCATGAGCATAAAAGAACTCTCTGAAAGATATCTATAAATAGTTTTTCCTCCTATATCTATAAATAAGTTGTATTTCCTCATATCCCTCATCCATTTCAGCATCTTCAGAACTGAATTATAAATTACTGTAATACTGTACAGCCAAATTAAGTAGCTACTGAGATTGTTCTTTTCTGAGGAATCAAAATGAAAGTTTTCTGTTTCCCTAAGGAAGGTTTTGGAGCAGATATTGCTGATAAATGTTTTTAGAATACAAAGCAAAGACCTTATGCAATCTCTGTTCCAGATTCATGGGATTAGTAGTTAGAATGTGAAACACATACAAACCATACAATTCGACTCTTATGTGAATCCTGAATTCCCCCTTTGAATATTCCCAGTTATCAGTTGTCTTGTGTCTGTTGAGGCTGTATAGAGTAGAAGTAAAGAGCCTTGGCTCTCAAGTCAGACTACCTGAGTTCAAACCCTTATTCCACTGTCGTTAGCTATACATGTTAAATTAACTACTACAAGGCAAAGGCTTACTATAGTGCCTGACTGTAGTAAATAATAAAATCATTAAATTGTTACTAGTAGAAGTTACTTTTAGTATACGGTCTGTTTGCAACCTCCCTGACTAGTCCTTACCATTAATGAGTAGTCTTGGTGTTATTCCCACCTTCATTAAAAATGTATGTAAATTAATACCTGTTTGCTTCACATACGTATTCTTTATCCTATGAAGATATTCTTAATGTATGCTATTCTTAATGTACTAAGAATCAGGAGCTGATTGAATTTTATCAAATACCTCTTTAGCATTTATTGAGATAGTCCTGTTTCTTTCCTTTATTCTATTAATGCACTGAAATACATTTATAGATTTCCTAATACTGACCCAGGCTCACAGTCTAGAGTAAATCCAGCTGGATCTGATTACAGTGAGCAGTTGTGAGATTTATACACAATGAAAATTAAGTATCTGTTTTAGTATCAGCTAATTATGACTATTTCTCCATCTGCACTCAGATTTCATAGAGAAGCAAGAATAGTCTAAGAATATTTTCTTCTTTAAAGCTCACCAGTATCTCTATTTCATTTAATAGGCAGAGGACCAAAGAAATGGATTGATGGAGCATCACTTTGAGCTCCATGTGGAGAGCGTTAAAGGCCTAGCCCCTCTTCAGGCAACAGTCTGGGGAGAAGCAGATTGTTATGTCCAGTACTACTTTCCAGTTCAAGACTCTCAATCCAGCGTGCTAAAAGGACCTGAGTTCCTTGAAAACGGTAGGTTTAGGAGGTTAGGCTTTCTCATTCTTGTATGATTCTTCAATTGGCTATACTTAGGATTTTTTTTTTTTTCTGAGTGAATTATGAGTTCCCTAAATGATTTGAGTCTTACCTGGGTAGTACAAGAGATAAGCTAAATTTTAAAATTTCTTTTCTTATGTTTTTTTGGTAGCTTTTTATTCTGATACGATTTCAGATTTACAGAAAAGTTAACAAAAATAGTGCAAAGAACTTCTGTGTACCCTTCACCTAGATCCCACCCATTATTTATATTTTGCCTGCTCACTCTTATCATCCATACATACACAGTTGATTCTCATTATTCATGGTAGTTATATTCTATATAACATAACAGCATCAAACACTGAATTAGGAAATACCGAACCATTGCTCTTAGGAGAAATATGTACATATATACCTCACATAGATCACAGTTGTAAATCCAAAAAACGTATCCTCGTAGGTTCTATTTTCTTTATTTTACAAAAGAGAGAAATGTTAAGTGACTGAGGCTGCCCCAGTAACATGGTTGGCATTCAGACCCCATCCAACTGGCCCCAGAGCCAGATATTCTTGCAGTACACTACACTACCCCCTACCATCTCCATCATCTTATCATTTCTGAGAGCTAAAACAAGAAAGCAGAGGGTCCCCTTGTTCAAGCTCAGCTGGGAACGATCAAGTCAGGTGACTGAGATTTTTTTCCCATTCTGAGCACGTCCACAAATAATTGCAAAAGCACTGACCGTATTGATTTTAGGGTTCAAATAGGGACTTGTAACCAGAATATGTAAAGAACTCTTACAAATAATATAAAGACAATCTAATTAAAAAATATTCAGAAAATCTGAATAGACATTTTTCCTAAGATATATAAATGGTGCCAATAGGCACATGAAAAGATACCCTGCATCATTAGTCATTTAGGGAATGAAACCAAAACCACCACAGGATATCACTTCTTTTTACCAAGATGGCAATAATTTTTAAGAAAAAACAAAAACAAAAATCATACTAACAAGTGTTGGCAAGGATGTGGAGAAATTGCAACCCTTAGACATTGTCCAGCCACAAAGGGATCTCTTTCTTCTATATTATCACAGGACCTTTGGAGGACCATAGCTACTATGGAAATGGACCTTCATAGAAGTAACATAGAAGATATAGGTTCTGGTTCCAGGTGCATGACCTACTACCTCTAAGACCTTTGGGTTCACTGTGTAACTTCAATATGTCCATGTCCTATCTGTTAAGTAGGAATAATAATAGTTGCTTTGTTTTCCTCACAGGAGTATTGTGAGGATGAAATTGAAATAGGGTATTAGCATAGTGTCTTGCTACAGATAAAGCACTAAATGTTGTGTTGGATTTTTCTGAATTGCTTTTCTTTTCCAAAGGAATCTCTTTGAAGCCTTTCAGATCTGCAACCACACTCTGTGTTCCAGATCCCATCTTTAATAGTGAGCACCATCACTCTCTTCTGTTGCCAGCTGAAGTTCCAGTGCAAAGGCTTCTGCTGAGTGCCTTCTCTGCACAAGGGCCCATGCCTGGAGGTGGAGTCCAGTTTGAAATCTGGTGCAGGTATAATGTTAAACCAACTTTGTGCGTAGGAAGGAAGAGCACAATCATAGAGCATCCTTTCTTTGACATCATAGCTTGAATTATAAGGAAGCTAAGCAGTCCCTTCTACCCTGTTGTATATTATCTGGCTAATTAGTGATTCATCTCCATATTTTACTTAAATCTGCTAAATTATTAGGCTCTTGGGAGCAGTTGTTTCTCATGGTTCTAACCACTTATTACTTTTGGAAGTGAAGTTCTATCAGTTTTACCTCCTACTACTCTTAAATATTTCAGTCACTTGTTTTCTTGTTATGCCATATTTAGTTCAAGCCCTCATCACATCATGCCTAAATTACTGATAGCCTCCTGACGGGTCTCCCCATTTCTAGACTCATTTCTTAACAATCTGTTATTCCTACCACCAAAAAAGTAGCCTTTGTGAAATATAAATCCATTCATGTAACAGACTTGACATGAATAAAAAGGCTCAGCCTCCTTTGCACCCCTGTTCCCAAGAAGTGACAAAGGGGGTATAGATATAAAAGAAGAAACAGCATCAGCAGAACTAGGGCAAAGTACCGTCTACTTGCCAGAAACTTTTCCCAAAAACAATCAGGTGAATTTAGGTTTGATTTAAAACTGGTATAAGAATGGAATGTTTCGACAGAAGATACTAACAGATCCTTTAAATTTGAGGGACGTAGGCCTGAAGCCATAGAAGAGATTGGAACTACTCCATTTGGAACCACTTTCACTGGTACAGGATGTATGCTCTTAAAAGTGGCTACTTCCAGAAGTCTATGTCAGATGCAGATATCCAAACAGAAAGCTTGTAGGAAACTCGCCTTTGTTCTGAGCACAGAGTATAATTTATGGGGCTCTTCCTCCACATGATGGGCAATAAATCCAGTCAGATGTGACCACAGCTATATACCACAAATATAAAGCAATCAGGCACCAAAGATAACTCAATACCAAAAGCTGATCCCTTGGGCAAATTGAATCATTTATCCACCTAATTCTTCCAACTGACAACTTGTGCTTTTGTGGCTTACAGATACTATTATCCTAACGTGAGAGACCAGATGGTCGCCAAAGGAACCTTGCCATTATCAAGGATCTGTGCCATGGTAACCATGCAGCACCATGAGGATGTGGGAATACAGACCTTTAATCTCCCTTTAACTCCCAGGCTTGAGAGCAGGAAGGAACTGAGGAACCAGTCATCAGGTAATTGAAGACTGGTTTGTCCTTCCCTTTTGAAGTCAGTACATATAAATATCCCTTTTCTCTGTAAATAGTGACCTTCATATTGTGTGAGACCCTTTTAAGAATCTGATGAAAACTATGATCTACCTTCTTTTAGAAAAATGAATGTATGAATGTATTGGATGCAAGTTTTGCCTACAGTTTTAAAAAATTCACATTTCCATGGACTGTCTATTGCTTCTCTCATTTCACCTTTAACTTCAGCAAGCATTTAAGAAGCCTCGCAGCATAAATCCTAAGTGTTACGTAGTGTCTTCAGAGAATTAGTATTCCAAGGCAACATGAGCAGATGTGGGATTGGTAGAATACAGTTAGCATGAACTGGGAATTCACTGTAAGGGTGGAAGAGGTTAGGATTTAAAGTTAGAAGGGATTCATTAGAATTTAGACTTTTGAATTACATCCTAACTACTTCAGCAGGATGACCTACGCCCCAAGTACATCAGATAACTAGAATTAGCCCCCTAAATCAAGTTCCTATGCTTGCTTGGTAGAGAGTATCTGCCAAAACAGAAGGTTTTATCTTGCCATAGTTAAGACTGAGTTGTTCCTCCTGTCATTTATCAGCTTGTTCTCTTCTTTTTTTTAAATATATTTTATTTATTTTTTTTATTATTTTTTTTTAAATTTTTTAAGTGCTTTTTTAGCGGGGGCGGCGCCTGGGTGGCTCAGTCAGTTGGATGTCCAACTTCGGCTCAGGTCATGATCTCACAGTTGGTGGGTTCAAGCTCTGTGTCAGGCTCTGTGCTGACAGCTTGGAGCCTGGAGCCTGGAGCCTGCTTCGGATTCTGTGTCTCCCTCTGTCTCTGCCCCTCCTCTGCTCATGCTCTGACTCTGTCTGTCTCTCAAAAAAATGAATAAATGTGAAAAAATATTTGTTAAAAACAAGAAAAAAAATGCTTTCTTTTTTTTACCTTAATGTTTTATTTATTTTTGAGAGACAGACAGAGCATGAGCAGGGGAAGGTTAGAGGAGGGAGACACAGAATCCAAAGCAGGCTCCAGGCTCTGAGCTAACTGTCAGCACAGAGCCTGATGCGGGGCTCAAACCCACGAACCACGAGATCATGACCTGAGCCGAAGTCGGCCGCTTAACCGACTGAGCCACCCAGGCACCCCTTAAATGCTTTTTTTTTATTTTGAGAGAGAGAGAGAGAGAGAGAGAGAGACAGAGTGTGAGCAGGGGAGGGGCAGAGAGAGAGACACACACAGAATCTGATGCAGGCTCCAGGCTCTGAGCTGTCCGCACAGATCCCCAGCTGTGAGATCATGACCTGAGCCAAAGTCAGATGCTCAAGCAACTGAGCTACCCAGGTGCCCCTTTTATTATTTTTTAATATTTATTTATTTTTGAGGGAGAGAGAGAGAGAGCACACATCTACACACAAGTGAGGGAGGGGCAGAGAGAGAGTGAGAGAGAACCCCAGGCAGTCTCCGCGCTCCCAGCGCAGAGACCCACACAGAGCTCAAACTCACAAACCATGAGATCGTGACTTGAACCAAAATCGAGAGTCAGATGCTTAACCGACTGAGCCACCCAGGCGCCCCTGTTCTGTTGTTACAGCTTTCTCTGAAATGTGATAGTATGAAGGTAGAAATTTTATAAAAGGATGGCATGTAAAGGATGCTTCCAGTGGTGGTGGTTCAAGGGTGATAGAAATATAAGTGTGAAAAGGTTTAAAAAACGAAGAAAGGCTGGAGTCTATCTCAATTCTTTAAGGATAACTGGGAGTTAAAAAAATCTGGAATTCTGCCTCTGATAGTTGTGCGATCTTGACAAGCAGTTCAGTGTCTGAGCCATAGTTTCTTGGATGTAAAGTGAAAATAGTAACTTTTGTTCTGTCTTTATTAATCCTAAAGTACAATAATATAAAGTGATTCTGGCCGTGGACATGTTATCTCACTGCTCATGCCCCTTATTGTTCATTAAGATTGAGGTGTTTATCCTCTTCCTTCTGACCAGGCCTTGGGGTTTGGGAGAACAGAGACTGTGCCAACTAACTTCTCTATCTTTTTTCCTTTTTGTCCTCATTCTTCAGGTTTACTGGATGTAGGCCTAAGGTACAGGCGTACTCCAAGGACAGCAGAGGGAGTTCTTGCTGCCCGAGCTGTCTCTATTTCAGTAGAGATTATCAGAGCCTGTGGTCTGCAAGCAGCAGCCAAGTAAGTCCACCTCATCTTTTTTCACTGCAGTCACACAGTATATGATGCTCACATATGCAGAACTTCCTTGTGTACAATTTCCAGTTCAGTAAGCACTTTACTTTTTTCTTTCTCTCTTAAGAAAGCATGTAAGAGTATAATGAGTAAATCACTTGCAACCTTTACTACTTCACCTGTTATTAGCAACTTAGTTCCTTGACTTTGGTCAACAATCTTGGGGCACCTGGCTGGCTCAATCAAAAGAGCACGTGACTCTTGATCTCGGGGTCATGAGTTGGAGACCCACACTGGGTGTGGAGATGACTTAAAAATAAAATCTTTAAAAAAAAAAAAAAAAACAACCCACAATCTTATCCTCTATCCCACTTGGCCACTTATTTGCAGTCTTATCCTACACCGTCAAACCAGGCCAGGGCCAATGACTACAGCTCTTCTATAATCTCCTTATCCAGTCTCTTGAGTATCACCTCCCATTTTTCTTGTTTGTTTTCCTTCAGTCTGTTCTCAGTACAGAAGCCTGAGATCCTCTGAAAACTTAAGTCAGCCTTGACACACCTCTGCTTAAAACCCAGCAGTGACTTTTCATCTCATTCAAAGTCAAACTACGTAAATAGCTATGAGACCCAACATGATCTGGCTCCTTATTATGTTTATGACTTCATCTTTTCCTGCTCATCTCCGTTTACTCTAACCACTGACTTTATTGTTTCTGAACACACCAAACTCATTTCCTTCTCAGGGATTTTGTCTTGCTACTTCTTCTGCCTGGCACACTGTTTCTAAATATAAATAGCATGGCCTCTTTTTTTTTTTTTTTATCTCCTTTGTTCATACTTCTCTCTACCTTGAGTGTTCTTATTCCTTTTGTCCACTCAACAAACTCCTATTTTCTTTTGACTTTGCAGCTTCTTTGCAGCTTTTCCTGTATGTCTTCCTACATGTAGACAGAATTGTCTTTGTCTTTTAGCACCTTGGTTGCAGTTATTTGTATACATGAGTTTTCTCCAGCAGGCTGTCTGGACTGCCTGAACTCCTCTGTGTCCGCTGCCACCACATAGCATAGCATAATTTTAGCGCATATAAAAGGTGCCCAGTAAGAAAGAGAACTAAGTCATGCTTCTACTGTAGACTAGTTCACTTTGGACACAAGTTCAAGAAAGAAGGCAAGTGTTCCCTCACTTTTTTTCCTTGTTGTAACTTAGAGTCAGATCATTTGCCTTTAACTTCACAGTCTGTAAATAACAAATTCAGTTACTGCCATGTGAGATCTGACAGAGGCAACTGGTAAAATGTTCAGCCTGGTTAATATTTTCCATCACTGAATTCTCCAAATGGATTTCCAGTGATTGCTTGAGAACATTTTAGTGTCAGTGATACCAGGGCAGTTTTTTAATCATGTCATTCCCTCACATTAAAACTTTTTTGATGGTTTTCCATTGTCAGCAGTTGTCTCCTAATTTTAATTCCTATTAAAATTGCATTTTAATGCAATATTGCGTTCCTATTAACAGAAAAATAAGGGGCGCCTGGGTGGCTCAGTCGGTTAAACATTCAAGTCTTGATTTCAACTCAGGTCTCTGCCCCACGTTGGGCTCTGTGCTGACAGCATGGAACCTGCTTGGGATTCTCAGAATAGTTTTCAGCTCTCTTGGGTATTTTGACAACTCCTACTCTTTTTTCAAGACTCAGATTAAGAAGGGCTCAGAATGCCAAGTTGAGCAGGTTAGAGTTTATCTGGGAACCAGTAGTCCCTAAAGTCAAGTGTGTACAACTAAGGGGGTTTATATATAGGATAACCTACTTGAGCATAGGAAGAAAATATTACCACTTCTATATTTGTTATCATACATGTTAAAGTTTTATATATGCTGTCGTAGACTTTATAACATATCATAGTAGCACATGAAGATGATTTATACATAAGTACCAGATATTCAGAGGGTATTCTGGGTATGCAAATTACACTAGACACTGGACCCACCCCCATTTCCCACTAGCTGTGCGTGATCTTTGGATAGTTTCTTTACCTCTCTGGGTCTGTTTCTTCATCTGAAAACTGGAAATTATGACTACTTCTCCTGATTTTATAAGGATCAGTGTAAGAATTAACAAATATGAAACTCCTTTATAAACTATTAACTACTATTCAAATAATTAGTTCCATTTGTACAGATAATTTGTATAAATAATGTTACCTTTATCAGCCAGTGGAATACAGTAAAATCAGAAATAAGTTTTACATTGCATTTATTGAAGAAAGGAATTCTTGGTCTCTAGATAGCAGGTGCTCTAAAGTCAGCCTTCTCTCATCAAAAGACACCAACCCTCATCTTCAGTGCCAGTTGTCTTCCTGAAAATACATTTTCAATGTCTGTGTAAACAGACCCCTTCTTTCTTTTTCATGTGAGTCTTTTAACTAACCTGATCTTTAACTGAGGATGAGTAGAAACTTCCATGAACATAAATGGGTTTGTTGATTTGCTGGTGAAGTACTAACAAAAAGATAATTGGACCAAAGGAAAAGTGATCACAGTCGAGATATAGACATAGATATATACATATGTTTATAGTCACTTGATTGACAGCAGAGACCCTGCTGCACTAGTTTTTAAGTTCCACGAGAATAAGAAATTATATTATATACATATATTTCACCACTGTATGTATCTAGCTCTGAGCCCAGTACATGACACACAGAGCAGATGGTCAGGAAATAATTATTGAATGAATGAATTCAGACTGGCTTTGGGCCCAAACCTTTCTTTCTTATCAATGCCATATCTGGGAATTTCCTATTAAGACCTTTCATTGCCCATAACAGGTTCTCTCCTTTGTATGTATTCCCTAATGTAATTTTTACAACACTCCTTGAACATTTTATCCTTGTGTGATAGCCACTAGCATTTGATCTATTTCCCTTTCATTTTTGCTGTGCATAATATATACTTCAGAGCATACTGTTGTATAGACACACACCAGTCTCCCATTAATGATCATTTTAGGTTACTTAATTTCATTAGAAGTGAAAATATAATAAGCATATTATTATACATACATCTTTAGTATTTGTATCCTTATGCTATCCTCGTTTTAGCAAAGAGGACAGTGAAACTTGAAAGAGTTTGAATAACTTGTCCAAGGTCACACGTTGAATTAAATGGTAGGGCCAAGATTCAGACTTCCAAGTTACTACTCTCTACTAATGTACACCAAGTAGAGTAAAGAAGGAACCCCTCTCAGTCATCTTTGGGGCTGTCATAAAATGCTTCAAAAAGAGGTGACCTCTTGCCTAAATATCAACTTAATACCCTTGGGGAAGCTGGAGCAAAGGAGTTATTCTCATACTATACCCACACACTAAAGACTTGACTACTCTTTATGAGTGTCAGTTAAAGATGGATAGATTCTGTCTGTGCATTGTGGAACATATGTACTGAGAAAGAGAAAAGCAGCCCCAGAGACATTTGGGGACTGACCTGGCACTTGTAGCTGGGCTTGGTGTTTTCTTGCTGAGCATATAAATCTCACGGAACACGAGCACCAGACAAGGCAGCTTTGCAACCATGATGAAGTGAGACAAAAATAAAACTACTCCATAATCTTGTCCAGGAACAAACCAAAACAAGGTCATTATGAAAATCACAAAACACCCAACATCCCCCCTCCATCCTGGCTAAAATGAGTGACAGCTGCTGCTTTACCAATTACAGCCTTAGCCTTATTCTAGTCTTCCCTCCTCTAAATTGTTTTTTTTATGTTTTTTTAACGTTTTATTCATTTCTGAGAGATGGAGAGAGACAGAGCATGAGTGGGAGAGGGGTAGAGAGAGAGGGAGACACAGAATTTAAACAGGCTCCAGGCTCTGAGCTATCAGCACAGAGCCCAATGTGAGGCTTGAACTTGGGAATGGCAAGATCATGACCTACGCTGAAGTCGGACAGTTAACCGACTGAGCCACCCAGGTGCCCCTAGTCTTCCCTCCTTCTGGATAACATTCATTAAAACAACTGTCACAAAGCCCCACTTTTAAACGACCTCCTAATCATGAGTCTAGAGCTAGAAGTCCTTTCTGATACCTTTTTACTAAAATTTCCCATGATTTCCCTTGGTGTATGTTCTTTCTCAGTGTAATGAGCAGTAAAGCCAAATTGTTCAACTACTGTTGCTTCCTGATAGTCTTTGGCTAAAGGTCAGTGACAGTAAAATGAAGTGTCCTTGGAGAGTGTAACTCAGTCCCCCACCCCATACACATATATTATGCTATTTAAATTATTAAGAAAGCACACTGTGGCTCTGCCCAAACTTAGATAGGAAATATATGGTCAGTTAGTGTTCTTGGTGGCCTCATGGAGATGGTGGAGATGTTTTCTAGGCAATCCACCTGACTTCTGTTACTACCTTCTCATTCCCATCCTTCTCCCCTTACAGGGCTCTGGCTGAGTTGGAACCTGCTCTACAGTTCAGTGCCACAGTTGGGGTCAATGCCTTTGTCACCACTCATCTCTCCTTCCTGCCCAAGGGAGAACAGCGCCAAACCCGCCCTGTAGCCTGTTCCTTCTGCCCTGAATTCTCCCATCATGTTGAATTTTCATGTAATTTGGTGACTCAGCACTGTAGTGGAGAGGCCTGTTTCCTGGCAGAGCTGTTGGAGTTTTCAGAGGTCACCTTTGCTATTTATCATGAAGATACCAAGTCAGGTGAGCACCAAGTGACTTATCACAACCAGAATTAAAAGGGGCTCAGTTTGGGGGCACCTGTGTGGCTCAGTCAGTTAAGCATCTGACTCTTGATACCAGCTCAGGCCATGATCTCACAGTTCATGATACTGAGCCTTGTGTCAGGCTCTGTGCTGACAGCATGGAGCCTGCTTGGGATTCTGTCTCTCCCTCTCTTTCTGCCCCTCCCTTCCATGCACATGCTCTCTCAAAATAAATAAAAATTTTTAAAATAATAATAAAAAAATAAAAGGGGCTCTGTTTTGAATGGTTATAGCCCTTCCTAGGAAATACATGTTGAAGTGTTTAGCCCTTTGGTCAGTAGAGCATTAAATAATTTCTCTTTTTTGTTTGATTTAACAGCCAGTGATATAACCAGTATTCAGTCAATCAGAGATTATCTGCTTGGAGTAGTAAAGGTTCCCACAAAAGAGCTGCTGGTCAAGAGATCTGGTAAGGATTCTGGATTATCACTTTCTAATCCTACACCCCACCTGCCCCCATTTGCTTTCCTACAAGAGATCTTGCATGGCTCCCTGCAAGATATGCAAAAGAAAATATGACCCGTAACACATGCTTTTGAATTGTCCCAGGTACCTCAGAAGTTTTCTGATAAGTATTTTAAGCTCTCTCCTAATCATTTCAGAAGTCTTCTAACAAAGCAAAGTAGCTCAAAACTTTGTACTGTCATCTTATTCTAGGAAAGATGAGGAGGAGGAGGATGATACTACTATAAATAGTAAATATGGTGATACTCATTATATTATATAGCATTTTGTGAAATATTTTCTCAGATACTGTGTGAGCCTTATTATAACCCTGCTTGGTGAGGGATACAGGATCTTACTATTTTTATTTTTACAGATGAGGAAATTTAGGCTCACAGAATTTAAGTGATTTGCCAAAACTGCACAACTAGTGAGTGGCAGTACTGGAAACCAAATCCAGATTCACCCATTCTTTTTCACCATACCCCTCCTCTCACTAAATAAAGAATAAAGAGGTAAAGGCCCAAAAGAAGACAGCCTCCAAGGCAGTCTAGAAAAAATGGTCCTATCCTATTTACTGTTAGCTTAGTGACCTATACCTTTCTGAGCCTCAATTTTCTTATCTCATGAATGGAGACAGTTAATCCCAACAAGTATGCAAAGTAGGGGCTGGTGAAAATAGGATTTATAAAGAACTCAACACATAGTAAGCACTCAGTAAATGTCAGCTTTCCTTCTCTTGCCCATCTTCCTCCCTAGGATTTTGTTATCTACTTTCCAGAATTCTATCACACATCTCCCAGTTTTAATTGTGAATTAAAATTTGAGC
This sequence comes from Cryptoprocta ferox, assembly GCA_028646485.1. Classification (NCBI taxonomy): domain Eukaryota; kingdom Metazoa; phylum Chordata; class Mammalia; order Carnivora; family Eupleridae; genus Cryptoprocta; species Cryptoprocta ferox. The sequence goes on along the minus strand of CM053575.1, from coordinate 53,376,523 downwards.
AATACTCTAATAAACAGGTACTCTCTATGTGCCTGCCAGAGAGAATCTGTACAACTTGGTATATAGGGTTTCTCACTTATGTCACTTACTTATACAATGTGGTAGTTACGAGAGTTTGGGCAAGTCTCTGAGCTTCCATTTTCTCATCTGTAAAATAGGGATTATTATCCCAGTTAATAACCCTCAGAACCTCACAGCATTATCAGGAGAAGTAAATGAAGTAATATATATGAAGCCCTAAGAGTACATCTGACACCCAATAGATATTCAATAAAGAGTAACTATTATTATTTTGAAATCTAGTGCCTGGTCCTTGGTGTATGTTCACCAAGTAGCAGTTCCTTCAGTGGAAGACCTAGAAATAGACCCCAGATCTCCTGACCCATGCCTTTTCTACCGTATTTATAGTACCTTCATAACATTTCACTTTTTTTTTCTAAATGATGCATATGTGTTTTAATAGGTTCAAGTGGAATGAATAGGGATGTAGGCAAGTTTTATTTTCTCTCATTATATTCCTCCTCTTCTCTATCCCACATGTAGCACAGTACTGAATCATACATTTTTAGATTCAGGAGGACTTTTAGAGGCCTAATATCCTCATTTGGCTTATGAGAAAACTGAGGGTTGAAGAAGTGAATTGGTGCCCATGGATCATATGAGGCAAGGTTTTTTTGGGGAGGGGGTTGTTTCCTTTCTTCTTTCTTTTCTTCTTCTTTTTTTTTTTGGTTTTGTTGTTGCTGTTGATATGTCTCTTAATCTATTTTTTTTTAATTTATATCCAGGTTAGTTAGCATATAGTGCAATAATGATTTCAAGAGTAGATTCCATTGATTCATTCCCTTTGTATAACACTCAGTGTTCATTCCAACAAGTGTCTTTCGTAATGCCCCTTACCCATTTAGCCCATCCCCCCACCCACAACCCCTCCGGCAGCCCTCAGTTTGTCCTCTATATTTAAGAGTTTCTTCTGTTTTGTCCCCCTCCTTGTTTTTAATATTATTTTTGCTTCCCTTCCTTTATGTTTTTCTGTTTTGTATCTTAAATTCGTCATGTGAAGGAAGTCATATGATATTTGTCTTCTCTAATTCCGCTTAGCATAACACTCTCTAGTTCCATACATGTAGTTGCAGATGGCAAGATTTCATTCTTTTTGATTGCTGAGTAATACTCTGTTATATATTGGTGTGGGTGTGTGTGTGTGTGTGTGTGTGTATATATACACACACAATAGTGTGTATATATACATACACATCACATCATCTTTATCCATTCATTCATCCATGGACATTTGGGCTCTTTCCATACTTTGGCTGTTGTTGATAGCTATAAACATTGGGGTGCATGTGCCCCTTGGAAACAGCACACCTGTATCCCTTGGATAAATACCTAGTAGTGCAATTGCTGGGTTGTAGGATAGTTCTATTTTTAATTTTTTGAGGAATCTCCATAATGTTTTCCAGAGTGGTTGCACTAGTTTGCATTCCCACCAGCAGTACAAAAGGGATCCTCTTTCTCCGCATCCTCACCAATGTCTGTTGCCTGAGTTGTTAATGTTAGCCATTCTGACAGGTGTGAGGTGATATCTCATTGTGGTTTTGATTTGTATTTCCCTGATGATGAGTGATGTTGAGTATTTTTTCATGTGTCGGTTAGCCATCTGGATGTCTTCTTTGGAGAAGTGTCTATCCATGTCTTTTGTCCATTTCTTCACTGGATTCTTTGTTTTTTGGGTGTTGAGTTTGATAACTTCTTTATAGATTTTGGATACTAACCCTTTATCTGATGTGTCATTTGCAAATATCTTCTCCCATTCCATCAGTTACCTTTTAGTTTTGCTGATTGTTTCCTTCACTGTGCAGAAGAAGCTTTTTATTTCTATAAGTTCTCAATAGTTCATTTTTCCTTTGGTTTCCCTTGCCTCCAGAGATGTGTTGAGAAAGAAGTTGCTGCAGCCAAGGTCAAAGAGGTTTTTGCCTGCTTCTCTTCAAGGATTTTGATGGCTTCCTGTCTTACATTTAGGTCTTTCATCCATTTTGAATTTATTTTTGTGTGTGGTGTAAGAAAGTGGTCCAGGTTCATTTTTCTGCATGTCATTGTCCAGTTTTCCCAGGACTACTTGCTGAAGAGACCGTCTTTATTCCATTGGATATTCTTTCCTGCTTTGTCAAAGATTAGTTGGCCATATGTTTGTGAGTCCATTTCAGGGTTCTCTATTCTGTTCCATAGATCTGAGTGCCTGTTTTTGTGCCAGTACCATACTGTCTTGATGATTACAGCTTTGTAATACATTTTGAAGTCCAAGATTATGATGCCTCCAGCTTTGGTTTTCTTTTTCAGTATTGCTTTGGCTATTCACAGTCTTTACTGGTTCCATACAAACCTTAGGGTTGTTTTTTCTAGCTCTGTGAATAATGCTGGTGTTATTTTGATAGAGATTGCATTGAATATGTAGATTGCTTTGGGTAGTATTGACATTTTAACAGTATTCTTTCAACCCATGAGCATGGAATGTCTTTCATTTCTTTGTATTGTCATCAGTATTTTAGTTTTCACAGTACAGGTTGTTCACCTCTTTGGTTAGGGTTTTTCCTAGGTATCTTATCCTAGGTATTTTTGGTGCAATTATAATTATAATTAGGATTGTTTTCTTAATTTCTCTTTCTGCTGCTTCATTATTGGTGTATTAAAATACAATAGATTTTATACATGTATCTTGTATCCTGTAAATTTTTTGTATTCATTTATTCTAGCAATTTTTTGGTGGAGTCTTTCTGGTTTTCTAATATATAGTATCATGTCGTCTACAAATAGTGAAAATTTTATTTCTTCCTTACCAATTTGGATGCGTTTTATTCATTTTTGTTGTGTACTTGTCATGGCTAGGACTTCCAATACTATGTTGAATAAAAGTGGTGAAAATGGACATCCTTGTCTTGTTCCTGACCTTAGGGGGAAAAGCTCTCAGTTTTTCCCCAGTAAGGATGATGTTAGCTGAGGGTTTTTCATAAGTGATCTTTATTATGTTGAATTATGTTCCCTGTAAACATAGTTTGTTAAGAGTTTTTATCATGAACGGATGTTGTACTTAATCACATGATTTTTCTGCACGTATTGATATAATCATATGGTTCTTAGCCTTCCTGTTATTGATGTGCTGTATCACCTTGATTGATTTGCAAATATTGAATCACCCTTGCAAACCAGGAATAAATCCCACTTAATGGTGCTGAATGATTTTTTTAACATACTCTTGGATTTAGTTTGCTAGAATTTTTGAAGATTTTGCATCTGTATTCATCAGGGATATCAGCCTCTAGTTTTCTTTTTTTATGGTGCCTTTATCTGGTGTTGGCATCAGGGTAATGCTGGCCTCACAGAATGAATTTGGAAGTTTTCCTTCCTCTTCTATTTTTTGGATTAGTTTGAGAAAAATATGTATTAACTCTTCTTTAAATGTTTGGTAGAATTCACTTGGAAGCCATCTGGTCCTGAATTTTTCTTTGTTGGGAGTTTTTCAGTTTCTTCACTGGTTATTATCAGTCTCTTCAGATTTTCTATTTCTTTCTCAGTTTTGGTCATTTATATGTTTCTAACAATTTATCCATTTCTTCTAGGTTGTCTAATTTGTTGATATATAGTTTTTCATAATCTCATAATTATATTTCTGTGATGTTGGTTGTTATTTCTCCCCTCTCATTTGTGATTTTATTTATTTGGGTCCTTTCTCTTTTTTTCTTGATCAGTTTGGCTAGAGGTTTATCAATTTTGTTGATTTTTTTTTTCCAAAGAACTAGCCCCTGGTTTCATTGTTCTGTTGTGGGTTTGTTTTTGTTTTTGGTTTTTTTTTTTTTTTTAGTTTCTATATCATTTATTTCTCCTCTAGTCTTTATTATTTCCTTTTACTGGTTTTAGATTTTGTTACTCTTTTTCTAGCTGCTTTAGGTATAAGGGTAAATTGTTTGAGATTTTTTTCTTGCTTCATAAGGTAGCCCTCAGTTGCTATAAACTTCCCTTTTAGAACTGCTTTTGCTGCATCCCAAAGATTTCAGACCAGTGTGTTTTTATTTTTATTTGTTTCCAGGTACTTTTTTATTTCTTCTTTTATTTTCTAGTTGACGCTTCATTGTTTAGTAGCATGTTATTTAACCTGCATATATTTGTCCTCTTTCTAGATTTTTTCTTGTGGTTGACTTATAGTTTCATAGTTTTGTGGTCAGAAAAGATGCATACTATGACTTCGATCTTCTCAAATTTGTTGAGGCTTGTTTTGTGGGCTAATATGTGAACTGTTTCAGAGAATATTCTGTGTGTACTTGAAAAGAATGTGTGTTCTGCTGTTTTAGGATGGAATGTTCTAAATATATCTATTAAATCCATCTGTTCAGTGGGTCATTCAAAACCAGTTTCCCTGATGATTTTCTCTTTAGATGATTTATCCCTTGATGTAAGTAAGGTATTAAAGTCTGCTAGTATTAATGTATTCTTATCGACTGTTTCTTTTATGTTTCTTATTAACTTTGATGTATTTGGGTCCATAAGTATTTTTTTAATGTTTATTTATTTATTTATTTATTTTGAGAGAGAGGGAAAAAGCATGCACGAGCAGGGTGGGGCAGAGAGATTGAGAGGGAGAGACAGAATCCCAAGCAGTCTCCACGCTTAGCATGGAGCCCAACACAGGGTTCAGTCTCAATGAACTGTGAGATCATGACTTGAGCCTAAATGAAGAGTTGAATGCTTAACCGACTGAGCTACCCAGGTGCCTCTGGGTGTGTAAATATTTATAATTTTTATATCTTCATGATGGATTGTCCCCTTTGTTATTATATAGTGTCCTTTGTCTCTTGTTATAGTTTGTTTTAAAGTCTATTTTGTCCAATATACGTGTTGCTACTCTGGCTTTCTTCTGATATCCATTTGCCTTATAGATGTTTCTCCATTCCCTCACTTTCAGTCTGCAGGTGTCTTTAGGTTTAATATGAGTCTCATGTAGGCAGCATATAGATGGGTCTTGTTTTTTAATCTATTCTGTTACTGTGTGTCTTTTGATTGGAATGTTTACATTCAAAGTAATTATGATGGATATGTATTTATTGTCATTTTATTATTTGTTTTATGGTTGTTTCTGAAGATTTTCTCTGATCCTATCTTTCTTTCATGGTTTGCTGAGTTTCTTTAATAATATATTTGGCTTGCTTTCCATTTATTCTTTGCATATTTATTAGTGGTTTTTGATATATGGCTACCATTAGGTTTGCATATAACCTTTTCTGCATATAGCAGTCTATATTAAGTTGATGGTCATTTAAGTTTGAACGTGTTCTTAACGCCTCTCTTCTGCACGTTTTAGGTATATGTTGTATATCTTATATCCTTTTATTTTGTGAGACTGATTTTTTTACAGAAATATCCAGTTTTACAGCTCTTCTGTTTCCTACCTTTATACTGTCACCTTTGGTCTCTCCTTTCCTCAAAGAGTCCCCTTTAATGTGTCTTACAGAGCTGGTTTAGCAGTTATGAACTCCTTTAGTTTTAGTTTGGGAAACTCTTTATATCTCCTTCTGTTATGAATGATAGCCTTGCTGGATGGAGTATTCTTGGCTGCAGATATTTCCCCTCAGCACTTGAATATATTGTGCCACTCCCTTCTGGCTTGGAAAGTTTCTGCTGAAAAATCCCGTTAGCCTCATGGATTTTTCCTTCTAAGTTACTGTCTTCTTTTGTCTTAATGCTTTTAAAATGTTTTCTTTATCACTATATTTTGCCAATTTAATTCCTAAATTTCTTGGTGTGAGTCTGCTTATGTTGATTTTGATGGGATTTCTCTGTGCCTCCTGGATCTGGATATCTATTTCCTTCCCCAGATTACAGAAATTCCAAATAAATTTTCTGCTCTGCCCCTTTCTCTCTTCTTCTTCTGGGACTCCTATCGTATGAATGCTACTACATTTGGTGGTCACTGAGATCCCAAAGTCTGTTCTCACTTTGCATAATTCTTTTTTCCTCTCTTTTGTCCAGCTTTATTTCTTTCCATTACTCTGTCTTCTAGGCCATAAATTTGTTCCTTTGCTTCTTGAGCTTCTGCTATGTTATGTTAAGGTCTCACTCATGTCTTCTACTCTTTTCTCAAGTCCAGTGAGTATTTTTAAGATCATTACTGTAAATTCTCTTATCAGGCATGTTATTTATATCTGTCTCGCTTATATCTCCAGCTGTGGCCTTGTCCTGTTCTTTGATTTGGGATAAATTTCTCTGTCTTCTCATTTTGTCTAATTCTCTGTGCCTGTTTCTGTGTGTTAGGAAGGTCAGCTGTATCTCCTATTCTTGAGGGTCATGGTCTTGTGAAGAAGAGGTCCGATAGTGCCCTGCAGAGTAGTTTACTCCTGTTCCCCAGGGCTTGGCACTTCCAGGAGTGTCTCCAGTATGTGCTGTGTGTGCTCTCCTGTTTTGTCGTGGCCACTTTATTCTTCAGGCCAGTTGTCTACAGAGGCTCTCTTTGCCTATTGTGGGCACTGTTTGATCCCTGGTATGAAGGTGGTGTGCATTTTAACTAGGTGTGCTCTGGTCTGTGTATGAAATGAAACCTGTCACCACTGCCACCCCACCGGAACCCAGGCTCCACAAAACTCCCGTGTCAGGAAACACAGTGTGAGCAAGGGTTTGGGCTAGTCTTCTGGGGCAGGGGGCCTGTGGCGCTGGGACTGAGGCAAGCGTGACTGGGAGGGACAGTTCCACCAGAGCAGGGGGTGTGGGCTTGTATAAACAAGTTAGGTAACAAGTGTCAGCACTGTGCTGGTTCCCACTGGTGGCCCTGTGCTTATGCTGAGGGGTGGGGTTTGGAAATGACACCAGCCCCAACTTCTTGTTCCAGAGGCATCTCTCTGTGAACACTCTCTCTCTGGGACACACTCTTAAGTGAGTGAATAACTTTCCCACTGTGTGCCCCAGTGTATGTTCCCACACTGTATGTTCCCAGGCTGTTTACCTGCCTCCTCTCCAAGAGCAGCCCCACTGCCCTCTGGGCTGTATCAGAGCCAAGCATGCTGACCTTTAAAACTCCCGGCTTTAAGCCCCACTCATTGCAGGAGCTCACAAAATTCAACCCCTGTTGTCTTCCAAGGCAATTGCTATGGGGATTCGTTTTCCCCATGAACTCCCCTGTGTGGTAGTCTCTCTCTCTCCCTTCTATGTGACCATGCCTCCCCACCCCCTACCACAATGGCAATAGTTTCTTTCCTAAACTATGATCCCACACTACCTACCTTCTTCAGTGTGGCCTCTTCTCTCCCTTTAGTTGTGAAATTTGTTCTGCTCTGCCAGTCTTCAGATCAGTTTCTGGGGTATGGCTGCCATTTTCTAACCCCCTCCATTTCACATTTTTGTAGCACTTCTCTTTTCAAATTCTTCCAAAACCATTGTCTCATTTGATGATTATAACAACTTTGTCTGATGTGCAAGATTAGCACTAATTTTCCCATTTGTCAGGTAAAGAAACCAAGGCTGAGAGAAATTAATGGCTTACCTAGACTGCACTACTAGTTTTGGGATGAGTTTAGGATGAGAGAGAGAGAGCTCAGGTCTTCCACTCCTAGCCTTTGTTCTTCCATCTGATTGCATAGTCTTTCAGTAATCAGATGAAACAAACTCCAGTGCTCTGTGGATATATGTTTTCTGTTCTATCCTGGGCCAGGGTGATGGTGGCTTTGGAGTAGGAAGTGGGTATATCTTTTTATTCTTAAAACAATAATTGAAAATCTTATTTTTTTTTTCCATAAGGGATCACAGGATGGTATCCTATCATTTTACCAGAAGATGGGGCCCTGCCTCATGGTTTGGAGCTCATGCAGAAGATTGTGGGTGGCCTGGAACTTTCAGTTTCCTTCACACATCCTGGAGATAGAGAGCGGGTGTTGGAAGCTGCTGAGCTACTGGGCTGGAGCTTTGAGAATAACTTGAAGAATTTTGTCAGGATGGTTGAAGAGGAGCCAGCCACTATCACCATATCCACCCCAAGGCTCTGGCTGCCCATCCATTGTGTGCTGCTTGCTGGCCAAAAGCACATTCATAAGAACATATACTGCTACCTCCGCTACAAATTTTATGATCATGAAGCCTTCTGGACCCCTCTCAAGAAGCCTAAAGAATCTACAAACAACAAGCAAGTCATGGTTACTTTCAAGGCATCCAAAAGAGCAGAAGTCAGTAGGGGCCCATCAGTGCTTTGGTATTTCAGGGAAGAGAGGTTAGAGATCCAAGTGTGGCGGGCTTATGGCAATGACAGTGTGGAGAGGCCCCACCAGACGGACAGTTGGATTGGCTCAGCCTATGTGGACCTGGCCAGACTTGGGGAGAGGTCAGCAAGGACATTAACTGTCAGTGGTAAGTGAGGAACCAGCCTCAGCTGTTGTGGTTTGAGCACCTGTTCTGTGACAAGCACTGGGTGATATACTCCCTAGAATATTGTTCTCAGTCAATACGTGTAAAATAAAAATGGGTAAACTTGGGGGACTACCTTAAACCTCCTGGATAAGAGCCTATATGATAATCCAGAATGCTCGTTCTTAAATACACTGAAAAACATCCCTGCTAATAAGACTAGGATATCCTCTCTGTCTGGTCAACATATCTTGAAATCATAAAGAAAATTCACATGCTAATAAACTGGTTCACAAGGCAGAAAGGAAAAAGGTAACATTTTACAAGTGGCATTATGTGCTAGATGCTTTCTTTTCAACTTTTGTTCTTTACTTGGCCCTGGGAATTCACAGATGAATAAGAAATTGTGAGAGAATAGAGTAGTAAATAAACAATTACAGTGAAGCGTAAGAACTATGAAAAGGTATTCTCAGTGGTATTGTGGAGCACAGGGATGCAACATCTCTTTGGTTCAAGGAGGGTATCTCAGTGGAAATGACTCTTGAACTGAGTTTCAAAGGATTTAGGAATAAGCCAAGAAAAGGGGGGAAAATGATATTCTAAACAAGAAAATAGCCTGTGTAGGCACAGAGGCATGAAGCAGTCTGACACTTTTTAGGGACTTTAAGCAATTTGGTACTGGTGGGTCATAGGATATACAGGATGGGAGATGATAAGAGAGGAAGATAGAAAAGCAGATAAGAGTACTGGACATTTTTCTGAGAGCTATGGAAAGCTGTTCCAAGGGGGTCTGAATAGAAGAGTGACAGTTTTGCCTTTTAGAAAAATAAGTCTAGTAACTATAATGCAGAATGAATTGGACATGACCAGACTAGATTCTTCATAAACGTAATATTTATTCATTGGGACACTCTTTGTATGGTTAGTGGTTATTTCCTTCACTATGCAGCTAAAGAAACTGAGTCACAACCCTATTTTAGCTCTATAGCCTTGTGCTCTAATCCTGTTGTTGAACAGGTGGCCCAATCTAAATAAGGAGAACTGAGTATCTGGGCGATAATTCCAGATTCTCTGGTTCTATCTGGAGCCAGCAGGTGGAATTCTGGCTCTGCTGAGCACCTTATTAAATGCCATGTGCCTTCTTTTATCTGGGCAAGCCTATAGTCACTTCAGAGAGCCTGCAGAAAAAGTCTTTGAAGTAAGCAAAGCTCATCTGAACTAAAGTTTGTAAAGACAGGCTTTTAACTTCACTCTGCTGAAGAAAGTAGGTTTGAAACACTGAATAAAAATTTATGGATCAAAACTCAAGCACAAATACCTCTTTTTACTGAGTGATACCAAAGGCAGTATTTAACTTTTCAGATTGCCCATTTCTCTCATGCTTCTCCACGTCCCTTCAGTCTAAGCCTTTTATCCTTTTGTGAAGGGGCTTTGTACAAGGTGTGGCATTTGATGTATTTGTTGGATGAGTCAGTTCCTCATCCAACCAAGGATGATCCATCTGGTCATCCTTCCAAGTAACTGTTAAGTTCTCAAGGATAAGGATTTAGCTATGTTGTTTTTGGATGACTCCCCTCCTCTCACCCTTACTTTCTCCTTGTGATGATGATGATAATTCAGACATTTCATCAAAGAAAAGAGGTTGCCTAATAACAAAAAAACAGGGGAAGTTCCATCTTGCTGCTTTCTGTGAATCAGATGACTCCATTTTCCTGAATTGAAATGAGTCTAATGAAGCAAACTTTAAGATTCTGAAAGAATTCTTAGTGCCTCCTTCTGCTTTATAATTAAATCTCACTTAAATATCCAGGAAGTCTAAGTTAGATCCTGGGTTTAAATCTGCCACTTTTTAGAAAAGTCACCTTAGGTTACCTAACCACTCAGATTCTAGCACGTGAAAAACACTCAACAAATACTAATTCCTCTAATTTTCTTTCTTGCCTCCTTTACCTCCACCTCCTATTTCACTTCCAAATGATCTTCAGGGCTGCTGCCAGAACATACTTAGTTGTTGAAACAAGCTAAATTGAGCACCAGGACAGCTTCCTAAGGAGAAGGCCTAAGGACAAGAGTCAGTAGGACATGTGGAAGAGAAGACAGGCCACTCTGCTTTAATAAAAAAAAAATCTTCCTTTCAAGAGGCTTCAGAGGTCATTTAAGTCTGCTCGCCCCCAGCACCTGAATCTCTTCCACAACAGCTCTGCCTGGGAGTCATTTGGTTTAGCTTCAAATCCAAGCTCTCACTACTTTGCATTAATGGAGATAGTGTGTGTACTGGGGGGAAAGGAAGTAATACTAACTGCATACTTTGTTTTACTGGTTTATTGGGGTGTGTAGGCCTGTCAAAGGAGAGAAGACCACAAGCGCTCTCAGTGAGTCATCTCCGCCAAGGTCAGAGAGTGTTCTTGGTCTCTGCTTGCTTGGGCTTATTCTCCTCCATACTCTTGCAGGTGTGTATCCTCTATTTGGACGAAATGCTTCCAACCTCTCAGGAGCTGCCTTGCGAGTTCACGTGGTTCTTTCCTCTCCTTCCCCACACCCTGGACCCACTCATGAACTGGATTCTGTGGACTGCAGCAGCCACAGTGAGTCTGAGCAGTTCCCCAGAAGGAATGAGGAGATCCAGCTCTCTCCATCACCCGGCCACCAGAAGTCTTCTGCCTCCACCCAGGTCCCCTGCAACACCACCACAGGGGAAGTCTGCCCAGCCCAGGAGGGCCCTGCTGAGTTGGATGGAACTTTTCCAGTCAGTATCCTGGTAGAAAGAGCGATGCATTTGAGTTTAAAAGGTAAGCTCGACTGACTTCCCGGAATATGTATCTTACACCTCAGCCACTGGTCCTATCTTCACAAATCTTTCAAATCAGGACAGAATCTGCAAGAACTGTTACCTATCTTAGTCAATAATTATGGTATTTCTCAAGCCTACAGCTTTAAGAAACATGAGAGCCTTTCTGAACTTCAGTGGACTTTGCCAGTTTTATTAATTTTGCATATCATTAATTCCCCAGTCCAGAAACCTATCAGCTTGGATACTTCTCATTTCCTTATCCACCATCAAATCATCAAATCCATTAAATTGTATCATCTCTTAAATTTCTCTTAGGATTCTTTTTTCCTTTCCATTGCTACCAACTCAGGTCCTCTTCATTATGCACCTAGGGCCAAGAGTTCTTAACACTGCATCGCTAAACCCCCCCAAAGGCTCCAAGGATAAAAGTCAGGGTTGGTGAACTTGGATTGGAAAATAATTACATCTGAATTTTATTACCCTCTAACTAAAACTTAACATTTCCTGCAATTGTGAACTTAGGCAATAGTCACTTTTAATATTAACAGTACCTGTGATGTTGTCCACAGTAGAAATCACCTTGAAATGTTTTATCGTGGGACAAAGTCTTCTCCAAGGACCGTCCTTGCTTTGCTGTATTAGAGATACTGAGGGGCGCCTGGGTGGTTCAGTGGGTTGAGTGTCTGGCTTCGGCTCAGGTCATGATCTCGTGGTTCATGGGTTCGAGCCCTGCGTCAGACTCTGTGCTGACAGCTCAGAGCCTGAAGCCTGTCTTCGGATTCTGTGTCTCCCTCTCTCTCTGACCCTCCCCTGCTCACGATGTCTCTCTCTCTCTCTCTCTCTCTCTCAAAAATAAATAAAACTTTTAAAAAAACATTTTTTTAAAGAGATACTGAGATCCCATTTGAATCATAAAACTGGAAAATATTTTTTGCTTTTTTACTGACCCACCAAAGCAGTCTATTTTTGACAAGTATAATATATAAAAACTGAATTAAGGAAAGCACAAAAAAACTTTTATTTTTTTTAAAGAATTGTTTTGTTGTTACTGCATTGAAAATACAATATTTAAATCTTTAAAATACAAAGATAATGATTTACGTTCCATTTTAGAGGGGTCCTCATATTGCAAAAAGTGATACAAGTACAAATACAAAGCAATACAAACATACAACTTTTCTATTAGACAACACGTTATATTTTTTAAATATGATTTGGCAAGGTAATTTGACAATTTATTGAGCATCTCCTTGTATCAAGTTCTATTCTCATTTCTGCACAATAATTATCTCATTTAATCCTTACCACAAGTGCAGTTATGGTGTGAATAGATAGCAGTAACTACCCATTTTATAAAGATCAAAAAGATAAAGTGACATGAGTTACACAGTTAAGATGCTCTGGGAAGCCAGGATTTGAGTCCGGCTATGTCTGGATCTGAAGCCCATATTCTTTCCTGTATAACATTCTGCCTGAGATATGGCTGTATTTGCCAGTTAATCCTGCCTACACTGTGTTTACCAGTCACTCTAGTCCAGGGTGGATATGTACTGCATGCCCAGGCCTATGCTTACATTGCAAGAATGGCGTTCAGTTCAACAAGTAGTAAATCTCTGATGGGCCAGTGCCAAGTACAGAGAGGGCAGAGCAAATGACACATAGTTTCTGTCCTCCAAGAGCTGATAACCCTATTAAGAAGATTGGCAACTACACAATTAATGATATATAAAGCAATATGTTCTGAAGGCCAAAAGAGCACTATAATATACAGTGTTTAGGAAGTTTAGAGGAGCACCTGCCTGGGTGGCTCAGTCGGTTCAATGTCTAACTTTGGCTCAGGTCATGATCTCACAGTGTGTGGGTTCAAGCCCCACAGTTGGGCTTTATGCTGACAGCTCAGAGCCTGACGGATTCTCTGTCTCCCTCTCTCTCTCTGCCCCTCCCCTGCTAGTGCAGATGCGCACGTGCGCTCGCTCTCTCAAAAATAAATAAAAATTTTTAAAAATTTAGTTTAGAAACCGAGAGATGAGATACGTCTGATAAATCAGGAGAACTTTTTAGAATGAATAGGATTTCAGAAAGGTGGGGATAAAACTCCAGGTAGATATTTCCGTTTAAACATAGGTATTAAAGTAGGAAAGTATTATGTTCTGGGCTTGCTTAGAGATGTTAGCACTTGATCCTCTTTGGCTGGATCCTCTTTTGGCTAGTCATTGCAAGGGAGTTATGGGAATCATGAAGAAATAGATAAGAAAATTGCTGAGCAGCAGTAAGGGCTCCACTAAGACTGACATGATTTTAGAGTGATCATGGATGACACAATGGTGATTTTCTTCCAGTAGTGCTTGGCTTCCTTTATGTTCCTGTCAAAACAAACAGTAAGCCATTCCCTGGGACTTTGTTCACACACCTTTCTCAGCCTGAATTCCTTTCTCCCCTTCCCCAGCTACCAAGTTCCAGCTGGCATCCTGCTCTTCTCCACATTCATCATGTTCCAACCATGCTGCCCCCCAGCCTTTGCTTTTTCTGGAATATAGACAGACTCCTGCCTGGATGCCTTTGGATCTGATGTTCCTCCTCTTGGAATATTCTTAACTCCTGGCATGTCTTCACTGAAATAACTTTGTCTCAGAAGGCCTTCCGTGACCACCCATCTAAAATTGTAGCCCCTCCCCAACATTTTCTATGCCTCCTCCCTGCTTTACTTTTGTCTACAGCCTTTAACAGTGTATTTTATTTCTTTTCTGTCTTTTCTAGAAGATTATGAGTCCTACAAAATAGAGATTGTTTTGTTTTGTTTATGCTAAATCCCCAGCACCTAAAACTGCATCTGACACATAAGCAGCAGTATTTGTTAAATGAGGAAGTAGATTAATTTGAGGCCTTGGTCAAATGCCCTCTCCTCCTTAATACCTTCTCTGATTTCCTACTTTGCCTCTCCTGCAGCAAAGTTGCTTATAGGGACTTTAACAGAGGATAAGTCACAGGATTAATAGATTTATTCCACAATTACAGAGTTCCACTGTGTCCAGTACAGGGTATAGGATCATAGCCTCTTACACAGAAAATTTCTGTCACCTCTTCTTCATTCTCAGTGCCACGTTGCTTGTTCAGGCCTCAGAAACTTAGACTATTGGGATAGCCCTCTTAATGGTTGCTGCTTCCAGTATTCTCTTTCAGTATCTTTTTCATTCTGCTGTTGAGGTTATATGTCTTGTCAACAAATATGACCTCTCTCAACTTAAAATACTTTGTTGGCTTCATATCCCTTACACTCTTAGTGACATAGCACACAAAGTGCCGCCCATGTGGCCTAATCAGTCGTTCCAGCCTCCTCTTTCACCATTTCTTACAGTCAACAATTCGGTTTTTGCCAGTGCCCCATTGGACCTTGCTCTTTTTTCTTCCTAAAATGCCTTTTTTGTCTCCTTTTTAACAAACTTACTCCTCATCCTTCGAGAATAGACTAAAGTGACACCAACACTTTGAAGCCTACTGACTACCTCTCTTAGCATAAAACCTCCCTCTAGATTTCCCAAACTCCCCCATACCACCACCCCTACTCCCACACAGTTTTCCTTTTTCATATATCAGTCCACACTGAAAATGTCTATAAATATGTCTCTCCACTAGCTGTCTGTTCTTTGGGACAGGGACTGTGTGTTTTATTTCTCTATCCCAGCACCCCTGATCTTTGTGATGTAGCTAAGCAAATGTAATAATGTCATCTTGTTTGTGAATATGATACTTAACACCTCCAACATTTTTGGCATGAATTACAAATCTATAAATTACTTGTTATTTGGTGTCTCTGTTTATCCAGGGCAGAGCACTCATCAGGGTGGATATCTGACTTTCAGAGATCTCTGTTGTCTCCTGATTCCACCGTCAGTAACAGACCCATATTTTCTACCCACAAAGTTTATGTGTCAGTCAGGCACTGTGTTTGGTCCTGAGAATACAGACCTGCCCATCATCTCTCTGAAATGTGCCTTCCAGATGATGATGTAATAGAGCTCTGTAATGGGAGTCAGAGGACTGGGTTCTGGCCCTAGCTAAGCGATTAACTTGCTTTGTGACTTTGAGCAAATGCATTTCCCTTCTCCTCAGCCACGAAATGTGATGGTCATACACGTTCATCTCTAAGATTCTCTTCAGCTCTCATCATCTAAAAACATCGAGCTGAGGGCAACTCATGCCAAACTCTCTGATTCAGCTATAATTTGCCAAGCTTTTGTGAAAATCATTTTAGATGCAAAGCTGCATGCAGAAGGTTCACAAAGAGCCCTGAATTAGCCTCAGTAGAGCATAAACATAAAGCAGCTTTGAACTTTTGTGGTCCCCACTGTGGTCCTGGTTCTGAAAATAAAAGACCTTCTTTTTTTTTTCTTTTTTTCTTTGTTTTTAATTTTTAATTTTTTAAATTTGCATGCACACAAGCAGGAGAGAGGGGCAGAAGTTGGGAGGGAGAGAGAATCTTAAGCTGAGCATGGACCCCAGTGCAGGGCTCGATCCCACAACCATCAGATCATGACCCAAGCCAAACTCAAGGGTTGGATGCTTAACCGACTGAGCCACCTCTAAAAGAGCTTCTTAAATACTTTTGTTAAAGAAAGCTCTGAAGACCCTTTCTTTATGAATCAGCTTTAGTACTCTTCAGATTTGTATTCTTTTACTAGACAAACAGGTGCCTCTAGCCCTGTTTTCCAAATAAGGCACTGAGGAACTGAGAGGTAAAATTACTTGGGGTAATTTAAGTTATATTCAGTAGAAAGCAAAATGATCTACAGTGTCATCAGCCTTTAGAGGCTCTCTTTAACCTACCAGGCACGGTTACGGGCCCCTCTGGGTTCCCACAGCTCCCTGCGCTTTTGGTATAGTCTTTTTCTTATTTTGTTTGTGTCTGTCTCCTCCAGATCAGGAATCAAACCTGACTAATTTGGGCACGTGTGACAGAGCGGAAGTGTCAGTGAACATTGGCTTAATGAAACTGGACTATGTTTTTGTTAATATACAAATTTGGGCATTACTTGAGGGGAAAGTTTCCATCCATTCATTCCACGCCACAGGGGGAGCTCTTAACCAAACAGAGTTAATTAGAACTATTGCAGTGATAAACCCCTGGAGTAGGAGCCCAGAAACCTGGCTGGGTCTTTCAAATGCTAGTTAGCCAGCTGTGTGATGAGCAAGCCACTTTACCTCTCTATTCCCTGGTTGCCTTATTTATGAAATAGGGATAGAGGCACCTATCATGGGATTTTCAGGTATGTTATGAGGATAAGTTTGGTATATGAGAAAGGTTTATAAACTATAAGGTGTTATCCAAATATAAGGGGTTGTTATTTTAATCTCTTTGGAACAATTACATCTTTCTTGATGCATATATTTACATAAAACACAGGAAATCTAGTGAAAACAGTAAAACTGGTTCATCTCAAGTCCCCTTAACTGCTCTTGATGTGTGTCCCAACCTGTGGGAGGTATAGTGCCTTTCTTCTGGGCTGCCTCCAAAAAAGTGTTTCAGAACTTGACCTTTTCCAGAAATGTAAACAGGCCCACCTGAATTTCCACCCACAAGGAGAGAGCCAGGGAAACCTGATAGACCTGCTTTCTCAAGCTAATTTGTCACCTGCTCTTTGGCTGAAAGGAGTATTTCTATTCAAGATTAAGGAACAGATTTCTTCCAAAATCAAAACACTAGTTTTATTTCAAGGCCTTTAGCAGATAAACCATCTTCAAAAATAAGAGGGGTGGGTGGGTGGTATGAGAGTGTTCTGAGCAGTACTAGTAGACATTTGGAATCACAGTTTTGTTGCGAGAAGTGTTTGGGGAGTACATATTCCAGACGAGAAAGCTGATACCCAGAGAGCCAGAATGAAGTACCCAGCATATCATGGTAAATCAATGGTAGAGTACACAGGAACCTAGGTTCCTGCCTCTCAGAACCATAATTGGCCCTCCCTGCTGATCTCTCAGAGCTTTCCTGAGCAGATGTTGTCCGTGTTGGTGTGTGCATGCTGCAAGAAGACAAGGCAACTTCTCTCTTTCTCCAACCCTGGCAACCATCTGTAGATAGAGGTAGAGGTGAGACTCCAAACCTTTAATAAGGTCTTTGTGTCCTCTCCGTGCATTCAGGGAACTCTCACTTAAGTGAGGGAAACATAGACACAGATTATTACAGAATGCTGTGGGAACTGCCAACATAGGGGCAGATTATCTCTCTCTCGCTGTGAGGATTTATGACATTTTATTGGAAGAAATCAGTTGAGAAGCTTGAAAGTTTCTAAGGAAAGTGGGAGAAAGAGAGCAGCTGTGTCAGGGAGTATTCAGTTGTAGGAAACAGAACTCACTGCAGCCATTTTACATCGTGGATGCTGGGCGCCCTGTGGTAGTAGTGATGATGTGAGTTTTTTGTTCCTCTGGATCGTGTAAATAATAAGACACACTTCTTTCTCTTCTTTTTTCTTTCCTTCATCTGTAATCCTAAGATTCATAGCATTTTAGAGCTGAAAGTGATCTTGTGGAATATATAGACTCTATATTATATAGGATCTCAATTACTCAGCACTGTCCAAAAGAACTCTGTACTGTGATGGAGATGTTCTGTATGTTTACTGCCCAGTATGGTGGCCAGTAGCCACATGTGGCAATTGAGCACTTGAAATGTGGCCAGTGCAACTAAGAAACTGAATTTTTCATTTCTTTATTTTCATTAATTTAAAGTTAAATAGCCACTTATGGCTAGTGGTTATCTTGTTAGCTCAGTTATAGACTATTTAGTATCATCAACCATCTTCATTTTACATTGTTTTTTTTCTCATATATAAAATAAAATTTTTAATGTTACATTTTCTAACTTAATTTGTGTCCTGAACAAACAATTGTATTTCTTTGAATAGCAATTTAGGTAAGTAAGTTTAGACAGCATATTGAGATCTTATATGAAAATCTGCTCCCTACATATCACAGCTGTTAAGGTTGACTTTGTAATGAATGTAATTCAGGACATTCATCCTCCTTGTGTGGACCTCACATCCCCTACCAACATTTGTCAGCTTCTATAAGAGAGAAATACACAGAAATGATCTTTTGGGTAAACTGAGATGACTGAAGAAAAACTTCTGCTCTAAGTCCTCATAAGGGCTGGAACACAGCCTGGCAAAATGTGAAAAATACACATTCTCATTTCTGTGTTTGGGTTTTGAATGTAAATGAAGGGCCTTAAAGCCTTCACATGGCCTCCTTACAGTCCCCTTTTTCAACCTTACCCTTATATGCTATTATTCTCCTAGGAAGGAGGAAAAGAAAACCATTTTACTTTGTCTTATGAGAGAATAAATGACTGATTGTCCCACATTGGAAACCTGATCTTGTAAGAATTAACACCAGCACAGTACTCAGTGTTTTACATTTCTTAACTTTAGTAGAGGCAATAAAGAAAATGGCGAATCTCTCTGTACCCCAGTTTTTTTCATCTATATAATAATAAAACCTACCTGTGAGGTTATAAAGTTTAAATGAGCTAATACATGTATAGTACTTAGAACAGTACCAGGCACATAAAAAGTAGTGTATAAATTAGGTAATAATATTTTTATTTAAAAAATTTTATTAAAAAAATTTTTTAATGTCTTGTTTATTTTTGAGAGAGAGAGAGAGAAAGCATGAACAGGGGAGGGTCAGAGAGAGAGGGAGACACAGATCCGAAGACAGGCTCTAGGCTCTGAGCTAGCTGTGAGCACAGAGCCCGACGCGGGGCTCAAACCCACAAACTGTGAGATCATGACCTGAGCCAAATTCGGACACTTAACCCACTGAGCCACCCAGGCGCCTCAGTTATATAATATTTTTAATCCTTGTAACAATTTAGGAGGTATCAGTATCATATGCCCCATTTGAGGAAGCCACAGCCTAGATCAGCCGTGACCAATCACACAGAATGTATATGGCAGAGCTGATCATTGATCATCTGACTCTTAAGTCTGGGCCTTTTGGCAGTTCTACTTTTTCCTCTCCAATCTAGTATTTTCCATCATCCCACAAAGTATTAAGTTGATAGGAGATGTCATTCCTCACTGGGGAATATTTATGAACTGAGCCTTGAAAGGACAGTTTGAGTAGCAGAAAGGATACTGGAAACACTTCAGATATAGGGAATAGCTCAAGCAAAGACCCAAAGGTAGGAGAGGGCTAGGAATGGTCCTGCTTATACCTGTATAATCGGAGGCTTCCAGCACATTCTTTCTAGCACCCTGAAGTCAGACATTCTTTTGTGTTCCATTTCAGGGATCCCCTTGACAGAGCGGAAAGTACTGATACCCAGTTGCTGTGTATCCTTTGCAACAGCTGATGAGCCATCTCCTGTCTTCACCCACGTGGTTGAAAACACAGATTCCCCCATCTGGAATTTTCAACAGCAGTCAAGGTTTGTATTTTATGATATTCCATCAGTCTTTTAGAATCTGCTTTTTGTTTCAAGAGACACAACAATATTGAGCAGACTGGGAAAATGATTTTCTTATCAAGCAATTATTTAATCCTGGTGCTTATGAATTCATACCTAGTAATGGTTTAAAGGTTTTACTGCAGCGGGTTTTTTTTTTTTTTTTACTCTTTCTGAGCTCTTTTGAGCTCAGTACAACTAAAAAATTATTCAGTGAAGACCTCTTAGATGCCCCACTTCATTCTAGTGTCTGGGAATGAAAGATGGTTAAGACAGTCCCTGCTATTGAGGTGTTCGTGGTCTATCTGGGAAAATATACAATAGAATGTGGCAAGTGCTGTAAAAGTAGTAAAAAAGAATTCTCGTGCATCTTAGAAAGATTATTTAGGCCAACGTAGAAGTTCAGGGAAGGCTTCTTAATAAGATAATTCAATTGAGTATTGAAGAATGTACACAGTTTATCTAGGTGAAGAAGGCAGAGCAAACTAATCTCAGGAAAGACTACGGATTATATATCCTTGAAAAAGATTTCTGGTGCAACAGAAAGAGCCTGGGCTTTGCACCTAGAGAGACATGGCAACTAACCCCATCTCCATCATTTATTAGCTGTGTGAACAAATTACATTATATCTCTGAGCCTCAGATTCCTCATCTGTAAAGTGGGGTTAATTTTTACAGAGTTATTGTGAGGTCCAAATTAGATGACTTTTAGGAAAATTACCTCATGGTACATAGCAGGCACTTGACAAATGTTAGATTTCTTTTGAAAGACTCAAAAGAATTCGAGGTGGAGTCCTGTCAGTCCTGTTGGAGTACGGCTCAGAGGTAAGGGGCTGACATACATGCCCGACGCTGTGGTGCAAGGCGCATCCTCCCTTTTCTTCTGTCACCTGTGTCATCATCATTAAAAGTATGAGTTATAGTATAACTACTGTTCCTATTGTCTTTATACTGCATCACCTTTATAAAGTTTCTTTCTTGTCCACCAGCAGTAGTCACACCACATGGTGTCTGATCTGCTATTTTCTCACAGTGTTTGCACACCTAATTGAGCCTCAGCACTTGCTCAACATGTTCAGTGTTTTGAAATTTAAGAGGCTGACCTGAGTCAGGAGCTAGAACTGCAGTGACAACTCAGTACTATCTATGGTGAGCTATCTATGTAATCAGAAATTACAGAAATTCTGGCTATAATGGCCAGGTACTTCATCTAAAATATCAAATCTGCCTTAAAAGGCAGGAGGCCAGAGGGCTAAGCTTCTAAGTGAAGATGATTTATTCATTCAGAAATTAACTTTATGAACTTGATGTAGTGACATTGACAGTCTCCTAATTTCATCCCCTTGCTTTATTTTTTGTTAATCTTTTTAAGTTTTATTTATTTTGTGTGTGTGAGAGAGAGTAAGCACAAGTTGGGGAGAGGCAAAGAGAGAGGGAGAGAGAGAATCCCAAGCAGGCTCTGTGCTCTCAGCAAAGACCTCAACACAGGGCTGGAACCCACAAACCATGAAATCATGATCTTAGCCAAAATCAAGAGGCGGTTGCTTACCTGACTGAGCCACCCAGGCACCCCCATCACCTCACCCTAAAGTTAAAAGACTGTGGACCAGGGAGGTTACATAGTCTGTTGGAAGCAGAGGAAATATTAGAAGAAAAATGAATGATGGTGCTGTTTACAATTGCTTTATCACAAAATTGTTTTTCTTGATGCTTCTAGCAACCTTGTAGGTAGAAAATAATTATCCCATTTAACAGGTAAGAAAACCAGGGCTCAAAAAGTCTGAGTTTCAAGGGCCACTCAAGTGATAATAGTAGAGCTGGCATTCAGAGGTAGGTATTTTGACCATGAACTAGACTTCAGATTTTTGACACAGTATTTATTTCACTTTATCACAGTATCTTTCATTGGTCTTAAAGTGGGCTCTCTTCAGTTCCCCCATGGTGTCTAGGGAAGGAAAGTAAGTCTCTTGGTTTTCCCTGGATCTTCTTGAACAATGGTACCTGGTGTTGAATTTCCAAATCTTTGTAATTTAAAACTATATAAGTCACTTCACATAAAATGTATTAGAGGTACTCACTGAATTCCACATCAGTTTCTTTATCTTTTATGAAATTTGGGCACTTTCTTATTTTGGTGCTTTGCCTCTATACAGTTTGGCTTTGGAGTCCAGCAAACTAGGGTTTAAATCCCAGCCCTGCCACTCACGGACTCTCATGTGACCATGAGAAAATGTCATGGTCAGTTGACCTCTCTGAGCCCATCTTTATCACCTGTAAAGCAGGGATAATAATGCCAATGTCTAGGGTTTTGTGCAGATTACATGTACATGAAACACTGGGCACCATGCCTGGCCCAGGGTAGGTACTCAGTAGATGTTTTTTTCCCCTCTTCATCCCTTCTCACCATTCCCGTTTCCACATCACATAAAAAGAATCCCCACCTGTTCCATTAAAACTATCCATTACCTCTTGAGGAGCTCCCTTTCCACACACCCCCTCCTTATCCTGAGAAACAGAGTTTGAATGTGGCAGATACCATCAGGCAGGGAAGTACTGCACTAGGGGAGCCTGATTTCAAGTCTTGGCAAGTTACTTCTCTCTGAGCTTCCATCCCTCATTTTAACTGTGAAGATAAAAATATATCCTAGAAGATGACCATGAAAATGTTAGGAAAGTGCGTTGCAAACTATAAGATATTCCTCAAGTCTAAGTTTCATACTGCAGAAGCTTCCTACACAGTTAATTTATGGTGGTTGTTTTTCTTAATAGGCTATCAAAAGAGCTTCTTTTGGATCCACAACAAACTCTGGTCTTCAAAGTTTGGCATAAAGGAGGTATGAACTCTTTTCTGTGAATATCTATCTGGTTGTGAAAATTAGCTCACATCCTGTTGACAATTCCCAATCCTTTTCTTTTTTTAACCAAGTGAACCCATGGCACTTATGATGCAGGGAACACGTGTAAATGTTAGAGGGAATCTCACAGAATGCCACATTATTCTCCTTTGGAATTTAAGTCCTTAGAAGCCATATCATTTTGTTTGACTGTCTGCTTAGTGCAGAAGTCCAAGTCCAGTCTTTCCAGTTGTATCTCAATAGTCACAGTGTACAGCCTGCCATATACAAGTGATTTCTCCCCCTTTGTATGATGTTACACTTTCTGTTGACTCTGGCTTATTAACCAAGACCCTATCATTTTAAAGCAGTACACAAGACTAGAATCTTGTTCTAAGAACCTCCCCAGGATGGAGGTGCTGGCAGCATGGTCCTTGAACCTAGTTTTAGTCAGCTACCATTATTAAGAGGCATAATTCAACAATATTAAGAGCACAGACTCTAAAGCCACACTCTCGGGATTCAAATACCAGTTCTACCCCTTACAAGGTAATGTGACCTTGGGTGAATGACTTAATTTCTCTGTGCTTCAGTTTCTTTATAAAATAGTACCTACCTTGGGGGAAGAATAAATGAGTTCCTGATACTTAGTAAAACCTTCTCGGTTTTTATTATTCTTATTAGTGAATGGCAGTACGCTGAGAGTTTTCCAAATGTCTCTAATCCTACAAGGTAAAAATATAATTAGTTAAATGTTATAAATGTAACAGCTGAGGCCCAAGGAAGTTTAGGGGCTTGACTAAGATCATATGCTTATTAATCGGTGGATCCAGGATTTGAACCCAGTTCTGACTGTACAGCTTTCACCTTTTGTACTTCACCATGCTAGTAAGATTGGATGGGAAAAGTGAGCAGATGTAGACATCCAGTTTTGTCACAGTTTCTATGCTTAGAAAATTTTGTCTTAACTAAATCCCTCCTATAAATCTAGCTCCTTTAACATTCTTGCTAGGGCCTTTTTCACATTTTTTACACTGTATTTACCAGTGGTAAGTTTGAGAGCTAACCCTAGAGCTTATTAAAGACCTGAGAGTAGTCAATGTGTAAAAGAAATTGACTTACCTGTCTCTCCTCCTGTGCTTCGGTTTAGAAATGATGCTGTGAGTCTGGTTTCAATGATTTGTCCCATGCTCCTGCCTTAGATTTACTTATCATGTCCCCCACCCCCAACCTAACCTCATAAATGTGGCAGGAACTGATTATAAATCCATTTTTTCTGAATCAATGCAAGGGATTCCTGCTATATTTAACTAGGCTCCACCCTCCTCCCTGGCTTTCTGTTCTTCTCTTTTCTCTAAAGTACTTCAGAGATTGTCAAGCAGACTCTTGTTTGCCTCAATCCAGCACTTACCATAGCAAGAAAAAAAGAGTAAGCTTTGGTCTTATGCAGACCTGGATTCAAATCTTGGCTCTGCCATTTATGAACTACATAACCTAATGTAAAACACTTTACATCTTTGAGCCTTTGTTTCCTTATTAATAAAATTGGGATAAAAGTACCTGTTCTACAGGATTTTTATGAGGATTAAAGATAATATTTATAAAGTATTTGGAACACAGCGGGGTGTGTGGGTGGCTCAGTCAGTTAAGCATCCAACTCTTGGTTTTGGCTCTGGTCATGATCTCATGGTTCGTGTGCTTGAGCCCCACATGGTGCTCTGTCCTGACGGTGCAAAGCCTGCTTGGGATTTTCTTTCCCTCTCTCTGTCCCTCCCCTGCTCACCCTCTGTCCCTCTTTCAAAATAAATAAATTAACATTTAATAAAATAACATATTTGGCACATAATTGGTGCTTAATAAATGGAGCTATTTTTATTACACCTACGAGGTATCAGGTACTGTGCTAGGGCTATTTGGTATAGAGAAGAACAAAATACATTCTTTATCTTTTGGGATCCCTAGAGAATCCTGTAAAACCCAGTTGTAATGGAGATGGGGAAAATGCCTAAACCCAACGAACCACACTTAATTAGTTCTGTCTCTCAGTGTAGGTAGATGTCTGTCTTCCCTTAACTCCATCCTTTCCACAAAGCCTCAGCCATGCAAAACTTACTCAAACTAGGCCAAGCTATGTTCAATAAATGTTTGAGTTCCTACTCTGTGCCAGGAACTATGCGAAGTGCTAGGGATTCAAAGATAAAATAAGGCATACATGGTTTCTGTCCTCATGGTTAGTATGATTAGGCAAAATATAGGGTGCTCTGGTAGGGGATATCTAACTCAGACAGGATGTCAGAGAAGGCTTCCTGGAGCACACTTCAGCTGAGAAATCAAGGGGCATGACATAGTATAGTCAGAGGGAACAGCAAATACAGAGGTCTGGAGTAAAGAAAGAGTATGAAGGAAGTTTGAGATCATTAGAACACAAAACTACAAAGAAAGAATGATGGGTTGTCCCGCTCAGTCTGATATTAAACTGAGCTCTTGAAAGCTGTTGTTTTTCTCAGTGATCAACTTAGCCTGATTTCTCCTCAGGTATGTTTAAGATGTAGTGCTTTCATGTTAGCCAGAACCCTAACATTACAGTCTATCAAGAACAGGTTATAGTTGGATAACCAAATAAAGCAAGATTAGTTTTCATTGCAAAGCTATAAAAAGAAATCTTTGGAGTGCAAATTAATGGTTCTAGCCATTGGGTTGGAATTACTTGACTCCTACTCTGGGAAACACAACTTCAAACGTCCCTAGAGTCTAAGACTTCAACGTGGAAGTTGAAGGGGATCTTAAATCTGGTTCAGTACTTCTCATTGTATATATGAAACTTGAAGGTTAGGGAATTAAAGTAATGTGTTTCCAGTCAACGCCATACTCAGATTAGCTATTGTAATGCACTGCCTCTCTGTCCCACTCTATGTTGGCCAGGTCATTTGGGTTCTCAGTGGATGTTTATCAACTTCTTCATGATGTAGGAAGATTTATGCCAGGAATGGAGAGTGTAGGGAACATAAAGCAAGTGATATTTAGTCTCAGGTTTCAGGTAGGTCCCAGTCTAAAGAAGAGTAAGCTGTCTAAACAAACGTTAGACAGTGTATGATGAGTTCAGTTATCACCAGCAGTGTGCACAAGAAACTGGGAAACGCATGAGCACTCCTCTTAAAAATTTACATTCCTTGATTCATTTAGCAAATTGAAAACTGAGAATTGTGTCCCATGTTTGGTAGAATCAGCCTTTGATATTCGTTACAGGGAATGTAGCCTATACAAAACAAGAACTGCTGGAGTAATGGGGGCCTGTTTGTCCCCAGATACTTTCATGTCAGAAATGAGGAACAGGAAGCAGTGAGTCAGAGAACAAGAGTTATTGCATGGTTGCTTGTCCATCCAAGAACAGGTCTTCATACCCATTAATGGCAGCCCACTTATAAGCCTGAGCCCAACCTCTTATTTTGTACTGCATACTGGTTTTCCAGGGGGTTGGCTTTCTTTTGTGATTTGTGTCACTTTTGTTCTTAATTAGTATGTTATAGAGAATTTGGAAGATACAAACAAGTATAAATTGGAAATTGTAAATCTGTAAATCCCTTATAATTTCAAGGGTGATTGATGGTCTTTCAAATGATTTTTTTCAAGACCCACTGCCCTGAGGAAGAACACTGAGACATGTTAACGTAGGGAAAAGAACAAGTGTTTTTTATGTTTAAGGGCTATTTTCCAATTGCCTGTATCAAGAGGACAGAGCTCAACTCTACTAGCTTTCCCCTGCCATACAAAAAGGGAATTCATCATAGTGAAAGCAGGCTGTGATTGCCAGTCTCTCTCATCCCCATTATCTGTCTTCTCTTTTAATTTGGTATCACTGAACTACCCCACCACCACTGCCGAGTCCTCTGAATCAGCTATTTTCTGTGCAGCCTCTAATGTCAGTGGCAAGACATGCCCAGCCACACTGCCCAGCTCTTCTCTCTTTCCCCCACAGATGAGGAGAGGGTGATTGGGTTTGCCTCAGTGGACCTTTCCCCACTTCTTTCTGGCTTCCAGTTTGTCTGTGGCTGGTACAACATCACAGACTTCAGTGGAGAGTGCCAGGGGCAGATAAAAGTTGCTGTCTCCCCTCTGGAAAGTTTGATGCACTTTAAAGAAGAAAGACAATCAAGACGTGGGATGGAGACCCCAGGATCACGGGTACGTATCCTAATTCAAAATCTTAACCAGTAAAGGTTCTACTGAGAAAATCTGTAAGGTCTTTTATATGTGTTTGGTACTTTCCAGCTTACGGAACACATTATGTATTTGTGTCTCATAATGATCTCATGACTTTTTTAGGGAGATCAAAATTACACGGTGGTGTACAGAGTGGTGATGGATTCACAACTCTGAATATACTGAAAACCACTGAATTGAACACTTTCAAAGGGTGAATTTTATAATGCATTAACTATATCTCAATTAAAATTTTTTTTACTAGAGAATATAGTCGACACACAATGTTACATTAGTTTCAGGTATACAACATAATGATTCAACAAGTTTATATATTATGCTATGCTCACCACAAGTACAGCCACCATCTGTCACCATACAATGTTGTTACAATACCACTGACTGTATATTCTCTATAATGTGCCTTTTATTGCCATGGCTTATTCATTCCATGACTGGAAGCCTGTATCTCCCACTCCCCTTCACCCATTTTGCCTTCCCCCTCCCCTCCAACAACCATCAGTTTGTTCTCTGTTTCATGTTCTCATAAATGGCTGTATCTCAGTTTTTAAATAAAACTATTTGCAGTTTGGAGTTTGAAACCATATTGGCTGAAGATTTCAAAAATTCTATTACATTAAAACCATTAGTCTATCTTTAAAAAAAAAACAGGGGAATCAACAATTGCAAATACAGACAACTCTTTGAGGGCATTTAACTGTAAAAGAAAGAATTTACAGACTGTCCCAGACAGGGGTACTCTATCAAAGTAAAGACTGTTGAGTTTTTTTTTTTATCTCTTTTATCATGGATATCTGGCCCAGGGTCTGGCAGAGTGTGCATCAGTAAATATTGAATCCATGAATGAATGCATGAGAAAGTGACAGAGTTAAACAGTTCCTGTATAAGAAGGTCTTTTCTTCATACCAATCCTGGTAGTCATGAGACAAGAAATACAACAGCCAGATCATCCTCACATGTAAAATAAAATGATATCTAGCCAGTTCACAAACCAGCTGGAGGAGCAGGAACATAAATACAGATAAAGCAACTTAAAAGCAATCTAATAGCATAGTGGGTAAAATGGGGATAATACTAGTACCTACCTATAAGATGATTGTGAAGTTTAAATGAGAAAATGCATGTAAATTGCTTAGTACAGCCTTAAACACATTGAAAATGCTCAGTAAATTATATTTAGCTACATACAATAAATTTTACAAATTTATTTATACTGCTTTTTTCCAAAAGAATTGTGGTGGTGACAAGTGTACCATTTTTCTCATTGATTCTATAGATCCCAATATACAGCCCCTTTTCCTTCCCTGCTTCTGATATGTATGCTTCATTCCCTGGCTGTGCTGCAAGATGGACCCCAGTACAACTTGCTCACACCTCATCAAGGGGACTTGATTTCTCTTCTCCTGGGAGGTGAGTGAATTTTGGGGAAGAAATAGAGTCAGAGAGTTGAAGTATACTAACTGAACTGACTTGTCATTTCTCTTTCCTTTATTTCTTTTCTTTTTTTTTTATTTATTTATATAATTTTGAGAGAGAGTATGAGCAGGGGAGAGGCAAAGAGAGAATCCCAGGCAGAGACATGGATAGGATAAGGGTACTGGTATTAGGGTAGAATACAGATCAATGGTGAGGACACTATTTAGTAATTGTAAAAGCTAAGTCTAGTGGTTTGCTTTTTGTCCACATAAAAATATCCCTGTTCCCACCTCAAAAGGACCATATCAAAATGACATATTCTGATCCAGCCAGCCATCTAAGGCTAACCAAATTGTGGTATATTCATATAAAAAATACCACTCAAAAATTTTTCAAAAGGCAGTACTGATCTATAACAAAATGAACCTCCAAATAATTATGTTGAGAGAGAAGCTAGACAAAAGAGGGTACATTGTATCTGGTTCCATTTATATAAAATTTTAGAAAACACATACAAATCTATAATGACAGAAAGCAATCAGTAGTTGTTTAGGGACAAGGGAGGATGACTAGAGCAAGAAAGAGGGTGGAATTATAAAGGACAAGAGGAAAGTTTTAAGGGTGATGGATATGTTCATAATCTTTTTTTTTAACTTTATAGTTTATTGTCAAGTTGGTTTCCATATAACACCCAGTGCTCTTCCCCACAAGTGTACTCCACCATGACCATCACCCCCCTTCCTCTTTCCCACTCCCCCTTTGGCCCTCAGTTTGTTTTCAGTATTCAAGAGTCTCTCGTGCTTTGTCTCCCTCCCTCTCTCTAACTCTTTTTCCTCCTTCCCCTCCCCATGGTCCTCTGTTAGGTTTCTCCTGTTAGACCTATGAGTGCAAACATATGGGATCTGTCCTTCTCCGCCTGACTTATTTCGCTTTGCATGACACCCTCAAGGTCCATCCACTTTGCTACGAATGGCCAGATTTCATTCTTTCTCGTTGCCATGTAGTATTCCATTGTATAGATGAACCACATCTTCCTAATCCATTCATCAGTTGATATGTTCATAATCTTAATGTTGTAATGGCTTCCTTAGATGTACACATATGTCAAAACTCAATATTGTGGCACGAAATTATGCTATAATCGGACCAAATAACCAGTTTTGATAGTTCTCCAATAAAGGGTTGTTATTTGGTCAATAATTTTTCAGTCACAATAAAAAATTATACCCCAGGGCATCTGGGTGGTTCAGTTGGTTAAGTGTCCAACTTTGGCTCAGGTCATGATCTCACAGTTCGTGTATTCAAGCCCCGTGTCGGGCTCTGTGCTGACAGCTCAGAGCCTGGAGCCTACTTCGGATTCTGTGTCTCCCTCTCTCTCTTCTCCTCCCCTGCTCATGCTCTCTCTCGCTTTCACTCTCAAAAATAAATAAACATTAAAAATATATATATTAAAAAAAATTATACCCTAAAAAATACCTCATATTCTACACTTTGAATATGTGATATTTATTATATACCAACTATACCTTAGTAAAGCAGTTTTCAAACATTTCCACTTCAGAACCCCTTTATACTCTTAAAAATTACTGATAACCTCAAAGACGTTTATTTAGGTAGATTATATCTATTTTTACCATTAGAAATTTCAATCAACATTTTTTTTATTTATTTTGAGAGAGCCACAGCACGAGTGGGGGAGGGGCAGAGAAAAAGGGAGAGAGAGAATCCTATGCAGGCTCCACACTTCCAGCACAGAGCCCAACGTGGGGCTAGAACCCATGAAGCCATGAGATCATGACCTGAGCCAAAAACCAAGAGTTGGACGCTTAACCAACTGAGCTACCCAGGTGCCCTCAACCAACATTTTTAAATCTAATATACAAAATCAGTTAGTTGGTCTGATTGAGATCAATCAGAAATTGAGAAAACAATTCCATTTACAATAGCATCAACAAGGATAAAATACTTAAAAAAAACAAAAAATGTACAAAACTAACTCTCTGAAAACTACACAATGTTGTTAAAAGAAATTAAAGAAGATGTGAATAAATAGAAGGATATTCCATGTTCACAGATTGGAAGACTTAATATTGTTAAGATGGCACCATTCCCCAAATTGATCTACAGATTCAACGCCCTATCATAATCCCTGCTGGATTTTTCATGGAAATGGGCAAAGTAGTCCTAAAATTCATACAGAAGCTCAAGGGACACAGAGTAGGCAAAACAGTCTTGAAAAAGAAGAATGAATTCCTAATTTCAAAGTTTAACACAAAGCTACAGTACAGTGTGCTACTGGTATAAGGATAGAAATCTAAAGCAGTAGAATATATTGGCGGTCCAGAATAAACCCATGTGCCAAAGATGCCAAGATGTCAAAGGTGCCAAGATGGTTTAATGAGGAAAGAATAGTCTTCAGAAAATAATGCTGTATATCCACATGCAAAAGATTCAAGTTGGACCCCTTCTTCACACTGTATATAAAAATTAGCTCCAAAAGGATCATGTATCTAAATGTAAGAGCTAAAACTATAAAGATGTTAGAAGAAAACATAGGAGTGAATATGACCTTAGATTAGGCAATGATTCCTGACATAAGACACCAAAAGCAGAAGCAACAAAAGAAAAAGTACACTGGATTTATCATAACTAAAAACTTTCATGCTACAAATGGTACCGTCAAGAAAATGAGAAGGCAACCAACAGCATGGGAAAATAATTGTAAACCACAGATATGATAAGGGACTTGTACTAGAATATATAAAGAATTCCTGCAACTCAATAATAAATAGCAAGTGACCCAATTAAAATGGACAAATGATCTGAATTGACATATGTCCAAAGAACATATCCAAACGGTCAATAAACACATGAAAAGATGGTTAACATCGTTAGCCATCAGGAAAATGTAAATGAAAACCATAATGAGATACCACTTCACACCCACTGCAATGAATATAATCAAAAAGACAAATATCATGAATGTTGAGGAGGATGTGGAGAAATTGGGCCCCTCATACATGGTATGTGGGATTTTAAAATAGTACAGCTGCTTTGGAAAATAGTCTGGCACTTCCTTTGAAAAGGTTAACATATCATATGATCCAATAAGTCCACTTCTAAATATATACCCAAGAGAACAAATCATATGTCCATACAAAAACTCATGTCTGTACAGAAGTGTTTGTAATAGCATTATTCCTAATAACTAAAAAATAGAAACAACCAAAATGTCCATCATCTGATTAGGAGATAAACAAACTGTGATAACTCTATATAATGGAAAATTATTCAGCCATGAGAAGGAATGAATTACTGATACATGCTACAGCATGGGTAAAGCTTAAAAACATGCTAAATGTGGGGCCCCTGGGTGCCTCAGTTGGTTGAGCATCCGACTTCTTCTGCTCAGGCCATGATCTCACGGTTTCTGAGTTCAAGCTTCACATCAGGCTCTATGCTGACAGCTCAGAGCCTGGAGCCTGCTTCGGATTCTGTCTCCCTCTCTCTCTCTCTCTCTCTCTGCCTCTCCCCCAATCGTGCTCTGTCTGTCTCTCTCAAAAATAAACAAACATAAAAAAATTAATTTAAAAAACATGCTAAAAACATGTACTGGGGAGCGGGCAAGATGGCGGAGAAGCAGGGAGCTCTGTAATCCGTGCACACCCGTATGGATTGAACTGAGAAGGACAGAAGGGATAAAACTTGGATTTGCAAGTGGGGGAAAGAAGAAACAGACGCCAGAAAGAAGACAACCTCACAGATGCCTGAGTGACTGACTGTGATCTGGGTAATTAGGGGACGGGCGGGTCCCGGTGGTAAAGGGGAAAGGAGCCCCCGAGCCCAACACAGGGAGAGCACGCTGTGCCCCGAAGAGACCAGGGGAAGAGAAAGAGAGGTGGAAAACGCACCTAGAACCATCTCTAAGGGAGGAAAAACTCGCCCGTCTCCCCATATATAACTGCCGAGCGCCGGGAGAGAAATCCGTCCCATCTGGCCGGTGAATTCTTCCTTGGGCGCAGCGGCAGCGGCATCCACTCCAAGCCGCACCAGGAGCCGCGGCGGTGCGAAAAGCTGCGGCGGCTCTGCCGGCTCCGCGAAAAGGGCGACGCAAGCCGAGCCGGGAGGCCTGCCGCCAGAGGGAACGCATCTCATCCCCGGTAATGGTGTTGAACTGCATGGCCTGGGATTTGGAAGTGAGGCGGAGCTTGGAGAATACAGTTTGGCTTGCCCGCGGCACAGGGAGATCGGACTCAGAAGGGCGGTTGCAACGCTTGGTTCCGGCAAAACTTTGAGGCAGCGCCATACTTCTCCCCGCAACCACCAAGGCGGGGCCTCGGAGAGAGCAGCCCCCGAGACCTGACCTGACGCCAGACCACGCCCATCCGCACAGGGGAGTTGTCTTTTTTTTTTCATTCCTTTTTTCTTTGCTTCTCCTCTTCTGCTGCCATCCAGATATATATCTTGTAGCATATTCTTATCTCTCCTCTTGGCTGGTTATAAGCTTT
>CM053575.1:53260137-53343431 GCA_028646485.1 Cryptoprocta ferox | reverse complement strand
AGGTAATGGGGGCTGATGGTCTTGGTGGAGGTCACTTGTGGGGAAGAGCACTGGGTGTTATATGGAAACCAACCTGACAATAAACTATAATGTTTAAAAAAAAAAATGCTAAATATAAGAAGCCAGTCACAAAAGACTCTATATTGTTATGATTCCATTTATATGAATTTCCAGATTAGGCAAATCTACAGAATCAGAAAGGAGATTAGCAGTTGCCTAGAGCTGGGAGGTTTGGGTGAGAGTTTGGAGAAGGGGAAATGTGGAGTGATTGCTGATGGGTATGGAATTTCTTTTTGGGGTGATGAAAATATCCTAAAATTGTGGCAATGGTTACACAACTCTGTGAATATGCTAAAAATCATTGAACTATACACTTTCACTGGGTGAATTGTCGGGGATGTGAATTCTATCTCGCTGAAGCTGTTATTTAAAGACTGTTATTGCTGAAGCCAAGTTCTTGAATACCATGCTGAGAGATTTGAAATTTGTTTTATAGATTAAAAGCAGAAACCAAAGCTAGAAAGAAATAATGGTGATTAAATAGGTTAGTACACAAATGCTTAGAACAGTAGTTGTCCCATAATAAGGACTGCATAAATAGTGTTGTTCTTACTGTTATCAGACCTGTGTGTTTAAAAAAAAAAATCACTCAGGCTATAATGTAGAGAATTTATTAAATTAATATAATGTAGAGAATTATTTATTAAAATAAATTTATAATTTATAATGTAGAAAATTTATTTATAATGTAGAGTGGGTAACACTTATGTCAGTGGAAATAAACAGAGAACCAATAAGGAAACAGTGGCTTTTAGTGACTCACTGGACCAGATAGATTTAACAGATACATTCAGAACATTCTATCCTAAAACAGCAGAATACACACTCTGTTTTTTTCATTTTACATGTTTTATTTTAAAATGTAAAAGAAAAATGTAGAACCTTGAAAAAGGGGAAACTACTAGGAAAAGATTTGTTCATATAAAATATTATAAAATGTCATTTATTTAAAATACTTAATTTTTTTCAAATTTTTATTTAAATTCTTAGTTAACATATAGTGTAATATTGGTTTCAGGAGTACAATTTAGTCATTCATCACTTACATATTACACCCAGTGCTCATCATAACAAGTACCCTCCTTAATACCCATCTCCCATTCAATCCATCCCCTACCCACCTCCCTCCATCAACCCTCAGTTTGTTCTCTGTGGTTAAGATTCATTTATGGTTTGTTTCCCTCTTTTTTTCTCCCCTTCCCATATGTTCACCTGTTGTGTTTCCTCAATTCCACATATGAGGGAAATCATATAGTATTTGTCTTCCTCTGACTGATTTATTTTGCTTAGCATAATACACTCTAGCTCCATCCATGTCGTTGCAAATGGCAAGATTTCATTCTTTTTGATAGCTGAGTAATAGTCATTGTATAAATATACCACATCTTCTTGATCCATTCATCAATTGATGGATATTTAGGCTCTTTCCATAGTTTGGCTATTGTTGATAAAGCTGCTATGAACATCGAGGTGCATGTACCCCTTTAAATATGTATTTTGTATCCTCTGGGTAAATACCTAGTAGTGCAATTGCTGGGTCATAGGGTAGTTCTATTTTAACTTTTTTGAGGAACCTCCATCCTGAGCTACTCTGGAATACACATTCTTATCAAGTGCACATGGCACATTCTCCAGATAGATCATATATTAGGCCACAAAACAAGTCTCAACAAATTTAAAAAGATCAAAGTCATAACATATATTTTTTATGAACACAACACTATGAAACTATAAGTCTACCACAAGAAAAAATCTAGAAAGAGTGCAAATACATGGAAGTTAAATAACATGCTACTGAAAAATGAATGAGTCGACCAAGAAATCAAAGAAGAAATAAAAAATTACACAAAAGGAAATGAAAATGAAAACACAATGGTCCAAAATCTTTGGGATGCAGTGAAAGCGGTCCTAAGAGGGAAATTTATAGCAATACAGGCCTACCTCAAAAAGAAAAGTCTCAAATAAACAACCTAATCTTAAACCTACAGCAACTAGAAAATGAACAACAACCAACCAATAACAACAACAACAAAACAGGAGAAAGAAGGAAATAATAAAGATTAGAGCAAAAAATAAATGATACAGAAACTAAAAAACAAAAAAAACAGTAAAAACAGATCAATGAAACCAAGAGCTGGTTCTTTGAAAAAGTCAACAAAATTGATAAACTTCTAGCCACATTCATCAAAAAAAAGAGAAAAGACTCAAACAATATCACAAATGAAAGAGGAGAAATAACCAACACCACAGAAATAAAAACAATTGTAAGAAAATATTATGAAAAATTATATGCCAACAAATTGGACAACCTGGAAGAAATGGATAAATTCCTAGAAACATATAACCTATCAAAACTGAATCTGGATGAAACAGAAAATTTGAACAGACCAATTACCAAAAAGGAAATTGAATCGATAATCAGAAAACTCCCAGCAAACAAAAGTCCAGGGAGGACCAGACAGTTCCACAGGTGAATTTTACCAAACATTTAAAAAAGAGCTACTACCTATTCTTCTCAAACTATTCCAAAAAATAGAAGAGGAAAGAAAACTTCCAAATTCATTTTATGAGACCAGTATTAATCTAATACCAAAACCAGATGAAGACACTACAAAAAAGAGAACAACAGGCCAATATCTCTGATGAACATAGATACAAAAATTCTTAACAAAATATTTGGAAACCAAATCCTACAATACATTAAAAAAAAGCATTTGCCACGGTCAAGCGGGATTTATTCCAGTATGCAAGGGTGGTTCAATAATTGCAAATCAATCAGTGTGATACACCACATCAGTAAGAGAAAGAATAAAATTCATATGGTCATTTCAGTAGATGCAGAAAAGCATTTGACAAAATACAACCCATTCATGATAAAAAAAAAAAAACCCTCAACAGAGTAGGTTTACAAGGAGCATAATTCAACATAATAGAGGCCTCATATAAAAAACCCACAACTAACATACTCAAAGGGTGGGGGGAAACACTGAGAGCTTTTTCCTTAAGATCAGGAACAAGACAGGATGTCCACTCTCACCATTTTTATTCGATATAGAACAAAAGTCCTAGCCACAGCAGTCAGAAATAAATAAAAAGAAATAAAAAGCATCCAAACTGGTAAGGAAGAAGTAAAACTTTCACTATTTGCAGATGACATGATACTATATATAAAAACCTCTAAAGAGTCCACCAAAAAAACTACTAGAACTGATAAATGAATACAATAAGGTCTCAGGATACAAAATCAACATACAGAAATCCACTGCATTTTTATACACTAATAATGAAATTATTAAGAAAGAGAAATTAAGAAAAAATAAAAAAGGAAACCATCCCATTTATAGTTGCACCAAAAATAGTAAAATACTTAGGAATAAATCTAACCAAAGGGATAAAAGGACCTATACTCTGAAAACTATAAAATATTGATGAAAGAAATCGAAGAAGACACAAAGAAATGAAAAGATATCTCATGCTCATATTTTAGAAGAAAAATATTGTTAAAATGTTTATACTACACAAAGCAATCCACACATTTAATGCAATCCCTATCAAAATACCAACAGCATTTTTCACAGAGCTAGAACAAACAATCCTAAAACTTGTAGGGAATAAGAAAAGACCCTAAATAGCCAAAGCAATCTTGAAAAAAGAAAAGCAAAGCTGGAAGGATCACAATTCTGGACCTCAAGTTATATTACAAAGCTATAATAATCAAAACAGTATGGTACAGGCACAAAAATAGACACATAGGTCAATGAAGAAGAATAGAAAGCCCAGAAACAAACCCACAATTATATAGTCAGTTAATCTTCAACAAAGGATACAATGGTAAAAAGTCTTTTCAACAAATTGTGTTGGGAAAACTGGACAGTAACATGCAAAAGAATGCATGTGGACCACTTTCTTACACCATACACAAAAATAAACTTAAAGTGGATTAAGGACCTAAATGTGAGACCTGAAACCATAAAAATCCTTGAAGAGAGCACAGGCAGTAATTCTCTGACATCACCCATAGCAACATCTTTCCAGATGTGTTCACTTAGGCAAGGGAAACAAAAGCGAAAATAAACTATTGCAACTATATCAAAAAATTTCTGCACAGCAAAGGAAACAACCAACAAAACTAAAAGACCACCTACTGAATGGGAGAAGACATTTGCAAATGACATATTCAATGAAGGATTAGTATCAAAAGTATATAAAGAATTTTTACAACTCAACATCCAAAAAACAAATACTCCAATTAAAAAATGGGCCAATGACCTGAACAGACATTTCTCCACAGAAGACCTACAGACGGCCAACAGACACATGAAAAGATGCTCAACATCACTCATCATCAGGGAAATGCAAATCAAAACCATAATGAGATCACCTCACACCTGTCAGAATAGCTAAACTCAACAGCACAAGAAATGAGTATTGGCAAAGATGTAGAGAGAAAGGAATACTTGTGCATGGTCAGTGGGAATACAAACTGGTTCAGCCACTGTGGAAAATAATATGAAGTCTCCTCGCAAGTTAAAAAAAGAACTACCCTACATAGAAGAATGATACTAGTGGATATTTACCCAGAGAATACAAAAACGCTAATTCAAAGGGCAAATGTACCCTTGTGTTTATTGCAGCATTATCTACAATAGGCAAACTATGGAAACAGCCCAGGTGTCCATTGATCGATGAATCGATAAAGAAGATGTGTGTGTGTGTGTGTGTGTGTGTGTGTGATGGAATATTATTCAGCTATTAAAAAGAATGAAATCTTGGGGAATCTTGGGGCATCTGGGTAGCTCAGTCGGTTAAGTATCCAACTCTTGGTTTCAGCTCAGGTCATGATCTTGCAGTCAGTGGGATCGAGTCCCCCCCATTGGGTTCTGTGCTGACAGTGTGGAGCATACTTGGATTTCTCTCTGTCCCTCTCTCTTTGCCCCTCCCCTGCTTGCACTCTCTCTCAAAATAAATAAACACCAAAAAATATTTTAAAAAAGAACAAAACCTTGCCACTTGCAATAACGTGGATGGATCTAGAGCATATAAGGCTAAGCAAAATAAGTCTGTTAGAGAAAGACAAATACTATATGATTTCACTCCTATGTGAACTTAAAGAAACAAAACAAATGAACAAAGAGTAAAAAAAAGAGAGATAAACCAAGAAACAGACTCTTAACTATAGAGTACAGATGGTTACCAGAGGGTAGGTAGGGGGATGGGTGAAATAGGTGAAGGGGATTAAGAGTACACTTATCTTGGGGTGCCCAGGTGGCTCAGTATGTTAAGCATCAGACTCCTGATTTCAGCCCAGGTCATTATCTCACAGTTTGTAAGATCGAGCCTCACATCAGACTGAGCACTGACAGCACAGAGCCTGCTTGGGATTCTCTCTCTCTCTCTGTCCCTCCCCTGCTCATTCTCTCTCTCTCTCTCACTGTCTCAATAAATAAACAACAAAAAAATTGCACATATCTTGATGAGCACGGAGTATGGAACTGTTGAATCACTATACTGTACACCTGAAACTAATATAACACTGTATGTTTACACTGGAATGCACATTTGAAAAGAGAAACCAAAAAAGGAGAGTGGTTAAGACAGAAGGCAAGATTATTTGGAAGATAGTTTTTGTAATCTAAGCAAGAATTACTGAAGCCAGGACTGTGGTAATGGGGATGGATTTGCAGTACCATTGTAGGAGGGTTATTTGTTGATCGTCACATTAGTTTTCTCATTGGTTGGGAATTTATTTTGGCCCCATTTATTCCTGACAGAAGCAGTGCTGCAAGAAATCAGGCATCACGCCATGAAGAGCATGTGCAGAATATCCGCCGATTTCATGAATCCCTACAGCAGGGAGAGGCAGTTTTGCCACGTGATGACAAACTGACCACATTGCCTTTATCCTCCCACACTTCCATTCTGACTTCTCTCAGGTAAGGCCTTGTGCTGAGAAAAGACACAGGAAACTATAGTAAAGCACAAGGTAAATGGGTAATGGCAACCTGCAGTACTGCTGTTCTGTCAGCTACCACTGCCCTGGGAGGTATAGGATGGGATTTTGTCTGTATGAGTGTTGCATTGGACTCTGGAGCCTCTCAAGATTCTTCATAGATAAATCTGTCTCTGCTTGGGGCCTTCCATTCCTTCACCACCTCTATACTATTATATTATTCCCATTAATATAGGAACTTTATTCACCAAACTTAATAATTATACAGCTTCATATCTACCTTACTATTTACAGAGCCTCATCCTGCCCACTATCTTTCTCCTCACAACCACTGAATTCATCCAGATCATCATCTGCCCTGTTAATGCTTCCCTCTTTCTTAATTCAATCAGCATCTGAGCCACAGAAGCATTGTTGAGAATTGAAAGGGCCATTATAGATCATCTGAATCAGCACCTGGGTTATCTAGTAAGAAGTGTGGTCCTAAGAAAAGGTCTTGGCTTCAGAGTCCAACAGCCTTGACTTCCAGTCCTGGCTCTGCCATTCCCAGAGAAGGAAGGAGATAGGCTGTTGCCAGATAGTTATAATGATGTGTGATAAGAGCTGCAGGTTTTCTGGCCAAGGGTAGATGGATGATTGAGTAACGTTCTAAATTGGTTATGGGAAGATTTAAAGAAGTCACACTTGAACTAGTCTTTGAAGGAGAAGGTCAACAAAATGTGAAGGACATTCTATGCAGAAAACATAGAGACCCAGAGGCATGAAACAGCAAGTCATGTTTGGAGAAATACCACCAGTACAGTTAGGATACAGCTAAGCATAAGATGTAAAGAGCAAGGAAAGTTCTGTAGCACCGTCTTGAAGGGCCTTGAATGTCAGCTTGAGTTTATACTTTTGGAACAAATGATCCTCAAGTGGAAAGTGATGGGGAGGGGAGGAAGAGAGGGTGTAAAGTTTGAGGAAAAAAATATTTGAAAGATTTTATATTTGAAAAAACTAGAAAACAAAAACTATTACTTGGTTTGCCAGAAAAGAACTGGCAAAATATATTTGATTGGTGGAACATGGGTTAAAAAGAATTGAACAGTTATACTATATAGACGATGGGAAACTGTTTAAACTTTTGTAGTATAAGGAAATGGTATGTTCAGATTCTCATTTTAGATTCTCAGCTAGAGACTGGAGGCTATTTAAGTAAAACCATTAACAGCATGTCTGCATTTTGTTGAGTCATTCACATAACATATTTTAGACTCTACCGAGAAAGAGAAAAAGAAACTCTAGTGCAGTTCCTCTCAGTGTCAGCACTGTTGACATTTGGGCCCGATACTTTGCTGTAGGGGGCCTGTCTTATGCATTGTAAGAATTCAGCAGCATCCTTGGCCTCTATCCACTAGATGCTAGTAGCTCCCCTCCCCCAATTGTGACAACCAAAAATGTCTCCACACATTGCCAGGTGTGTTCTTGGGACCAAATTGCCAGGCTATAAACCACTGCCCTAGAACAGTGGTTCTCAAAATTTAGTGGGTATTGGAATCACATGAAGAACTTGTTAAAACAGCAGTTGTTATACCCACCCATACAGTTCCTAATTCAATAGGTCTAGGATAGGGCCTGAGAATTGGCATTTCTAATAAGTTCTCAGATGATGCTAATGCTGCTAGACCTAGAACCAGGTTTTGAAAACTGCTAGTAAATGAATTCTCTACCAAATGGAGATGAAACAAGATAGTGATTTTGCATTACTTCCTTGGGTTCACAGAGCCCTAAGATAGTGCTTCGTTTGAGTCACAGCAATCCTGTGAGGTCTGCAGAGCAAATATTAATAAACCTTTTTCACAGATGAGAAGATTGCAGCTTAGAGTTAGTAGGTTCTATACCCAGAACCTCTGACAAGGCCAGTTGGGTTTGCACATTTTCTAAAGTTTCACCCAGGTGACATTTGTTCGTATGTTCCTGCTACAGGTGGCAGGTACCAGACACCCAGCTGTAGACACCTAAGTAAATCCACTGTGATTTAAGAGAGTCGTGGCTTCTAATGACAGATTAAGGATCAGCTCTGTATTCTCTCATTTAATTTGGATTTGACTGTAGAACACAGCAGACTATTCCTAACAAAAGGATAAAACAACTTTCAGTTTACTTCACACGTATTTAGTGTCTATGTTGTGCCAATTATACCAGGCACATTGAGTGTACCAGAGAAATGAAGACTGAGATATTATCTTGTTACCAAATGCTCATGGCCTAGTTTGGGAAACTAAACTAATCCCCCTTAAGAAAATTAAGGGGGTCGGGGGGGGGCGCACCTTGGTGGCTTAGGCGGTTGAGCATCTGACTCTTGATTTCAGCTCCAGTCATAATCCCAGATAGAGCCCCACGTCGGGCTCCATGCTGAGTGTGGAGCCTGCTTAAGATTCTCCTTCTCTCCCTCTGCCCCTCTCCCCTGCTTGTGCTCTCCCAAAAAAAAAAAAAAAAAAAAAAAAATAGTATAGGGACAGAGCAAGGGGAGTAGCTTCAACTCAGGTTCTAGCA
Organism: Cryptoprocta ferox; assembly: GCA_028646485.1. Taxonomy (NCBI): domain Eukaryota; kingdom Metazoa; phylum Chordata; class Mammalia; order Carnivora; family Eupleridae; genus Cryptoprocta; species Cryptoprocta ferox. Next base: position 53,334,886 of record CM053575.1, on the reverse strand, counting down.
TTCAGAGGTATGAAGCAGAAATGAACCCAGTTGGGACAGGGCCCATCTATTATGGAGGAAGCACAAGATTTGGAGTCCTAAGTTCTGGAGAATGGTAAGAATGAATGTGGTCCCATTCAAGGTTTTTGAACAGGTTTTTTTCTTTTTTTTTAAGTCATTTATTCATTATCCATTCAGCACTTATTTGTGACAAGCACTATGCTGGGTACAATAGATATAAAGGAATCAGAACAGAGCTCACAGTACATCAGAAGAAATAGATGTGAAACAAACAAATAATGTGATTGAAGAGTACAGAATTGTGGAGCACAAAGGAAGACCTCTTTAGCCAATTTAGAGGTTCAGGGAAGGCTTGCTACAAGAAATCACTTACTTGAAAGATCAAGAATGATTGTGAGGTTATCGCTTCTTAGCCTTTTGGCTAAGATCAAGTGAAGAATGATTGTGAGGTAGCAAAGGTCAGTGTTAGTCCAGAGTAAAGCCTTACTCTGTCAGAGTAAGAGGATGTGAAGATTAGATAGGAATGGTAGCCAAGAATGGTTCCCTACAGGAGGTGGGATTTTTGCTGGACATTGAAGAGGAATCTCATTAGCTAGACATAAGGAGTGGAAAGTTGTCTGCAGCAGTGGGATTGTAGTCTGAGAGGAACATAAAAGATGCTTGTAATCCCAGTGAATGACCCTTTTGTCCTGTTCTCCCTTTCTTGTTTTTTACAGGAGGAATCTGAGTGAGCTAGATCAGATCCAACGTTACTTCAGTCAGAAGCTCACCAAGCCTTTACTTCCCCTCAGTGCTCAGACTCCTACCATCATGCAGTCCCAGGAGACTCATAGGGACCATCTTGGGCCCGGAGCTAACAGCCTAGACCCTGAGAGCCAGTGCCTTCTGGAGAAATCCAATAACCTGGTGTTGCAAGTCAGCTCCTTAATCACAGGTATGGCTCAGGGCCCCTCTTATTGAGGAGTTATAGTCACTGGGTGCCTATTCAAAAAATATTTGAATGTCTGCCCTCAGGCAAACCCCTATGGCAAATAAGAGACCAATTGTCTTCCTTTTGGAAGGAGAGATTTAGTAGCATGGCACAGGAAATTGTGAAATGGAAAGCACACTGGACTGAGAGGCAGGAGACCCAGGTCAGATTCTCAGTAGGTTTCTGGCACAGACTTAGGATTTGACTCAGCATACCCTTTCCCTTCTTGAGGTTTCCCCAGCCAAAAACAAGATGAGAATGGAGCAGTTCTTGAACTTGTGCCATTCTACTTTCAGGAAAAAATCAACTACAAACATATTTAAAATTCTACTTCTTAGAGGCCAGAAGCCTGCATTTTTAGGCTTTTTTTTTTTTAGGTCAGGTACCTCTGATGATTCTAGATGTTGGTGGTCCATAGTCAACCCTTTGAAAAAACCCTTAAAGCAGTGGTCCTCACTTTGGCTGTATATTGGAATTCTTGAGGGAGCTTTTCAAAATCCAGATGCCCAGGCTACACCATAGGTCAGTAGCAACAGGATCTCTGAGGGTTGGGGACCCAGGCATCAGTGCTTTTCATAATTCCCCGGGTAACTAATTCCACTGTGCAGCCCAAGACAGAGACTCCTGTAGAAAAAGTATTTCTCAAAGGTACCTAAGCACCTGGGGTACTTACTTTGAAAATACAAATTCTTGGGCCCTCTTCCATTCGATTGAATCAGAATGCAGGGTTAAGGCCTGGGAACTTACATATCAGGCACAGTTTGGGGAATTGTGAGAAATCAGATCAGTACCTTTAACCATCACTTGGTGTCATTTTTGCTGAAGCAAAATATGTATATTGTACACAGGGATGAATAAGTTCAATTTTCTCTGTTTAAAGTGGAAAGAAGCCACCCACGACTGATATGGGGTACAAACCTTCTTCCTACCCTCGTTCCCAGATAGCTAACCTATTGGTAGCCAGGGTCGCCAAAGTACATGCTATATTTGGCTTCTATTTGCTTGGTAATATTCAGTCGTCTATTTATTGAGCACCAACTCTGCCAGGCATCACTGTGTTACTAGTTCTAGGAGGATACCATGATGGACAAGACCAGCATTATCTTTGCTTTCATCAAGTGTACATTCTGTAGTCAACTGAAGAAACCGTCCCCCAGAAAGAAAGGATAAGAGCAAAACAGAGGGAGGCTTGTTTGGGGTAGAGGTGAGAGCGTATAGGGAACCAAATGAAGGATTGGAGCTGGAGGACCTTGAAGCCAAGTTTGGGAGTTTAATCTTTATCCTGGAAGAAAATGGGGAGTTCCAGTCAAGGGGGTGACAGAATGAGAACTGACTTTCCTAAGGTGAGGATGAATTTTGAAAGGGAGAGATGACTGTTTTGAAGAAAACTATTTTCTTTTATAGTTTATTGTCAAGTTGGTTTCCATGTAACACCCAGTGCTCATCCCCACAAGTGCCCTCCTCCATACCCATCACCCCCTTTCCCCTCTCTCCCTCCCCCATCAGCCCTCAGTTTGTTCTCAGTATTCAAGAGTCTCTCATGGTTTACCTCCCTCCCTCTCCCCAACTATTTTTCCCCCTTCCCCTCCCCCATGGTCCTCTGTTAAGTTTCTTCTGTTACACTGATGAGTGAAAACATACGGTATCTGTCCTTCTCTGCCTGACTTATTTCACTTAGCATGACACCCTCGAGTTCCATCCACGTTGCTACGAATGGCCAGATTTCATTCTTTCTCATTGCCATGTAGTATTCCACTGTATAGATAGACCACATCTTCTTGATCCATTCATCAGTTGATGGACATTTAGGCTCTTTCCATGATTTGGTTATTGTTGAAAGTGCCGCTATGAACATTGGGGTACATGTGACCCTATGCATCAGCACTTCTGTATCCCTTGGGTAAATCCCTAGCAGTGCTATTGCTGGGTCATAGAGGAGTTCTATTGTTAATTTTTTGAGGAACCTCCACACTGTTTTCCAGAGCAGCTGTAGCAGTTTGCATTCCCACCAACAGTGTAGGAGGGTGCCCATTGAAGAAAACAATTTTAAACATTTTTTAATGTTTTTTTTATTTATTTTTGAGAGAGAGACAGAGCGTAAGCGGGGGAGGGGCAGAGAGAGAGGGAGACACAGAATCCAAAGCAGGCTCCAGGCTCTGAGCTGTCAGCACAGAGCCCAAAGCAGGGCTTGAACTCATGAACTGCAAGATCATGACCTGACCCAAAGTCATGATGCTCAAGTGACTGAGCCACCCAGGCGCCCCTCGAAGAAAACAATTTAAATAAGTAAACTCCCCCAACCTCCATCATGTCTCAGTACACTTTGGAAGAAGTCATTACACAAGTAGATACCAGTGAAGCTTGAGAGTAAGTTACGGGGTGGAGGTGGGGGGTCTCTCATTTATGCCACATCTATGTGCCAGGTCCTTTTCTGGACCCCAAAAATGCAACATGAATCAAATACATGGCCTCTGCCTTTGAGAAGCTCACAATCTGATGGGGAAAACATACACAATAGCATCTTAAATGCTTCCATATAGAACAAAGCTGTATAGCCATCCCATCCAGCTGGTGCACCTGGGAAGGCTTCCAGGAGGAGATACAGTAGAGCAGGGCCTTGAAGGATGGACTGGTTTGTAAAAAGCAGAAAGACTGCTCCAAGACAGAAAGGATAGTTCAGGCCAAGGGATCAGGATTGACTAACCTGCTTCCTGGTTCCTGTCCCTGTTTGCAGGTAGAGATGTTCCATTTTCATACATCGACTCACTTTCCTTTAAGACGTGAAAATTAATAATATATTAAATTTAGCCAGTACCTCCTGTAGGCTGAACACTCCCATTAGGTGCTATGAGGGAGATGTGACCCCATACCCCAGGAGTCAAATTTGCCTCCCAATTCCTAAATTTCTCTTCTTAATTAATAATGCAAAGAAACCATTTAGTAGTTCTGTTTATTAATTTATCCCCTCCCATTTAATCACAGAAACAATCGAAATGACTGGATGTTTCCACTTCTTGTTTATACACATGCCACACAGTGTATGCCCATGTATCTGATGTATTCTTTACCATAACCCTGTGCAGAGGATGGTGTTAATCACATTTTAAAGATAAACAGGTTCAAGAGGATAGTTTGCTCATAACCACAATAAGTGACAGTAAAGATTTGAACCCAAGACTGACTAGCTCCAAAAACCTCTGCTCTTTCCATAATACTATGCTGCCAGAATACAGTATTCTGTGAAATACTCCCCTACTTTGCCATTTGGGTGATAGATTACTTGCTTTTATTTTCTAAGTAAAATAATATCGTTTTAATAACTGTCGTCAAATAGGTAAATAAGTAGATCTCATTTTGGTTTTTAATATAGGTAATTACTGAAGTAAATGGAAGCATGAACATGCCCACCAGGACTCCTATTTCCCAAGAATTCCTGAGCATGAGCAGATTGTCTCTGAAAGCGTTTCCACAGATGTAACCACAACTATAAACAGATTAGATTTTGGTCCTCTGGTGTTAGAATAAAGTGCTAGAAATTGTACTGCCTTGAATATAGTTTCACTGACTTGGGTGGATTAACTATCTTTAAGATTTTTCAAAGTCTGATTGCAAGAATACCTTTGAAGCTAGAGCCTAGCACGGGAAAGTTGAGTGGTCTGTGGCCCTACCTTGTAGTAAGAGTGGTATCTGTTGCTGTTCAGATCTGCAGACTATCACCAGGAATTCTCAAGCATCTTTGAGTTCTCATCGAGCCAGGAGTAGAAGCGGAGAGGTCACCACTCTACCAGATGCTCAGGACACAGGGGCCATGCAGGAACGAAGAACAACTCCAGATATGTCATTGGCAAGAGCTCTGGAAGAGGGCAGAAACTCCCTAACTCCCCCCACTCTTGAAGAGACTTCAAGCGGAAGAGGAATGCTCCATGAGTCCATGGGGCACACAGTACCCATTACAAGGATGCAGAGCAGTGAGGAAACTGAGGCAGACCCAGCCTACAGCGATGAGGACTATGAAGAAGACATCATTGAGCCCAGGACCCTCAATGACATCACCACCGTGACAGACAAAACTAGCCCTTGGTCCAGTTTCATGTCAGACCCAAGTGAGATAGCTGATGAGGTGCATAAGGAAGGCCCCTCTTGTCCTTCAAAGCCTTTCCCCAGAGAGGAGCTCAAGGGCAAAAGTAGCCCTCTGTCCAGCCCAGTAAGGGCTGTCAATCCCCATCTGCTTAGGCAGGGTTCTCCTAGGCGAAGTCTTGTTGCTTGTGAGGGTGAAGCCTTGCAGGCAAGGGATGGAGAGCCTGCCTTAGCAGACCCTCAGCTCATCTCACAAGGGACAGTCTCAGGAGCCCAAGAGAGCAAAACGTCTGTGGGATTGAGCTCACCAAGAGCAGATCATGACCAGGAGCTCAAGCCAGAAGCTCAGACTGAGAATGAAGCTGCCTCCACTGAGCTAAGTGACTCTGCTGATAGCTTCGAGAAATTCCCTCTCGGCCTAGCCTCCCATAACAGAAAGGAAAGCCATCAGGGCCTACCCATCAACAGCCCTGACATCAGTCAGAAGCAGGCAACATCTGGATCAGAGGTGTCCACGAGGCAGAGTCTCCTGTATCCTTTGGCATTTCCCACAAGTAGTCCCTTAAGCCATTTCTAGTCATTTTGGATGCCAGCACTTAAGCCAACCTAGTGTGTGTGTGAGTGGGAGTATGAGTAGTGGCCTCCCTCATGGAATGCACTGGGAGGTATAGGAAGCCCCTCCCTTCAGAAGACTTGCTGATCCTAATAAGGTGGTATGATGCTACTATTAACCCCTGCCCTCTGAAGCATAATGTTTTGAATGGGGTTTAAGTGTTAGCACATTCATTGGTCTGGCCCAGCCTGATTTATTGGATTAATCTCTTAGATATTTCACACTTGAAGGTAGGGCTCTGGATGTAAGGAATGAGACCATTAATCTCTGTTGAAATAGAAGTGGAGGGTATAGAGGGGAAGGGAGAGTACTGGCAGCAACTGAGCATTTACTGTGTGCCAGGCACTGTACATACCTTTTTCATCCAACCATTGTAAGTCCTGAAGGTCAGTATCCTCATTTCTATTTTGCGTTTAGGGAAACTGAGGCTCAAAGGTATAGTGACTTGCCTAATACTTCATTTTTTTTAAAAAAAAAAGGCAAGTAATGGAGACGAGAGAGGAAGTGGGCACAGTTGAAATGGACTTGCCCAACTCCCCCTGCCCCCCCAGAATGATGGTGTCAATGGAGAAAGGGGCACCTGGCATTCCCCCTTTTTCCTGTGAAACACAGATGACCCTGTAATGGGAAAAACTACCTAAGCCCATTGACAGCCCTCACAACTGTTGCCAACCCCACTGAGCAGATCAGTTCACCTGGCATCCCACCAGCAAGCAGGGGTTACTGTTTTTTGACCCTTCTAGACCCATCTTCTTAGTACTTGTGTGACTTCAGACATACAATTTAACCTTTCTCAGTTTCAGTTTCTTCACCTATAAGATGGAGGTAGTAATCCTTTACCCACCAGACTATACCCTCCCTAGGTGGATTAGGGACCTTGTCTTTTTTTTCTGTGTCCCCAGCACATTACACAGAGAAGGAAGGGATCAGTAAATAGAGATTGCATTGAACTATCCTAATTAAACAAGATTCTTGAGAAAATCAAATGAGGTTGAAACATTTGTACACACTGCATGATGTAATTCTTATTGCAGAGCAGAGAGTAACTTAGAGGGTGGGGATTCAGGAAAGGCTGAAACTTTGAAATGGCTGGAGGGTGAGCACTGAAAGCAGACCACCTCCAGTGCAGTTCCCTCCTGGCCTCACTCAGCCTGGTTTCTGACATTGCTGCCTTTACAGTCAATTTAGTTGTGCTCAGAATATACGGTCTGTGCTGAAGCAGTCACATGTAACCAGGTCCTACGGGTACTGCTCTAATTCAGACCTTCCCAAGTATTCATCCTTTCAAAAAATGGGTATTGCCAGGCTCTGTGCTCTCCTGAAGACAGATTTGAATTAGACCTTACTTAAGAAGTTGTTATTATGAGGCAGGAGACAGGCAGTGATACAATTTATTGTTTAGGTGTTGTGATAAACAGGGACAAAATGTTAGGGAGCAAGAGGAGGAAGCTGCCACAACACTGTTTGGATGTATCCCGGGAGGAGAGACAGTGGAGCTGGACGTCAAAGATGAGTAGGCATTCTGTAAACAGAGACGAGAAAATTCTAGTTCTAGTGAACTGTGTATGCAGAGGCATAGCCAGGTGGAAGAGCCTGGCCTATGGGCAGAAGTTCACTCTGCTTAGAGTCCTGGGGTACATGGGACGGTGAGCAGTGAGGCAGGGCTACGTCTTAAAAGAGCCTTTTATGCCTGGCTAATCTAATGTACATTATAGATGTGAGAGAATTAGATAGGAGCAAGGAAGAGAAAAGCAGAAATACAAAGTAGGACTTCGAGATTTCTGTTACAAGTTGCTAGGTAAGTGATGTCATTGACTAGATAGGGACTAGCACATAAAGATAGACAGTTTTGGAGGAAGGTACAGATTTCCATTTTGGACACATGCCTGTAAGACATCCAAGAGGAGGCCAGCTATAAAGGTAGGTGTCTCCGTTAACAGTTAAGGGCAGCAGGGAGAGCATGGAAAGGGAGAACCACCCATACAAAAGAACCCTGAGGATACACTTCATTCAGTAGATACTTAATAAAAACTTACTGTGTCCCAGGTACTATGCTAGGTGACAAGAATAGGACTGAAAAAGAGATCAATCATCTCTGCCCTCTTGGGGCTTAAAGTCTAGCATGGAAGAGCCATGATAAACCAATTTGAACCAGAACCATATTTAGCTTATTGAAGAGACAAAAACGGGAACATCAAAATAGTCCCCACCCAGGTTGAATCAGTGCTTTGATTGAACAAATATTTTTGGAACACCATGTTCTCAGCACAGTAGTGGGTACTTCCAGAGGGTACACAGGAGAAGTACAAGATGTGGTACTTGATTTCTAGGGCTCAGATGCAGACTGGGTGGACCAGCTATATCCACAGACAGCCCCTTATGTAGAGCCCTCGTTCCTGGATGTTGGCAGAGAACAACTGGGAGGACGGGCCTCCTTCAGTGTCAGGCATTTCCCTCCAGCCTAAGACACTGCACTTGGAGCCACCTTCCCACCTGACCCTGACTGGCTTCTAACGGGCCAATTGTGGGTCAGCAGGACCTCAGCAAGTGTCATTTAAATGTTACTGCATACCAGCCTCATACAGGGATCTAGGGAAATAATGAGGTAACTGAAGGAAACTTACATCCCCCTTGCCTTTGAGAAACTTCTGGAAGGAATACTGAGAAAAACTGAGAGTCCTAGCAGAGTAAAACAAGCATTAGCCTGTGTTGCGGACTGTCCTCTAGACCGTGGGAAAGGAGAGATCACTGAGGGCCAACGTTAGGAGAGGCTTCCAAGAGGAGAAAGGATTTTAACTGACCCTTGCAGAAAGTATAGACTGCAATTTGTTAGGGGTGGGCAGGGCCTTCCAGACAGAGGGCACTGCTTGACAAGAAGAAGTTGGACAAGTGGGGATGACTAAGGCCAGTAGAGATGCCAGTCTGGCAAGGGGGAGATTTCTATGTATCTGTGCCCCTTAACTACCAGTATAGCCCAGAGCCCATTGTGGTGCCCAACTTCTTTTTGCCTCCTCAGCAGTTGGAGGCCTCCCTGCGGATGCTGTCACTCTCTACAGCTTTGCCACCACCAGCCACAACGGATCAGGTAAGAGAACAGCCGGCTTACCTCCCTCTCCTAGAGAGTCCTCCTCTCTTCCATGAAAGCATGTACACCATGCAGAGCTGCCCCGGGCCAGATTCCTGAAAAGGCAGCAGCAGTGGTCACTCTTCAAGCTTGTGCTGAGCACATTCTGGGGGCCCAGAGGTGCACGAGGTGCTCAGGAACGTGAGGAATAGCAAATGTGTTAAGAGCAGGGCATCATCAGTTAAGATGATATGTGGAAGAAAGAGTGCCAAAACATTAAAAATAAGACTCAGCCAAGAAATGAATACTGAGTGCTGTGGGAGCATCACTAAGCCAAGGTGGGCTTGAGCAGAGGAAGCTTCAAGCAGGAGATGCAACCACAGCAAACTGTGACAGATGAGTAAGATCTGGAAGAAGAGAATAATTATCAGGGAGATACCTATTGTTGTTTACAGAACACCTTGTAAACTATTCATCATTCAGCCAAGCTAGGTGGTTGGAACCCAGGTACAGATCCCAGCTCTCCTCTTTGCTGCCTTGGCCCAGCTCTGGACCTTTCTTGCAGATGGCAAGAAAATATTAGTAACAATACTATAGTAACTACTTTTGTTATCATTCAGCATATACTTATTGAGTACCTACCCTGTATCAGGCATTGTGCTAGGTTCTGAGCGTACAATACTAAGACAAATTCCCTGCTTTGTGGAGTACAAACAGTAAACAAAAAACATATTTACAGATTGTGATGAGTACTAAGTGTTCTGATAAAGAACAGTGTCTCTGAGGAGGCAGTGTTTAAACTGAAAGATGGTGGTCATGGTGATGCTTGCTGGGCACTGTTCAAAGCACCTTATATTAACTCTTTACATTCAGCAACCTAATGAGGTACATACTTTATTTTAAGATGAAGACTCTGAGACACAATCTAGAGGTTAAGTATCTTGCCTTACACAGGTGTTAAGTGATAGAGCCAAAATGGAAACCTAAGCAGTCTGGTTTCAAAATCTGTGTTCCTGACTACTGTACGTAGAAGGAGTCAGGGGTGCCTGGGTGGCTCAGTCAGTTAAGCATCCGATTTCAGCTCAGGTCATGATATTACAGTTTGTGGGTTCAACCCCTGCGTCGGGCTCTGTGCTGACAGCTCAGAGAGCCTGCTTCAGATTCTGTGTCTCCCTCTCTCTCTCTCTCTCTGCCCTTCCCCCAGCTCGCAATCTGCCTCTCTCTCAAAAATAAATAAAGATTTTAAAAAAAAGAAAAAAAGGAGCCAGTCATGTAAGAAACTTGGAGAGGAGTATTCTAGGTGGAGAGAACAGCAAATGCAAAGGCCCTGAGGCTTTTGAGCTGAAAGAGCTTGACATGATCTAGGAACTGACACAGAGCCAGTGGCACTGGAACATAGAGACTGACATAATGAGGCCAGAGGGCCCAGAGCACCAGGACATGTTAACCATGAGAAAGAGTTTAGATTTTATTCTAAATGCAAACATATCCTTTGAAGTTTATTAAGCAGGGGAGTGAGATCTAATTTAAATTTGAAAGAATTCACCCAAGGTGCTGAAAAAGAATGGGTTGTCTTGGGGTGCCTGGGTGGCTCGGTCGGTTAAGCGTGCAACTTCAGCTCAGGTCATGATCTCACGGTTTGTGAGTTCAGGTCCCGCATCGGGCTCTGTGCTGACAGCTCAGAGCCTGGAGCCTGCTTCAGATGCTGTGTCTCCTTCTCTCTCTGTCCCTCCCCTACTTGTGCTCTGTCTCTCTCTGTTTCTCAAAAATAAATGTAAAAAAAATAAAAATAATAATTTAAAGAGAATGGGTTGTCTTTCAGATTTGGCAGCATGATGGTCATAGGTGATCTTTAAAGAGTAACTGCAGTGATGTAGTGGAGAAAAGAGCCAAGATAGTGCCTGTGTGCCAGGTACTTATTCTTCTTTTTTTTTTTTTTCAGGTACTTATTCTAGATCCTAGGGGTGAACAAGGCATAAAGCTCTTATCTCATAGAACTTAAAAAAAAAAAAGATAATTTCAGAGAATAATATGTGCTATGAACAAAATATATTAACTTAATTGTAATTTTATATTTAATGCTTATTATGTACCAGACATTATGCTAAGTACTTTCATGTGTAAGCTCATTTAATTCTCCCAACAACCCAGTAAGATGGAATATTGTTATCCCCATTTTAAAAAAGGAAAATTGAAGCTCAGAGTTTTCCATACAGACCATAAGATACTATTATTTCTATTTTATATAGAAACTGAGACACATAACAGTTAAGTCACTTGCCCAGAGTCTCCCAAACAATAAGTGATTTAAAACATATGATTTCAAACTCTGTGTTTTCCATTACACCATTTTAAAATCATGACCCTTGACTTAAGGTATATTTTTCTAGCCAGTTTGCCTTTATATGGGTTTCATTTTGCACTTAAACACATTTTTTATGCTTTTCCAGAGCCTACTTTGATGACCAATTGGGTCGGTCCAGAAACATCTTGAGAGCCTGGGAGCATAGTCCTAAAGAAAAGCCATCAGATGTCTGATCCTTTTACTAGTTTTCCTTCTCCCTCAACTTCCCCAGCACCATTTTGAGGACATCTCATTTATTTGGTGCATGAATCAATCTAAATTCTCATACATCTTAGTTTTTATCCGATTTGTAAATCCTTTCCAAAGGAGGGGGGAGAGATGCCAGTCCCACCCAGGAGCTCTGCGTCTTTGTGGCCTTTGTTCCTGCTCTGGTTTGTGGTCACCAGCTCATCTCCTTCCTCTTGCATATCTCATACATATCCATCAGCATTTATGCCAGCGTCACAGACCTAGATCCAGGTACCAAGTACAAGCTTTTGAGCAAGACACCCATGAGGTGAAATACTGAATCTGCTATGAAGTTAACTAAGGGATCTTGAACAAGAGACCTGACCTTTCTGAGTCTCTGTTTCCTTATAAATAACATCAGGCTAATACAATTCTTACCTAATAGAATGATGGCAAGAACTACCCTAGAGGAAAAAAGTAGACACTGTTAGTTCCCTTTCCCTCTTCCCCTCCCAGCCAAGTGGGTGAAATGTCAGTGAGTCATTGCCTCACGGGAAGGGAGTCTGTGAGCCACTTTGAGCTGTCATCTCTTACGTGCCATACAGACCTGCCGTTCCTACTTTTGTGTTTCTGCCTTCAATGATGTGCCAACTCCCAGGGAATTTACTGTCTTTGATCTTTTATATGATAGAAGTGTGGGAGAGGGAGAAATAAGAATTTTCACTTCAATTAAAGGACATGTCTAGTTCTGAGAAGACAACCAGCCTCGTATATTTTTCAGCCGTTTTTCTTTCTTGCTCACAGCAAAACTCCATTGTTTGTATGCTGTTCTCAGGGCCACCTCTCTCCTCAGAATGAGGTCCCAGAATGAGGTCCTAGTTAGGGTAACCAATGATCACAGTTCACCCAAAACTGTCGCATTGAAAGTCCCAGGCCCAGGAAACCTCAGGTTGGTCATCCTAACAATGACCCTCTCTCGCTACTTGATACATTCGTAGCAGCATATTTTCTGAGTCTGGTGCTCTTGGTTGGTTGCCACCACTCAGTGCTGGATGACCTAGGAATCAAATCAACTATGTGTTTAAGGCACTAGCAAGTAGAGGCACCAAGAGTTAAGAGAAAAAAAAAATGTAAGGATTATATGTATTTTTTAAAGCATTGAAATAGTTACCATGGGATAAATCAGAACTTGGATTAACTTTGTTATACTTACGGTTTTAGATCTAAGCGTGAATTATATTTGGGCAGGGGCACCATAATCTTCTCAGCTTATGGTCTCTGAAGCCCTTAAAAGTGGCCTCACTTTGAAGAATTTAAGACAAAAAATAGACCTTTATATTTACCCACTTATTATTTCTGGTGTTCTTCATTCCTTCTTCACATCCTGATTTCAGTCCAGAATCATTTCCCTTCAGCATGAAGAACTTCGTTTAGAATTTCATGTATTGCAGGGGCCCCTGGGTGGCTCATTCAGTTACGCATCTGACTCTTAATGTCAGCTCAGGTCATGATTTCACAGCTTGCGGGATGGAACCCCACGTGGAGCTCTACACTGGCAGTGCGGAGCCTGTTTGGGATTCTCTCTGTCTCCCCGCTCAGGCTCCTCTCCCCCGTTCACATGTGCGTAATCACTCTCTCAAAATACACATTTAAAAAAAAAGAATTTCATGTATTGCAGACCTACTGGTAACAGCTTCAATTGTCTGAAAATATCTTTATTTTGCCTTCATTTTTTAAGGATATTTCTTCCACTGGATATAGAATTCCAACTTGAATTTTGTTTGTTTTAGCATTTTAGAGTGATTATTCCACACTCTGACTTACATTGTTTCTGATGAGAAGCAGCCATCATTCTTACTGTTGCTGCCCCAAATAAAATGTGACTTTTCTTCTCTGCTTTTAGGGTTTTCTCTGTTTTTCAACAGTTTGACTACAGTGTTCATATTTGTGGAGGATAGGGGAGGAAGAGCACATAGGTCTATTCAGCAGTATTAGCACTGTTTTAGTACTTAGGTTTGGTTCTATTGACCTTCAAAAACAAAAGAGCCAGTTATTTTATTGGCTAAATCGATTTATTCTGGAACAATAGAGATATTACACTTTGGGAACAGGCAAACTATGGTAAACCATTGGCAAGTGTGCAAAACAGAGGAGAGAGGCTTGCTTTTCTAGGGGGGAGGGACTCTTCAAGGTTGCCAAAATAATTTTTTTTAATTTAAAAACCCATATTCCTAAACCACTTAAATCTGAGTGCCCAATTTATTTGACCTCAGCAGCATGTAACATAATTGATCTCTCTCCTTTAAACACTTTCTTCACTTGTTTCTAAGGTATCAGTTCCTCTTGGTTCTCACCTCCCTCATGGCTGCTCCTGCTCCGCTACCTTTGCTCGTTCTCCCTTATTTCCCCTACTTGTTAATACAGGAGCCACCCAGGGCATAGTCTTTAGACTTCTTTCTTTACATTTGCTTTCTAGATGACCCCATCAGTCTCAAAGCTTTAAATCCCCTCTATATGCTGACCACTGCTAATGGTTATCTTAGCTCACACTTCTCTTGTAAACTATAGGCTCATATGTCTCAGTAGCTCCACTTGGATATCTGAGATACCTCAAATGAACACTCACTTCAGATTTTATTCCTCAAATCTGTTCCTCAGCCTTCCCCATCTGAATTAAGTAGATACCCTATGCTTCTAGTTCAGTTGTTCAGGCCAGAACCCTTGGAATCCCCCCTGATGCCTCTGTTTCCAATCCACCAAGAAATTCTGGCAGCTCTGTCTTTAAAATATATCCAAATCTAACTACAGTAAAACCTTGGTTTGCGAGCATAATTCATTCCGAAAACATGCTTGTAATCAAAAGCACTTGTATATCAAAGTGAATTTCCCTATAAGAAATAATTGAAACTCAGATGATTTGTTCCACAACCCAAAAATATTCATATAAAAATGATTACAGTATTGTAATATAATACAAAATAACAAAGAACATACAAAATATAGAGAAAAATAAATTAACCTGCACTTACCTTTGAAAACCTTCATGGTTGGTGTAAGGGAGACAAGAGAGGAGGGTTACTGTGCAGGACAACTTTCACTTTCACTAACAGAATCACTGCTACCTATTGGCTCAATGAAACCTTTTTCTTTTTGTGCAACTTTAACAAGGAACTTATCCAATGACATTTGCTTTTGCCTCCTTTTGAGGAGAAATGTGACCTTGCATTATCACAGACTCATCACTCGCACTGCTACAGCCTATTTGGGTGGCTTCTTTTCTACAAAATTTTGCACTGTTTTCCACATTTTACACAGCTCCCTAATCTCATTTGAACTGAGGGATTCCTCCGCCATTTCTCCTCCTCTTCTGCAGACGAGATGCAGACACAGACATGTTATAAAATCTTGCAATTTCAGCCACTCACATACCTCGTTCATACTTCTCGATTATTTCCTTCTTAAATTCCACCATAATCATCTCCTTATTGCCTTTCTTTTCAATCTTTTTCTGCATGGGGGCCATTGTACACACTCACATGGATATTGACTATAATATAGTATTAATAAACTCTTGTCATATACTGTATTTAATGTAACTGGCGATAAGGCAGCAGAAGAAAGGGTCTATATCTGCAGGCAGCCTGACCTAAAATGAAGCAAAGCATTCCTAAGCTTACTCTTGTATGGAAAAGCAAAGGACTGCCCCTAGGTGCTTTGAAGTGACAAAAAATACACTAGTGCCAGCTGTCTGAAACATTCTGAAAAATCACTGATTTCTGCCAAACACTGCAGCCTGAGACCAAACATCTGAGCATGGAAGACAATCACCCACAATCCCACAGCGAGAGGGATAGGGAGAAAGAGAAGAACCATTGGCTCAGTTGTGATCATGTGATGTTCGGCGTCATGTACTACTTGTATTGCAAGACATTGCTCATTTATCAAGCTAAAATTTACTAGAAATATTTGCTTATCTTGCGGAACACTCGCAATCCAAGGTTTTACTATATTTGTCACCACTCCAACCATTTCCACCCTGATCTAAATCACCATCAACCTCTTGTCTAGATAACCGCAGGAGTCTCCTCACTTGCCTCTCTGCTTCTGCTCTTGCCCCTGGCAACCCATTTCCCATACAGCATCTGTTAACCTTTTAAGATGGTGAATAAATCATGTGACTTCTCTGCTTGGAACCCTCCAGTAACTTCTCATTGATAACTAGGAGAACCAGAATTGGGCCTGAGGACAAGGAGGCCAGAGTGTAGGAAGGTAGTTTCAGCCTAAAACTTGAAATATACATCTTCTGGCAAATTAAAAAGCCAGAGTCCTGAGTTAGGTGCAGGAGAAGACAGAAAGCCCCTTCCCTCAGGACCTCATAGTTTCCCAGGGGAGCCAGCTTTATATCTCAGTTCACCGACTCCATCAAGTGCCTGTCATGCTTAAAGAACAGGACTTGGTACTACAGACTCTGCCTTCAGAGAGCTCACAGTGCCTAGTGGGCTCCAAACCACTCACTACCTTTCTAAATGCTATTAGCCTATCTTAACACTTAAATAAAACAAAAAGAATGAATATAGAGAAAGGAAGACAGCCACAGGAGTGGCTTGAGTAGAATTCAGCAGAGATGAAGGAAAGGCTTTACAAGCTGTGGATCTGAGAAAAGAACCTCTCAGAGTATCAACAAATTTAGCAACGGGGAGGTGCAAGCGGTATATGCTAGGGAGGAGGTCAGAGGTAGGGAGAGATTGGACTGGATGAGAATAGGGTGGGGTAGGAATCAGATGCAAAGAGCAAAAGCAACCTATTATCTGAGCCTTGGTCTCTCAGCCTGCCTACATGGCAGTTCCATACCATGAGATGGGCCCTGTCTTGTTCTCTGTCTTGCTGCCTAAAGTCCAGGCTCTACACATATCATGAATGAGCCCTCAGATTTTTTTTAATGCTTATTTTTGAGAGAGAGAGAGAGAGAGAGAGCTGGGGAGGAACAAAAAGAGAGGGAAACAGAGGATCTGAAGGGGGCTCCATGCTGTCAGCGCAGAGGCTGATATGGGGCTCAAACTCACAAGCTGTGATATCATGACCTGAGCCAAAGTCCCATGCTTAACCAGCTGAGCCACCCAGGCACCCCAATGACCCCTTGGATTAACCACAGGCATGGGGCCAGGTGATGTTCCTGAGGAGTGTCGTTCCCAAGGAGTGAGTGTAGGAGGCAGGAAGTCAGAGGCAAGGTACAAGTGTACCCTTGAGAGCCTTGAGTTGTCTACTGCCTCCCACCCTAGTGTTCTCACCTCCACTCAGCCAGACCCCACAGCATTTTAGACATCACTGGGGATCGAGGTGCTCAGCCAGCTGGGGAGCTGAGAGTCAGCAAACCTGGTTTCTTGCCCTGACTCTGCTGCTGGCTTTCTGAGGAATCTTGGGCATGGTCTCTCCAGAGGCAACACAAACTTAATTTGTGACTGTATTTCTCTTTTCTCTCCCTCTCTCTCTCTTCCCCTCCACTCATGTGTGTGTTCTCTCTCTTTCTCAAAATAAATAAGTACACTTCTTTAAAAATGGGCATAAGAGACTTTCCTCCTAGGGTTTGTTTTGTTTAGGATTAACTGAGTAAGATACGTAAAGTACAGTTCTTCGTGGCACATAAGAGAGAGAACTATATGAGTGTTACTGTTATTTTTGTCATCATTATTATTGAAATGTCTTCCCTTTTATGTTCCACTTTGGGGGGAACTGGTAGGGTGAAATACTAAGAGTTAAGGGCATGATCAAAAGCTTAGCATCAAGAACTGGGAGCTGGGAAGTTAGGCCCCACAAAGCACCCCTGAAATATGGAGAACAGTTTTCAGGCTGTAGTAGTTGACTGTGTCCTCAATTCAGACCCTGAGTTAGAAGCCCAGGATGACACACCACTCCCACCTGAGGGTGATAGATCCTTAGCCTCGTAAGTCTTTGGCCTGCTTGTCTATGAGTCTTAAGGCTTTAAGTCTGCTGCTTTTCTCACAGAAGCACAGAAGCACAAGGAATTTGTCTCTCTCTTGGTTTCCCTTTCTCAACCCAAGAGGCATCTAGGAGATACACAATCCTGGTAGAGAAACTCAGCCTCTACAAAATCATCAGATCAGGGGGCCAAGGTAACTTCCTGAGCCCAGTGTCCTCTCACCTCAGCCTGTGGTCTGGGCCTGATGGCTCAGATGTCCCTCTTAGAGCAGGAGGCCCTGAAGTATTGCCTCATTTCTTTGAGCCACTGAGTCCCTAGTCCTCTGCAGAGTACCAAGAAGAGTCCTAAAGGTCCAAGGGTTTCTGATAAAGGCCACACACAGCTTTCAGGAGGAGATGAGCTCCCTAGCCAATGGTGTACAGAAGTCAGGGGAAACAGCCAGAACTGGCTAGTGCCCACCCTGGCCCAGAACGCAGCTTGGCAGGCACCAAGAGGGAAAGGGCCCACAGGATTCCTGGGCGGGTGCTGGGCTCAAGTTGCCTGAGCTACTCTGAGGCCAGAGTCTGGGAAGCGCCAGGACCTCTTCCAGGAGTGTCACTTTAACCCTTCCCTCTCAGGAGTCTGAACTTTTGAGCCCTCTTACTGGCAGGGTGTGGGTTCAGAGGGTTGAAAAGATTTAGTCAGGCCTCTTCATTCGGGGGGTGGGGGGGAGTAGGGCATGAGGACTGAGGTCCAGAGTGAAAGAGTGGCTCTAGTCCCTGTGGAATGGGCCTGTTGTCAGGGAGGCCTTTTCAGAGGAAGAATAGGAAGGGACCAGGGGGTGGTGAGGAATGGAGCTCAGAGTGTGGAGCCCAGCCACACTGCAGTTGGGCTGGGTGATCAAATTTAAGATTTACCTCTCAGGGATAGGCCCCTGGTCTCTGTCTTGTCCCCACTTCCCCCCTGCTCCTAGCTGCGGCTGCTGAATCTGCTATTCTCTTTTAGCTCAAGGAAGTCCTAGTCCTAGCCTTCAAAGAAGACTCTGGGAGCCACTCCAAGGGAAGGCAGCCAGCCAAGGGGGTGAAAGTTGAGCAAGGCAGGTAGCTGTACTGGGCCCTCACTTGTCTCTGAGGCAGCAATCCATTGGCAAGCCCACCAAGCCGGCCAAAATCAGGAAGCTGTTTACTTTCAGATTTTAGCTCTTGCAAAAATTTTGCTTCCAGTTCTTAAGTCAGTGTATATGTCACTTAAGGGAACTCCTCTGGAAAAGAACAAAAATTCAGCCCGGATGCCAGGCCCAGAGGTTCATTGGGCAGGGGGCAGTAGAGAGGGGAGAGCTAGGCCAGACCTGGCCTGGCACTGGGCATGCCTTAGGAAGGTGCAGTACCTTACTTCTACTCTACCCGGGGTGAGGTCTGAGAAGAGCAAGGCCTCATTTTGCTCTCTGCACCAGGTGTGAGCTCTAGCTCCAGCTTAGCAAGAGTTATCTGGGCCAGAGCCTTGGTCACATCTGAATTTCATTTCAGCCTCACCGTAGACCTGGGGTTAGAGGGCCAAACATTTCTTAGCTCCAGCTGGTAATGAAGATACTGAGACCAAGAGAGACTGTGTCTTGGCATCAAGCAAGTGGACAGTTGGGCTTGGCCACAGACCAGTGTTCATTCCACTCCACTCCACAGCCTCCTCTCTGAGAAAGTCCCAGGAACACCCTGAAGCAGGGGTGAGTGGGGGCACCTGCACCTACCACCTTCCTGGGAGCAGGTGCTCTGTTCAAGGAGATCCATCTGGGGACTGGAGTGAAGAGAACCTGGAACACAGCAGCTTGCATCAGACTACATTTCAGACCAAAGAAGAGGGCTGGCCCTTCCTGAGGAGCTTTTGGAGAAGATGCTGTGTTCACAGGGGCCTGGCCAAAGAGGGACCCACGGGCTGGGAGAAGTTCCTGGGCTACAGAGCACCTCCTCTTACATTATCTGCTTGTGCTGGCCCATTTTCAGATGAGGAAACCAAGGCCCAGAGAGAAGGTGACTTGCCCAAAGCCACTTAGCTAAGAAGTGGTAGAGCCAGGATAAGAACCAAGTCCCCAGGACAGAGTTAGCCTCTGGATTTGAGAAAGCCCCAGATTTTCCTGCCACCATTACTCCTTAGTCTTCATATGATGCTTTATTTCCATCCCAGCAGGTTTCTACCTTTGACCATGAGAAAAACACATCTGTCTGAAACAATAGACTAGAGAGGCCTATTCATGTTCATGGCCTGGGTGTCCAGATGCCCAGAAAAGAACAGGTCCCCATATTTAGAAGTGGGAGAATTTAATGAGAGAGCAAGGTGGATTTGATGGGGGCAGTCTGGGAGCCCCCGGCCTGCTGCCATGCTTCACACCCAGACCACAGTAAAGCCAGTCTGTCCTTCAGCCTAGGACAGTAATCACCACCACCCCCCTCCACGCCTGCTTCCCTCAGCATCAGCCCCTTTCTCTGGCTTTGTCTTCTCTCCATACCTGCACTCAGCCAAACCTACTCCCATTATTTTCCTAGCAGTTCTCTCTTCATATCTCCACTCAAGCCAGCCTCTACCTGGAAGACCCTTTCTCATCTTTGTTCGAATTCCACCTTCATGTTTTTTCAGGTCCCTCTTCTTAAAAGTACCCTTCCAGGGACTTTACCCAATACAGAACACCCACTCTCCAGACTTCAGGGCCCCTGCAGCCCCTTGGTCTGATGATCCTGCTTCCATGGCAGGCTCCTCCTGCCTCCCTAGGAAGCCTGAGGCTCCTGTGAATCATAGGCTATGCAGGACAGAGGGTGAACTCATAGAGCCCAGTCATGCTGCAGTGGGCTAGGTGGTCAAATTTGGGATTTGCCCCACAGGACTAGGCCCCTAGTCTGTGTGTCTTGTCCCACATCCCCCCTGCTCCTAGCTGTGGCTGCTGAATCTGCTACTCTTCTAGCCCCAAGAAAGTCCTAGTCCTAACCTAGGGGAAGGCAGCCAGCCAAGAGGGTGAAAGTTGAAGCTGTACTGAGCCTGGGGCCCTGCTCTTTTGTAATGGGCACCCAGGGCTCCAGCAGGAACATGGGAGTATTTCAGAGGAGCAGTTAGCACATGTAGGGGCAGCCCTACTCCGAGCAATTTCACCTCTGCCCAGGCCCTTCAAAGTTGTGTGTTTGGGGTAACAGCTCTGATGAAAGAACCTTTACTCCTAGTCACGATGTTTTTTAGACCCTACTGAGGTCAACGAAAGCCAAATGCTGCTGAGTGTGTGTTCTCTGTCTTTCCACACCCCTGCCCTGCCCAGTACACAGAGCCACGCCCTGTCCCTGGGCCTGGGCCATACAGATAAGGCCCCCTAGGTTGCTGGGTCCAGGTGTGGGTGCTGGGTAGTTGGCTGAACCAGCCACACTCGATTCAGCTCCAGGGCAGTTGTTGGCCGAGCCAGCAGGTGCAGGCTTGTGCCCATGCTGTGCTATTCTTCAGTGGAATGACCTCACCCCACCCCTACCTCTGCTGAAACTCTGCCCATTTCAGATCTCACCTCTGTGTGAAGCCTCCCCTGTCCTTCCTGGCTGTTATGAATTACTCTTTTCTCCATGCTCCCAAGTTCTAAGCTTCATCCCTGAGATTGTTAGATACATTGGTGTCTGCCTCTCCTCTAGCCTGAGCAGCCCTGTGGAGATAGGAACCATGGCTACCTGGTTCCTGATCAGGTTGAATGGGTCTTAGGTTCCTGAAAGGTTTGATGAGTCACTAACAAAGGTCTTTTGATGGTCATTTCATGAACTGAGGTACTTGGCCCTTCCAAAGATGGAGAACTAAACCCATTAGAGCCTCTCCAAAACACAATGCTTCTCTTCTGGCAGATGAGGACACAGAGATAGGGGACCATGCTCTTAGGCCTGTTTTCCCATCTGGCTTATAGAACAAACATCTCCCTAGGCCCCTTTCACTGCAGCAAAGAAATGGAAAGTAAGATACAGCTGGTGACCCAGAAGATCCATCTGCAGTGTAGCCCCAGGGATTGGAATGGGATTCAGTGTCACCTCTAAATCCTAAATAACTCATGAAATAACAGTCTTGCATCTTGGGAGTAGAGAGGGGAATATGCAGGTTTAAAGTGCTGCTGAGCCCCTGAGAGGTTTTGACTTAACCAAAGGCCTGGCACATGGTAAGCTAACAAACACTGGTTCTAGAATGAATGAATAAGATGTTTGCTGCAAGAGGCAGTCTCCTCCCCATGCAATTTAAGCCTTTGGTCCCACCCATTCACTGGTCTAGCAGCTAACCAAGCTCCTGTCTTGCACCTGGCCCAGTTGGAGTCACAAGCGTCAGATTCAGTCCATGTTTCGCAGGAGGACTGGGGGACTGGCCTACCCTGGCCTGAAGCATGGTGTACAGGTGCCTCTCATATTTTGGAAGGAAGAACTACAAATGTGAGCGAAGGGTGGGTTTCCTTTTTTCCCTTTTAGTCTAGGCCTGCATAGAAGACAGGGAGCTGTATCTTCTCATCTCTACTGGGCATGCCCAGCCCCTAGCACTGCTTTTGTTCTTGGTTCCCAGTTAACCCTACCTGTGGGCTGTCAATGCTGAGAGTTTGCTCAGGTTGTAGGCATTCCTTTAGCATTTAGCATTTAGAATTCCAGGGCAGGCTACATGCTGTTGAGATCAGCCAAGTTTGCCTGTGGTGACAACTCCCATCTCCTTTCAGCACTCCCTCTTTGCCTACTAAGACTCCACTTCCCTGGGGCCTTGCTCTCAGCTGCCTGGGGTGACTTTTCTGTATAGCTTTGAGCTCCTTCAGGGCAGGAACCTGGCACCAAAAATAAAGGGGTTGAGGGGTTGAATGAGCAAAAGAGTAAATCATAAGGGAGTCCAGAAGACCACAATGTCATAACCCAAATGTACGCGAAGACCTTAAAAGGGAATTAGTGATACCCTGTCAGCCTGAGGCGGCAAAAGGTTTGGTAGCAGGGCCATGGGTATGCCCTGTGTCAGTCACCTGGCAGTTCTAGGAACTCCCAGTTGCCATACAGAGAGTGTATTACTCACCAACATCTTCCACCTGACAGATATATTCCCAGGGTCACATGTGGAATAGTTACAACTCAGAGGACAAATGACTTACCTAGATTCATGCAGCAAGAGAAAGGATGAAGCTTTAAACCTGTCCCAGAGGAGACTCCCTTCTCCAGAGGCATAGAAAGAGGCTGAACTAGGGTTCACATCTTGGCTCTGCCACTCCAAGCTATGGGACCTTGAGTTTATTTAACCTGAACTATAGTTTCCTCTCTGTGACGTGGGAATGATGTACCCACCTACGGGGTAGAGGTGAGGGTTAAAGAAGATCAAGTACGTGAAGTGCTTTGTAAACCAGTCAGCTCTATGTCAGTATTAGCCAAAGGACCAAAAGATGACAGCAATCAAAGTCATTTCTTGGAGGTGCCATATCCTCAGTGCTAAACTAGCTGACCTCTTCCTCTCTAGGACAAGAGTGAGGCATCCAGCAGACCCCTGTCCGGAAGACCTTGTCGTCCCAGACCTAAATCGCTGCCTCCCAACCTGCCTGAGGAAGAAACTCGCAGGATCGCACGGATATTTTCTTCCCAATACTCCCAGAAAGACTAATGCAGCCTGAGCGATTGAGAGAAGGACCCACCTGTCCACCCTCCCTCGGCCTTGTCTGGCTTGCATGAGGCAAGAGGTCTACTTCCTTTGGGGCTGTGAGACCCCTGAAACCGTCACCAGCCTAGCCCATGGGTGCCTTGAGACCGATCCAGCACAGACTGGAGGAACGTCGCAAACCAGCCCAGTGTCCACCTGCCAGGATTTCAGCTTTTCCCTTCTATGGTGAGGCAAAGGCTGGAAACAAAATAGACTCTAGTGCCCAAGTGGAACCACCCATCTTTTGACCAAGGGACTCAAGCAAGCAGGCATCTTTTGGCTAAGAAACTCTTTCCAACGTCCTTGATAGCATACTGCTGACTTGAGCCCACCTTCTGCCTGAATATCATGGGCCACTTTTGCTTTAAAGTTCGGGCGAGGTAGAGGAGGGAGTGACGATTGTGTGCATCATGCTTGGCCAAGGAAATCCTAGGGCCACCTCCATTTGATTTGCTTAGGAATAAGCATATTTTATAGCTATAAATAATTTTATGTTGGGTTGAATTAATCAATAGAAAAGGAGAGGAAAATCACCTCCTTCATACTTTTTATCTGATTATCTTAAATTCTAACCATGCTTTTAACTTATTGTTTTTACCCAGCTTTGAAGGTCATTGTTCCTACCTGTGTTTGAATAAAATCATATTGGTATTTGTATTCTCTTCACAGCTGTTTCCTGGGTTGGCCATTGGACTGGGGTGTTAGGAATCCATTTGTGCTCTAACACCCAGAGGAAAGGGTGAAAACCAGAGTCCTTTCAGCTCACCTGGAACTGGGGGCCAGGGTCACCATGAGACTTTTGAACTCCCCCAAAGATCAGATTGGCCAAGATTAGGATGACACCTTTTGCCTCAAATCTATCAGCAAACGGGAGTGGTCTCCTGGAATAGGTCACAGAATCCCTGATCTCTCTAGGATGGGTAGCTCTGGCTTAAGATTGTCAGACTCCAAACATTTGAGCAGCTACTGTAGACAGGGCCTGTAGGGAAGTTATATAAGAAAGGGGCAAAGATATGCAGAGTAGCTGGGAGAAAAGGTTGGAAGAAGACTAAAATGGAGTCCCCACTTTCCCGAGCACAGAGCATTTCGCTTAGTCCTCAAAACAACTCTATAACCTACATACCATGATTCCCATTTTAATAAACTGAAACTCACTGAAGTTAAGTCATTTTGCCTCTTTATGTAGCTAGGAATGAATCACCACACAAAACATTTCCAGAGATGTCACAAGCTTCTGCACACAGCGTATGGCCAGTGAGTGCTCTGAGTTGGGGGTATTCATAGAGAAAGACCATGTGGGCTAGAGCAACCAAGGAAGGCTTCCTAGAACAGTTGAGTCTGAGGATGAGCCCAGAGAGAGAACCAGGAGGGCACTCAGGGCCACACACAGCTAGGGATAGAGAAGAGACCCATCTGACGCTGCCACTTCCCTGACAGGTCCCCTCTGGCTTGACTGTCCTTCCATCTGAGACTGTTGCCTCAGCTGTAAAACACAGATAATAACGCTTCAGAGGGTTGTTGTGAAGATTAAACAAGATGACATTTGTGAAAGTGCTTCGCCCGCACTTGGCATTTAGTGGAAGCTGAGGAAATGTCAGCTCCTCCCACTCTTCCCCCACTGTCCTGGAGCAAACCAGAAGACGGGCAAGCATACCAACTCTGAGGCAGGAAGTGCCCTAGAGGGTACAGGGTAATGCAGGAACCCCGAGGAAGCACAGGGTGCCCTCTCATCAGTGAAGTCCCCTCAGACCAGGCTGTCACCCTTCATTTGTTCATCTCATCCCCCTAGCCTTCGGCCTCCCACTCACCCCTTCCCCAGTGCCTCCTCTCAGGTCAACAGTGGGAGCTTTCAAGGTCGGGTGCTGGGAGGGGGGGGTCCACCTCCCTTGAGGCCACATAGAACCTACATAGGGGTAGTCAGGGGCTCAGGCCTGAGGGGTTAAGCCTCGGGTGAAGAATATTCCTTCCAAATCCTGCTCCAGTTCCTGTAAATAACTTGATCGGGGTCAAGTTAGGATAAGGCTACAGGAGGACACCGGCTGCTCCTACCCAGTCCCAGGGCAGCCCCCAGTAACGGAGCGGCACCCTGAGGGTCTGAAAACCACTACCTACACTTACAAAGAGGGTGTTATTTACCAGTATCTTCTCCCTGAAAGTTAGATGTCTCCTGGTGACAACTCAGGTGAAAAGCCTCGCAGGCCATGCAGCATGAGTTAAGGGCATGAGGTACGCATTTGACAGTAGCTATAGTCCCCCATGCTTCCCCTGAAAATGGGTGTTTCTGATCACCAGATGTTGGATGATCCCAGCCCATTACAGCCAACCTTGAAACTTCAGCTCGTATTGGGTTCTGGGGACAGGGAGCCAAAGCAGACACACCTGGCCCTGCCCTCAAGAACCCCCCCCCCCCCCAGGCCAGGGGTGCCTGGGTTAGCTCAGTTGGTTAAGCCTCCAACTTTAACTCAGGTCATGATCTCACAGTTCATGAGTTCGAGCCCCGAGCCCAGCTTTGGGCTCTGTGCTGACAGCTCAGAGCCTAGAGCCTACTTTGGATTCTTTATTTCCCTCTTTCTATCCCTCCCCCATTCATGCTGTCTCTCTGTCAAAAATAAACATTTAAAAAAAATTTTTTTAAAAAGCCTCCCAGGCCAGTGTAAACTGAGTCCTCCCTCTGAGTACTCCAGGGCCCCACAGCCTCTTGGAGCTCCTACTGTTTATCCCTCCCCATATACCCACTGCAATTCACCCACCACCTTCAGGCCAGCATTTCCAGCTGGAGCCCAGAACCTACTTTTTGATCCCAACCTCAGCAGTCCTAGCAGCCCCTTCCCTGTGTTAGAAATAACGCAACTGCCTGTGCTGCTGATGTGAGAGCAGGGCCTGGTCCTCTTCTGTGGACAGCCCTGGCTTTGCACTTGAGTGTCTGAACTTGTGACCACTTGCCCCGTGGCCATGGCTCTGTGCCCAAGTCCAGAAATGGCCTCTGCCTACTCCTCTGCCCTACCCAGTTAACTCCCTTCCCACCCCCCTCCCCTTCTCCTCTCCTGTCCCCCTACCCTCCTCTTTCCTATGTCACCTGGGTCCCACGTTCAGATGGGCCCCACCCTCCCCTCCGTGCCTACCCAGGGAGCCTACAGTAGGAGCTGCTGGGGACCCTTCCTGCTGTGCTCCACACACCTTCCCCAGCTCCCTTTGGCTCCCTTCAGCAGTGTCCATGCTGAAGCCTCCAAGTGTCACGTCAGAGACAGAAATTGTCACAGCAGACAGGCCCAGAATATGATGTTGTTATAATTTAAGGGCTGGAGGTTGGGCCCTGCCACATGCTAGCAGTATGACCTGGGTAAGTCCTGTGTCTCTCTCCCTGAGACCCAGTTCTCTTCTCTGTAAAAGAAACATCACAAATATTAGGATCCTAGGCAATCGAAAGGAGTGAAGTTACATGCTGTAACACGGGTGCACCTTGAAAGTACTCTGCTAACTGAAAAAAGCCAACTGACAAAAGGCTACACATTGTATGGTTTTATTTATATGAAAGGTTCAGAAATCTATAGACAGAAAGTAGATTAGTGATTGCCTGGGGCTGGGTAGAAGGGGAAAAGGGAAGTGACTGCTGATGTACCCAGGGATTTGGGGAGATTGGTGAAAATATTCCAAAACTATGATGATGATTGCATAATTGAACACTAAAGACCATTGAATTGTACCCATTAAATAGGTGGGTTGTATGGTATGTGAATTATATCAGTAAAACATTAAAAAAAAAACAGAATCCTATTAATACCTACCTCATAAAGTTGTAAAAAATAGAAATAACATATGCAAAGTATCTAGCACACAGTAGTCACCAAGAAATGACCGTTACTATCATTGTTTATGTTGGGAGGCCCAGGAGAACCCTGCCCAGCCTATCGTGGGTGGCCTTGACCTTTGAATTCTCAGGGGTGACAGGTCCAACTCCTATCCCCATATATACCCTTTATTACCTGAGGCAGCTCTTTCAGCAGCTGGAAGGACCTATTTTAAAGAACCCCCAAGTCAGAGGAACTAAACCAGATCTGGAACTCTGACCTTTCCCCTCACCTCCCTCCACTCACCCACCAGCCGCCTCTTGTCAAGTGATCAGGCTGTCAACTAGTTTCTCTAGGGTAAGGTTTCAGGTCAGCTGGAGTGTATAAAGATAGGTGCCAAGCCAGAGGCAGCAGAGACAACAGTGAATGGCAAGGGGGCAACGAGGTCCCTGCTGCCACCTCCCGGGATGGAGCCCTAAGGAGCCTTAAGGAGGCCCTGTGCTTCCCCTCCCCTGGCTGGACTCACAGGTAAGACCCCTTCCTCCGGCATGTTCTGCCCTTCACAGCAGCCTACAGAGAGCAGCCGGGAGCTATCGGGGATCGCTAGCCTGGGATCACTACAGACCTGGTAGATTTCGTTCCGCCCCCAACTTGTCAAGAGGGGGTAACTACAACCCTGATGAGGGCACCGTGGCAGGGCTGGGGCTCGACCCGAACCCGTGTCACTCACTTCCCCCTTTTTCTGTTGGCTGCCTCCACTGTGATTTTGTAAATTCCCATAGATGAGAAGTGGCTTTCTCCTTAGTCTGTCCCAGAATCCCCAGACTTGCTCCAGAGCATGAAGCCCTCTCCCCATGAGCGTCCTGGGACGCCTGTCCTGAGTAAAGATGCTGGGAGCACCTCTGGCCTGAGGCCTGGCCCAAGTCGCATAGTGGGAGGTTTACAGAGCCCACTGACCTCTACTCGGGTGGCTTCTTCAACAGGGATGCTATGGAGGCTTTGCCAAGAGAGTGAGATCAGGCAGGGCATCTCAGAATGGGGTCCTCTGTCCCCTGCTACAGAGATGCCATGGAGAACACACTCCCAGGCCCCAGCCCAGATCTAAACCAGGATCTCTGGCATGAAAGGCTTCTGAGAATCCACCCTGTAAACAAGCAGCTCCAGGGATCCTGAGCTCTCCCTGAAGTCTGCGGCTCTGGACGGTGGAACAGGCACAGGTGTCAGACAGACCTGGGCGCAGATCCCAGCCCCATCCCTCCAGTCTTATGACTAGCTGAAGCCCTCAAAGGCTGAGGTCCCTTGTTTATGAAGTGGGAATAATTGTGACAACTACCTTATAGGCTTATAAAGGGACTGAGTTAGTCAATACCTATAAAGCCCTGAGCACTGTGCCTCATGCAAGAAGTACCGAACAGACGTTAAAGGGGCACTACTACTGTGGGCCATGGAGCTGGAATACCCCATCCCTCAAGTGCCCCCACACAGCTACAGAGAGAAGATCCTGCTCTCAACTTCACCTTTGTCAGTGGCAAATTTCTGTTGGCTGCTAGGTTTCCTCACGTATGGATTTAGGAGACTGGAGTAAAGGAGGAAGGAGGCTGGAGGGTGTGACCTCAGGGCAGCCCCTACCTGAGTCTACCATGGTGGCTTCCCTCTCCACCACAATTTGACCAGTGAAAGTTCTAGAGCCCTCTCATCAAGGTATGGCTTTTGACTTGAGTCCATGCCTGTCCATTCTGCCTCCCATGAGTGGCTCAGACTGCCTCCAGAATAGGCTCCAGCTTCACCCATGGCCG
This sequence comes from Cryptoprocta ferox, assembly GCA_028646485.1. Classification (NCBI taxonomy): domain Eukaryota; kingdom Metazoa; phylum Chordata; class Mammalia; order Carnivora; family Eupleridae; genus Cryptoprocta; species Cryptoprocta ferox. The sequence continues at coordinate 53,306,473 of CM053575.1, read as the reverse complement.
CTGCTCTTGCCTGAATTGAGGCTCCAACACCTCTTGCTGCACCATTCCAACAACCTTCTCGCTGCTCTCTGTGCCTCCCATCTCTCCCTTCCAGTCCAGTCTTAACATTTGCACCAGCATACTCCGAACATAGGTCTGATCATGTCATTCCTCTACTTGAGAGCCACCAACCACTCCCCATTCTCTGCTAGATTCAGTACAGCCCTGGCATTCAAGACCCTTCAACAAAGAACACTGGGATTCTCTGATTTCCCATTTCTCCACTTCAGCAAGTAGGGTTCCTTGGTCAGCTGGTCCTCCCTGGGTCCCTCTAGCCCTGGGCCATCCCTGTAGCAGGCTACACAGAGAAACAGAGAAGCAGGATAAGTAGACCAAGTCCCTACCTTTGGGGATCCCTATCTAGAGGGGAAACCATTGCAATTAATGAGCTAATCAACAAGAAGGTGTGGGATTAGAGGCAGCTGTTTCTTGACACTTCAGCCTCCGCCAACCCGACCCCCAACCAATCCCCATGCCTGGGGAAAACAGGCCTCCCCCAGGAAGACCCAGCCCATGAGGCAATACCCATGAAGTGCTCCCTGTGGGCCCCGGTACATCACAAATACCCTGCACCAGGGGGCCAAGAGCAGAGAATGCACTGGAGTCACATAGCCCTGGTGGGAATCCCACTTCTGCTCACTGTGTGACCTCTGACATTTCACCTGTCTGGGCCTCAGTTTGTAACCCTGAAAGAGGAGTAAAAACACCTTACTTGTAGGATTCTTCTATTAGAATCTAAGTGGCCACCAAAGGCTTTGAAGAAGGGACACGCCAAAACCATTAACAGACATGAGAGAACACAACACCCAAGGGCCTCCCCAGCTCTGAGAGTCAGGCACTCAGATTCCTGATGCTGAGGTTCCGAGAAGTCCAACTCACGTCAGAGAAGAGGAAAGGCAGGGGAAACGCCAGGGCTTGGAACAAGAGAGTCGGCTGCTCGCACACACACCTGTGCATGCACTCCAGCTCCCAGCATGTCCCCCTAGCATGCTGCGGTCTGTCCCCTCAGCCAGGCTCAAGTCCATGCGCACCAGGGCCTCCACAGCACTCTCCCTAAGAGTCAGATCCTTCTTGGAACCTTTGAGGGATGCAGTGCAGAAAAGAGGAAGACAGGCTGTGGGGGGATCACTGCAGAGGAGAGGAAGCCCCAGGCCTGTGTGGGACACACAGGTCTCAGCCTCTCAGGCCCATTTTCTTCATCTACCAACCTGGGCAGTGATATCCGCCCAGCCTTCCCCACCAAGCTGTTGTTCTATAGCCTTAGCACTTAATTCCCCATAAATGGATATGCATAGAATTCATTAACTGCAAAGGGCTTTGAATGTCCTCAACAAAAAAGGCAAGGTCTGGAAATCCATACTAGGACACCCACTGGGGTCCGCAGGTGACTGGTGACTAGAGCCTCATTGCCATCAGAAGAATTTAGTTGAGGTTCTGTGCCTTTAAACCAGTCTCTTTCCATCTTAAGCCTCCTTTTTGCAGCTATAAAATGGATTTAAATGCTGCCCTGTCTTCTTTCCAAGGCTGTTTTGAGTCTAGTATAGCAGAGTGAACCAAGCTCTGACACTAGTGACCGGTAACACTCAGCAAGCTAGTATCTCGAAGTCTTGGTTTGCTGATCGGAAAGTAGGAGAAAGGAGCAGCTACCTCTCAGGAAAGTTATGAGAATTCAGTGGGATTGTGTGTAAAACTATTAGGAGGGCCTCACAGCCAGGTGGTCATTTCCTCTTCCTATCATAATCCAATCCTTAGACTCCCCACACAATCTCATGCCCTTCCCTGCACCTGGAACACCCTTCCTGTTTCAGCTGCCGAAATCCTGCCCACTTTTCAAAGCCTAACTTACGTGACCCTCCTCCCACCCCCCTACCACGAAATGATTCTTATTCCACCTCACGAAGGAAAAAGAGGGTCTCTCCCTTCTTTGAGTCCCTTCTTGGTACCTCTCTCCTTCTGACATTGGTCCAACCCACCTTGCACCAGTTATTTGTGGGTGTGTCTGATGCTCCCACAAGACCCCTTGAGAGTTCCTTGTGGACAAGTCACACAGACCGTTTTTGCTCATCCCCAGATTTCCTGGGATCTGGCATGAGGTGGGTCTCAGGGAGTCCCCCAACCATGGCACGGACTTGGGATTTTGTTCTGAAAAAGGAGGGGAATTAGATAGTTTTAAAATAGGGAAGTGACATGATCTGACTTCTGTATGCTTGGACACCAGGTTAGGTCCCCATAGAAAACCTCCTCCTGCATCTGCCATTCGGGTCTAACATTTAGAATCGATGCAGGACTCCCTTTACAGCTCACTGCCTACTAAAATGCATATAATCATCATATGTAAGTTATACATCAAGTTTTAAAAAATAAAAATGTATATGTAACCTCATGCTGGGAAAATAAAAATGAATGCATCCCTTTCCTCTGGGCATGATTTAACTATTGTCCATCCACACTATGACGCAGGCTTCCAGACTGGGAGCTGGTGGCTGGTGAGGTCCAACCTCAGCCCTTCTTCCTCTGTCCCACCTCCTTAATTCCCTAGATAATTCAACACCTATCTGCAAGCTCCTTGAGGGCAAGGGCCAAACGTGATTCATTCCAGGTCTTTCCTTCCCTAGTACCTACCATAGTGGTCATAAGGTAGTCACTTACACCTTAGCATGAATTAGAACATCAGTTTCTTCTTAAAAACAGGCTTTTCCAGGGAAAGGTGGCAGCAAGCACAAGAGTTTAGGTGCCATGTAGGGTGAGCACAGAGAGAACCAGATTGTAGATGGCCGTCCTGAAAGAAGACTTGAGTGGTCACTCCTATCTTTTGGCATCCAATTGATCACTGAAGAATACGTAATATATTATTCTCATTTACCCAAGAGTTTAAATGATATATCCAAGGTCCCACCACCCGTTAGTAAGCCATGAAGACAGGGCAGGAGCTCAGGTTTCCTCACCACAGGATCAGAGTTTTCCTGTTGCCCCACAGGGAAGGCAACACACACTGTGCCCACTTCACAACTCTGTGGGACTGGCCCTGGCTCCAGAGGGGAGGACACAGAAGGGTTCAGGATCCCAGCACACTAGGGGTATGTGCGAGATGGGTGCCAGTGGAGTGACCTGCTAAGAAATGTCATCAGCGCCAAAAGCCTGATGCACAGAAGCCCAGGTTGTAAGAATGCAGGGCTGCCCATGACAGCCTCCCACGGTAACCACAGCTAAACTAGGACCTTCAGATATAAACGTGCCCCTGCCAGCAGCAGTGCGGGTGCAGGCACGAGTACATGCCAGGAGATGAGGCACGTTCCCTTGACCCAAGACTGATCCTCCTCTGTCTGAGAAGCTCGTGCGCTTAGGCCTAGAAGGCATGACCTCAGAGGTGTGAGGGGAAAAGGGCATGTGCTGAGCCAGGCAGATCAGCTGCCACTACCCCCCAACATTAGCAGCAGGATATAGCCCCATCTCCCTAGGAGCCCTGGGGAGGCAGAGCAGCAGAGGGGCCCAGGATCAGTTTCCCTCCTTCCTCCACAGCAGAACACCAGCCTGGGAATCCCGCAGTGTCGGGAAGAAATGCCACTAGTCATAGATTAACCATCTGCAGCGACAGAGAAGGAATCGAAGGCTGGGAAGGATTTTGAGTTAAGTATAATAAGAGTATATTCGAGCAGCCTTGCATAACAAGCCTTCATCCAAGATAACTAGCAGTTTAGTTTAGCATAAATCATGAGGCGCATTTATTTTGTTGATTTAGGATAGAAAGACCTGAAGTGGGGAGACGTGCCAGGCTCTCCGGACACTTCAGGGAGCAGGTCCTTCCCAGGGGACAGCTGGATGTAATGGAAGGAGAACAGGGCTGTGGGGTGCAGTCAGAACGAGGTCTGGTCGCTGCCTGAGCCTCAGCTTCCTCCTCTAAAGGATGAAGGTCCACCCGGTCAGTGGAGGGAGGAGGGGGAAAGCGAGGATCGCAAGAGTGAACGGATGACCTGTTCTGATAAGCCAAATCCACACAGCTAAGCATAGCAATGCCCAGGCTTTTCTCTCACCAAAGCCTCTCCCAGTGCTGAAAGGAGCCTGGGGACAGGTCCAGATGGCCCAAGTTCCATCTGCCTCCTCTGGCCTATCTCCTGCAGCGTCCTCCCTGCACCAAAGCTCAAGGCTACAAAGTGGCCTCTCTCCTTGGACCTGTGCTGGGCCCTGGAGGGACCAGGCAGAACCTGCTGGGACCATGGTTGGACTAAAGCCTTCAGACGTACCTCCCACCACAGCTGTGAAGTTCCTGGGGGCAGGCACAGCGGCCTGTTTTGCTGATCTCCTCACCTTTCCACTGGACACAGCCAAGGTTCGCCTGCAGGTAGGTGCTTTTTGGCAGGGGTCATTGTTCGGATCGCAGGAGGGGCTGAGCTCTCGGCCCCAGCACCCCTCGTGTCTGCCAGCATGCTCTTCCTTACACAGAACGCTGAGCAGGCCGCTCCCTCCACTGCTTTCAACCCTGCCTCACCACTTCCCCGTCACCATCATCCAAGACAAAAAAATCTTAATTCTTTGGACCCTTCATGGCCTCACAGTACTCTGTAAACCATCAAGTATGAAGTAAAAGTAACCGTGTGACCTTGGACAAACCCCCGACATTTGTCGCGGGAAAAACAATCTGCCCTCCCTGTGCTCTGAGGGTTGAGCACCACACCGTGCTCACGGCTTATGAGCTATAAACCGCTGCACAAGCCTCAGTTATTTTTACTGGGATGTGACAGCTGTATAATCATGCTTGGTTCTTGAAAACCAGCCCCATCTGCCCCCTCTCCGCTCATGTCTCTGCTGGGATGTTCCTCAGATCCAGGGGGAGAACCAGGCAACTCAGGCAGCCCGCAGAACCCAGTACCGTGGCGTGCTGGGCACCATCCTGACCATGGTGCGCACCGAGGGTCCCCGCAGCCCCTACAATGGGCTCGTCGCCGGCCTGCAGCGCCAGATGAGCTTTGCTTCCATCCGCATCGGCCTTTACGACTCTGTCAAGCAGTTCTACACCCCCAAAGGATCGGACCGTGAGTGCCTGGTATCTTGTAGACACCGAGGGGGTGGACAGAAGCAGACTCAAGGCTAGTGGGTCAGAGATGAGGGCAGTACAGACTCAGAGGCAGAGCTGGGGTGCGGGAGGCTGGCAATAGACACTCATGAGGAGGCTGAGCCGCTGTCAGGAAAGTTCTAGAACCCAGGCATCAGGCAGGGGCAGCTCTACAGAGAACAGCATCAAGCCCAGAGAAGGGCTGGGTGGCAGAACACTGGCCTACTCTCTCTCCTTCTCTCCAGACTCCAGCATCACTACCCGGATTTTGGCAGGCTGTACCACAGGAGCCATGGCGGTATCATGTGCCCAGCCCACAGATGTGGTGAAGGTCCGATTTCAGGCCAGCATACACCTTGGGGCAGGGAGCAGCAGGAAGTACAGTGGGACAATGGATGCCTACAGGACCATTGCCAGGGAGGAAGGCGTCAGGGGCCTATGGAAAGGTAGGTCTGGACTCCCGCCTCAGAGGGCCTTGGGCAGAGCATTCCCTACCCTAGGGCTAGGGCAGAGTCCCAGGCAAGGAGAGATCTCCAAGCATGGTGTATTCCAGTGATTCTGAAAGAACATCCCAAACAAAACTATTGTGCTGTCCTGACACAGTGCCCCAAATTCAATTCAACTTGTCAACCCATCAGCGTGTGCAGGCTGCCGTGAGGGAGATGGAAATGAATAGAAGACACTTTCCACACCCTCATGGCTCTCACAGACAGAGACAAGCCATGTCGAGGAACAGCCATTCCACAGGGGAGGATGTGTCAGGTTCATGCAGAGATGTGGGGCCAGAGGCAGGAGAGGCCACGCAGGCTCCGGGGTTGGCAGGGGAAGGTGATGCTTAAACTGGGCCTCAAGGCTCAGTGGGCTTCACGTGTGTGGAGATGAAAGGGAAGGACTTCCCCAGAAAAGCCCTATCAGGAGTGACTATAGGATATGGAGAAGACATAGAGGCCACTGGAGGGAGGCAGCTATAAGTTGTCAGGCACAGGGAGACACGGTATGGAGGGGGCTTCCTCAGGAGCAAGACTTTAAGGTTCCCTATGTGTCCAAGTGGTGGTCACCTTGACATGCTGGAGTCTCTCTCACATGTGGACCAGGGGTCATACTAATCTTTGTAGAAGAAACCGTGACCCAGTGAGGGTTAAGTACAGGACACCTGGGTCACAGCCTTATTTGCTATGCTTTCCCGGAACCCAGCCCTCATCTATATCGGTGGCCTGGTCTTGGTGCTCTCCTAGGGCCCCCCAGGGCCACCTTCTGTCACTGCTCCAAGGGCCTTGCCTCTTTCTTCTGAAGAAAGATGTCCTTGTCTGGCCTTAGCCAGGTCTCAGGGAAGCACATTTTAATTTTTTTTTTTTTTATCTATTTGTTTTTGAGAGAGAGTGACAGAGACAGAGCATGAGTAGGGGAGGAACAGAGAGAGAGGGAGACACAGAATCTGAAGCAGCCTCCATCCAGGCTCTGAGCTGTCAGCACAGAGCCCGATGTGGGGCTTGAACTCACAAACTGCAAGATCATGACCTGAGCTGAAGTCGGACGCTTAACTGACTGAGCCACCCAGGCGCCCTGCACATTTTAATTTTGATAGATTTTACAGATTATTCTCCAAAATGTGACTCAAGCAAATATAAGAGGGCCTCTCTGTTTTCTGTCCTTGAGGTGGATACAGATAATCTAAGAGTTGTTAACTCCAGAGAGGGAAGTGTGGAATCTGCTCAACTGAGGCAGGCTCCTCTGAGAACATTCTGCTCTCCCCAACCTGGAACCTGTGGCCTTGCAACCAGGGAGTCCACACCTCCTACTTTCTACTCATTGGCCCTCACCTCCTCCTTAACAGGAACTTGGCCCAACATCACAAGGAACGCCATTGTCAACTGTGCTGAGATGGTGACCTATGACATCATCAAGGAGAAGCTGCTAGAGTATCACCTGCTCACTGGTGAGGCCTTGGGCTCCAGGCAGCTGCCCTCCCGCAGCAGGGAGGGAACCTGGAATTCCAGAGTGGGCACCACTCAGAGGCCCCTGGGTGTTAGAAGGAGCAGAGAGGAGCAGCACCCAATAAAAATGCCCAGTGCAGGAGTGCCTCTCTACTCACTAGATGGGGTGCTGCCCGATTCATGAATCGTTTAATAGACCCAAATAGACCTTTTAAAAATTACCCAGTCCTTCATTGTGACGAGTGGGAAAGAGCACTGGGTGGGGAGGCCAGAGACCTGGGTTCCAGCCAGCACTTCCCACCATGCAGCTTTAACTAAGAATCGCCTTTTCTGACTTCATTTTCCTCTAATGAGGTCGTTGGGCTGTGTAGCCTTCCAACTCTGGGACAGCCCTGTTCTTTTTTGCAAGTACTGTGGGAGATTTAGAGAGCGCCATCCTTACACTCGAGGAGTTCACAGTTTAGCGAAGGACAAACGATGATGCACATGGAACAGAAAGCAAGAGCACTGCCATCTCACAGCTCGATATTTGCCCTTCCCTTCCCTTCCCTTCCCTGCTACAGACAACTTCCCCTGCCACTTCATCTCTGCCTTTGGAGCCGGCTTCTGTGCCACAGTCGTGGCCTCCCCGGTGGACGTGGTGAAGACCCGGTACATGAACTCGCCCCCAGGCCAATACCGTAGCCCCCTGGACTGTATGCTGAAGATGGTGGCCCACGAGGGCCCCACAGCCTTCTATAAGGGGTGAGCCTCCCCCTCCTGCCTCCAGCAGCCCTTCCAGAGAACCTGGGCTTGTTTCCTTCCCTCCTTCCTTCTTTCCCTCCTTCCACGTATAATGTGCCTGCCATGGGTCCACCTGGGGACATGGTGATGAACAGCACAGATGTAAATGCCACAAAGGAAAAATATAAAGAACTATGGGAGTTTAAAAAAAAAAAAAAAGTAGGCCAAATCTGATTTGGAGAGTCAGGGGAGGCTTGCCTGAGGAAAGAAGTCTAGGCATAGGTCAAAGTGCTATCTTTGGGCCCAAACTTATTGGGCAGGAGAGAAGGAGGGAAAAGGTGGTTGCCAATCTTGACTTTTCTCCAACCTACAGCCATGACTGTGGATCACCACTGATGGTGGCCAGAATGCCCAACACCTGCCACATTTTCCTGCTTCCGTGTCTTTGCTTTTACCATTCCCTCTTAATGGAATGCCTTAAGTCTCAGCCATGCTTCAGAACTAGTTCAAATTCCACCCCCTACCCAACACTCTCAGGTATAAGTTTTTCCTCCTCCCTTTGAACTTCCGCAAAACTTCCTTGATACCATTTTTTATGGTATTTACCACCTCCTCCTACTTTGTGTTATAGGACTTGTACGTTTAAATTATCCCCCATGCTAGATCATAAGCTCCTTGTAGCCAGAACTGGTGGCTTATACATCTTTCATCCCCCAGAGTCCTTAGCCAAAAGCCAGCACTCAATAACGTAGGCTATTAAAAGTAGGCTATTAAATGATAAACACTAAGTACTAAGTACAAGGCCTAATGCAAAGCACTTTACACAGATTATCTCAACAACCCCCTGAACTGGGCAGTATTCTTCACACTTACTAAGGAAGAGATTGAGACTCAGAAAGGTCAAGTAACATGTCCACAATCACAAACTTAAAATGCCAGTGCCGTGGCTCTAACCCAGATGAGCAGATGCCACCTCGCATGTTGTGATCCATCCTCTTGCCAAGCTCTTTGCTTGGCCCTCACACCTCCCACCACTGGTGCCTTCAGCAGATAGTCTTCTGGTGCCCAATATTAGACTGGACCAAACATGCAATCAGGTTCTCAACCCTGGGAGTGACATAATAAAACTATTTCAATTGGCAAACTGTTCTTTTCCTGTAAGTGCTTCTATCATTACAATTATCAGCAGTAGCCACATATCTCCGTTTATTCTTTTATTTGGAAAACATTTACTGAGCATCTCCTGTGTGCCAGGCCATGTGCTTCCCTCAGAGAGCAGCAGACACATAGGTGACATTTATTGAGCATTTACTAATACTGGGCCCTGCACTGTGTGCTGTACATTAGCTCACTGAATCCTTCACAACAACTCTATGAGGTAGATACTGTCAGATGAGGACACTGAGGTTTAGGAAGGTTCAGTAACTTGTCCTCAGTCATGAAGCTAGAACGTGATAGAGCTAGGATTTGAACCCAGGTCTGATTCTGGAGTTCACATTCATTACCTCAGTGCTAGGCTCCCTGTGGAGCCTAGGCTGAGGGTTCTGGAGAGGCCTTGGTATGTGGCTGTGGCGCCCCAGCCGAGTCCCACAGAGCCTAGAGCAGCCAGCCAGGCAAGGAGGAGAGTAGGGGACATTCCCAGACAGAGGGAGCATCATGAGCAAAGGCATGGAAGCAAGTCTGGCAGGAGAGAGAGGACCAGGAGAGGATTAGCAGAGAGGGAGACTGAAGAGGGAACAGGGCCAGGTCACGGGCTCCTCCCTGAGTCTGCGAAGCTAAGGTGGGGACTGTCTCCCAGCCGCACTATCACAGGACAGGCAGGCTCTCTGGAGATTAGCTAAAGTTGGTGTCACCCAGTCTTTGCCCTGTGGTGAGCCAGCTTCTAGGTGCCCTGGTGGGACCTCCTCAGGGATGGCCCCTCAGCCTGTAAATGATCCCAGAAACACCCAGCAGCAGGGTGGAGTCAGGTAGTTTTAGTTGAGCTCCTCAACTGCTCTGGGCCTAAGTTTCTTTTGAAAAAGAAACCTGGCAACCATCATAGCTACCTTATAGCATTTTGGGAGTTAACTGCCTAACACAGAGCCTGGCTCAAAATGTGCTTTCTTTCCTTTCCTGACTCCAGCTTCTGCCTAAATCCCTCAGCAGAGAAGAAAAAGCCTCAACAGATCTCAGAAAATGCTCTTGATTACCAGAACCCTAGGTCCTGTGGCACTAACACTGTGAATGGGGGGAGCACTAGAGATCTCTCTGGGACTCGTCCACTCCCCTTGATGTTTTGGTTGTTTCTCTCATCAGGTTTACACCATCTTTTTTGCGTTTGGGAGCCTGGAACGTGGCAATGTTCGTGACCTACGAGCAGCTGAAGCGGGCCTTGATGAACGTCCAGATGCTACGGGAATCCCCATTCTGAATACGGCAGGGCCACTCGGTACTTAACCGGAACAAAACCAGTTAAGACTTTACTAAAGCAGTGGGTCCATGCACACACAAACCCACACATGTTTACAGAACTGTTTACTTGCTGCTGAGTCAAGAAATAGAGGTGGAGGAAGGATTCTGGTCTTCAGTGCTTTGTCTTAAGAAAACAGTTGTTTTGCACTGACAAGATGTAAAATAAATTATATTAATTTGGGGGGACCCATTAAGTTGGATGCCTAATATTTAGGCAAGAGAAAATAAACCAAAACATCCATGTGGATAAAACAGAAGTTTGCAAACTACGTCCTCTAAAAAAAAAAAAATCTGATTAGATGATGAACTGTAGACAGGAAGGACTGCAAGCATGGGACGGGAGTGACACACGGTACTTGGAAATCAGCTAAGGAATTTGGAGGGACGCTGCCAAAGCAACTTAGCTGAGACTGCTGCCTTCAGTTAACCGTGGATCATCAGCCACACGTGTTAACGTGTCTGCCATTTAGAAGCCATTGGGATTCTAGAAAATATGAGAAAGAGAGAGAGAGAGAGACTGACACACACAGAGAGAGAGAGAGAGAGAGAGAGAAAGAGAACCTGGATCCTGTGCCAAAGGAAAACTGCTGGGCCAGCAGGAGGCTGAGATTCGTAACTGCTCTCTGAGGACACTGGAAAAGGAAGAGGGTAGACTCCACCTTCTTCCCTGTAAAACGGCAGTGATAATCCCTTCCCTCCGATCTCACCAGGGATGTTATGAGGATCAAGTGACAAGGTAGACATGAAAGCCCTTTATAAAAGCAAAAGCTTTTATATTTACAAGTATAAATATAAGGATGAGACCTTGGGAGAGATTTCCTCAGGACAGTGAGGAAGTTCCAGGGAAGTTTTTGAAAGGTTGAAAGGTTGTCTAGAGGCTAGACCAAAGGAACGAGAGGCTGGGGGGCCAGGGGTGACAGAGGATGACATGCAGTCCCCGAAGCCCCACTCCCATGCAGCCCTCGCTTCCCAGCTGGACTGTGAGACACCCCAAAGGGTGCCAGGCTTGGGGGAAAAGGGGTAGATGTCAGGCTGACAGCCTAAAGTAGCAGAACTCAAGAGTATTTTTGAAAATCATTATAATTCACTAAAGGGTGTGGGAATGAGAACAGCTATTTCTTTTTGCCTCCTCTTTCTTGGACAGAATGCCCCTTTCTCCCCAGGTTTCCTGTTTGTCAGGACTAGGCCTTTGGCCCCACATGCCCCCGCTGCCTTCTGCCTTCCCCAGGCTGGTTGCTAGGCCTTTTAGGGCTTTGGCTCCTCCATCTGTAGGTAAAATGCCGGCTTGAACCAGAGGACCTCCTTCTGAAGTTCACTGGAGCTCTTTCAGGTTGATAATGCAGACCCGGCATATCGGTCTTTTTCTGCTTCTTAGCAGCCTCTGTGGCTCTGATAACAGAACTGGGTTCAAATGTCCCCTCCCCCCACCTCACTAGCTACCTAACCACTGGGCCTCCTTGTACCCCAGTGTCCCAGCAGAGAAGTGGAAGTAACAATCCCCCACCTGCAGAAGTGCTCAGCAACATCATCCCTCCCTCTCCACTCTGACCCCCCTGCATCCTGGGAAAAAGCAAATGTCCACTCGCCCTCAGCACTTTCCTAAATTTAAAGTATAATTTGAGATTATCAACATATACAAACTGGCAAGTCCAAACAAAAGCAAAAAAAATAAAAATGATTTTTATTTAATGTCTCGTTTGACTTTCAAATAAAACTATATTTAAATGTTCTCTTTCTTCTGACTTGACTGTCATGTGCAGAGCATTCTTAAACCCCAGGTCTCAGTTTGTAAATTCCTAGAGGCCAGGAACTATGTCTTCCATGAATTTCTATATAGCTATATTAACACATCCTCTGCCCAGAGCAAACTATTCAGATATTCAGATGGTGATGCCAAAAGCGAGAGAGGATCAGTTCTACTAAGAGGTATTTTGATTGGGATCAGCACCCTAGTGACCTCTGAGTCCAGACTCTTGGAGAAAGAAACACAAGATTAGTGGGAGATCTCCTACAGTTTCCCGGGCAAAATATTAGATCTCTTTCCCCACTTCTTAAAAGCAGAGGTTGAAACAAATGACCCTAACGCTCTAAAATTTGGTGATTGTAAGGACCGAGACAGCTTCCTCTAAATCACAGCATGCATGCCCTTCCTAGTCCTGACTCCCAGTCTCTGCACCAGGAAGTCACAGATGGGATCTCTCAGATCACAATCTGAGGTCCACACAGGGAAGCCGGCTTCTTAGCTCTGTGCAGCCATTCTCCACTGCACACCTACTCCATCAAGTCATTAAAAGGAAATCTATGGGCACATGCACCCCAATGTTTATAGCAGCACTATCAACAAGAGCCAAAGTGTGGAAAGAGCCCAAATGTTCATCGACAGATGAATGGATAAAGAAGATGTGGTATGTATATATAATGGAGTATTACTCGGGAATCAAAAAGAATAAAATCTTGTCATTTGCAACTACATGGATGGAACTAGAGGGTATTATGCTAAACGAAATTAGTCAGTCAGAGAAAGACAACTATCATATGACTTCACTCTTATGAGGACATTAAGATACAAAACAGATGAACATAAGGGAAGGGAAGCAAAAATAATATAAAAACAGGGAGGGGGACAAAACATAAGAGACTCTTAAATACAGAGAACAAACAGGGTTGCTGGGGGGTTGTGGGAGGGGGGATGGGCTAAGTAGGGAAGAGGCATTAAGGAATCTACTCCTGAAATCACTGCTGCACTATATGCTAACTAACTTGGATGTAAATTTAAAAAAATAAATTTAAAACAAACAAATGAACAGGGAAAAAAAGGAAATCTGCCTTTTCTCAAACTCTTCAGGCAAAAATGAGATAGTTTGGGCCTCAACTCAGTCACATTAATGACATAATGGGTAACTGACTTCACATAAATCTTGTAAGTAAAGGTTATATTTTTTAAAGGAATATTTTATTCAGAAGGAACTAATGTTAAGTAAGGAAATACAATTATATCTCTATGGATGAGTTAATTCACGTCAGGATGCTTTGAAAACTGCTGAATGCTATATAAAGGACAACCTTCATTGTACATACAGTATAAGCCACATATTGTACTAGGGGCTGAGATAAATAAGGCCAATTCAACCTCCAAGGAGCTCACTGAGGTGGAGGATGGTGGGGCAAGACAAATAAGCCATACGGAGTGATAAAAGCCACACTAGAGATATACATAAGGCACCAAAGAGCAGGGACACAGATTAGGGACAGCTGACCTGGTTTGGGGTCCAGGAGGCTTCTTGCAGGAAGACACCTAAAGGACAAATAGGAATTATCTAAGGAAAAGAGGGTGGGTAAAAGTCATTCTAGGCAGAGGAAATGGCTTCTGCTAAGGCCCAGAAACAAGGCAAGAACGAGGGCATCCAAGTTTTTCCAGTTGTCAGTATGACTGGGCCGCAGTCCTAAACAGAAGCAATGAGAGAGATGGGGATGAAGAAGAAAACAGGGACCTTGAAATGCTGTAGAAACTACATGCTATGGACTGAATGTTTGTGTCTCCCCCCAGAATTCATAGGTAGAAGATGAGGTCATGAGGGAGGGAACCCCATGATGGGATTAGTGTCCTCATAAGAGGAGGAAGAGAGACCAGAGCTCTCTATCTGTCTACCATGTGTAGACAAGGTGAGAAGGCTATCTTCAAGTCAGGAAGAGGGGCCTCACTAGGGAACCCGATTGGCTAGCACCCTGATCGTGGACTTGCCAGCCTCCAGAACAATGAGAAATAAATCCCTGTTCTTTAAGCCGCCAATCTATGGTACTTCGTTACAGAAGCCAGAGCTGACTAAGACACCACATTAAGGAGTCTGGAGTAACTGGGTAATGTGGAGCCACTGGAGTGTTTCAAGGAGGGAATGACTAGCTGCACTGTGGCGAATGAATTAACGGAGTGGCTTCCAGTAAGATGAGGCTGTTGTTGAAACCCAGGCAAGGGTACTAAAAGTGAGAGTTGAGTGAACAGAATGGTAATAAAATCAATAGTCCTTGGAAAGATTCAATCTGGACACAGTAGTAAGAAAAGAGAGGAGGATACATGTTTTAAACAACATAGAAATGTCCTCAGTAATATTCCAAGCAAGTTATTTTCTGGCCCCTGAACCAAATCGCTTGGGTATTAGCAGCCTCACCATTTCCAGCTCTGCCTAGGAGAGAGCTTTCTGATAATGAACCAAAGGCGCAGATCTTGTGCCATTTATTGCTTTGCCCACTTCTGTTATCTCTTAGATGTATGTTGGGTCTGACATGGGAAACTTAGGTGCCCCTCTGATAGAGTCCCACAGCCCTGGTTACACTGTGTTTACCTGCCTGGCAGTCCCATGAGCCTGTAAATTCTTTGCAGGCATGCATGGGGTCATGTTTACAATTGCATCTCTCATCCTTTGCACAGTGCCTAGGACATCGCAAAATGGGTTTATAAATGAATTCTTAGTTAATTTTTAAAAATATACATAATATAAAATTTACCATCTTAAACATTTTTAAATGTACAGTTCAGTGGTATGAAGTATATTCACACTGCTGTGCAATCATCCATCCGCAAAAGTCATTTTTCATCTTGCAAAACTGAAACTGTATTCCTACGAAATAACTCCCCATTTCCCCCTCCCCCCCAGCTCCCTGTAACCATCATCCTACTCTTTTTAATGTTTATTTGTGTATTTTGAGGGGGAGGGGAAGAGAGAGAGATATAAAGAATCCCAAGTAGGCTCCATGCTCAGCGCAAAGCCCAACATGTGTGCAAGATCATGACCAAGCCAGAATCAAGAGTCGCATGCTCAACTGACTGAGCCACCCAGGCACCCCCATCATCCTACTTTCTATTTCTATGAATCTGACTACTCCAGGTACTTCACACAGTCACATCATATTTATATTTTTGTGACTGACTTATTTCACTCAGCACAATGTCCTCAAGGTTCATCCTTGCTGTACATGTGTCAGAATTTCCTTCCTTTTAAAGACTGAATAATATTCCATTGTATATGTATACCATGTTTTGTTTATCCATTCACCTGTCCATGGACACTCAGGTTGCTTCTACCTTTTGGCTATTGTGAATAATGCAACCTGCATATATAATATCTCTTCAAGACCCTGTTTTCCATTCTTTCATGTATATACCCAGAAGCAGAACTGCTGGATCATAGGGCCACTCTATTTTTAATTTTTTGAAGAATAATCATACTGTCTTCCACAGTAGCTGTATTCTACATTTCCCACCAACAGTGCACAATGGTTCCAATTTTTCCACATTCTTACCAACATTTATTTTCCTTTTTGTTTTTTATCATAACCATCCTAATGGATGTGAGGTAGTATCACACTGCGGTTTTGATTTGCATTTCCTTAATGATTAGTGGTGTGGAGCATTGTTTCACGTGCTTGTTGGCCATCTGTATGTCTTGTTTGGAGAAATGTCTATTCAAGCCCTTTGCCCAATTAGAATTGGGTTGTTATTTTTGTTATGGAGTTTTAGGAGTTCTCTGTCTATTCTGGGTATCAATCCCTTACCAGATAATGTGATTTGCAAATATCTTCTCCCATTTTGTAGGTTGCCCTTTACTCTGTTGATTGTGTCCTTCAAAGCACAAAAGTTTTTAATTTTCATGAGCTCCAATTTGTCTATGTTCTCTTTCGCCGCCTATACATTTGGTGTCTTATCCAAGAAATCACTGCAAAATCTAATGTTGTGAAGCTTTTTCCTTGTGTTTTTTTCTAAGAGTTGTATAGTATTAGCCCTTACATTTAGGTCTTTGATACATTTTGAGTTAATTTTTGTATATGGTATTAGGTAAGTGCCCAAGCTCATTCTAAAGTGAATGATTTTTTAAAAGATCAAGAAAACTCCTTCCTAAAATATAGCTTTGCTGTTAGGAACCCAAAACACTGAATGATCAATTTTTACAGGGGTGGAAAGCTCTTGAGTATATGTGTATGCATGTGAAGTCATGTAAATGGAATGAATATTGACCTCATAACAAAAACCAAAGCTAGAATCCCAGTTGTGATACTTAGTAGCTATGAGACATAGGTCAAATTCATGGTCTTTCTAAGCCTCAGTTTCTTTATTTATGAAAGATGAGAAATGATTTGGCAGAGAGCAAAAGTCTATAGCTTTGTCAGCTAAAAGTGGCAAACTTTGTAGGAAACAAACTGGATTCCCCATGCATTGTTGGTGAGACTGTACTACGGTACAGCCATTTTAGAAAATTTTGAGTTTCTTAAAATGTCAAATATAAACCTACCATATGATCCAACTGTCCTACTCTTAGGTACTTACGCAAGAGAAATGAAAGCATATGTCCACAAAGACTTCTACATGAATGTCTGTAACATATTATTCGTAATAGCAAAACACTGTAAATAGCCCAAATGCCTACCAATAGAAAGGACACAACATTCATTATCACTATAATAGAATAATTCTCAGCAGTAACAGGGGAACAAACTACTGGTACACATATCAACATGGATGAGTCTCAGAAAACATCATGTTAAATAAAGAAACTAGACACCAAAGATTACAACCCATTTATATGAAAATTTTAAAGCCTATTTATTTATTTTGAGTGAGAGAGTGGGAGGTGGGGGGAGAGAGAGACAGCGCGCAAGTGAGCATGAGTAGGGGAAGGGCAGAGAGCTGGAGAGAGAGAATCCCAAGCAGGGTCTGTGCTGTCAGCACAGAGCCCCATGTGGGGTTCAGTCTCATGAACCATGGGATCATGACCTGAGCCAAAACCAAGAGTCAGATGATTAACTGACTGAGCCACCCAGGTGCTCCATTTATATGAAAATTTTAGAAAATTGGGGCACCTGGCTAGCTCAGTCAGTAGAGCATGCAACTCTTAATCTCAGGGTTGTAAAATTCAAGCCTCATATTGGGTGTAGAGATTATTTAAAAATAAATCCTTTCTAAAAACAAATTTACAAAATGCAAAACTGTAGCAACAGAAAGATCAGTGGTTATGTAGGGCTGAAGATGAGAGAAGGAAATGACTACAAATAGACCAACAGAACTTCTGGGGGTGATGAACTGTAGTAATTGTACAACTGTATAAATTTACTAGTAATCAATAAAACTGTATATTTAGCAATAGGTGAATTATACGGTATTTAAGTTGCACCTCAATAAGGCTGCAGGGGAAAAGGTTATGCCCTAATTCACAGCAGTAGTATTGTAATAGACAAAAACCAGAAACAACATAAATGCCCATGAACAGTAGAATGGATAAGTTGGATATATTCATATGATGGAATACTATAAAGTAATGAGAATTAAAGAACCACAGTTTCACGTACCTTGGATGAATCTCACAAACATGATATTGAGTAAAAGACACATAATAGTATATAATGTATAATTCCATTTACGTGATGTTTAAAAACAGACAAAACAAATATTTGAAATATGTAGAAATCAAGATAGTAGTGGGGCACCTGGGTGTCTCAGTCAGTTAAGCATCTGACTCCTGATATTGGATCAGGTCTTGATCTCAGGGTTGTGGGTTCGAATCCTGTGTTGGGCTCAGAACTGGGCACGAAGCCTACTTAAATAAATAAATAAACAAACAGGGGCGCCTGGGTGGCTCAGTCCGTTAAGCATCCGACTTCGGCTCAGGTCATGATCTCCCAGTTCGTGGGTCTGAGCCTCGGGTCAGGCTCTGTGCTGACAGCTCAGAGCCTGGAGCCTGCTTCCGATTCCGTGTCTCCCTCCCTCTCTGATCCTCCCCTGCTCGTGCTGTCTCTCTCTGTTTCTCAAAAATAAAAAACATAAAAAATAAAAATAAAATAAATAAATAAATAAATCAAGACAGTGGTCATTCTTTGGGTGAACAGAGATAGTGAGCTGTTAATAATGTTTCTTTTTTTCATTTTAATTTTATTCTTTTCAGCTTTACTGAGGTATCATTGACAAATAATATTGTTTCTTGAAATGTGTGCTCATTATATAGGGATATTCACTTTTTGAAAGTTTATCATGCTGTACACTTATGGTTTGTGCACTGTTTTATATGTATGTTATACTTCAATAAAAAGTTTACTTTAAAAGTGCACTTAATTTGAAAAAGAGCCCACTGGTGATCTCTGAGAAGTGTGTGGGCAGGTGCACCTCTATGTGTCTGTATATCTGTGTGTGTGTGTGTGTGTGTGTGTGTCTGTATATCTGTGTGTGTGTGTGTGTGTGTGTGTGTGTGTGTGTGTAGGGGTGATGGGATGAGCTGGTCAGGCAAAGATCAGAGGAACTGTTCCAGGATAAGGAAACAAGCCCTATGGGGATGGGTTTGGCGTGCTGAGAGAATGGAAAGAAGGCTGCGTGTATGGCTGGCATAAAGTGAATGAGATGAATGTGAGATCATTCCTTTATTCATTCAGCAAATATGTAAGAGTTGTGCCAGAGGCTGAGAGGTCTGAGGACAGCCAATTATTTGGAAAGTGAGGCAGAGAAAGGAAGGAGGAGGGAAAAGCCACTGTAGAAGAAAGTCCTGAGGGTTCCTTTCAATTTACACACACAAACACACACACACACACACACACACACACACACAGGGTAGAAGAAAGGAAAAATTGAAGATGAGAGAAACAGATTAGAAACAAGGTCCTGGAGAAAACAGTAGAGGACAGAATAATGAGGATAGGTGAGACGGATCACTCTGGAAAGGATATGGGAAAGCTAGAAGTAAAAGTCATAAAGACAGACATTTTGAAATGGAGAGAAGCAAAATTAACACACTTCCCATCTTTTCAGTAAAATTTGAGGAATAGTCACATACGGGAGTGCGTTAGGGCTTGGAGAGTTATTTATTAAAAAGAGATCTTAAAAGCTCTTTTTTTCCCCTTAAAATATAATTTAATAAAGAAACTGGGTCCTTGGGGAGCTCGGGTGGCTCAGTCTGTTAAGCCTCCGACTTCGGCTCAGGTTATGAACTCGAGGTTCATGAATTCGAGCCCCGCATCCGGCTCTGTGCTGACAGCTCAGAGCCTGGGGCCTTGCTTCAGATTCTGTGTCTCCTTCTCTCTCTCTGTTCCTTCCCTGCTTGCACTCTGTCTCTCACTCTCTCTCAAAAACAAATAAACATTAAAAAAAAAAAGAAAGAAAAGAGAAGAAAAGAAAACAAACTGGATCCTCTGATGCGCTCCTGACACTGTTCTCCGTTCTCTGCCAAGCTGAGCTGTCTGGAGCCCTCACCATGGGGCAGCCCAGGGAATTCCAAAGTGTACGGTACCAGGCTTCTGGTAGGCTCCCCCAAGCTGTCCCAGGGACTGTCACACCATAGACAGAGAGCTCCATATAAGGCATATTGCCCACAGAGCAAGCCACTAGCCGATATGTGACAGGGTCTTTAAAATTCAGAGAGAAAATATGCAAAGTAAGTTGTCCTCTACACATCTACCATCAATTATGATACAGAAGTAAAGCATAAACATGTCAAGACGAATGAAGGCAAACACTTTGAGGAGCTATTATACTCTAGATTGTTTCATGCTGTACCTTTACCATTTATTGGATATTTGGGGCCTGAGATAATACCATTTTTGCATTATGCTGAGATGACGGAGGACATTTTGAAAACTGAGAATTATGCTTCATTGTCCAGTTGTCCAGGGCTGACTGTCTACAGTTTCTTGGCATTAAAAGACAGTAGTACATTGATATTATGAATCATTATGGATCATCAAATTTTTTCTTTTTGAAATTTGGAGGAAAGGTCACATCTTCTACCAGTAAAGACAGTAGAAAATCCCAGAGAAATATGGTAGGTAGAATAAACTGGTCAGATCACAAAAATGACATAAAAATATGCATTTTGTCTGAGAAATATACTACTGTGAAGATCACTGATTCATGTCCTCAACTCTCTGGATCACTAGATTATAACGTGGAACATAGTTTCTATAACAAAGGATTTATTTCTTTGAATGTGTCGATCTCTGAGGACAATTTCATTCTCTTGAAGGTTTTGTAATGAAGGAGTGCCAGTTGATCAGGTGATTACTTTGAAACTATATATTATCTTTCAATAGATAAGCATACTAAGGTTGCTGAGCTTGCAGAGGTCCTTGAGAGACTTATCAGTGGTTAAGAATGATATTGCTGATTGGGCTTTGCATGTAAGAGACCAGTAATACATTTGGATCAACTTCACTCAACATGGTGGAATGTGCCCTCTGTAAACAAACTTAAAAGTAGTTTACATTCACAAAAGATATTCCTATCATGGCATGGTGAAGAAAGTGGGAGTCCTGAACAAGAAGCTGTGTCAGCTCTAATACTGACACTAGATCCAGCTGACACTGCCAGTATAAGCAGTTTGGGTCTGCCTACAGGATACACAAAGATATTGTTTTCCTATTTGACTCAACTCTTGCCTTTTTAACGATGAGAAATCTTTCACCTAAAGTTGCCAAACTCGCACGTGAGTCTCTGGACAGCTTCCTTGACAGAATTAGGAAAGATTCAAAACACTTAGGAAAGAAAAGTACAGACTACAGAGATATTTTGAGCAAGCACTTAAAGAAACACAATACTGTCTCTGCATCATCAACCCAATTATGGTTTTCTTCTGAATCTCTTACACTGTAAAAGCCTTCCTGACTCGAACTCTACAACTTGAAGCAGAGTTCTACACAAAAATTATAAACTGCTTGTTTCCACAGCTTCTTTCACTGATAGATCTACCCATTGGCAGTGGTATTGCTAGGCATTTTATTGTGTTTTTTTTTTAATGTTTATTTTTGAGAGAGAGAGAGAGTGAGAGAGTGGGCAGGGGAGGGGCAGAGAGAGAGGGAGACAGAGGATCTGAAACAGGCTCCGTGCTGACAACAGAGAGCCCCATGCGGGGCTTGAACTCATAAACCCATGAGATCATGACCTGAGTAAGATAGTGACCTGAGCCAAAGTCAGATGCTTAACTGACGGAGCCACCCGGGAGCCCCCTGTTCAGCATTTTAGATCCATTATCCAGAAGTCACCACCCAGAAGTCAGATACCCATTTCTTTTACTGTCCAAAAGCATAAGACTTCAAAAACTATCATATAGATTTCATGGTTATTATTTTTTTAACTTTATTTATTTATTTTGAGAGAGACAGGGAAAGAGAGCAAGTGGGGGAGGGACAGAGAGAAAGGAGAGACAGAGAATCTCAGGCAGGCTCCACACTGTCAGTGTGGAGTCCGACGCGGGGCTCTAATTCATAAAACTGTGAGAGCATGACCTGAGCCAAAACCAAGAGTCACACACTTAACTGACCGAGGCACCCCGTATTTCATGGTTATTATTAAGCATTAATAATGCCTTGGAGTCCTAATTCTGAAATAATTCCTACTTTAGATATGTTCACAATATTGAACACTGGGATGGGAGAGATCTTTCACATTTGACGAAATAACTACAAGGAGAGTCATGAGTCATGTTAATATAAGTGTCCGTAGAGCACTGCAAATATTAAGGAACAAAATGGGCTCGCAGGGATTTTTGTAGTTATCCCACCATGTTGTATGCTTCTAAACAACCTACAAACAGAAAACTTGGTGATGTTTCTGAGAAGAAAGGAGAACCTGATTTCACTTCCAGCTCAGAGCAAATGAAAGTACAGAATCATTTGAAATGGTCACTGAGGAAGCAACTACAGATTCAACAGCAAAACAGAACTCCGGTGTTGCCACAACAGAAGCCAGCTGGTTTCCTCTTGATCTGTGCTTTGAAATTCCTGTTTAGCTCTGAATAAAATGAGAAAGGTTTTAGGAAAACTGCTACACACAATCTTTGCAGAAAAAAAAAAAAAAGCCTTCAAAAAACCAAACAGAAACCTCCACTCTGGTAGAAAACTATGTCTACATGTCCTTATGTCATTCATTGTCCTACATGTCATTCATTCTGGGAAGGAGCTTTAACACTGGATATTCACACTGAAGCCACATTTTCAAGTTTGCTTTACCATCTTAGGTTGGTATGGAAGTCTCATTTTCTGCAAATAATGCAGTATTTAGAGAAGGCATCTTACCAGAATGGAATAGACGGTCACCTTTCTCAAATCATTTGCAATAATTTGATAACAACATTTGTTATTCACACTTGGTATCTTTTTTCTTTCTTAAAGCTAGCTTCATAGTGCCATTCACTAAAAACCATCCTGCTGATGTAGTATAATTTATACTTAAATGATGTTCAAGGTGATTTGTGGTGTAGTTTGGGAAACATTTAATAGTGTTTGGAATCTTGTTCATTGTAGCACACCCTAATGCAACAAAGTGCTGTTTCAAAAAAATTTTTTTCGACTCCTAAGTTATTTTTTTTAAGTTTTTTAGCAATCAACACTATTTTTTAATCTTGAATCAATCTGCATTGCATTTTATAAGTCTAAGGATAAACTTCATAGGCTTTATGATGACTGTTAACATTTATAAGCAGTCACTATGAATATTGTAATGGTGATTTTATGTATCAGTTTATCAAACATAAATCTTGTTTAATTTTATATTTAACAAAATATGTAACAAAACCTATGCTTTTGGGAATAATGGGAAGAGATTTAACTCTTCCTATGAAAAGACTTCTTGGTATTTAGAGTAAAAAGAGTATAAAACAATAAATATCTAGTATTGAGAAATTTCATGAGGTATTAAGAATTCCTGTGGATTTCTATAAATTATGTATATCAATTGAACTTTGTGGAAGGTATACAAATCAAAGTTATGTACATTTAGCCCTGTTTTATAAGGTCTTAACTCAGACTATAAAGATTCACTGACAGCTCATGAGAAGTTTTGGAAAACATTTTTTTAACCCATTTAGAATTCATTCAAAGTGCATCAAGCAGTCCTTTAAAGGGTGTTAACATGGTCCAATTTGGATTTTGTTTGTTTTGGTTTTTTCTTTTGTGTGTGTGTGTGTGTGTGTGTCAGCATTACTGAAATATAATTAACATACCATACAATTCACCCATTTAAAGGGAAAGTCAACAGTTTTTTAGTATATTCAGAGTTGTGTAACCATCACCACAAATATTTTTAGAACATTTTCATCATCCCAAAACAACCATCCTCTCCTTACCCTTTACCTGTCATGCCCCAGTTCCCTCCATCTCTCCCAGCTCTACGTTCTGCCTCTATAGAGTTGCCTATTCTGACATTTCATACGAGCAGACGCATGCAATACGTGGTCTTTTGTGACATGCTCCTTTGACTTAGCATGGTGTTTTCAAGGTTCATCCATGTTGTAGCATGAATCAGTACTTCATTCCTTTTTATTGCTGACGAAAGGTGCATCTTCTAACTCTTATCAGTGTTTTTATAATTCAACATTTAAAATATAGGGTTTGCTGGGGCACCTGGGTGGTTCAGTTGGTTATGCGACCAGCTCTTGGTTTCTGCTCAGGTTATGATCTCACAGTTCGTGGAATCGACCTCCGAGTTGGGCTCCACGCGCACAGCATGGACCCTGCTTGGGATTCTTTCTCTTCCACTCTCTCTGCCCCTCCCCAACACACTCTCTCAAAATCAATAAACCCACTTAAAAATACATATAGGTTTGTTACTTGCCAGTGAAGATTCAGTAAAGATTTTTTGTTGTCTTTTTTATTTGTTTATTTTAAGAGAGAGCATTGGGGAAGGGCAGAGAGACTGCACACACATGCGCACCCACAAGCAGGGGAGGGGCAGAAATAGAGGGAGAGAAAGACTCCCAAGCAGGCTCCATGCTCTGCACCAGGCCTGAGGCAGGAAGGGGCATGACCTGAGCTGAAGTTTGATACTTAACTGATTGAGCCATCCAGGCACCTCTTGATTTCGTTTTTTAAAATATGCAGCCAGGGGCACCTGGCTGGCTCAGTTGGTGGAACATTTGACTTGATCTTGGGAATGTGAGTTCAAGCACCAAGTTGGGTGTAGAGATTATTTAAAAACAAAATCTTTTAAAAACTGCAATCAGGAGGGGCGCCTGGGTGGCTCAGTCAGTTGAGCGTCTGACTTTGGTCAGGTCATGATCTCACGGTTAGTGGGTTCCAGCCCCAGGTCAGGCTCTGTGCAGACTGCTAGCTCAGAGTATGGAGCCTGCTTCAGATTCTGTGTCTCTTTCTCTCTCTGCTCCTCCCCTGTTCACACTCTGTCTCTCTCTGTCTCTCAAAAAGAAATAAATGTTAAAAAAAAAAAAAAGGGGGGGGAGGCTGGGTGGCTCAGTCAGTTAAGTGTCTGGCTCTTGGTTTCGGTTCGGGTCATGATCTCATGGTTTTGTGAGTTCGATCCCCGCATCAGCCTCCATGCTGACAGGGCTGAGTCTGCTTGAGATTTTCTGTCTCCCTCTCTCTCTGCCCCCTCCCCCATTTCCGCTGTCTCCATTTCTCTCAAAAATAAACTTTAAAAAAATAAAAAGTTAAAATTAAAAAAATTGCAATCAATAAAATACCTAGGAATAAATCTACCCAAAGAGGTGAAAAATCTATACAATTAAAACTATAGAAAGTTTACGAAAGAAATTGAAGAAAACACCAAAAAACTTCTTACTCAACATGTCTTCAGAGGCAAGGGAAACAAAAGCAAAAATGAAGTATTGGGGCCTCAACAAAATAAAAAACTTCTGCACAGTGAAGGAAACAATCAGCAAAATTAAAAGGCAACGGACATAATGGGAGAAGATATTTGTAAATGACATATCAGATAAAGGGTTAGTGTACAAAATCTATAGAGAACTTATCAAACTCAACACCCAAAAAACAAATAACCCAGTGAAGAAATGGGCTAAAGACATGAACAAACACTTCTCCAAAGAAGACATCTAGATAGCCAACAACACATGAAATGATGCTCAACGTCACTCATCATCAGGGAAATACAAATCAAAACCACAATGAGATACCACCTCACACCTGTCAGAATGGCTAACAATTCGGCAACAACAGATGCTGGCGAGGATGCAGAGAAAGAGGATCTCTTTTGCCCTGCTGGTGGGAATGTAAACTGGTGCAGCCACTCTGGAAAACATTGTGGAGATTCCTCAAAAAATTAAAAATAGAACTACCCTATGACCCAGCAATTGCACTACTAGGTATTTATCCAAGGGATACAGGTATGCTGTTTCCAAGGGGCACATGCACCCCAATGTTTACAGCAGTGCTGTCGACAACAGCCAAAGTATAGAAAGAGCCCAAATGTCCATCAACGGATGAATGGATAAAGAAGATGTGATACACACACACACACACACATATACATACAATGGAATATTACTCAGCAATCAAAAAGAATGAAATCTTGACATTTGCAACTACGTGGATGGAACTGGAGGGTATTATGCTAAACGGAATTCGAGAAGACAAATATATGATTTCACTGATGAGGAATTTAAGATACAGAACAGATGAACGTAAGGAAAGGGAAGCAAAAATAATATAAAAACAAAGAGGGGGACATAAGAGACTCTTAAATATGGAGAACAAACAGAGGGTTACTGGAGGGGTTGTGGGAGGGGGGATGGTCTAACTGGGGAAGGGGCATTAAGGAATCTACTCCTGAAATCATTGTTGCGCTATATGCTAACTTGGATGTAAATTTAAAAATGATTTTAAAAAATTAAATTACTAAGCTTCTAAAAAATGCAATCAGATAATTTTGTGTTTATGGAGGGGGGGTAACATAGCCAACCTACTCAATATTTTTAAATTACCAGAGATATTTGAAATGTTTAATATTTTCTCATGTTGGTTTAATTACCTGATGTTTTCAATTTTCTTTGGCATTCTTGTGTCTTTTTCATTTTCAGTGTTTCAAACAGTTTGTATTTAAAATGTTAAAGTTTCAAAACTATGAATACGGTGGATTGTTTTCCGGTATGATATCAACACTGTAAACTTTGTCAATTTGATTATTGGCACATACATTTACAAATAAACTGCAGTATATATGTATCTAATGAAATAGATGTGAAACAAATTTTCAAAATGCCCTTACCTGTATCCAAACAGTCTCTAAGGACATCTTATGACTTGGACAAGATGCTTGCGAAAAATCCACAGATACCGTGTCAGTAGCATTGCTCTAATCTGCTTGACTCCATCCAAAACAAAAAAGAATTTGGAAGCGGGGGGCTTGTTTAGTCTTGTTTTTTCAAACTCGTGTTAAGAGAATTTAACAGGATTTCTTCTTACGAAATCCATGCTGGGTCCTGGTAATCTATCCTTCCTTTTTTAAATGTTCACACATCATCTTTTTTAACAGCCCGTGAATTTTGCCAGGCATGAACAAACATCTCATGGGTATATAGTCTTTGGTCAATTCTTCCCTGTTTTGGCAATCAGGGTGATGCTTTCATTTTGAGGCCATAAGTTCCATCCTGTTCTTTCTGTCTCCTCAAGTTCAGCAGTTTCACCACCAGTCACAGAGCAATCTGGGGATCATTTCATTACAGCAAGACACAGAAGCTTGTGCAAAACCTAGACCAACTAGTGGATGGGAGACTCCACAGTGCCAGAAATAATTCTCGAGCTTGACTTCTCAGTTTCCACTTTGCTCTGCTTCTGCCAGGACCACGTGCTCAGTGTTTTTCTTTCCTGCTATAATTATCCAGTCCCATTCCAGTTATTCTCAGCTGGCATTTCTTGCTTATAGACAATTCAGAAAACAAACACATGGAGGCCGATAAACCAGATTAAATCACAGCTCACCACTTCCCAGCTGTGTGGCGTTACGCAGGTGATTTAACTTCTTAGGGACTGTTTACTCGTCTGTAAAACTAAGGTTATTATCAGCCTCATAGGATTACATGAAATATTCACACTGAATGTGAACACAGTAATTACAGTCACCAAATGTTCATCTCCCCTGATCCTCCCATTTACACTTTTTCAGAAATTTTCAACAGCAGCCCAAACAGCACGCACACAGCCTACTACATGCAGGCCCTTGGCGTGTTGTGATACTAAAAATACAGGAAATAGAAGTTTACAAGTTTTGTCCGACAAGGACAAAAACATAGAAAGAAAGGGAGAGGCCAAGGGCGACCAGAGTCCTATCTCCTACTCCCCAAATGTTATATTTGTCCCAGACACAGGGCACAATTACTGGTTTTTTGCGTGTCTGTTACCCCAACAAGGCTTCTAGCCGCCTGAGGGCGACCCATGTTCAGCTCATCTAAGTCACTTTCTCATCGCCAGGCTGGGCGCGCAGCAGGCCCGGGCCCTGTTCGGCCTTCTCACTCGCGGGGCGCCGGCCCGCGCACCTAGCTGTAAGTGGGGGCGGGAGCGCCACGCTCTGGGCCTCCGTCCCGCCTAGATGGGAAGTCCCCTGGATCCCCTGGGTAAGGCCGGAAGGCGGCTGGAGTAGTCCGGAAGCCCAGCCAGGCCGCGCGGCCGTTGGCGGTTACCCGCCACCTGCCGCTGCACCTCGGATTGGCTCCTTCCTCCGGCAACGCGGCGGCTTTAACCAATCGCCAAGGGTTGCGAGTCCCCGCCCCGCGGGAGCCTCCAGAGGCTGGGGTTCAGTTTGCAGAGTCGGGGGTCGGGGGGGCTGAGCTGGTGAAAAGAGGGAGTACGCTCTCACCCGAGTATCTGGGGCGCTGTTAGAAAGAGCCCTGGCGGGGCACAGGGGGAGCAGGGGCGTTTGTGACCCTGGGAAGCTTCTGCTTCTTTCCGGGCGTCCGCCTTGCCATTCTCACCGAGAGGTTGGCGGAACCGGGATGTGTGAGGCGGAGAGAGAGAGTGATCCTGCGGGGGAACGAAGGGATGGACGCGGGGATCCGCCCGTAATAGGAGTGGAGGAAGGTGGGCACAGAGTTTTAGGCTGGACAGCCCTTGCAGAAAGGCTGTGGCTGGAGGCCCCGCCTCGAAGGCCCCGCCCAGCCCCGCAGGCCCCGCCCCCCGAGACCTAAAGCGCGGCAGCCTCGGCTGACTCTACTGTAAACTCGCCGGACACGTTTTCGGATTGAGTACTGTCTGCGCTTCCTCCACGCGCCCTCCGCCAGCCGACAGACAACAGAGTTGCCCGCACGCTCTTGTTCTCCCTTCGGCCCGGTGAGCCCGGCCCCGGCCCGCCCCAGGCCTGCGCCCCCTAAACCTGCGGCACTCCCGCTACCTTGGCAGCGAGGACCCGCGCCCTTCTCAATTTCTCTCTCCTCCCAGCCTATCTTGAATTTTTCCTCTCTGTCCTCTTTTTCCTTTTCTCCCTTCTTTCACCCTCTTTCTCCCTCCCTTTTGTTCTTTACCTCTCACGTTCAATTGGCTCAATAATTTAAGCTTCCACCCTTCTACTCTCTCCCCTCTGCCAGGATGCCCAGCTCTGCTTTGGGGGGTGGAGGCCTTCGGCGCGACTGCGACGACCAGAATGACCTTCCATTCCCCAGGCTGAGAGGAGGTTTTGAGCAGGGCCCGTTCCCAGCCCCTCTAACCTCCTCACACCTCGTGGCTGGGTCCCAGTCGATTCTCCGCAAGTCTCTGACCTATCATGACCCCCTTACAGCACTCCCACTCACCAGAATCTGCTGACTGTGCTGGGAGGATGCTTCTTCAGAGTACAGAGTGCCACTAAAGCAGAAATCTGGAAGAGTCAATGTGTTTACTAAGAGAGCAGACAGAGGAGGGGGAACTCCTGGGTTCATCTCCCCTCCTCCCCCCGTGTGTGTACTTAATTAGTCCCCAGCTACCCTGGGTGAAATGGACCCTGTTCCTTACTCCTCCCCACCTCCACCCTTAAAGACTGACTGGGCTTGTGTGCCTTGGGCAGGTGGCCCTTTCCTTGCTGGGGTGTGATCCTTTAAGGCATATTTCCTTTCTAAACTCCTCTTTCCCCTCATCCACAGGACACATAGTATGACTGTTAGGTGTTTCGTCTCCCAGCCATTTTCTATGGAAAGCCAAGGGGATCGGGCCATGATAGCCACTGGCAGCTTTGAAGAATGGGATGCCTTTAGAGAAGCTTGATCTTGGAGGCCTCAGCGTGAGACCTTACAAAGCCGGGTAAGAATCCACTCTAAGGGAGGGGTCTTCTGGTGCCTACTAGCACTTTGGTTTGGGGGTGGGGATCAGTGGGACATTAGCAAAAATAACTACCACCACCCCAGTGAAGTTGCTCTTCAGAATTCACAAAGCACTTTCCTTTATCCCTGGTCTCATTCTATCCTTTAAGCTGACCTTGACAAGCCAGGGATGGTGGTCCCCATATTTACAAAGGAAGAAAATGAAGCCTAGATGGGACAGTGATTAGTCCTTGGTCATCCTGGGAGTCAGCAGCAGAGCTAGGACAACTTCCTGAGGTGTGAGTTTTATTTTCTCTTCTTAGTAGGGTCTTTAGCACAAGTGATCGTAGCCCCCATGCTCAACCTCTAAAAAGACCTGACAAACCCAAAGCAACATTCAAAATGGCAACTGAGCCTCTGTGCACTTGTCTTTGAGATGGACAGAGGCTGGGTCTTCTCTGGCCTTCACAACACTGCAACCCAGCTCAAGGTCAGGATAGGATAGACTCACTTTTCATGTCTCTGATGCCCAGAGAAGGGACATTCTTTGCCTGAACCTTCTCAGAACTGTCAAATTGGTATGAGAGAACTTGGGTGTTAGACTTCCTTGTTAAAAGACCAGCCTGTTCCAGTGGCTGAGAAAACAGCAGGAGAGAAATGTTCTGGACACCAGTGCAGAGCAAATTGAATAAGCTTTGGAGGGTGTAGCTGTGGCTCTTACTAACTTCCCTCATCCGTAACATGGAAGTAAGGCAGCCACTTCATAGGGCACGTCTGAAGAGTAAGTGAGCTAAAAGAGTGCTGCAGGCAGCGGGATGGGGAAGGTATGGAACTCATCCTGGAGATAGATATGTCAGAACAGGGAAGCTGGGGAGTCTGGAGCTCCTTCATCAACCCGTTCTGCCATTTGAATGCCAATCTTCACTGAGCCTCATGTGGGCCAGGCTCCAGAGAAACTCCATTAAGGCCAGCCCCCAGCCTATAGTAGATCCGGAGGCAACTGAGTGGTGAGTAGCCTCTGGATTTCCCTGTTGGCCCCAGCCACCTAGAGTGAGAAGCTCAGGAGGAAGAAGTTGTGAGCTGTTTGTTTCCATGGGTCTTTGTGTTCACAACTGACTCGAACCACATCCTCCCTATGCTGGCCAGCATTTTCCTTATGGCCCCAGTGACATGGGCAGCCAATCAGGCTGGGCTCAGAGCAGCTGCTCCTGGTGAAGTGAAGTGAGAGAAGTGAGCTCTGGAGAGAGAGAAGCAGGTCACCCTCCCCCACTGGGGTGCTGGGCTCACTTCCTCCCTGGGCAGCGGAGGCAGCAGAGAAGGGTGTTGTTCAACTCTGAGAACAAAATGGAGCTTTTGGTTTCCTGTGTCTTCGTAGCTCTGACCAGCACTTCCCTAGCCCTGCCCGCCCTGTGGTGACGATGTGGATCGCCTTTGTTGAAGGAGACGAAACTGGCCAGAGAGAGAGACAGTTTTCCCTGCATCACACAGTAGGCCAGGGGGAGAGAGTCCAGTGTCTGTGTACCTACTTTCAGCCCTGAGAGTTGTCCAGGATCCTTCAAGGCCCAGCTAAATATTACCTCTCTCCTGATGGAGTTAGTTGTTCCATCTGCATTTTGAGAGTATGTCCTGCAAGCCCCAAATGCAGCTTGAATCACCTGCCCATCCCCTGTGCCAGACAGTAAGCCCCGTCTAGGGTCGATATTAATAGTCTCCTTCATGAGGGCACTTTTTGGGATGAGCACTGCATTGCAGATCTCATCACCTTTCCTCTGGACACTGCTAAAGTCTGGCTGCAGGTGAGGGGATAAAGTCTGGGGTTCCCAGTGTTGTCTAGTCTACTCTGCCCCAAGACATAGACTCCATTAGGGCCAGTGGGATGTTTGGGACTGTGTCAACTTTGGAGCATAGGGATGGCAGGAGTTGGGGAGGGCAACCTGCCTACCCCTATAGTTATATGGAAACCAACTTGCCAATAAACTATATTAAAAAAAAAAAAAAGTCTCCTGCATCTCAGTGAACCAGTGCCCAGCAAAGCAGTCTTGTTGATAGAATGACTATAGAGAGCCCAAGTTGTGTGGGGCTGGGGAGGAGAATTCAACTGGGCTGGGAAGGGACTGAACTGGTCTTGTCCATTCCTTTTTTTCTAGACTTAGACAACTTCAGACCCATAGGAACCTCTCCTGCTTAAGAAATCCAGGGCATAAGCCTATGAGTTTGTGCCTTTCAGGTCTTGGTCTGACTAAAACCTTTTCCCCACTTCTGCCTGTCTTCCAGACAGATCTGCAGAAGCAGGCATGTGGGTATCATGAGTGAAATCTCTGCACCCAGCAGACAAAAGGATGAGTTAGTGCCCATTTGTCAGCACGAAGATAGCCCTGATCCAGACTCCGTGTAGTAAAAGGGAGGGGGCTCTTCACAAAACGTGTTCTCCTCAGGCAGGAATTGCTTCTCCAGCTCCTACTTGAATACCTCCAGAGCCCACTCCTATTTTCCTTCATGAGGTTGCTCTGGTTCGTGCTTAGGGAGGTGGTGCTGTCAGGGAAGGTAGGGGTGGGGTGGTAAGTAGGGAGGGACTGGGCATGCTGCTGTTAATTGGGCTGTTCTCTCCTTGGCTTAGATTCCGGCAGAGTTCCTCTATCTCGTCTTGTTGCTGACTGAAGGTGCCCCCTTCTCCATCTTTCTCCATCTCCTGGGAGATACCAGGAAATCAGCATTATGGTTGGGTTCAAGACTACAGATATACCCCCTACTGCCACTGTAAAGTTCCTGGGGGCTGGCACAGCTGCCTGCATTGCAGATCTCATCACCTTTCCTCTGGACACCGCTAAAGTCCGGCTGCAGGTGAGGGGATAAAGTCTGGGGTTCCCAGTGTTGTCTAGTCTACTCTGCCCCAAGACATAGACTCCATAAGGGCCAGTGGGATGTTTGGGACTGTGTCAACTTTGGAGCATTAGGGATGGCAGGAGTTGGGGAGGGCAACCTGCCTACCCCTATAACCACCCATGTTGGCCTTGCAGATCCAAGGAGAAAAGCAGGGGCCAGTGCGGGCCGCAGCCAGTGCCCAGTACCGTGGTGTGCTGGGCACCATTCTGACCATGGTGCGCACCGAGGGTCCCCGTAGCCTCTACAACGGGCTGGTTGCCGGCCTGCAGCGCCAGATGAGCTTTGCCTCTGTCCGCATCGGCCTCTACGACTCTGTCAAGCAGTTCTACACCAAGGGTTCTGAGTGTGAGTGTGCAGCCTGGCCATGGGTCCCTTGACCTTTTCTCCTTGGTGATGACCAATCCAATCGCATCATCCTTGATTGATGATTTGCTGCATAGCTCCTTTAGCCTCCAAGATCCCTAGGAGGATCAGAGGAACTGAGAACTAGAAGGGACCTTGATTCTCCTAAAGATTCCTGAGCACCTGGGCTGTGCCAAGCTCTGTGCAGGGCATCATCCCATGACAGTCCCCACCACTACTATGAGAGTAGTTGGTATCATCCCCATGTTACAGATGAAAAGACTGAGCCTTGCTGGGTGGAAAGGACTTGGCCAAGGGCACACAATGGGGAGCCAGAGAACATACCCAGGACTTTTGCCTCCAAGGCTAGCACTCTTCCATTTTACCTCCTCAGCATGCTATACCTACTCTCCATTTTACACATGTGAAAACTGAGAACCCAGATCAAAAGGTTAACTTTTCCCGAGATAACATGGCAGGGAGAAATAGATCTGGCATGCGAACCCAAGTCTTACGAATCCGAGGCCTTAGGAAAGCCACTTCTCACTGAGCCTTGGTTTTCACGTTTGTCAAATGGAAATGATTGTGATTTACCCTGTTGAACTAGGTCTCATTTTGTCCCACTCCTTGCTATGTCCCAGTGCCTAGCAAGTAGTAGACACAGATGGTGTTATTTTCTTTGATGCAAGGAGTTTTTAGAGCAACAGCTTGTCTGGATCCTATTCCCAAAAGGCAAGAGATTACAGTGATGAGGTGGTTTTAGGGAAGAGAGGTAGAAAATTAGTACAATCTCAGCTGGGCACTGACCCCCATGGTTCTCCCACAGATGCCAGCATCGGGAGCCGCCTCTTGGCAGGCAGCACCACAGGGGCCTTGGCTGTGGCTGTGGCCCAGCCCACAGATGTAGTAAAGGTCCGATTCCAGGCTCAGGCCCGGGCTGGAGGTGGCCGGAGATACCAAAGCACTATTGATGCCTACAAGACCATTGCCCGAGAGGAAGGCCTCCGGGGGCTCTGGAAAGGTACGTACCAGGTGTTTCTTCTTCCCCATCTTCCTCCTCCCCTATTCTCTGATCTCACATCAGTATTCTTTCCTCCTGTAGGGACCTCTCCTAATATTGCTCGTAATGCCATTGTCAACTGTGCTGAGCTGGTGACCTACGATCTCATCAAGGATGCCCTTCTGAAAGCCAACCTCATGACAGGTGAGTTAGTGTAAATGGCTCTGGGTCTTGGCCTTCCCCCAACCTAGGATCAGATGTGGGGGTCTGGTTGCCACATCCTTTCATCCTCTTTCCCCTTTGCTTGTGGAGTGAGTTTAGATGTACCATAATGAAGCCAGCTGGGATGAAGCTCCCACTGCTCACTGAGATACTGAGGCTAGGCTCTAGGCAAAATGACTCTTAGGTCCTCAGGAGAGGTCCTAGCTGGCGTCTTTCTCTAAAACTGTAAAACCCCTAAGCTACTTTGATGATCTCTTCCCTTCTGGAATGATGAGTCCTGACTGCCTCTCCTGCTCCGCCTTGGCAGATGACCTCCCTTGTCACTTCACTTCCGCCTTTGGGGCAGGCTTCTGCACCACTGTCATCGCCTCCCCCGTCGATGTGGTCAAGACAAGATATATGAACTCTGCCCTGGGCCAGTATAGCAGCGCTGGCCACTGTGCCCTTACCATGCTCCAGAAGGAGGGTCCCCGAGCCTTCTACAAAGGGTGAGCCTCTGATCCACCCCACCCAATCCCGAGCCTCCTGGCTACCCAGACTTACACACAGGTGGGAGAGAACCAGCTGGAACTGATTAGCAACCAGGTGTCAAACTATTCTGATCCTGGTCTTAGGATTTCACTGACATTCACTCATGTTCGTAACTACTTCCTCCCAGAGTTGTCACTCCTACTTTATGGGTATTAAAATGGAGACTCACAGAGGAGTCTTGCTCACAGCCACATAGCTGGGGGGCTCTGTTCCTGGGCCCTCACAACCTCCTTTGGGACAGAGCAACTGGGTTGGATTGGACACCATGGCCCATTGGGGTGAGTGGGAGGTGAAGTGCCCTCAGGAGTCACCAAGGTGCTTCCTGTGACCTGATTTTTCTTCTTTCTAGGTTCATGCCCTCCTTTCTCCGTTTGGGTTCCTGGAACGTGGTGATGTTTGTCACCTATGAGCAGCTCAAACGGGCTCTCATGGCTGCCTGCACTTCCCGGGAGGCTCCCTTTTGAGTGTCTCCTGCTACTGACCCAAGCACCTCCGGCTTTGGCTCTGGCTCTGGCTCCAGCCAGGCCCTGCTTCCCCTTCCTCTCTCCTCACCCCTTCCTTCCACTCCCTTTCCCACCACTTCTCTTTGCTGTCCCCACATTCTTACCCCCTCTTCCCTACCCCATCTCCTCATTGTCTCCCAGTCCTAGTAGAGTTGACCCCAGTTGACACTGTGGGAGGCCTGGCACTGGCCAGGATCCCAAACCCTCAATCCCTTGAAAAGCTAAGCCCAACTCTTTGTTCTGCCCCCAATCCCAGCCAGTATGTCCCCCATAAAACAGGTTCAACCTTGTGTCTCCTCCCTCTCTCATAGCTGTTACCAGAGGTCTTGGTTCAGTGGGCCCTTTTGGTACCTGGTGGACAGGGGAGGAGCCACCTGACTTAGAAAGGGAGGTCTGACCCATCTTCTGCTTCCAGCATCCAATCGGAACCATGGAGGTCATCGAGTCCATTTCTATTTCCAGACCAGGTCTGGGGCTTAGGTGGCAAGTGAAGGAGCAGCTGCGAGTCACAGCTTCGCTCTCACCAGGCCACTTGAGCTTCCATTCACCCAATGCCGGGTGCTCCAGCGCCTGTCTTTCTAAGCCTCCAGCTGGCCTCAGGCCTATTGATCTGCAAAATTAGTGTGCTTCTGTCTGCCCGACATCTCCTGTGTTCCTTGGAAGATTTAGAGGAACTTGGGAATCTTAGATGCTGTGAACTTCTTTTATTCCATTCTACAAATGGGAAACCTCCTCCCCAAAGTCCCAGACCTCATGAGGACAAGTCAGGCTGCTTCTCATCCTCCACAGTCACACCCTTAGACGGCAGTATTACCACACTGGGTGGGAAACATGAGGCCTCAGCCTGAGGATACTTTCATTTGGAGACTCACCCTCAACCTGGGCTAGAGATCCCAAGGAGGCAGTGCCAAGCCAGGGCTTAGGCTGTACAGGGTGTCAGCCTCCTTGTCCCTGTTCCTACCAGCTGTCCGCAGAGACAGGAAAGCAGATTCTGTATCTGTTTTCAAGGGGTAGGGCCTCTATGAAGTCCCAGAATCCTGATGCATCTCATGTAGAAGCAGGCCCTTAGAATTAAGCCACCCAGGCTCATTGTATAGTTATTAGAGGAAACTGAAGGCTGAAACAGATCATGCAGGCAAGGACACACAGGAAGTCAGCAACTCAACTGGGACTAGGACTCAGGCTCCTCTCCCCCACTGTGCCTCTTCACCCAAGGACCAGAGCTGGAGTCCTTCGGAAAGTCTGTTAGGCAGCTGTGGAGCTAGGCTTAGAGAATGCGACCTCCCTCTTCCCACAGCCTCAAGCGGCTGATGCTACTGCTCCTTTCCATTGGTCAGAGCTGGAGGCTCAGCCCTTCAGTGCTTTGGCAGGGGGTCTGGGATATTAAGAGTCCTGGAGAAGGAAAGAAGGCCCAGGATTCCTCACCTTACTTTATAACATCTGACAAACTGAGCTGGAGTCTCATATTCCCCAAGAGGAATGGGGTTGGATGCCACAAGTTTAGCAAAGGTGAAGGTGGTAGGCAGCCCAGTGGGCCTGTTCTCTGCTGGGCTGCAGGGAGTCAGCATAAATGGAGGACCGACCTGGTCACTGCACTTCATGCACCTTAATTCTCACACTAGTCCTATGAGGCAGGCTACTGTTTTATACCAGAGGAAACGGCCGATTTGTTGGGCATGTCTGTCAGCTGATTCATTCACCAGTCTTATGTCCCAAATACTTGGAAACACAAGTATGGGACCATCAGACTCATCATGGTTCTGGGCATGATCCGGGGACAGTGAGGAGCTGGGGCAGGTGGCAGGAACCATTGGACAACATATCAGTAGCCCTCGGTAACTTAGTAACTAGTCCTCACAGCCTATAAAATGGACATATGACAAGCCCTGCCTTGCCTGCCAGATGAAGTAGCACTGAAGATCACCCAAGGTAATAGAAATTTCACAAAGATCTTTCATCAGGCCTAAGACCACGCTTCCTTCAGAGCCTTGCCATGAGGAAGAGGCTAGAGGCAGGCTTTTCCACTGGCCTAGAGGAGATCTGGGTGCTAGAATTTGCACCCACTTGCTCTCAGCACAGGGCAGCTACCACCACTCTTCCACCCAGGCCGTGCCTCAGGTGGAAGAGTCCACTTCACTCCTCATCTGGTTTCCTGAAGGCCTGCAAGATCAGGGTTGCAATCTTTGCTATAAGAAACAGGCTCAGAGAGGCAAAGTGATTTGCCTAAGGGCATACACCTGAGGTGTATCTGACCCAAGGCCCATAGTTCTTAAGGACTGCACAGGTGCTTCCTAGAACCTTGGTCCAGATCACATGTCTCAAGGTCGGCTCCTGCCGAGTTTTCCCTGACGGTTTCAAAATGGCTGACTGGTGCTACTCAGTCCCCATTTAAGAAAAAACCTTAATGGACACCTGGGTGGCTCAGTCAAGTGTCCCGATTCTCAATCTCAGCTTGGGTCTTGATCTCAGGGTTGTGAGTTCAAGCCCCATGTTCAAGAATGGGGGAATCCAATATGGACAATATGGGGGTCTTTTCTAGTACCTCTGAAGTCGTTCCACAAAAGTGGCCACCTACTCTTATAAGCTTAGACCCATCCTAGTCCAAACCCAGACTCGAAAGAGAGGAGTCTTTGCCCTGGCACAGGAGAGCTGCATGGCACACTGTTGTTGACTGATGGAACGCAGGTCAGGAAAGCAGGTGTGGTCTGAACGGGCCCAGCTGGGCCTGGAGGCCACAGCAGCAGCAATCCTGGAACCCTGAGATCTAAGCAGTGAGTTCACCAAGCACGTTCACCACAATGACTCAGTCCTCATAAGCAGCCTGCAGGAAGCCTATAAACAACATTCAGGAGTGTCACTGGCAGGGCCAGGAGCAGAACCCAGTTCTGTCTCCCACACCATCCTGCCTAGAGGCAGTCCAGGACCCACTGCATAGATGAGAATTAAGGCTGGTGAGGTAGAAACCAAAGCCATTTCCAGCACTGTGTCCTTTGTGTGCTGCCTCTAAGCAGGGTGAATCTGGGAGGTGGCCTTCAAGGTTCTGATGACATCTTTGCCCTGTGTGGCCTTGACAAGTGTTTTCTTCTCTGTGCTTCCTATCTACAATATGACCATATCACACTCCAGAGACTGCCCCTGCTAAAGACTTTGTGTCATCTGAAATCAGAGCAGAGTGGGAGCACACAGGCTCTGAACCCTCAGGGACCTGGCCACCCTCACAAAATATGGACAGGAACCCAGGTTCTAAGCTTCCCGGGCCCTGCCCTTCCCTCTGCTCCACAAGAAGGGATATTTGAGGCTCCCCTCCCTCCAACTCAGTCTCCTGGGTGCAATTGGAGGATAGGAAATCTTTATTGTGTCAGTTTAAAAGTCCCAGGCCGTCCCCCTCACGTCACACCTGTGCTGTGGGCTGGCTCACCTGCACATCCTAGGACAGGAATGGAATAAGGCCCAGCTAGCCTTCTCCCCTGCTCCAGCCCTCAGCTCACCAGTTATGTCAGCAATGCCTGGCGCAGCATATGCTTCTTCTGGGGTGTGAGGTGGGTGGGGAACTGGATGTCGAAGAAGATGAAGAGATCCCCCTTCTTAGTGGGGTCCTCAGGCAGTGGCATCCCCTCACCTGGCACCTTCTTGAAGTACTTGGGACTGAGACAGGGGAGGATGAAAGAAGGGAAATGAGAGGGCCCCCAAAGCTGCACTCTGACAGATCCCATGCTGCCCATGCTCACACAACCTCAGGCTTGGGGCAGTCAGTCCAGCTTCCACCAGGTGGCTCTTTTCAGCCAGAACCGGGTGGGAGGGGAGGAAAGACCAGCTTGTGCAGACAGCCTGCTCCCTGACAACCACCTATGCTGAGGGTTCCAGGAATAGAGGTTCCAGCCTGGGTTGGGAAGGGTGCTGGGCTGCTGAGTAAAGCTTCCCTTATGGAAGTCCTTTCCTGTAAAGGACTTGAGGGATACAACTCAGGACACTAATGAGAGATTTGGGAGGAGGGAGGCAACAAAGATCATCTCTGCAATCTTTGGGCTCTGAGGAGCCTCATGTAAGTTAGAAAAAGGCACTCCATTTACCAGGTGAATACAGCTTGGCCAGAGTTGGGGCTGGATTTCAGTCCTTTCTGGTGAGGACTGAACTGCCCCAGGCTGACCTGTCTGCACTATGCTCAGGCCCAGGCCAGCCCTTCTACCTACTGGGGCCCAAGCAGACGCACTCACTGAACAATGTCGTTGATGGGGATGTTGAGCAGACGATCATCCAAGGTCTTCACCTCCACGGTGCAGCAGGTCAGTGCCTAGGGGACATCAGGGCCACAGGTGGGAGTAGGAGAGGTCACCATGGTCATTCTGTTTAGAAGGCATTTTATGAACTTATTCAGTGCCAGGCCCTGAGCCCAGCCTCAAGCAGACAAATGGATGTTCAGGGACTAACAGGGGAGTGAGCCAGGCAACTGTCTGCCCTCAGGAGCTCACGGTCTGGTAGGTTAAACTGATGATGATAGAGGGAAGTAAAGGGGTCTGCGGGAGCCAAGGAGAGGTCCCCAAATCATTGTGGAGTGGGACAGGAGGGCTACGCAGTGGTGGTAGCAGCTGATGAGGGTGAAGAGGAGCCTGCCAGTCAGACAAGGTGGATATAAAGCATTCCACACAGAGGGCCCAGCATAAACAAGAGAATGGAGGTGTGACAATGCTCCCACTGGACAGGAGCTCCAAGGGGCATGATGGTTGGAGTGCAGGGGATGAGATCAGCAGAGGCAGAGTGTGGAAGGCCTTGAACGCCATGTGAAGATGCTTCAACAGGCATGTAGCACAGTCAGATGAGCATGGGGAAGAGCCTAAAGGAGATAGGAAAGGAGGCA
This sequence comes from Cryptoprocta ferox, assembly GCA_028646485.1. Lineage (NCBI taxonomy): Eukaryota > Metazoa > Chordata > Mammalia > Carnivora > Eupleridae > Cryptoprocta > Cryptoprocta ferox. Next base: position 53,266,960 of record CM053575.1, on the reverse strand, counting down.
GGAGAGCCACCAAAGGAAAGCGGCTGCTGTGCAGACCCAGGTGCTCAGACTCAGACGGTGGGAATGAACAGAAGTGGACAAGGTGGTGGAACTGACAGAGTGACTGCCTGCAGGTGGGGTGGGGGAGGGGAGGCAAAGTCTAGGCTGGTTCTGTTTCTTGCTTGGATTGTGAGGACATGGAGGGGCCCCGAAGATAGCCACAAAGGTTCTATATGCACTCCTCATGTTCTGAATGCGCCATATGCACTGGGGGGAGTGCAGAGTGAGGCCTGCTTGCTCACTCTCATCTGCCCATGTCCACTCCTCCACTTTGCCTACTCACCTTGCCCAAGGGAATGGGGTTCACAAAAAGGAGGTTGTCGTTCTCCCTGCGGAAGCGAGGGTGTAGCTTTTCCTTTACAATGAAGATGATGTCGGCTGGGATAATGTTGGGGCCCTGGGCAGAGGAGGCCAAGGGGTGACAAGGACTAATTGGCTGTGTGACATTGCCCATTTTCCTGCCTCTACTGGTCTCGTGTCTTCTTCGGAACAATGAAGAGATTAAACTAGGTTTTCTGGAAGGACCTTTTCAGTTTGACTCGATAGCCCCTCCTCTGAAAAGCCTACTCCAATGAATCCAGCCCCCCCCCCCCATTACTTATCCTCTACTGAGCATACCAACAGGATTCACTCAGGTGGAGAGGGACAGAGCCTTCCCCAGTGGGTGGACAAAATGCTGAGCTGCAAGTTTTGAAAACAACTTTTTATATGCCTCTGTCCTGACAAGCTTCATTAAGTCACCAAAACTCTCCTAAGGTCTCTTCTGGGCACTGGGGACAGAGGAGTCAAACTGGTCCCTCCCAGCAAGGAGCTCCCAGTCCAGTGGGGGGAACAGACACACAGTCCTCAGCATGCTGAGGTGGGAGATCAGAGGTGGGAGATCAGAAAGGCCCTGACCCAGGTGGAGAGGTCAGGGGAGGCTGCCCAGAGCCAGAGAATTAGAGCTGGGTCCTGAAGGAGGTGTTTTGGAAGTAGATGTTTCACAGGTGAGAAAGGGAGCAAGAAGTATGGGCAGAGGAATTAATCTCTCTTGGCTCTGAAAATGCCATCACTCTGCCTCTTTTCAGACCTAAGGATACAGCAAGCCTTGAAGAATAATTTTATATTTTTATTTAAATAATTATAATGAAGATATTAAATAGTATTAAAATTATTATTAATAAGTGGTTTCTGAATAGCTCCTATAGTTGGGCCTTATTCAAGAAGCACTGAAGAAAATCAGGAAGAGCTCTTGTGCTCTTGCCCTGGGCAAATCCATTCCTTCTCTGGGCCTCAGTTTCCTACTCTGCAAAATGGGGGAAAGTCCTGGGCTATCCTCTAACAGAGGCTTTGTGAGGCTCTGTCCCTTGTAAGGGACTTTGGGGATCATCTCACCCACTCTGTAGATTGATCTCCCTACTAGACTGGGGCTCACGGGGCAGAAGAAAGCATTGCCTCCTTCCCCCTCAGTCTTCCCACCACGTGAGTAAGCCCAGGTGACTGATGCTAGGACTGACCCCAGTCAGTTCCCTCCTTCTTACCTGGTCCCCTTCCTTCTCAAAGGTGATCCGTGTGCCCTGCCTCCAACCAGGTTTCACATCAATTGTGAGAATCTTGTCCTTGATGGTAGAGGAGTACCCATCCTCGTTCAGCACCTGCAGCCAGATGGCAGGGGGGAGGTTTGCTCGAGATTCCCAGCTGGCCTTTTCAAACGAGAAAGATGCTACAGGGGTTCTGTGCTCAGGTTCAATCTTGCAGCCAACAGAGAGAAGCTGCCCTGAGCCATTCCCACTCTCACCCCATTCATTGGAACCAAGAACTTATGATTCTAGGATGATGGCATGGGGCTGGGGCCTGAGATGCCAAGCAATTACCATGAGTTGATCAAGCCCCCAACTCCAGGCCTAGAAATCACGTGGCCCTGGCCACTAATAGACCATGCTGAACACATACTCAGTTCCTCTCTCCCAACCCAGTGGCCCTGGCCCTGATGGCCTGGCAGGTCTCTTAATCATGAAGGGAGAAAGACCACAGAGGTCAACATATCTGAGCATTCCTTATTATGTCATCCATCCATTCCCCAATCACATGCCCAGGTGAGTGCCATCTATGGAAAGCATGGCCACAATCGGCATCTCCTCTGCTGGGCAAAGGTGTGAGGAGGCTTTGCTCATGTGCCTAGCATAGGGCTGAGCCATGGGACAGGGTCAACTCAAGGACTAGACTCTGGGGCACTGAAGGTCTTCAATCAAACCTCTTGGGGACTGTCCCCCAGCCCACCCTCCATGTCCACACTGTTTCTTCTTACATGCATGAGGCATGCACACTGATGAAGCCCTGGGGGTATGGTCTGGTAACACCCAGAGGGCAGAATTCACAAGAGACTCATCCCATTCAGAGCCCTGCTTCCCACAGGGATGGGGCTGAACTGAGAAGGGAAAGCCCCTGTCCCAGTTAGGAACACTGCAGAGGGGATTCCTGCACTGGAAAGAATCAGGCTAATGCCCTGATTGTCCCTTCCACATTTCAGATTCTAGAATTCTATGATCCTAGGTCTTCAATTCTGAGACTTCATGATTCTATCAGAGGCCATACCTGAGGTCTCCAGGGAGGGCAAGGAGGAGGTGACTCATAGGATTGGAGGGGATAGGTAGTGGCCCCCAGTAGGAGCAAGCCAAGGACTCACCCTTCGGGAGATCTTAATTTTCTTGGTGCAGCCAAAGAATAAATCTTCCAGGGATAGGTAGAGGTCTCGTTCAACTGGGGGGTCCTGTTTCTTGACCCCTCGGCCTCGGAGACCCCCAAAGTTCAAATCTATCTCACCTCCTTCTTCATCAAAAAACTCTGCAGGAGGTGAGGAGAGGAGAAGAGTAAAAGATACTGTGTCCAGGGACTTGGATACATGAACAGACACCCCTCTACACATACCTCTTTAGTCCCCAAGTGTAATACCCAGCATCCCATTCCTACCTTGCAAACTCAGACTGTTAGGCCAGGCCAAAAAGTTGTCCTAAATTGCAGATCCAATGATTATCACTCCTTGCTACTTCCCACTGCTTTATCATCTGGTTTATATTCCCCCACTTTCCTGACTCCCTTCCCCCTAAATTTGGGGAGATACCTGCCTCAGGATGGAGAGGAGTGTCCTTTGGTGGCAGCTCCTGGTATGCCAGAAATGACTCCCGCTGTTAACTTGCTGCCGGGAGGGTAATAGCATTTCAATCTTCCTACCCTTCCCCATGTTCTACTCTCCCTCACTGTCCAGCCCAGCCCAAGGCCTCTAGAGACCCCAGACTCAAATTTCTATGAAGTCAATAGCTGATAGGGAGGTAGGGAAGGGGTGGTTCCTAATAAATTTGAGAATTCATCAGCATACCCCCAAACTCTTTTTCCCTCAATTTCTTTTCTCCCTGCTCAGCTCTACACCCAAAGCCCTCTTGCGGCCCTGCCCTTCCATCCCAGTGCAAGGAGCCTTTGTCTCTTGAAGTGCCATGCAGTCGTTTGGTTTCAGTTTTTCTGTCTGTGGGATGGGGTAATAATGCCTGAGCTGCCTTCCACCATTAGGATTAAATAATAAGACGATGAAGAGTGGAAACTTGCTGAGAGCTTACTATGTATCAGGTGCTGGTTTCAGCTCTTCACACTATTATCTCATTGGGCAGAGAGGCCACAGAAAATGCTCACAGTCCGGCAGCCCATCTGAACCCAAGACAATTTGACTGTATGCTTATTGCCACGTGTGAGACCCTTTGTAAACTCTGTAGAGTCCGGGGTTGCTATCACAATTAAGATTTTTTTGGTACTCTGCCTCTTATGGTTAGGGCCATGAAGGAACTTCCCAGGCTAAAATGGTATAGTGACTTTAGGTGGGGGAGGGCAGCAGGGCAGAGTCACACTAGGCCCCTCTATGATATAATAGCAAATCAAGAGGCCTGTGAGTGACCTGGTCCCCTCTTGTATCACTGAATTCATTTGTTCACCCAGCACCTATGGTGTACAGGCTGTAGACACCCCAACAGCCAGGTCATAGGAAGGTTTAGTCCCTTGGTCCTGCAGGACACAAGTATCCCCTGGGTGAAGCTCCGTAGCAGTATAGTTTTGGGGCACTGCCCGAGGGCCCCCAAAGCCTGTAAGTGATGCTCCAATAAGCTCTGGTTTGGCTCCTCTGAACTGCTTATTTTCCAAGCACCTGTCCATTGTATGGCATTTTTCAGTCTACAAAGCCCATTTTCATAAACATTGTCTCATTTGCTAATGACGTGTGAAGAATGGACTATTACAGCCACTTAATAGTAAGGAAGTTGAGGTTTCAGAGCAGTGAAGAGATTTGCCCAGAATCACACAGCTCATAAGGGGCAGTGCATGGATTTGAAACAGGCCTGATTCCCAAGTGCCCCGTCTTTTCCAGTCACCCCTGGAGTTTATAAACTCAGCTTCCTCTGGCAGGCAGTTGAAGGAAATGCACAGGGGAGAGGCCTCTGAGGGGGAGAGGCCTCTGAGGGGGAGAGGCAGTGGGCTTTAGCCCACTTCCTATTAACATGCAGAAAAAGGCAGAGAGAACTTTTTAAATGCAGAAAGGCTGTAGTATAGCCAGGGGAAGGGGCTGCAGGGGGTCAGGCAGTGAAAATCTAGACTCTCTGAGTTGCATAACTAGAGTCAGGAAGACAGGTCTGAAGGTTAATTGTCCTTGTAAAATGACCCTGAGCCTCAGAAATCAACTCTTTGCCAGTTTGTCTGGGACCTGGGATTATCCACCCATCCATCCATGTACTCACCTCACACACACCTGTACAATGAAACCTAATGCAGCTATTAAAATGAATAAAGTAGATCTACATATAATATAGTATATAATGAGATAATCTCCAAGACATACTGAGTGGAAAAAAAAACTAGTGTGTATAATATGGTCCCATTTCCTTCATAAAATAAAGGGCTTAGGTAAAGATAAATATATGCTCATAAATGCACAGAAATTTTCTGGAAGGATACATAAACTGTTAACAGTAAGTGGCTGCTTCTGGAGAAGGAATTATTTTGTTAATAATTTTTTTTACCATGCATTATATATATTTTTAAAGTAAACAAAACAAAAGGATTCGAAGAAATCCAGCTGCATCCTTTCCCAGTCAGACAAGTGGGTAGGTGGGGCCTCTTACCACGAAAGGGGTTGTCTCCTCCGAAGAACTCATGGAAAACCTTATCAGGGTTGCCGTGGAAGACGTAACCAGTGGTCCATGGGGTCTGGGATCCAAATTCCAGCGGAATCCCGCCCTTCAGGCCCTCCTCTCCAAACTTGTCATAGATGCTTCTCTTCACGGCTGTGGACATGGTGTCACATTGATGAGGGGGCCAGCGTTGGGGACTAAGATAGCTGCTGGGCCGGGAAGCAGGTGGATACAGGGTAGAGAGGAAGGGGCAAAGCAACCTTTTTTTTTTTTTTAACATTCATTTTTTGAGAGACAGAGAGAGACACAGAGTATGAGTGGGGGAGGGGCAGAGAGAGAGGGAGACACAGAATCCGAAGCGGCATCCTGGCTCTGAGCTGTCAGCACAGCCCGATGCAGGTCTCGAACTCCATAACCGTGAAGTCATGACCTGAGCCAAAGTCAGATGCTTAACTGACTGAGCCACCCAGGTGCCCCAAAAGCAACCTTATTTCTAAAGTGCCTACTGTCTAGCACTCTTTGCAGGGAGACCCTAAAAGTCAGGGGTTTAATTTCATTGTGGGTATATCTAGGTGTGGTCCCATAGGAGAATGGGGAAAGGTGGAGACTTGCTGGGTGGCAGGGGGAAGAGGATTGAAGGAGAGATCTAGAGACTGGGGGCTACTCAGGGCTACTGCCCTAGAATTTGGCTAAACTCATTATCATAGCCACTGTTTTATTTATTCTTTATTTTTTAATGTTTATTTTTTATTTTTGAGAGACACACACACAGATGTGAGTGGGGGAGGAGCAGAGAGGGAGACACATAATTGGAAGCAGGCTCCAGGCTCCGAACTTTCAGCACAGAGCCTGACACGGGGCTTGAACTCACAAACCGTGAGATCATGACCTTAGCTGAAGTCGGACATTTAACCGACTAAGCCACCCAGGTACCCCATCATAGCCACTGTTTTATTTGGCATAAATAGAATCCTAGCACCTTGAAATTCTAGAATCTAAGAATTCTAGGGCTGCCAAATTCTAGAGGTTTCAAAAGCCTATAGTCTAAGGACTCTAAAGTCCTGAATACTCAGGACTGGAGAAATCTTAGTGATCTGGCCATTCTTCTGCACAGCATCGGTGATGACAGTCTCCAGGACAAGCCCTCAAGGACACGCATGCAGGTAGTGCCCTGGGGCAGAGGTGCAGGGGAATCACTTTCTGCACTCCTTTGGTTTCAGGAGATTCTTGAATTACCGGCCTCCCTCTGCCCCTTGACAGACATGCTCTCCATGGGGAGGTGGTGCTGGAGCTATTTAGTAATCTGGTAAGAGTAACTGGGCATGCAAGGGATACAGAAGTGCTGATGCATAGGGGCACATGTACCCCAATGTTCGCAGCAGCACTTTCAACAATAGCCAAATCATGGAAAGAACCTAAATGTCCATCAACTGATGAGTGGATTAGGAAGATGTGGTTCATCTATACAATGGAATACTACATGGCAATGAGAAAGAATGAAATCTGGCCATTCGTAGCAAAGTGGATGGACCTCGAGGGTGTCATGCTAAGCGAAATAAGTCAGGCGGAGAAGGACAGATACCATATGTTTGCACTCATAGGTCTAACAGGAGAAACCCAACAGAGGACCATGGGGA
>CM053575.1:53029270-53260037 GCA_028646485.1 Cryptoprocta ferox | reverse complement strand
GGGGTGATGGTCTTGGTGGAGGTCACTTGTGGGGAAGAGCACTGGGTGTTATATGGAAACCAACCTGACAATAAACTATAAAGTTAAAAAAAAAAAAAGAGTAACTGGGCATGCCTTCCTCAGCCTCTCCTTCTTCCCTTGGCAGCAAGCATCTCACGGTGTGCACCCCTGCAGGGGACAAGTGGGGTGTAGGGGGTGTGGGAGACCTGCCTCAGGTCCTGCTCTACTGAGACTGGCTGAGCAGATCATCTTTAACTCAGGGGTTCTCCACATCGCGTCAACTTTAGTTTGTTACTACAGAGAAAGGCAGTTCATCATGCCATTTTTCTTCTAAGTTTGTTCAGGCTCGAGGCAGGGAAAAGGAATGCTTACTACCCAGAGACTTAAGGAATGATCTCAAAATAGAGGTGGGGCAGAGGAGATGCCTGGAGTCACTCACGGTCGCTGAGCACATCATAGGCCTCTGCTATTTGCCTGAATGTCTCTGCTGAGGATGGCTCGTTGGACTTCATCGGGTGGTTCTTAAGTGCCAGTTTCCGGTACCTAGAGGAAGGAAGATTCATACAAGTCATAGCATTTGACATGGGCCTGAGGCGCAGACTGTGGTTCAGAGCTGGCTCTAACGTCTACTGCTTTGATGTTCCCAGCTACAAAATCAAGGCTATGGTGGCCAGGGTGGTGCATTGCACAGATGCCCTTGAACAGAACCCAGTGGGCAGAAAGCGTAGCTGTCTGCCCTGGGTGTCAGTGCCGAGGCTACATTTCCTCAAGCTGCCCCAGCCAGTGCCTAAGCGTGGTGGGGATGTTAGTGCTGGTACATCCCTCTAGGACACAGGACCCCTCCAACACACAACCTCTGCTTCAGGATGTCCATCTATCAGACCAGCTATTTTTCTCTAGACCACTCCACAGCTCTTCCCATCCAGCCATTTCTTCCTGTTCCCCTTTCACAGGTATCAGACCTGCACTGGAGTCTGAAGGTGCTCCCTGCACGTTCTTGCTCCCCCTTCACCCTCACATGTGTTTCCCGCAATACATTTCTTGCACATCTAATCCTGTCTTGATACCTGAACTTAACACACAGGCTTCTTGGGAAGATCAGGTAAAATAAGGTGTCAAAGGACCTGGTACAGAGAGGCACTGGCACCTGTCGGGTCCCTTTACTGCCTCTCACTTCTGTGCTCACTCCTTTTCCTGCTTCTGTATCTACCAATCCCACCACTCTGTGATGCGATGCCTACAGCATCTGAGAATCTGTATCATCAGTGTTCTGAGAGGAAGAGCTGGCATGAACTGGGTGATTTGTGGAGAGTTAAAAAGGGGGCCACTCACCAAAGTGTAGGAGGTAGGGAGGATAACCACACTGGGCAGTGCTGTGGCCCAAGGCCAGGAGCCCTGAGTCACCCTGGCCACCCTGAGCCTATAGGAGTGGGGAGAGATAAGTTAATGAAATCCCACAGGAGCGTGTGTGGATAGGGCCCTTGGCAGGAGTTGTCATATTTAGGTAAGGGACACAGACAACCTGAAGAGCTCTCATAGGAAGGGAGCTGGGAATAAACACCCCAGCCCCACTCTCCTCCTTGCCAAACACCTGCCGTAGGCTCTCTTTAGCTTTCATTAGGAAGTCTGAGGGCCAGGGTGTCTATTGATGCAGTTCAGATGGGCCAGCTTCCAGCACAGACAGCAGGGTGCGGAAAGGTGGGGAGTGGGCCTGAAGGAGCCAAAGGAAGGCATCAGCACAGCCCCGAGTGGCTCAGTACAAATCGGACCCATGTACCCTCAACTGAGTCAGAGTGCACTTCCTCTGCTCTACTCACACCCTGCATGCTGGTGACACCTTCCACTGCTTTTCTTCTCACTCCACACAAGCTCATCTATCCCAAGGCTTTGAGCATTGAGCACCACCCACTCTGCTGACCACTCCCAAATCTCTATCTGAAACCAGGCCACTGAGCTCCAGACCTCGGCATCCAGCTGCCATCTTGGTATCTGCTCTCCAATGTCCCACAGGCCCCACAAACTCAATGAGCCCAGAAAGAAACACATTTTCATTCCCTAAGTTTTTGCCCATTTGCCCAGGCACTACAGCCAAAATGCTGAGCATTATCAACTCTCAAGTTCTTCATCCCCTCTATTCCCAGCCCACCCGTCCGTCACCAGGGCGTGTCAGTTTTTCTTTCTCCCCAGTGTTCTCTTCCTGCCTCTTCATCCCTAAGACTATTGCAGAACCACGGCTTCCTGTTTCCAGTGTTCTCCCTCTCCAGCCTTTTCCATGTGCTGCCACCAGATTGATCTTTTTTAATCCAATGCTTCTGAAATGCCCCCTGGCCAAGTCACTCGGCTGCCCAGATCCCTCCACTGGTTTCCCTTTGACTTTGGCATAAAATCCAAATCTCTAAGATTCAAGCCTCTGCTTCTCTCTATGGCTTTCTCACTCACAGCTGTCCCTCCCCATTCCCATGACCTTTCCTGCCTTTCTGACCAGGCTCCAAACTCCCTATAATGCATTGCTCAGGTCTTTGACATTCTACTCCCTTCACTTGTAACACCCACCCCTCTCCAGAGCCTCCCATCCCCCCCTGGCACATTTTCATTCATCTTTCAACACTCAGCTCCGGGTCAACTCCTCCAGGATGCCTTCCCTGACTGTACTCTCCATTCTAGGTTAGACTCCCCTTCCCGAGTCCCCAGTGCCTTTGATCCCTAAACTTAGCACTTGGCACTCCAGTTGTTTATTGACTGGTTTGTCTCTCCCACTAGCCTGGGTTCTTTGAGTTGCTGTGTCTAGTTCTCTGTGTCCCTGGTGCCTAGCACTGAGTGGCAGTGAGGAAATGAATGACACAAACTGTCCCACAAGGCAGCCCATCTCACTGTGGGACTGCTCTTTTAGGCAACATCTCATCTTACAGAGTGAGATCTGCTGTCCTATGAGTCTGAAGGTACTGATTCAGCCCCTGGGGGCCTTACGGAGACTATCTACATTGTCTACCATCAGAAACTTAAAGACAATTGTCATGACTTCCCTGAGACACTGAAACCAGCCTCAGTAACAAAGGTCAAAGTCAGTTATGGTGAGAACTGCAAGTAAGTTCTATCAATGAGAAAAAGTAAGTAGGTTTGAGAAGAGTTTTATTTTCATATAAACTTGGGTGGTTTTTGTGGAGTTTTTTGTTTCAACTCCACATGAGGAGGGTGGAGAGACAGCGCATGAGGGGGGTACAGAGGGGGAGAGAGAATCTTAAGCAGGCAGAGCCCAACAGGGGGCTCAATCCCACATTCCTGAGATCATCACCAAGCTGAAATCAAGAGTTGGATGCTCAACCAACTGAGCCACCTAGGCACCCCTAAATTTGGTTTTAAGATTTGCCCTGCAGTGCCCTCACTCTGTTTCCCTGAGTGGGCAAGTGGAGTCACAGCTTGGATGCAGCAGACTAGGCTTAATGAGATCTACTGAGAAGGTTAATAGCTAGGCGATTAGGATTCTTTGTGGTGCTTTTCTTCATTGTATACATTCAGCATTAAAAAAATTTTTTTATGTTAATTTACTTTTGAGTGAGAGTACAAGTAGGGGAGATGGGGAGACAGAATCTGAAGCAAGCTTTAGGCTCTGAGCTGTCAGCACAGAGCCCAATGTGGGGCTCGAACTCACAAACCATGAGATCATGACCTGAGCTGAATGAAGTTGGACGCCTAACCAACTGAGCCACCCATGTGCCCCAGCATTTTTTTTGTCAAAATCTAGTTACTCCCATATGGGAGACTGTGTTATACATGTGATTCATCTCTCAGAGTTGTTACAAAAGAGAAGGCTGAAGAAACAGGGGTACCTGGGTGGCTCAATTGGTTAAGTGACTTCTGCTCAGGTCATGATCTCGCAGTTGGTGAGTTCGAGCCCCGCATCAGGCTCTGTGCTAACCGCTCAGAGTCTGAAGCCTGCTTCATATTCTATGTTTCCCTTTCTCTCTGCCTCTCCCCCACTCGCACTCTCTGTTCTCTCAAATATAAACATTTATGTAAAAAGTACTATTGTTTGAAACATATGAGGTTCTTTTCATAATTCTTTAAATGTTTATTTATTTTTGAAAGAAAGGAATAGGGAAAATCCCAAGAAGGCTCCACACCCAGCACAGAGAACTCCATCTCATGAACCATGAGATTATGACTTGAGTCAAAATCAAGAGTTTGACGCTTAAACAAATGAGTCACCCAGGTGCCCCAATCATTCTTTATGTGACACGGTTTCAGATGCAAATGGTTGCTGGGCAGTCCATGTTCATTATCTCATATAATCCCATTAACAATCCCACAACAACCCTTAAAATAATTATTTTAGAGATGGGAGAACTGAGGCTAAGAGAGGTTAATTTGTCCATGTCACACAGCTGGCAGGTAGGAGAACCTGGATTCAGACCTGGGTCTTTCTAATGCTTAAGTTGGACTTATCTTTCTGCACTCCTTGTGGCCTTACCCTAGATGAATCCCACTGGCCAAGGAGATGCTTTCAACAGTGGGTGACATCACACACTGTCCTGAATTGTTCTCTAATCGTCTCATGAGTTTTTATCTTGTATCTCTAACTATACTATAGACTCTCTCCACTTATCCCACATAAATCCCCTATAGGACCGGACCCAAGGTAGGCATGGTATCTGAATATTGACTCTGCCGTTTATTAGGCACATGGCCTTGGGATAATAATATCACCTACCTCTCAGGGTTGTTGTAAGGATTAAATGAAATAATAATGGAAGGTTCTCAGAACAGCATCTGTACATTCAATAATGTAATCACAATCCAACCCTCATCGACTATATTATTCTGGATTCCTGCCTTTTTCTTTACCCTCCAATGATCCAATTAATAGACAAGTCCATTCTCTCTCCTCTCCCCAGCCCACTGTCCTGCTTCAAGCTTCATCTTCTGCCTTGATTATCATGACTGCCTCTGAAGAGGTCGCTCTCCTTCTAATATAAGCTTCCATAGTATCCTGAACTTTCTCTTCTGTAACACTCATCAAACTTGTTATGACTTATTCAACATCTGTATTCACTAACAAAATTAAGCTACATGTCTGTCTGATTCATGATTATATGTCTAGGTGCTACCATTGCACCTACCCATAGGGTAGGCACTCATTACTGAAGAAAAAAAACCCACAATTTTTTCAGAAAAAAATATGCTGACTCTTGTCCTGGACTTCCTTGGAAATGGACCACAAAGTCTCCAAGACCTGATGAAGAACTGAGAGATGCAGTTCAACATCAAAAACTCTGGGTCGCTCAGATGATTAAGCATCCAACTCTTGATCTCAGCTCAGGTCTTGAATTGTGAGTTCAAGCCCTGTGTCAGGCTCTGAGCTGGGCATGAAGGCTGCTTAGGAAGAAACCTACTTCTTGTCTCCCTCTCTCTCTGCCCCCCCCAATCCCCCACTAGTGCTGTCTCTGTCTTTCTCAAAATAAATAAATAAACTTAAAAAAAAAAAGCCTACTAAAAAAAAAAAATATGACAGCCAGAATAAAATCTGAAACACATCCATTTCATCCGGCCAGGTCACTCTCCTGTTCTCAATCCTTTGGTTCTGCATAACATTCAGGAAAAAGTTCAAATGTCTTCTTTGTCCCGATTTTTATTGCTAGGAAAACCAGGGCACCATGAAGGGAAACAGGGCATAGGGGGTTAAGGATGATGGATTGGGAACTCTGACTCAGCCCAAATCCAGGCTGAAGGCATGCAGCAAGCAACAGAAGGAACACGATTTACCTTGCCTGCCCTTAGCTGTGCATGAAAGCTCAGTTTGGAAGAGATAAAGGTGGGGCCTTCCCAGCACACCCCTAAAGGCTCACTCCCACCTCAACTTACGCCTTCTTGATCTGGGCATCCTCTGAATTGCGAGTGACCTGGAGCACAGAGTAATAATCCTGACCCATGGCTGGCTGGCAAGGCAGTCAGTCCTTGTTTAATCCTGACTCCAGCCAGGCTGTTAGTGTGCATTCTTTGGTTGCTCCTGACAACCGCACAGGGGCACTGTGGGAGTTGTAGTCCTTGCCTAAGTAAACCTCAGCTCTGCCTCACTGAACAGCCAATGGAAGAATTGGAAGAACGGCTGATCCTGTGACTTCGACAAAGGTCATTCAACTCAGAAACTCCCAACTCAAGAGTTTTTAAGGAAAGTAGCAATTAGTTTTAATTGAAAGTTTTCAGAACAAATGCATTTGCTGAATTTTAAAAAATAAATTTTAAATTTTAGAATAGTTTAAGATTTTCAGAAAAGTTGGGAAGACAGTATAGAATTCCCATATATCCCACACCCAATTTCCTGTATTATTAATAGCTTACATGAGTATGGTATATTTATCATAAATAATACTGATACATCAGGGTTTTTTTTAATGTTCAATTTAGTGACATTTTATTTATTAAGTTTTTAATTACAGTCTAGTTAACAGTGTTAGTTTCAGGTGTACAATACAGTGATTCAACAATTCCATACATCCCCCAGTGCTCATTACAAGTGCACTACTTAACCCCCTTACCTATTTCACCCCACCCCCATAACAATCAGTTTGTTCTCTATAGTTAAGAGTTGGTTTCTTGGTTTGTCTTTTTCCTTTGTTCATTTGTTTTGCTTCTTAAATTCCACATGCATGAAATCATATGGTATTTGTCTTTAAGTGACTTATTTTGCTTAGCATTCATTATACGCTCTAGTTCCATCCATGTTGTTGCAAATGACAAGATTTCATTCTTTTTTATGCCTGAATATTATTCCATTGTATATATATGCCATCTGTTCTTTATCCATTCATCTACAATGGGCACTTGGGCTGCTTCCACAGTTTGCCTATTGTAAATAAAGTTGCTATAAACATAGGGGTGCATGCATACTTTTGAATTAGTGTTTTTGTATTTTTTTGATAGATACCCAGTAGTGCAATTATTGGGATCGTAAGGGAGTTCTATTTTTAACTTTTTGAGCAACCTCCATAGTGTTTTCCACAGTGCTGCACCAGTTTGCACTCCCACCAATAGAGCAAAAGGGTTCCTTTTCTTCCATATCCTGGCCAACCCTTGTTGTTTCTTGTGTTTTTTACTTTAGCCATTCTGACAGATATAAGGTGATATCTCATTGTAGTTTTGATTTGTATCTCTCTGATGATGAGCCATCTTTTCATGTGTTTATTGGACATCTGCAGGTCTTCTTTGGAGAAATGTCCATGTCTTCTGCCCATTTTTAATGGATTATTTTGGGAAGGGGGATGTGGAATTGTATCATTCTTTACATATTTCAGATACTATCCCTTTATCAGATATGTCATTTGCAAATATCTTCTCCCATTTAGTAGGTTGCTTTTAGTTTCGTTGATTGCTTCTTTTGGTTACAATGTTTATAATGAAAGTCCATACTTTATTCAGATTTCCTAGTTTTTAACCTAATGCCTTTTTTTCTGTTCCAGGATCCCATCCAGGATACCACATTACATTTAGTTGTCATATTTCCTTAGGCTCCTCCTGGCTAAAACTGTTTCTCAAACTTTTCTTGTATTTTGATGACCTTGATAGTTTAAGGAGTACTAGTCAGGTATTTTGTACAAAGTCTCTTAATGGGATTTGCTCGATGTTTTTCTTTTTTCTTTTTTTAAATTTATTTATTTTTAGAGAGAGAGAAAAAGAGACAATGCAAGTGGGGGAGGGACAGAGAGAAAGGGAGAGAGAGAGAATCCCAAGCAGGCTCCACACAGTCAGTGTGGAGCCCAATGTAGGGCTCAAACCCACAAACTGTGAGATCATGACCTGAGCTGAAACCAAGAGTTGGATGCTTAACTGACTGAGCCACCCGGGTGCCCTGATTTGATGTTTTTCTTATGATCAGACTGAGGCTGGGGCTTCTGGAAGGCAGACCACAGAAGCGAAGTGCCATTTTCATCCCATCATATCAAATGTACCTACTATCAACATGACATCACTGGTGATGCTGACTTTCATCTGCTAAGATAGTATTTGTCAGGTTTCTCTCCCCTGTAAAGTTACTTTTGTTTCCTCCTTTCTGAATTGTACTCCTTGGAAGGAAGTTATTTTACAGTCTACCCTTAAAGAGTGGGGAATTCTGCTCTACCTCTCTGAGGGCATATGTGTCCAGTTTTCCACATCCCACATCCAGTCAATCACCAAGCTCAGTCCATTTTACCTCTTAGACACCTCTCAAGCCCCTCCTCTGCTCTTCCTCCTCAGAGCCATGGCCTTGCTTTGGCTTTCACCTTTCAGCAAAGCCACTCCAACTTACTCACTGTCCTGCCCGCCTTGTCTCTACCTACTCCACATTGCCCAGAGTTAATCCAAATTGCTTACCCTGGCATGTCAGTGATCTGCTCCCTCCCTATCTAATCTCTCACCCCAGGGTACACCAACCCCATTGCTCTTGGCTCCTCAGAATGCTTGAGCATGAAGAGCATGCTTGCAATTCCCCCAACTAACCATTCTCTCTCTCACATTCACCTCTGGAGCTACCTCTCCTCAGATCGTCCAAACCACACACACCACTGACCCTGGCTTCCACCAAGCTAACCCTTACTTATTCTGTTTTTCTTATGAAGTTTATATGCACAAAAGAGCAGCATTAGAACATTCCTTACTGAGGTGCCTAGGTGGTTCAGTTGGTTAAGTGGCCGAGTTCAGCTCAGGTCATGATCTTGTGGTTCATGAGTTCAAGCCCCACATCAGGCTCTGTGCTGACAGCTCAGAGCCTGGAGCCTTCTTCAGATTATCTTCCTCTCTCTCTGCCCTTCCTCTGTTCATATTCTTTCTCTCTCTCACAAAAATAAAACATTTTTTAAAAAAGGAACATTCTTTATTGAAAGCATGTTGTCCCTGTGTGCCCCTTTTAGTATTCTCTCGCTTTTATTATTGTACTTATTCACTACTATGCATATCCTCTTTGCACTTATATTTAACTAGCTCACCAGAAGAAAAAAAATAGCCCTGACAGCATTTGCCAATTTGTCCCAACCTGTTACAACCAGTTACAGCACAGCAATCACTGCATGTATTCTGAACAACGTATTTATCTTTTCATGTTTTTGAACATTATATAAATGGCATCATTTATGTAAATGGTATGTATTTGTGTGTGTGACTTATTTGCACTGAGGCTGTATAGCGTTCACTGTTGATGCTGAACATTTGGGTATGCACATCAACTTTGCAGGGTAATGTCACAGTTTTCTGATGTGGTTATTCTAATTTACACTGGCAAAATACCAGTGTCTGACAGTTCCTTTTTGCCTCACGTACTCGCCAATTCTTGATGTCGTTTTTATTTTATTTCAACTTTCTTTTAAATTTCTTTTTAAAAAATTGTTAATGTTTATTTAATTTTGAGAGAGAGAGAGAGAGAGAGAGAGAGAGAGAGACAGAGACAGAGCGCCAGCAGGAAAGGGGCAGAGAGAGAGGGAGAAAAAGGATCTGAAGCAGGCTCCAGTCTCTGAGCTATCAGCACAGAGCCTGATGCGGGGCTCAAACTTGTGAGCCATGAGATCATGACCTGAGCTGAAGTCTGACACTTAACCAACTGAGACATCAGGCACCCTCAATTTTCTTTTAAAGTACGTGTGTGTGTTTTTATTTTATTTTATTTTATTTTTTTATTTTAATTAGGCTCTATGCCTAAAGTGGGGCTTGAACTCACAACCCTGAGATCAAGAGTCACAACTTCTACCCACTGAGCCAGCCAAAACACTGAGATCAAGTTTTTAAATGTTTGCTGATACAGATGTGAAATAGTATCTCATTAAGAACTTTAATTTGTATTTTTTGTTTGACCACCTTTTTATGTTTACTGGCTATTTGTTTTTCATTGTGAAATGACTATTTATGTCTTTTGCCCATTTTTCTATTGGGGCTTTTTGTGTGTGTGACTCTTCATGTTTTCTTTTATGTTTCTTTGTTTAAAATATAAAATACAGGGGCACCTGGGTTGCTTAGTTGGTTAAGCTTCCAACTTTGGTTCAGGTCGTGATCTCACAGTTCATGAGTTCAAGCCTTGCATTGGGCTCTCTGCTGTCAGCACAGAGCCCACTTCAGATCCTCTGTCTCCCTCTCTCCCTACCCCTCTGCCCCCCTCTCACAAAAATAAGTAAACATTTTTTAAAAATTAAGAAAAAAAAGAAAATATAAAGTACAAATCCCTTTCACGTTGGAGCTTGTCTTTTTACCAGTTTTTTTTTTAATGGGGTAGAACTTACCAATCTTTTTTTTGGTTATACTTCTTGTGTCTAGTTTAATAAATATTCTCTGCACAGGGTCATAAAGATCTTCACCTATATTTTCTTCCAAGAGTCCATTTCACCACCCTTACATCTTTAATCTATCTTTTTTTATATGGTACAAGGTAGTATCATTTTTTCCTTTTAGATATCTTACTGTCCAAGAGCCACTTAATAGTCCTTTGTTTTCTGCACCAATCTGTATTGATTGCTGTGTTATATATAAAGTTTCCATATATGCATGGGTTTATATCTGGACTGTTGTTCCAGTGGTCTTTCCATAGGTCAATGACACACTATATCCCTTCCTTTTCTCCTCCTCTTCCTTCTTCAGGAGTATCTTTTCTAAGTATTACTCCTTTACTGAGCCTTTGACTCCTCTCAAATGGAAATGTGGCTTTTATTGTGTTGTTGTTTTGTTTTGTTTTTGTTTTTTGGTTTGGTTTTGAGAGAGAGAAAGAGAGAGAGAGAGAGAGAGAGAGAGAGAGAGAGAGCGCACATGAGCAAGGGAGAGGGGCAATGGGAGAGAAAGAATCTTAAGCAGGCTCCAATGTTCAGTACAGAGCCTGATGCAGGGCTTGATCTCACAACCCTGGGATCATGACCTGAGCCAAAATCAAGAGTTGCACACTCAACCAACTGAACCATCCAGGCATCCCAGAAATGTGTTAAGAACGGATCGAATATCTGCCATATAGGGAAAGAAGAGTGATACATTTTAAACTTCATCTCTGGGGCACCTGGGTGACTCAGTCGGTTGGGCGTCCGACTTCGGCTCAGGTCATGATCTCACGATCTGTGGGTTCGAGCCCCACATCGGGCTCTGTGTTGACAGCCTGGAGCCTGCTGCGGATTCTGTGTCTCCTTCTCTCTCTGCCCCTCCCCTGCTTGCGCTCTGTCTCTCTCTCTCTCAAAAATAAATAAACATTAGAAAAAAAAATTAAAAAAAAATAAACTTCATCTCTAATTGTGGATGGAAAAGCTTGGTCCTCTGATGGCATTTTAGATACTAGTGATGGAGATAATTAAGAACTTTCCTGGGTGCTCTGAAACCACACTATTACAGAGGAGGGTCTGCTTTAATGTTGCTCTCATATTATTTGAGGCCAAAGGTCTACTTTAGGTATATTTGCAGGAGTTAAAGCACACTTTTGGAATCAGGCCAAAGGACAGGGAAATCAATTAAAGAGCTAAGAAGTAAACTACAGGTGGGTAAGCTGACTGGTCAAAAAGTAACTATATACTGATGCTGCTGTGCTCACTTCCCATTTGTGTGACCTGAAGCAAGTGTACTTAGTGGCCTCAACTCTGTTTCCTTGAATGAATGGGATTATTAACATGAACTCCACCACAGGGTAGGTATGAAAATATTAAATAAAATTATACAAAAGCATGTATCATATGGAAAATGCTCCCCTAGCATTGAGACAGTAGAATCAGAGACTAAATTCCAAATTCTGTTAGCTACTAGTTTTATGACCTTAAACAATGATTTCTTAGCCACAGTTGCCTGTTTGTCAAGTAAAAATATGGCATTATTTTTTATTTTTTGGATTTCTGAGCTTTCTTGTGGATTTTAATTTCCATTTATTTAACTACTGAAGTTGAGCATCTTTTCATGTGATTGGCCATTTATTTTACTCTTATTATCAGAAAAAAAGGTGTTATTAAAAATTAAACCCAGAGGATTGGGTGAGAATCTTGCTCAGCCTGGGACTGGCTGAGGTGAATGCAGGGGACTCCATCTAAGGGGCACTATGTGTGCAGGGGCTGGGATGAAAGGGAAGGTGGTCTGTGTGGTCACCAGATTGGTTATTCACAGAGGTACTGAGCAAATAAGAGAAATACTGAGGATTATGAGAGCCAAGTTTCTCACTGTTGGAGGAAGGAGGTATGTATGCAGACTAGAATAATAATCCCAGTGGAGTTGGATTGGATTGGGAGACATCAGTGTGAACTCATGAACTTTAATGTGCTTCTAGAATGATGGATGTAGAAACAGACATATATATGTACTGTCCACTAATAGGGCCTAGAAGCAATAATACCCCAATAACAAAGAATATACATATAGTTACCAGACGTGATATCCAAATCCATTCTCCACTAAAAAGAACCGGGTTCTTCTGACTTCGGCTCAGGTCATCATCTCACGGTTCGTGGGTTCAAGCCCTGCGTCGGGCTCTATGCTGACAGCTCAGAGCCTGGAGCCTGCTTCGGATTCTGTTGTCTCCCTCTCTCTCTGCCCCTCCCCTACTCATGTTCTGTTTCTTTCTGTCTCAATAGTAAATAAACATAAAAAATTTTAAAAAAAAATAAAAGTAAAATAAAATAAAAATAAAAAGAACTGGGGCTATCTAGACAAATGACTGATTCCAGGACTGGAGTGGGAAAGTATAAGAGGAAGCCTGAATATCTTGTGGTATCAGAAAATATGGAAGTGCTAAAAGAAAGATAGAAACAAAAGGTTATAGGATCCAGCTTGAAGGAGCTATCACTGGCTCAGCAGGGACAATTTAAACATCATAATAAATAACAGTAATAGTGGATTATAACCCATAAAATAAAATATGAATCCACTTGTAGTCCACACTAATAGATCTATGATGAATGAGTGAATTAGTAATTAAATAAGCGGGGGAGAAGGGAAAGCTCTACCTTATAGTAGAAAGCAAATTATAAATGAAAAAGACGAATGAAATTATAAGATCACCTTTTGGCAATTATAGTAGGAATAACTGATTCAAACAGAAATCAACAAATGCTGAAACTAGATGGTGCAAGTTGTATGAGGAAGAGGATATTTATAGTCTCAAAGCAGCTCTCCACAAAATACAAAAAATGTCTTAATGGACAAAGCTGGTAGACACCATTTTAACCAAATGATTATAATAAAAAAGATGGACAAACCAAGTGTTGGCAACGATATGGAGAAATGAGAACCCTTATATAACGCTGCCAAGAATGTAAAATGGTACAGCCACTTGGAAAACAGGTGGTAGTCTTAAAATGTTAAACACAGAATTACCATATCCTTGCCATTTTTCTGAAGGTATGAAATTACCTCAAAGTGAAAAGTAAATTAGGAAAAAAATGTATCCACAAAGAGACGTGTTCAAGAAAAAGAAACCTTTATGGGGCACCTGGGTGGCTCAGTCAGTTAAGCATCCAATTCTTGATCTCAGCTCAGGTCATGATTTCAGTTTGTGGGACCAGACCTGGTATCATGCTCTGCACAGACAGCATGGACCCTGCCTGGGATTATCTCTCTCTCCCTCTCTATGTCCTTCCCCAATTGCTCTCACTCTAAGTAAATAAATTAAATTAAAAAAAAAAAAAAAAAGGAAACCTTTACTGTGTAAGGCTATTGTGAAGACTGTGCCTGGCACCAAGTATATGCTCAATAGCTGATGTCACTGACAGCTTTCCAGATTTCAGAAAGAGGCACTTCTCATAATTATTCGCAAGGGGGCATCTGAAAGCCAAGAAACAAGGTGTAGCTTCCCTGGGTCAGTACAGCTGCATATCCAGAATGCACTCTTTAACCCAAAAGAAGAAAAAAAAAAGCTTTGTTGGCAGCATACTGGGGATGTTCCACTCAGAAAAGACAAGGTCTGGCACCTAAGAGCTAGCCTCTGCTCCTTCTGTTTGAATCTGGATTTCAGGGCAGCTATCAAGGATCACTGAATCCATCAACTCTGGAGACCTATGAAAAGGGGCTTATGGATGTGATGGCTGTGGAGAAGAGTGAATCCTGGAACAGGAACTCACAGACACACCTGCTTGTGAAGTCAGCCATATCCTCCCTCATCCAGTCTTCTTCATCTGACTTCTTAGAGGTTTCCTCGGGACCTCCTCCAATCCAATGTTTCTGAGCTCCAGAATAGGTTTGGGTCTGCCTGACCTTATCACAACTCACTCCTTAAATGAAACTGGTCTAGTCCCAGGGGTCTTGTGACCATGTGACATAGTAGAAGGAGCATAGGCCTTGAAGACAGACCAAGCAAAGTCCAAAACAAGGGTTTGGTACTTAATTTCTTTCTTCTTCTTTTTTTTAATGTTTGTTTATTTTTGAGAGAGAGAGAGAGAGAGAGAGAGAGTGAGCAAGGAAGGGGCAGAGAGAGAGAAGGAGACACAGAATCCAAAGCAGGCTCCAGGCTTCGAGCTGTCACCACAGAGCCCGATGCAGGGCTCCAACTCATCAACTATGAGATCATGACCTGAGTCGAAGTTGGACGCTTAACTGACTGGGCCACCCAGGTGCTTTAGTACTTAATTTCTTGAGTCTCAGTTTCCTTGTCTATAAAAAAAAATAGCATTTCCTTTTTAAGAGTGTTGTGAGAATTAAATATATAAATGTAGTCCCCAAATAGAGTAGATACCTAGTAATATCCAACAAATAACAGTATTTTATTTTCACAATTTAGGCATACACAATAGGTAGAAAAAAATGGATTTAAAGACAAATTGTGTTCAAGTTCCTGTTCTCTATGACTCTTGGCAGATCAATTCATCTGAGTCTCACTAACTTCATGTCATAGTGAAGTTATAAAGATTACATGCTGTGAATCATACCTTATCCGAGCCAGGAATTGGCTTTTTCCCCTTAAATAAATCCAGATCTTAGCCTACATTGCCCAGCTCAAATGTCTAATAATATCTAAAACGTAAATGATAAGGCATTCATATTCTGGAAAGTGTTAAAAAGAACAAAGAAGTTCTAAATGTACTAAGATAGAAAGAACTCAGAGATTCTGAGTGAAAATAAAACATGGAATATATACATTATGACTCCATTTTTATATTTAGGAAAAAATAAAAAGAAGTGACTATGTTACACCCTTGCTTAAAATTCTTCTATGGGTTTCTCATGAACCAAATGAAATTCAAGCTCCTTACCTGGCACTCTAACCCCTTCACTATCTGGGTCCTGTCAACCTCTGCAGTCTCATCTCCTATAGACCAGCCTCACCATCCTATAAGCACTGTGTTCCAACTATGACTAAGTGCCCTTCACGATCTCTTCCTCTAGGTCTCAAACTTTAGCATGCATCAGAATCACTGGCCGGCACTACCCATAGAATTTCTGATTTGGGCTGAGGTGGGCTTAGGAATTTATATTTCTAACAAATTCCCAGATGATACCAATGTCGCTGTTCCAGGGACCACACTTGGATAGCCACTGCCTTTGCAATGATAGGATTCAACATTATCACCTGTATTTGGGATGATCAACCATGTCAGTTTGCCTAGGACTGAAAGTCGCATGTAGCAGAAAACCCCTGTCCAAACTGAGAAAGTTTCCCTACCTGCATAAGAATCCTTCCCAGAGTGCTGCTTATGGGATATTTACTGCTAACAAGCAGTCTTTCTCTGGCCAGGCCAACAGGAAGTGCCTAAGATAGGAGTTCAATCAACTTAAATGACTTTCTATTGGAGTAAGAATATTTAACAAAGTTTTTCGAATTCAGACTCCTCCAAACATATTCTGTTTCCTTCAGAGAAAAGGCTTTAGTCCTCTGGTCACTGTAAACATTTAACACAAATGGTGTTAAGATCAAACTATAAGCATCCATATCCTCACCCTGTGTTGTTAGGGGTGAGTTTATACATGGAGCATATGTGAACTTCTTACTCAGTTCACAGTAGGTTTTACCATGGAATGATAATTCTACATGGGCCAATGTAGCTGATTTTCTGTGACTTCCAAAGGGTGCCCAAGACAATAAAGGGACATGGTCCTTGAGAAGGACTAACGATTTTTCTCCTTTGTCGACTAGGGCCAAACTTTTTCATTAACTGGGACTCCTCTTTCCAAGGGGTCAGAGGTCAGAGAGCTGATAGCGTCGCACAAGACCATCTCGACAGCATGTGTAGATCTGCTTCTCCCATGTGGCTACCTGGAACACAAGAGTTCACAGCTCAAAGGAAGCCTGGGATTCTTCCATTCCAAAAACACAGAGCCCTGTCATTGACCCCTTTTAGTACAAGTGAGTCTAAGAAGCCCTACTGACTCCAAAGACAAGAGGAGAATTATATCCATGATATAAAAATAGCTGGCCACTATCAACAATAGCCAAAGTATGTTAAGGGCCCAAATGTCCATCGATGGATGAATGGATAAAGAAGATGTGGTATATATATACACAATGGAGTATTACTCGGCAATCAAAAAGAATGAAATCTTGCCATTTGCAACTACATGGATGGAACTAGAGGGTATTATGCTAAGCGAAATTAGTCAGTCAGAGAAAGACAAATATCGTTTGACTTCACTCATATAAATAATTTAAGATATTACACAAATGAACATAAGGGAAGGGAAGCAAAAATAATATAAAGACAGGGAGGGGGACAAAACATAAGAGACTCTTAAATATAGAGAACAAACAGAGGGTTGCTGGAGGGGTTTGGGAGGGGAGATGGGGTGAATGGATAAGGGGCATTAAGGATCTACTCCTGAAATCACTGTTGCACTATATTCTAACTAACTTAGATGTAGATTAAATAAAAAATGAATTAATTAATTAAAATAAAATCAAATAAAAATAGCTGGTGAGGGTCCAGGGCACTTATGACTAAAGAACAGAGAAAGGAATCATCCAAGTAGAGAGCAAACCGATCAGTGTGGTGTGTATCTGAGGGCAGAGTCTGTATCTGGGAAAGGAGATGACCCACAGGTAGGCTAGGGTATCCCTGAACCTTGTAAAATTATATCAAAGAAGTTCTCAATAAGTGCCTGAGGAGGAGCAAGGCCCGCTGGGGCTGCACAATGGTACCAGGGGCTGTGTTGAGTGCCACTCAGGCGCGCAGTTCCCAGTGGGGAGGCTCGGCTGCCACTACCACCCTGCTTGGTGTGCGCATGGTGCCAGCAGGCTGCTGGCACCACGGATGGGCCAGTGCGACATCATCTCCTCCGAGACTGTGGAGTTTCTCAACCTTATCCTCAGGGGGAGCTGGCATTTTACACTACAGGGAAGCTCAGGTCTTTATCACTTATGATGATTATGACCACTTCTTTGCAGATGTATATCCTCTCTTCCCTACTGCAGTGATCACAGCTGTGGAGCCCCACTTTTCATTTTTGGGCTGACTGGCTGCTGTGCCACAATCGAGGAAAGCTGCTGCAGACGTGCCATGTCTGTCATCATCCTACTCTTGGTTTTTGTCATAGCAGTTGTAGCTGTTTTGGGATACGATTACAGAGCAAAGGGGGAAAATGAGGTTGATCGCAGCATTCTGAAAGTCTGTTCCCTACACTGGAACCAACTATTCAGACTGGAGAAACAGAGACTGGTTCAAATAAACCAAAAGACGGCCAGCAGCTATAAGGGCAGTTTGGCCCACTCCTCCAACCTCCCAACACGCTGAGGGATGTGATGCTCCTGTCGTGAAGAAGCTGCAAGAAACCATGGTGCATGCTATCTGGGCAGTGCTGGCACCTCCAGCTACTCAGTCGCTAGGCAGGCTGTGTACAATCACCATATGATGCAGGACGAGAGATCTTGCTTATGAGGTCCTCATCACTGGCGGAACTATGCACAGTAGAAAGTGCAAGCCTGAGCTTTTAATCTTATTGTTCAGATTTGGAAGGTGAATCAAGAAGGTCTACTTGTGTTGGCCTCCTGTGTTCATTTAGTTAAACCACATATAACACAGGTGTTGGGATACAGCAGCTTAGTTCTTCACGTGCTCACCTATGACTTTCTTTTCCCCTGTTCTGACTCTCCATGCCCTTAAGTTTTTTTTTTAAGGTTTTAAAAAATTTGTTTATCTTGAGAGAGAGACAGAGAGAGCGTAAGCATGTGCGCACACACCCTGTAAGCAGGGGAGGGGCAAAGAGAGGGAGAGAGAGAATACCAAGCAGGCTCTGATCTGACTGCATGGAGTCCCATGTGGGGCTCAATCCCATAAACCATGAGATCATGGCCTGAAATGAAATCAAGAGTTGGACACTTGGGGCGCCTGGCTGGCTCAGTCAGTTAAGCATTCAACTTCACCTCAGGTCATGATCTCAGGTTCATGACGTCCAGCCCTGCATCAGGTGAACTGGAGCCTGACTTTGGGCCCTACATTCTCTTTCACTCTCTCTCTCTCTCTGCCCCTCATGGGTTCTCTCTCTCTTCCTCTCTCTCTGCCCCTTGCTCACTTGCAGTCTCTTTCTCAGAAAAAACAAAAAATATAAAAGAGTTGGACACTTAACCGTCTGAGCCTTTCAAACACTCCCCACATCCCTAAGTTTTTAAGTACAACAGTGAATGTTCTAATTTCAGAACCATTTGTGAGCTGCACAGTGTGGGAGAATTAGAGGAGGACCTAGGCCTTATTTAATTTCTTTTTAGAAAGAAAGAGAATGCTAGCAGGAGAGGGGCAGAGGGGAAGAGAGGAAGAATCTTCAGTAGGCTCCACACTCAGCATGGAGTCTGATGCGGGGCTCAATCCCATGACCCTGGGATCATGACCTGAGCCAAAATCAACAGTCAGATGCTCAACTGACTGAGCCACTCAGGCACCCCGAGTGTCCTTTAAAAAAAAAACATAGATTGTAGTCCAATAAAATAGCAACTGTACAAAATGGCTAAAATAGGTTTTAGAATCATACAGTGTGTATCTTGATCCATCTTCAAAATCAGATTGAGCTTTGAAACCAGTGGTTCTTAATCAAAACTGGCCTTATAGGAGGAGTATAACATATGTGCTGTTTTAAAACAGTATGTGTATTTTTGTTGTTATATGACTGAGCCCACTCATCATAAATCTCAACTCATTAGGGTTAATATACCCATGCAGACTAGCAAAATAGTATGTAGATGTGATCTCAGTTGTAAATAGAAAAATCTAATTCAAAAAGTCTGTATCACCCCTCAAAAAAAAAAAAAAGAAGCCTGAGGGGCGCCTTGGGTGGCTCAGTTGGTTGAGCGTCCGACTTCGGCTCAGGTCATGATCTCACAGTTCGTGGGTTCGAGCCCTGTGTCGGGCTCTGTGCTGACAGCTCAGAGCCTGGAGCCTGCTTCCGATTCTGTGTGTCCCTCTCTCTCTCTGCCCCTCCCCTGCTCATGATCTGTCTCTCCCTGTCTCTTAAAAATAAATAAAAATTTAAAAAAAAAAGCCTGATTCAAAGGTTAAGAACCACTAATTTAGTAGCAGTAGCATGAATTCTGAAGGTAGCTTAATCTCAGGTTTGCTAAAGCATAGCTAAATGACCTAAGGCAACTTTCTCAACTACTCTGGATCCCACTTTTCTCATTTGTACTCTAGATCGCACTTTTCTCACAAAAGGAAAATGGTATGCTAATTCACAATACAGAACACTATATAGGAATTTTTAAAAATGAAGTGGATCTAGAGGCGCTTGGGTATCTAAGTCAGTTAAGTGTCTGACTTCAGCTCAGTTCATGATCTTACAGTTCGTGAGTTTGAACCCAGCATCAGGCTTTGTGCTGACAGCTCAGAATCTGAAGCCTGCTTCTCTCTCTCTGCCCCTCCCCTACTCACGTTCTGTCTCTCTGTCTGTCTCTCTCTGTCTCTCTCTCTGCCCCTCCCCTACTCACGTTCTGTCTCTCTGTCTGTCTCTCTCAAAAATAAATAACAGGGGCGCCTGGGTGGCTCAGTTGGTTAAGCATCCGACTTCGGCTCAGGTCATGATCTCACGGTCCGTGGGTTCGAGCCCCGTGTGGGGCTCTGTGCTTACAGCTCAGAGCCTGGAGACTGCTTCCGATTCTGTGACTCCCTCTCTCTCTGCCCCTTCCCTACTCATGCTCTGTTTCTCTCTGTCTCAATAATAAATAAACATTAAAAAAAGTTTTTTTTTAAATAATAAATAATAGAACTTAAAAAAAAGGAAGTGGATCTACATACATTTATCTGAAAAGAGCTGTTAACTAAAAAACATCTAACAAGATGTTAACTAAAAAAAAAGTTGTAGAACAATACACATGGAATGATCCCAATTATGTACGAACAAAAAATAAAAGTGTATTATTTACATAAATACATAAACATAAGATGTAAGTGTAGATTGTCCAAAACTAATCTTGAAAGATAACATGCCGAACTGTTAATGCCTCTTACTTCTAGAAAGAAGAGTGAAACTAAAAAGGACTTAAAAGGGACTTTTAAGTCTGTATAATTTTGTACTGTTTGAATTTTTATAGGTATGTATTAACTGTATAAAAACAACAGAAATAATAATACCTATACTTTAAGAATAATAGCAATGAAACACGATGATACACGTAAAACATCCTAACATCCAGCAGAATGTCTGCTCAATAGGTATTTCTCCTTTTGTTTTTCTCTTTCCACTCTAATCAAATGAGTGAACTTTAAATAATAATAATGATAGCTAATATTTATAGATCTAAAATTCACATATATTTTTCATATGCATTATCTCATTAATACTTTCATTTTACAGGAGAATTGAAAGACTGGAGAGATGAAGTGATTTTTCAAGTTTCTAGAGCTAGTAGGTGGTGAAATCACTTCTGACTCAAAACTCTTTCTGCCTTCTATTTCACCCCTAAGTATTTTATCATCCTGAATGCCCAACAAGTAGCTGGATTCAATCCCCTCACAAGCCCTAGATCCTAGGTAAGAATCACCCAGGCTCCTCCCATGCCTGTACCTTGTACACAGGGTCACAGTCGGCCCCAGTGAGCTCAATGAGATAGTCTAGGTCTTGTTGGACAATGAAACAGCTTCCATCACCTAAAAGGCAAAGGAAAAATTAAGATAACTGAAGAGAAAGCTGCATGCAAAGGAGTTAAAAAAAACTCAATATTTTAGTTTATTTTTGTACATCACTAGCCTAAAGAAGATTGTCCCAAGACTGAGAATGGCAAATAGATCTCCTTATATGAGTCAAATATGAGGACCTACAGTGGCTGCCTAAAATCCTGGGCTAGAGGATTTGAAGGCCAAGTGCAAGCACAGCGGGAAGAAGGGCTGTCTTTGATTAGCAATACTTGCCCAAGGCACGGAGCAAGCAACTGCAGGTTTATATGTCTTATTACAAACTTACCCTAGACAAAGATTTTTAACAGAAAATTTGTCTATACAAATGTTTTAAGAAAAATCTGTGCTCCCAAATTATTCTTCCATCTATAAACTTGACCACATAAAACTAGGCAAAGGAGCAAAGTTGTTACACCAAGAAAATAAAAGCATATGTAATTTTTAAACTTAATTTTCTCAAAAGAGTATAGACAAATGAGACTTAAGATGATCTATAAACTGCTGAATAAGGTAATTTTTTGTTATTCTTTTACTTAATATAAAAATAGTACATGCTAATTGAAGAAAACATCAAAAACAAAGAAACAGAAGTAAAAAAAATCACTCATAATCTACCAAAGATAATCATTGTTAATATTTTTATGTATTTCCCTATCTTTTCTGTGATAATTTTTATTTTACCTGGTTGACAGCATACTGCATAAAAGAATATCTTTACATATGAATTTTTTCTAAGCAGCATTGTGACTTTGTATAGAACTCAGGAAAAACATTTTTAATTTAATACGTTCAAGCTTTTTAAAATTTGAAAAACTGCTGTCCAAAACTATCTGTTAATCAATTTTATTTAAAGTTATCTGTTAATCTATATCCCAACCAACAGCATACAGGAAGACTGTATTCTTTCTTACGTTATTATTAAAAATCATCTTTTCAATAAAACACCTTTTAGAGATACATATATAACTATTGACAGGTGAAATAATACAATGTTTGTGAGACATTTCAAAATATTATAAGAGTTGGAGATTGTATGGGAATGGGCAAAACAAGATGAAACAGGAATAGCCATAAATTGATTAATAGTTGAAGCTGGAAATCAGGTTCATTATGCTACTCTCCCTACCTTAGTATCTACTGGACAATTTCCATAATAAAAATTGTTTAATCTGGCAATTTGAATCTCTTCTCTAGTGAATCAAAGAATTCCAGAGGACCTCAAAGATCATCTATTTCCAACTTCTTCACTAGCACAGAATTCCCCTCACAGCACCTTACAGAGTAGCCAACCAGACTATGCTTGCCCATCCAAGAGTTAGTGGTACCCACTAAAATGCCAGCTTCTCTCTTACAAAGCAGAATACTTTTCCTTGAACAGACATGTGGCTTCTGGTAACTTTCTTTTATTAGCCTTAGTTTTGTCATCTGAAAACAGAGTTATATTATGATGAATAAGGTAGAGTCATTACTTACCCTCAAGCCTGGATGGAGGAGGATATAGAAAATTATAATGCAGTGATGAACACTGTATGATAAACATAATATGCCAAAGAATCGTGGAGGACCATGCCCCTAACTTTGCCACTGACCAGGCATTTAAATCTATGTTTATTTATTTATATATTTAAAAAAAATTTTTTAATGTTTATTCATTTTTGAGAGAGAGACAGAGCACGAGTAGGGGAAGGGGCAGAGAGAGAGGGAGACACAGAATCTGAAGCAGGCTCCAGGCTCTGAGCTGTCAGCACAGGGCTTGAACCCACAAACTGTGAGATCGTGATGTGAGCTAAAATTGGATGCTTAACCGACTGAGCCACCCAAGCACCCCTATTTATTTTTTAAATGTTTATTTTGGGAGAGAGAGAGAGAGTATGTGTGAGCAGGGTTAGGGCAGAGAGAGAAAGAGAAAGAGAAAGAGAGAGAGAGAGAGAGAGAGAACCCAAGCAGGCTCCGTGCTGTCAGTGCAGAGCACAACGTGGGGCTGGATCCCACAAACCATGATATCATAACCTGAGCCAAAATTGAGAGTCAGACCTTCAACTGAGTGAGCCACCCAAGTGCCCCTAAATCCATGTTTAAATGAACTACAGGAAACAATCTCTCTCATCTGGCTACTGGACCCACCTTGACTAGCAATGAATCCATCTCTGAAACTCAGCAGGGACAGAACTGGTGCTCCTGATCTGTGGATGACTTGTACTGGAACCCTAGGATTCAAAAAAGGGGGCAATTTCACTTTCTTTCTTCAAAAGCAATGCTTGACTACATTTAACACATAGTATTAACCACACAAAGGCAAACAACAAATGTGGACAGAGATTAAACATCCTTAATCCTTGGCAAGATCCTTAAAGGTCATCCACGAAAAACCACCTTGAAGTGAATCTGAATATGTCACTAACTAAACAAGTCATTGAGCTGAATGAACTAAGTCACCGCCAATAACTCTAGTTTGTAGGGGAGGCCTGATAACAGTTTAAGACAACAATGTTAACAACATGTTAATTATTTTGCTTATACACAGAATTAAGACAATTGAAAAATATTAAAAATGTCAGGACTCTTTAAAATGAAAGAGAAAGGTGAGAATCAATTTAATATATGCGTAAGGCTGATTTTCTAATATGATCAGAGAGTCCCTCCACAGAGCAGAAACAAGTAAAAAAGTAAAGTACCTTAAATTATGGAAGAAAAGGTACAAGGTGGTCACTCTTTCATTGGAATTTCTTCACTGCTCTTGGAATAAAGTACAAACTCCTCTGGATGGCTTCCAAGTACTTTCTAAACAAACTCCTGCTTTCCTGTCTGGAATCACTTCTCCCTCCTACCCAATCTGTATCATACATATTTGTCACATTTTAGAGATCCCAGAAAGTGGCATGCATGTCTTCACCCTGCTCTATATGCTGCTCTACCAAGGCAGGCCCCTTCTTCTTTATTTGGTAACTTCCTACTGGACAAAATCCAATAAAAGCCTCATTTCGTTGGAGAAGCAAGTGCTTTCTTTCTCAAATTCCTGTGTAGAGCCCTATTAGCCCACTGATCACATCTATATCACAACAGTCTTTTACCTGTTGTAAAAGCCCATTTTTACTGTTAGACTACAAGTGCATCAGTGGTAGAGTCTGTATCTTTTATTTCTGTTTTCCAGTGTCCACAAAGGCATCATTCAATGTCAACTGAACAAAGGAAAGAAATGGAAGGAAGAAGGGACAGAACTGGAGAAATTATTAGATCCTGGGGTGGAGGGGTTGTGTGATTTTCTCTGGGTATCTTTAAGACCAGAATAAGGCCTATTTCAGATAGGTTATGATCCAAGCTAAACAAAGAAACATAGCTGGCTTACATGAACTAAAAATGATCAATTTTAGGCCAATCCAGATTTAATACCGCTGAGAAAAACACTGAGCTCCTTAAAATTACAAGTTCTACACAATCATTTTAAGTGAAATGTTAGTTCATTATTTAAGCTTAGATTTGAAAGTAATCACTACAATAGGACAATCATGACAGCATGAATCAAATTACCTTTTAATATGATTCCAGGAATAATAAGAACAATCAGACAACTCACACCGGAAAACCTTTATAAATGGAAAAATATACCTTTGATTCAACAGTCATCTCCATGCTATCCTAAATCAATGTTAAAGCTAATAAAAATTTCCACTCTGTAGAAGACCTGCATCATGGAAATGAGTGGTGACTCACCTCGGACTCCTCACATCCAGCTGATAAATGTTTCCATCCTGTGTCCCAGCCAGTAACAAGAAGCCAGAGAGAAAAGTGCAGCAGTTGAAGGCATCTGAGCCAACAAAGAGGAACACCTGGGAACAGGCAGGAGCCAAAACTGTTTATTTTTTTTAATTTTTTTTCCTAATGTTTTATTTATTTTTGAGAGAGAGAAAGACAGCGTGAGCAGGGGAGGGTCAGAGAAGAGAGGGAGACACAGAATCCGAAGCAGGCTCCAGGCTCTGAGCTAGGTGTCAGCACAGGGCCCAATGTGGGGCTCGAACCCACGAACCAGGAGATCATGACCTGAGCCAAAGCTGGATGCTCAAACGACTGAGCCACCCAGGCACCCCCCAAAACTGCTGTCTAAAGATTAATTTGTTTTCAGGAATTAACAGGCACCAAAAAAAGAAAATTCTCCTATTTTTAGAGAAATTTTCTTTCTTCCTCCTTTCAGCACTCTTGATCTAAATGAAGTATTCACCAACAATGGAGGAGGAACCACTCTCGTGATTTCAGGAACCTGAGGCTCGCTGAGTACTTCAGCAGTGTAAGTAATACCATACCCTGAGGTGGCAGTTTTCAAACCATTACTCCTCAACACATTGCCTCATAGGATCCTCAATACCCAAAATCCTTCTTCTCCTGCTTTTTGTTACAACCCTCCATTTTAGAAACACTTGAAATTCACACATTTAAATTTTGCTTCATGTCACTTCTAATAATCTTTTGAAGGAAGACACTACATAGGAAAAGAAACATGCTTAAATGAAGTGGCAACTTAAAGAATTACAGGGGCACCTGGGTGGCCCAATTGGTTGGGTGTCCGATTCTGGGTTTCAGCTCTGGTCATGGTCTCACAGTTGTGGGATTGAGCCCCTCATTGGGCTCAGTGCTGAGCATGGAAACTGCCCGAGATTCTCTCTCTTCCCTCTATCTGCCCCTCCCCTGCTTGCTCTCTCTCTCTCTCTCTCTCAAAAATAAATAGGGGCGCCTGTATGGCTCAGTAAGTTAAGCATCTGACTTTGGCTCAGGTCATGTTCTCACGGTTCATGAGTTCGAGCCCCGCTAACAGCTCAGAGCCTGAAGCCTGCTTCAGATTCTGTGTCTTCCTTTCTCTCTCTGCCCCCTCCCTCACTCATATCCTGTCTCTGTTTCAAAAATAAAAAAAACAATTAAAAAATTGTTTAAATAAATAAATCTTAAAACAATAAAACTAAAAAATTACAATTCTCCCTATGTGCCTGAAAAAAGAAATGATCAGATTTTTATGTATTCTGTATTATTACCTCAATGTGATCATTTCTCCTTCAAATGTTCTAAAAAGGAAAGAAAGAAAAAAAAAAACCCAGCCAAGCAAACAAAACCTGTGATTTTTTGTTGGAAGGAAAAGCCAATGTGGAAATTCAGAGTACAAAAGTAATATGATCAAAATGAGTGATGTTCCTGCAACGTCATTTCTGAAAATGGAAACATCACTAGCACAATGAAGTAATGAGAAGAAATGAAAATACAACACCTGGGGGCATCTGGGTGGCTCAGTCAGGTGTCCAACTTTGGCTCAGGTCATGATCTCACGGTTCGTGAGTTCTAGCCACGCGTTGGGGTCTGTGCTGACAGCTCAGAGCCTGGAGCCTGCTTCAGATTCTCCTTCTCTCTCTGCCCCTCCCCCACTCATGCTCTATTTCTTCTTCTCAAAAATATATAAACATTAAAAAAAAAAAAATACAAAACCTGTGACCAAACCGAATCATTAAAGTTGTTTGGGTGATGTTGATAGGAACCGGAAAGAAATTTTTTTTGGGGGGGGGGGGAGAAGAAATTTCAAAAATTGAATCCCAGAGAAATTTTAAAAATTGAATCCCAGAGAACTCAGAGCTTAATGAAGAGCAAAAAACATCAGAGGCTGAAGGAAAAAAATTTAACTAATTCTTCCATACAAGACATTCTGGCCATTAATTGATCAAAAGCCCTGAATGCATGAGTCCTTTACTCAGAATTTCTTCACAGTACCTTGGACATAGAAGGGAATCTACAGAACCTTATCATTTTACATATAGCATACCAAGGCCCATAGAGAAAGTGACTCAACAAAGGTCACAATGCAGTAGAGCATTCAATCCTCATCACATAACCCTACACAGTTAGGACTACTATGCCTAGTTTAGTGATGAGGAAACTGAGGCTCAGAATGCTTCAGTAACCTATTCAATGTCACAGCCATTATGGAGGAGCTAGGATGTGAATGGTGCCCTTACTCCAAAATCCCTGTTCTTAATCATTACACTTCACTGCTCCTTACTCCTGCAGCTTCCTCAAAAGGTGAACAGACGGAGCAAAAAAACATGGTCCAAAACAGCCTTTCAAAATCAGAGTGACCCAGGTTGACCCAGAATTCAGAAGTCTTAGAGGAACCACTTGCCGGCTGCCTGCTCTGCAGTCCCAAGCACTGAAGTTTCTTATCTTCCCGTGCCAACAGCAGCATTTTCGACTCCGTTCCAACCTCCCGTTCACCTGCATGACAGATGAGCCATGTCAATAGTGGGCTAGGCTGATCAGCTGGCCGCGCCCAGAAAGCACAGAAACTGATGGCTGTTTATTGAATTACTGTTAGTGATTAACTAACTTAAAAAAACATTATGTTCTATATCTGGACTTTTGATATTGTTTATATGACTGTATACATTTGTAAAAACTCACAGAATTGACATTTCATAAAGGGTGACTTTTGGGGCACCTGGCTGGCTCAGTCAGTAGTGCATGCGATTCTTATCTTGGGGTCATAAGTTGGAGCTCCATGTTGGGGGTAGAGATTACTTAATAAATAAATAAGTTACTTTTAAAATTTAAAAAAGGGTGACTTTCACTACATGTAAAATATATGTCAATAAACCCAAATTAAAAGTATTAAGTCCTCTGCAGTATGACATACCATATTAGAAGCAGGGGTACAATGTTGAACAAAACAGTCTCTGCCCTCAAGGCTCCCATGTCTGTAGTCAATGAAATTTATTCATTCACGAAACAAACCTTTATTTAGGGTATACTACATATCAGACACTATCCTAATATACAAATGGTATACACTAATAGTACTATAGTAATAGTGATATACAAACAAAGTCCTTACTCTCAAGAATTCTAGTGGAATTAGGAAATAGTGGAATAGGTAAATAAATAGGATATTTTCACAGTGATGAGTTCCACAAAGGAAACAAAACAGGAAAGTATGATCAAAAGTGAGTAGATGGTGGAAGGAGAGAGTGAAGAAAGTAACTTTAAATTTAACCTTCAACTTTAAAAAGACTCCATGGAGGCCACTTTTCAACTGAGACCTGAATGGTAACCAAAAGCTAGTCATGCAGAGAAGTTTAGGGAGTACATTCCAGACTAAGGAAGAATAAGGCAGAGGCCAAGAGGCTGGCAAAGACTGTTGTGCTGAAAGAACAGACAGAAGGCCTGTGGCTGGAATGTGGTGGGCTGGCAGAGGGTAGTATGACATGAGGCTAGAGAGGAACGAGGAGGTTAGTAAGTGTAAGGGTTTATGATAAGCCAAAGGAAGGGGTTAGGATTTTAATTTATGTATAAAAGGAGGATACTGGAGGAGAGTAGGGCCAAAGGAGAGAGACATGACTTATGTTTTTTTAAATGACCACAATGGTTGCTCTGCATGGATTATAGGAGACTAGTACAGGCAACGGATGATGACAGACCAGACCACGAAGCTAGAGGAAGGGAGAGGGAGAGGGCAGGTGGAAAAATCAGGAACAACCTGAAGGTGGAGATGACAGAGTTTGCTAATATAGGACATGAGGAAAGGTGGGGTGGATTGTTAATGAACATTCAAATAGGTAGACGGTGGTGCCACTTACTGAGTGAGACAAAACAGATTTGGGGTGGGGAAATAAAATACTCCATGCTAGGCAAAGTAGGTTCGAGCTGTCTATCAGACATCTAAAGAGTCTGAAACTCAGATAAGAGGTCTATACATTAGACCTGGAGCTCGACCTCACGAACCGAACCGCGAGATTATAACCTAAGCCTGCTAGAGATTCTTTGTCTTCCTCTCTCTCTGCCCCTCCCCCATGCATGCTTGCTCTCTCTCTCAAAAATAAAAATACTTAAAATTTTATTTTTAAGTAATCTCTACACCCAATGTGGAGCTTTAACTCACAACCCCAAGATCAAGAGTTACACATTCCGCTGACTAAGCTAGCCAGGAGCCCCTAAAGATTTAAGTAATCTCTACACCTAACATGGGGTTCAAACTTACAACTCTGAGATCAAGAGTCACATGCTCTACCAACTGAGCCAGCCAGGGGCACCCCACTACCACTACTCTTAATCCAACCTCTGACTCAGCCATGCATATCTTTCTACCCAGTAGTCAATTTTACCTCCAAACTGTTTTAATGTGAACTGCCCCTTCCCCTCCCCCACTTCTCCCATTATTCCCATTCTTGTCTGTTCAACTCAATTCATCCTTCAAGGTTCAAGTTAACTTCTTTGTGACACCCATCTCATGTATAATAACCTAAAATATAAAATATTCTATTCTTCCAAAAAACGTTTGCATTAAGAATCTTTAAGTTGTTTCAGCTAAAAATTTTTTGTTCTCTTTTATAGGCATCAGTCTCAT
Source organism: Cryptoprocta ferox (assembly GCA_028646485.1). NCBI lineage: Eukaryota > Metazoa > Chordata > Mammalia > Carnivora > Eupleridae > Cryptoprocta > Cryptoprocta ferox. Next base: position 53,230,670 of record CM053575.1, on the reverse strand, counting down.
CTGCTAAACTAGACTGTACTCACTCAAATGTAGTTAACAATGACACATACTTCTTTTGTAGATTCCAAAGCAACAGAAACATAGTAGGTATGCAATAAATATTAACCTTATAGTGAGAATAATCAAATATCAGCCAAAGAGCAGGAAAGGATGAAGAAGAAAAGGAGAAGCTAAGGCAAATACTAAAGGTGCCTAACGAAACAAAATAAGCTCAACATATCATTATCAACTTACTGGGCACCTGCTCAGGGGAGCCGAGGTTTATGGAGTTGTCAGCAGCACCCACAGCCACTCCATTGATGGAAGAACCACAGTCTGCAATGACTCCCAGGCAGGCTGAGCGCCCACAGTCCCAAAGTCGTGCTGTCCCATCTCGAGAACCAGACACCACATTCCTGCCCCGATCAACAATGGCTGTATCCAGAATACCTGGCAAGAAAAAAAAAAAAAAAAAAAAAAGACTCTATGATGGAGTGGGTAGAAAAGGAACTACAAGGGTGGAGAATATGGATCTGCATAAATGACTCCATACCTTCACAGACATATACTGGATATGTACTACATGCTGGGTAAGTTCAACAGCTACAAAAACAGAAATAAATAAAGCAGAGTCCCTACTTCCCAATAGTTTAAAGACTAGCCCTTAGAGACAGACGTGGAAAAAGATTTGGATTTAATTCTTAGCATAGTGTCCTAGAACAGTGGTTTTGAAGTTTTCATTCTGGCTTCAAAACATGTTTTTCAAATAAAGACATCTTAGTTCAGCTTGAAAATCACGGTTTGCTTCCACTGAAAACTAACTGAAAGGATTAGTCGCCCATTTTAAAAAAAGATGTGACTTCTGGTCTGGACAAGATAGAGTAGCCCCATCTACCCCAGGTCCTTCCCCTTATAACTGAAAAAAACCTGGACACAAGACAGAAAGTATAAGAAGATGAAAGATGAGGGCGCCTGGGTGGCTCAGTCAGTTAAGCATCTGACTTCGGCTCAGGTCATGATCTCACGGTACATGGGTTCAAGCCCCACATCGGGCTCTGTGCTGACAGTTCAGAGCCTGGAGCCTGCTTCGGATTCTGTGTCTCCCTCTCTCTCTCTGCCCCTCCCCTGCTCACACTCTGTCTCTCTCACTCTTAAAAATAAATAAAAATTTTAAAAAAGTAAAAAAAAATGAAAGATGGAAAGAAGGCAGACCACCTTGGGACCTATTGTTTTGAAGAACAACAGGGTAATAAATTCCCTGGACTTCCTTACTGCTTCCCATATATCGTGGACAGGATACTGCAGAAGTTTCCAACTGGGAATTGATTAAAAAAACAACAACAACAAATAAATCAGGCACAAATTAAAAAAAAAACAAAAACAAAACACCCAACATAAGAAATGTCCATTGCAAAAGACTGGGAAAGGGGTGGCCTAAGAGTAACTTCGGGCAATTTATTCAAATAGCAACAGAAAAACTGCTACTTCCCCTTCCCCAAAGTCAGTGGGTTAAACACAGAGTGACCTTCTACTCCACTCCCCACTGAGCAGGAGGCAGCAGTACAATTCCCTTGACCCTTGACACTGACCAGGCCCAGCAGGGTACTGTCAGCAGGGTCCAGGGGCGAGCTGAGCTTCTACCCTGACCTGGCAATAGCAGGTGGAAATAGGAAAAGCAAGGCAATGGGACTCAGCACTCCACCATCCCTCAACCCCTCTCTCACAATGAAGTGGCATCTAGTATGGGTCTCCTCACTCTTAGGTGACAAGAATAAAAGAAACAAAGGAACCATACAGGAGCTGGAACCTATGACAAATTACTTTAGACACTATGAAAGTAGTAGGAATGTGCTTGTAAGAGAAGCAGCCATAGCAAAACCTACCAGAAGCCACAAAGGCATCAGATATCAAACCAAATTGATGTAAGTCCTCAACACATAAACCAAGATGAAAAAGTATTTGCCTTCAATGAAACATTCAGCTGAATCACATATAAATATCCTAGCCATTGTCTGGGAAATAAGAATGTTAAATGAAACTATGACTGAAATCAGTATTAGTAAGAAATAGAGCAAAATTCATATTTCTAGGCATGCTAACAAGTTTACTCTATCTAGTTTTAGGGGTGCCCCGGGTGGCTCAGTTGGTTAAGCAGCCAACTTCAGCTCAGATCATGATCTCACGGTTCATGAGTTTGAGCCCCACATCCGGCTCTGTACTGACAGCTCAGAGCCTGGAGCCAGCTTCAGATTCTGTGTCTTCTTCTCTCTCTCTTCCCCTCCTCCATTCACACTTGGTCTCTGTCTCAAAAATAAATAAATGCTAAAAAAAAAACCCCTTTTTAACATTCTGCTTAAGGATAAAACATCTCTAAATTATTGTTTTTTCCAGCAAACCAACCAGTAACAAGGGGAAAATGTTCTCCTTCTGTCTCTATGACCTGATATCAACTGGCTATATGGCTAATCCATTTTTAAAATCTGAACTGTGACTTAAATCCATGGGACCTGACAGTCAGTACCAAGCTCTATCTTTGTTGTCTAGCGATGCAGCCATTTGCCACCCAGCTTTTACTATCACCTCAGCAAAAGGACTAATAATGAGAAAATGTTGGCATACATCTCTCTCTCCCCCAGCACACAAGCCAATGACCTCCTAGGGAGGAATTTTTTTTTCACTTATCTATTATAGAAAACAACTATCTGTGTAAGGCAGTTAGTAATAACAAGACACAGTGTCAAAGTAATGTCTAATCCTTGAGGAAATAGCTCATTTAAATGGCCAGTTGGAGGAATTAATTTGTGTTTCTGTAGATAACTAGCTTCTGTTTCTACATTTTTTGTGATTTGTCTCAGGGGATCACTAGAGAAGCCTTTTGGAGAAATCACCCTTCTTACCTCCTTTGTGACCTTTGAAGGTCACCACACAGCTAGCATCTTCAGCTGACCAGATCTTCAACTGGGCATCCATTCCCCCACTCAGAACCACAAGGCCTGATGGGAAAAACCTGCAACAATTCACATCAAATACATGTCCTTCCAATACTCTCTGGAAAAACAAAAGAAAATTCCATGCTAGTTCTCTTGTCCAACCCCTGATATTCTCTTACCTCTTATATCCTGAGTCCCTTTAATGAAATATCTACATGCTATACCTACATGCTGGGTTTTGGAACTATGGAGGTCGAATAGGAGCTCTTTAGATCATTTGTATACCAGGTAGTGTTCTAAGAGCTGCTGACTCCCTTTCCTTTAGCTCTGGCTACAGATGTTATGGATTTGAACTCCAAGGTTCTCATAGCCATCCTTAAGTCTACTTCTACATACATGGAGGCTTGAGGACTCTTACTCACCTCTTCTTAAAATCCCCTATATGGGTTAGAGGAGCTCAGCCATATAATCAGTAGTAAAAGCCTAGCTACTCTGTCTTAGAAACTGATCACTATAGGCAGTTCATACCGAGGGACCACCCATTTAGACATTCACTGGCATGGCTCCTCCACTGTTCCAGCCCCAATTTGTTCTGGAAAATCACCAAGATTGAGGGTGGTTCCAAGATTAACATATGGGAAAACAAAGACCAACTGAAGTGCAGTGGTCTTACAAATTTAGAATGTGTCACTCTTCCACCCACAACCCAGTCTAAAGTTTCTCAGACCACCCTTCATACATAAGACCCTGAAAGCATATCCAAAGCCTTTACTCTGAGCTCGCCATTGGAAGCCTGCCAGATCTTCATGCTCCCATCAGTACTAGAAGACACACCAAGGCCTCCTCCACTGGAAATGTCCAGGCACGTTACCTGTCCAAAAAACAAAACAACCAGTGTTATAAGTAATGAAATGCTCTTTTTCTCTCAAAATATGTTAAAGATCTCCCTGTTTCACATTCTCCCAAGACTTCTTCAAGCCTACACTTCCCAGCACAAAGGACATGTATTTTCATGTGAAAGCTGAGGTGTCATCACCTGTTTCCTAACAAGGCTAGGGCCAACACCTTTTATTTCTTAAAACAAAAAGATGTTCTTCTAATCATCTATAGTCTCCTGCTTCAGCTTTTAAAAAAGTTTTTCTTATCCCCATATCATTTTCACCATTTCCATCTTTTGCTTTTTTAGAATTAAGATACCTAATTCTTAGGAACCTCTTTACATAAAACACAGTCAACTAAAATGTACCAGAAGAATTCAATTCAAGGCAAAGCAAAGATGCTTCCAATTTATTATTTCGTATTCTCTCTGTAAAATCCTAATTGTGTATATATGTGTATTTCAGAATAATTAACAAAAAATTCTGATTCACTTATACAGTTTCAACATTAGCAATCACTTCATGCATAAGCAATGATCATACACATGCATACATATATACCCTTTTTATTAAAAAACACCCAGCTGCAAACATTCCAGAAATGGTAGGACTAAATATATAATCCCAGATATATTCCTGGCAACAGTGATTCCCATAATGACCTAAATTATTAAGGAGAAAGTAAGGACTTTGGCTTTAAATTATCCAATCTTCCATTTTACTTTTTTCTATGCCACTTGAGACATAATGAGTAAATTTGGCAAAAACTGAAGGGCTACATCTACCAACTCTAATACATTCTAAGACTTTTTCTTCTTTTTTTTAATGTTTTATTTTGAGAGATTGCAAGTATACGTGCAAGTGGGGGAGGAGCCGAGAGAGAGGGAGAGAGAATCTCAAGTAGGCTCCATGTTCAGTGTGGATACTAATGCGGGGTTCGATCATATGACCACAAGACCATGACTTGAGCCAAAACCAAGAGTTGGACATTTAACTGACTGACCCACCCAGATGCCTCTTTTCTTTACTTTGGCTCCTTGGAATAAAAGTACTGTTAACTTAATTGTGGATCCTTTAATTGTAAGGATTATGGCAACAACCTTTATATCATGTTTAACATCTGCAAAACATTTTCAAATATATTATATTATTTGGTATTCATAATAATCCCATTCTGCTCCTAGCTTCCCATTGCTGGGTAACAGAGATACAGAGGTAAATCTGACATAGCCCTGCCTTCACATTCTGGTGCAGGAGACCTTTCTCCCAGATCTATCTTTCTTCTCCAAGACCACTGCTACCACCCTAATCTTGGGCCTTAAGCCTAACTACTAGTATTGTCAATTAACTTCTTTCAACTCCATGTCTGGCTCCTCAACTATATGGCAAGCTCTGTAAGTGTCCAGAACAATGTCCAGCACTTTCTTTTCTTTTTCTTTTCTTGAAAGATTTTTTTAATTTTTATAACTTTTTTCTAATTTTTCAATGTTTGTTTGTTTATTTATTTTTGAGGGGCGTCTGAGTGGTTCGGCCAAGTAAGTATCTGACTAGCTCAGGTCCCGATCTCACAGTCTGTGAGTTTGAGCCCTGCATCAGGCTGTGCTGACAGCTCAGAGCCTGAAGCCTGCTTGGGATTCGTGTCTCCCTCTCTCTCTACCCCTCCCCTGCTCATGCTCTCTCTCTCTCTCCTTCTCTCTCTCAAAAATAAATAAACATTTTAAAAAAGTTTTTTAAATAAGTGGAATCAATATTGTTAAAAAAATTATTATTTAAATTTTTAAAAATTGATTGTTTTTTTAAAGGGGGGAGAGAAAGAGAGAATCCCTTGAGGGGCAGAGATAGATAGAGAGAGGGAGAGAGAAAGAGAGAAAAGCGGGGCTTACCTGAAGCAGGGCTCATGTTCACCAAAGCGGGGCTTGAGCTCACCCAATGTGGGAGTCAAACTCACAAGCCATGAGATCATGACCTGAGCCAAAGTCAGATGCGTAACCAATTGAGCCACCCAGGCACTATTTATTTATTTATTTTGAGAGAGAGAGAGTGCATATGCAGGGGAGGGGCAGAAAGCGAGGATGAGAGAGAATCTCAAGTAGGGTCCGTGTTGTCAGTGCAGAGCCCAAAATGGGGCTCAATCTCAATCAATCAAGAGTCGGACACACAACCAAATGAACCACTCAGGTGTGCCTGAAAGATTTTATTTTTAACTAATCCTACACCCAATGTGGGACTACGAACTTAAAACCCTGAGATCAAGAGTTGTGTGCTCTACCAACTGAGCCAGCCAGGTGTCCAGCACTTTCTTAAAACCATCATAGACTGTGTACATAGTAACTACTAAACAAATACTACCAACAGCTGTGTGGTAATAAGAATGAAGTACCTCAGGGACACCTGGGTGGCCCAGCTGTTAATCCATCTGACTTTGGCTCAGGTCATGATCATTTGGTGAGTTTGAGCCCCTGCATCAGGCTCTGTGCTGACAGCTCAGAGCCTGGAAACTGTTTCAAAGTCTGTATCTCCCTCTCTTTCTCTGCCCTTTTCCCACTTGTGTTCCATCTTTTCTCTCAAAAATAAACATTTAAAAATTTTTTTTAAAAAAAGAATGAAGAACTTCAACAACACTAGGTAAGAAAGTGAAGCCATCTGACCTATATTCAATAAGAGCAACTACTGTCCTCATTTGCAGGGCCCCAGAAACAAGACATTTAAACCCTTTTCTACTCACTCTCTGAAACAGAATTAATCTGTAAAGCAACAAAGCTCAACCTCTTTCCTGACTCAGGCAGTATCTTTACAACTGCCAGCCAGGCATTCACCTTTGGCTATATAGTGGTCACCTGTAACTTAACATGTTCAAAACAGAACTCTCATTTCTCCCTGATCCACACCAATACAACTACTTGACCTCATTAGTAAATGGCACCACTATTTACTCACTTCTTTGGAAATTTTTGGAATCATCCCATTTCCTCATTTTCTCTCACGTCTCACATCCAAGTCATTAGCAAATCGTGTCTAGTCCCACACCCAAGAATGTAGGCTCTACATTACATTTTATTCACTGCTATAGTCTCAGTGCTCACAGGAATACCTGGAATATAGCAAGTGATTAATAAATAGATAAATCACCTACTGATGAACTCAAGAGGAAAGTGAGAAATAGAAAAAGAGTAAGAAATAGAAAAATTAATAATTTTAAGTGACCTACTTCTTTCAACTATATTCAAATAAAAATAAGTAAATTTGGAGCACCTGGCTGGCTGAGTCAGTAGAGCACGTGACTCTTGATCTCAGGGTTGTCAGTTCAAGCCCTATGTTGGGTGTAAGCTTACTTTAAAAATGCTTTTTTCTTACAAATATGTTTTATATTATATGCATTATACACTGTATTCTTACAATAATGTAAGCTAGAGAAAAGAAAAAATGACCTACTTCTCAAAAGATCCTCCCAACTCTGCCGAAAAGTTTATCACTTCCTCCCTTAGTAAGTCTGCAGCACTATGTTCATATATTGTAGTGGTTGTCAACCGGAGGCAAATTACCTCATCACATTTGGTGATGTCTGGAAACATTTTTAGTTGTCACAATTGGGGAATAGCCCACTACAATAAAGAATTATCCAGCTCAAAATGTCAATAGTGCCATGATGAGAAACTTTGATATATTCTATTGTATCTTCTCAGTTAATACACTGTCCCTGCAGGGGACAGGGATATTGTTATCTTATGTGTTATATATCTCTGGGGACCTAGTTCCTAGATATAAAAAGTAGTTGAATCTGAACTACCCAGTTCTTCCAAAATGATAGAACACTTAAGAATAGATTATAGGTCATACTAGCTTTGTCCTTTCTCCAAACTTTTGTTAAAGAGGAAAGGGAACTAACATTATTTGAATAGCTATTAGGTACTAGACATGTAACAGACACTACCCTCATCTAATATGCTCAAAAATCTATAAGATAGGTATTATTTGTATTTTTCCACTGAGAAATCTGGGGTTTAAGCAGCGACTAAATAATATCCCCAAGGTGACACAACAGAGCCAGGATGTAAACTTAGGTCAGGGTCTAAAGCTAAAGATCTATGTCTTAGTTACAGCAAAAAAACAGACAGATGAATGGAATAATTCTAAATACTGGATAAATATGACAATTCAAGCGAGTGAGATAAAGGATGGATTACTTTATAGTGCTGTGATATGCTAGTCATTTCAAAAAGAATTAAGTTAGATCCCTACTTTAAACTAAGTAACAGGAGCACCTGGCTGGCTCAATCAGTAGAGTCTGAAACTCTTGATCTCAAGGTCACAAGTTTGAGCCCTACGTTGAGCGCAGAGCCTACTCAAAAAAAAAATTAAACTAAATAACAAAAATAAAGTTTGAAATGTAAAAAAATAAAACATTAAAAGAAAATACTATATATTTGTATTTAACACTTATGTTCTGCTTACTATGTTTCAGACCGAATTCTAACTGCTTCAATCCTCACAACACCCCTATGAGATAATACTTTTACCCCTGGTTTACAAATAAAGCATCTGTGACACACAGAGGTTAAGTACCTGGCCTACGGTCACAGTTTGTAAGTGGCAGAACCAACATTCAAACCCAAAGGACCAAATCCACTGAGTCTATCCCTAGACTCTTACCCATTATGCTTACCCATTATACCCAAAGTGAATATATAAAAATCATGGACTACCCTAAACAGGACCCCAAAAGTGTTACCATAAAGGAATAAATTGTTGGGTTTTATTATCTAGAGATATTAAATATCTGTATGTCAAAAAACGCCATAAATAAACAAAAATAAACAATAAGCAAGAAGAAACTATCTGAAAAATATATGGAAAAGGGTCAATACCTTTAATATAAGGGCTCTTATCCTCAACATCATTCATCATCAGGGAAATACAAATCAAAACCACAATGAGATACCACCTCACACCTGTCAGAATGGCTAAAATTAGCAACACAATTAACAACAGGTATTGGTGAGGATGCAGAGAAATGGCAACCCTCATGCACTACTGGTTGGGATGCAAACTGGTACAGCCACTCTGAAGAACAGTATGGAGGTTCCCCCTCAAAAAAACTAAAAACAGAACTACCCCACAATCCAGCAATTGCACTATTAGGTATTTACCCAAAGGATACAAAAATACAGATTTGAAGGGGTACATGGACCCCAATGTTTAATGCAGCATTATAGACAACAGTCAAACTACGGAGAGAGCCCAAATGTCCATCGACTGATGAATGGATAAATAAGATATATATACAGGGGTGCCTGGGTGGCTCAGTTGGTTAAACATCCAACTTTGGCTCAGGTCATGATCCCATGGCTTGTGAGTTCAAGCCCCACATCAGGCTCTGTGTTGACAGCTCAGAGCCTGGAGGCTGCTTTGGATTCTGTGTCTCCCTCTCTCTCTGCCTCTCCCCTGCTTTTGCTCTATCTCTCACTCTCTCAAAAATAAACAAACATTAAAAAAACTTTCTAAAGAAGATGCATATTACACACACACACACACACACACACACACACACACACACACACAATGGAATATTACTCAGCCATCAAAAAGATTGAAATCTTGCCATTTACAATGATGTGGGTGGAACTAGAATTTATTATGCTAAGCAAAATAAGTCAATCAGAGAAAGATAAATACCACATAATTTCACTCATATGTGGAACTTAAGAAACAAACAGATGAACATATGGGAAGGGGGGGAGAAAAGAGAGGGGAGAAAAACCACAAGAGACTCTTAATGACAGAGAACAAACTGAAGGTTGATGGAGGGAGGTGGGTGGGAGATGGGCTAGATGGGTGATGGGTATTAAGGAGGGCACTTGTGATGATCACTGGGTGTTGTGTGTAAGTGATGAATCACTGAATTCTTCTCCTGAAACCAATATTGCACAGTATGTTAACTAAAATTTAAAAATAAATAAGAGCTCTTACCAGTCCCCAAAAAAAATTCACACTTAGAAAAATGAGCAAATGACAGGAAGAATAGCCAATAAATATATGAAAAAGTAGTCAATCCACGATTAATCAACGGGGCACATTTAAAATAACAATGAAATACCATCTCTCAAACTGGTAAAACTTAAAAAAAATTCTCAGGGCGCCTGGTTGGCTCAGTCGGTTAAGTGTCTGACTTAGGACTCAGGTCATGATCTCACAGTTTGTGAGTTTGAGCCCACATCAAGCTGTGCCGACAGCTCAAAGCCTGGAGCCTGCTTTGGATGCTGTGTCTCCCTCTCTCTCTCTGCCCCTTCCCTGCTCACACGTGCTCTGTCTCTCAATGTCAAAAATGAATAAACATTAAAAAAATGTGAATACCCAATATTGGTAAAGAATGTCAAGTCAGATTGTAGAAAAGCAATCTTTTTAGTCAACGGATAGGGCCCACTGGTAAGTCAATTAATAAAAAAAATTCAAATAAAGTAGGAAATAATAAAAACAATACATAAATATCTACATTTTAACTCAAATACATAAATGTACATAAAATTCACTAATCTTTTCATTAGTCCACTGATTACTACAAGGAAACTTCACCTTGACTTTGTTGTAATAAACTACTAACCAAAGACACAAAGGAAAACTTGATTTCTTTAAAGGAAGGCAAACTTTATTCACATTTATAAAACAATCTAAGAGCAAAAACTCCCCTAGCATCTTTCTAAAAAAATTTTTTAATGTTCATTTATTTTTGAGAGAGACAGAGTGCAAGGCGGGGAGAGACAGAGGGAGAGGGACACACAGAATGCGAAGTAGGCTCCAGGCTCTGAGCTGTCAGCAGAGCCCAACTTGGGGCTCAAACTCACGAACCACGAGATCATGACCTGAGCCGAAGTCGGGCACTTAACCAACTGAGCCACCTAGGTACCCCTTACCTAGGGTTTTTAAAAAAAAATCTTTTCGGGGTGCCTGGGTGGCTCACTCAGTTAAGCGTTCAACTCTGGATTTTGGCTCAAGTCATGATCTTGTGGTTTGTGAGTTCGAGCCCCATGTCAGGCTCTGTGCTGACAGCATGAAGACTTCTTGGGATCCACTGTCTCTCCTCTCTCTCTCTCTGCCTCTCTCTCTTGCTCTCAAAGTAAATAAACTTTAAAGAAAAAAGAATCTTTTCCCTAACATTGTGCATACCATTATAGCAGTTTTTCAAAAACCTCTCCTTTATCAAGTCTTTATAACGCAATCAACTTAGTGTTCAAAGACATAATCACTCTGCCGTTTCACACTTATATTACATTGGTTGAACATATTTAATTAACATAATTTCAAAAACAATATAACTGATATTATAACTGATCCTTGGTAAGCATTCAACTTAACCAGTAGTGTCTGCATATGCAGATCTCAGAAAAGAGTTCATAAGCCATGAATGTGCTGTGACATAAGCCGTGAATGAGCATCAGTCAGTATGTTTTATACAGGAAATGTAGAGCAACAGTTAGCTCAATAAATTAGTTAAGTGGAAGTCAGTTAAAATATACCAAAAGCCTTATAATTTGCATTCCCTGTGACTCAACAACTCTATTTTACCAATGTATTCTAATTTCTTCCTATCTTTGTAAGTAAAGGGTTAGCTATAAGTATACTATCAAAATATGAAATCAGGAAATCAAAAATACCTGAAAGTCCAGCAATGTAAGATTGGAAAAATCAATTGTAGTAAGATCATACAGCAGAATACTACGCAGTTCTTAAAAGAATATATAAAAACATGACGTACAATGAGGTACATAATGTATTATTAAGGAATATAAAGCAAGTTATAAAACAGCATATACTATAAAAAACCTATTTTGATGAAATATTTAAAGAAAAGACAGGGAGAACCAAGTAAAATAATACATAAAACTTAGCATGGTACAGACATGTTATTACTACTAATAATAGTTGGCTATTACCACTATAACTATTATTAATATAGGCTTTGTAACAAAAGTTCACATTAGTTACCTTCAGGTTGTAGAATGTGAGTGATTTTTCACTTTTTATATTTCCTAAATTCTCATCACTAAATCTCTGTCTGTTTTTTTGTTTTTTATTTTTTTTTTGACAGAGAGAGAGAATGTGAGTGAGTGAGAAGGGGAAGGTCAGAGAGAGAGGGAGACACAGAATCCGAAGACAGGCTCCAGGCTCTGAGCTAGCTGTCAGCACAGAGCCCAGTGCGGGGCTTGAACCCACAAACCGTGAGATCATGACCTGAGCTGAAGTCGGATGCTTAATCGACTGAGCCACCCAGGCGCCCCTATGTCTGTTTTGTAATATGAGTAAAAAATAGCTATTTTTAAAAATGTACCACACAGTAAGAAATGGAAGGTTTTAATATAATCAGTTTATCCACATATTTCTGATTTATGTTTCCATGGTAGTTAGAAAGAGCATTATCACAAAGACCTCTGAAAATTATTCCTCAATATGCTGTATTTGGAATTTTGAGAAAATGTCCCTGTCTTGTAGACAATGAGACAGAAATATGAGCAGTGACAAATTATACAAACACAGCTACCAACATTATCCAAAAGCCACTAAGCAGCTCTGCTAAAATATATATAAGTAAACTTTAGACAATTCCTTTCTCTAAGATTAACAGTGAGTAGATTTGGGTACATATTCTATGTGGACCCAAGTACCGATTTTGCCAAACATATCACACTTCAGCTGTGTTATATTAACAATGCACAGTAAGTGAAAGATACATTAATTATGAATGTTTATAAGCACTCAAGCAGATATAGGGAAAAAATAACATGCCATTATATTTTCTCCTCATTTTATCAAAATACTTACACTCTTTGCATGAAGTCTGGAAAAAGTAGTGTATGGTGCCAAAAACTTCGAGGATGCATTTTCCTCCGGACAAGAAATATGAATGCTTTTCTAAATAGAGAGGGAAAGATGAAATTCATCAATCAAGTTACTCCAATGAAATTAAAGCCTCTTAAAGAAAACATCAGGATGATAGGGAATTTTCATCTTTTAAATGTACCCGCTCTTATCCTCCTGCCCCAGCTCACAACACAATCACTCCCCTATAGATCAGCAGCCCTTTTACTGCAAAGGAGTGCAACGTCATTTTGTATTGCTTAGATGCCATTACCTTTTTATAGTGAAGTAAACTCCCACAGAAGATAAACCAACAGTAAGATACAAATGACAAACACGGGGGGGCGGGGTACTTGGGTGGCTCAGTCACTTAAGCTTCTGACTCCTGCTTTTGGCTCAGGTCATGATCTCACAGTCTGTGAGATCGATACCTCCATGGGGCTCTGCACAGACAGCATAGGAGCCTGCTTAGGATTCTCTCTCTCCCTCTCTCTGCCACTCCCCTGCTCTCAGGCATGTGTGTGGTTTCTCTCTCAAAATAAATAAATATACTTAAAAAAAATGACAAACACAAGAGTATTAATTTTTATGAAAAAATCTAACACCAGTGCTCTCAATTAGCAATGGGACAAGGAACAGGATTAACAGATAGGAGGAAACAGCACCAGATTCCAAGTCTAGGGCCTAAACAACCAGTCAAAGTAAACTTACCACCTTTAAAAATTTTAGAAAAAATATTAGACTACTGGCAACTACAGTTACCAGATAAAATTAGCAAATTATGGTATACTTATACAATGTGTCAGCCTGGTCAGGACTGCAGTGCTCATTTCTACCTAGGACTTAAACTGACTACACACGTTCATTGACTGCTCATCGTCCCACAGCTGTATTAATTCCGCATGTGTTTTTGCGTAGTCATTATCACATATCTTTTAGCTACTGTAGCAAGAAAACACTGGTGACATAGTGGGAAACTGTACCTAGAACTAGATGTTAGACTGAGGTGACATAACTTGCAAGGCAGTCTTTGTAACCATTTAAGATTTCAAGGTAGCATGTATACAGGTATAAAAGGCTTGGTAAACCCTTCAAGGATTCTTGCCATAGGATAGCCCTTTACTCTGCCAGAATACCACCACCACCACCTAAGTGTGTATCTCCTACAGGGGAGCCGAGGAGCTGCACACACCAAACAGTTCCTAACCTGTTATCTCTTTTGCAGCAGTACTTCAAAGTTTCTGGAAATTCTGCTGAACAATGAAAATGTCTTCAAAAATCAAGACTTTCTAAACCTCTTTCTAAGGCTAATCTATATACGACAAACACAGGTCCCCACAACTCATTAGAAGGAACAGTTTCAGGGGTGCCTGGGTGGTTCATTTGGTTGAAAGCCCAACTCTTGATTTCAGCTCAAGTCATGACCAGGGTTGTGGGATCAAGCCCTGCGTCAGGCTCTGTGCTGGATGTGGGGCCTGCTTAAGATTCTCTCCCTCTTTCTCCCTCTCTCGCCCCCCTCTCTGTCCCTCTCCCCTGCTTGTGTGCCCTCTCTCTCTCTCTCTCTCAAATTAAAAATTAAAAAAATTAAAATAGAAGGGATGAGAAATAAAATATTTTTAAAGAGTTTCAAAGTTATAATATTCTCATCACGAAAAATCAAAATACTCTTAATTACAAGTATTCTACTCCTTTAAAACACAATCAGAATATCTCTCATACAAACAGCACTTTCTTAGCAAGCATATCCATATGTGGCTGCCTGCAGGCTTCTCATTAAATTAGTTTTTGCTTCTAACCACATGACAAAGCCCATACGGCAGCAAGAGAGCTGACCTGGATTTGGAATAGCCTCCAAAACTAAAGAGTCAGCTAAACTCTCCTGGTTTAAATATTCCTACCAGCAAGGATTCAAGGAACTCCAAGAACTTAGTGTTCAGGCATCTGTAAGAACTAGGGTTGCTCTCAGAAGACTTCATTTCTTTGGGACTAATTATATGAAAGATTTTGCCAATCAGTAGTTTCCTCTTGCTTATCAATCAAGCAATTTAGCCTTTAATCCAGAAACAAACTATGGAGGAAAAGAAATGCTGAACTACCTTTCAATATGAGCAGTAGAGAATCCATGCTGTTAATGAAAATATTTTAGTGAAAAGCTGGAGGATATCAAAACATATAAAATTCAGGGCAAGGGTTGGGGAGAAGAGTGTGAGCATTCCATGCTAAGATAAAATTCAAAGTCATACTTTTTTATCTTCCAGGATTATGTATTTAGGCATAATCTACTGTTGATAGAACAATGTAGCAATATCAAAAGTTGACCGCAAAGTGACTCACGGCAATTAGGAAACAAATGAATGCTCAACCATAAGGACTTACTGTCTGACCCAGCAGGTACACTGGCAGAAATTAGCAATGATGTTGGAAGATATAAGGATTGTATCAGGGCCTACGTATGAAGGGAAGAAAGGAAGTCAGAACTGAGGCTGTGGCTGGCTAAATACCCGGGAAAAAATATAGCGTGGTGGTCATATTTGGAAGTTTATAGAACTGGTTTCAATTCTGGTGTACAGTCTAACTAGCTTTGATTACTAGGGTTAATAAACCTCTCTGAGGGGACCAGGGTGGCTCAGTTGGTTAAGCGTCCAACTTCGGCTCAGGTCATGATCTCACGGTTCACAGGTTCGAGCCCCGTGTCGGGATCTGTGCTGACAGCTCAGAGCCTGAAGCCTGCTTCAGATTCTGTGTCTCCCTCTCTCTCTGCCCCTCACCCACTTGTGTTCTGTCTCCTCTCTCTCAAAAATAAATAATAAAAAAAAATAAACTTCTCTAAATCTGTTTGCTTATATGCAAAATGGAAATTTAAAATATCAATCCCATAGGATTGTTATGATAAATAAAAACTCACTTTTGTAATATTTTAGTTTCATTCGTATGCAGTCTCACACCCCATTAACCAGCTTATAGGAGGAATATCATCTCCGTTTTATATGTGAAGAAACTGAGGCTCAGAGAACTAAGTCATTCACCCAAAATCACATTACTAGTAAGTGTCAGAGTTAACTAAAACTTGAACTCAGATCTTCGGGTAGTTTCTACAATACCATACCTGTTTATGAAAAACAGTATATATAATAACGTATAGCCTATTACCTTGCACAGAGAGTAATAAATCAACGTTTAAAATCTTACGTAGGGGGGCACCTGGGTGGCTCAGTCAGTTAAGCATCCGACTTCGGCTCAGGTCACGATCTCACTGTTCGTGGGTTCGAGCCCCATGTCGGGCTCTGTGCTGATACCTAGCTTCGAATTCTGTGTCTCCCTCTCTCTCTGACCCTCCCCTGCTCACGCTGTCTCTCTCTCTCTCAAAAATAAATAAAACATTAAAAAATAAATAAAAAAAATAAAATAAAATCTTACGTAGGGGCACCTGGGTGGCTCCGCTGGTTAAGCATCTGACTCTTGGTTTCAGCTCAGGTCATGATCTCACCAACTGTGAGATCAAGTCTGGCATCAGGCTCTGCCCTGACAGAACGGGGCCTGCTTGAGATTCTTTTCTCCCTCTCTCTCTGCCCTGCTCACACACACATTCTCTTTCAATTAATAAATAAATATTTTTAAAAATTCTTTTTAAAATCCTATGTAAAAAACAAAGTATTATCTGTTCTTATTGGTATACCTGAAATATTTCACAACTAAAAAAACATTTAATTACATATTAAAAGAGAAAGGCTGGTTTTCCCTTTGGGAATTAGGTCACTCACCAGAGCATACTGCCTACAGCCATCAGAATAAGTAAGGAAAGTCAGATTATGGGTTCTGTAATACAGTAAAACCTTGGCTTGGAACCATAATTCATTCCGGAAACACGCTTTTAATGCATTCATTTATTAAAGCAAATTTCAAGAACCATTGGCTCAGTTGCGATCATGTGATATTCGGCATCATATACTACTCATATTGCAAGACATCACTCACTTAACAAGTTAAAATTTATTAGAAATGATTGGTCATCTTGCAGAATACTCACAGAACAAGTTACTCACAATCCAAAGTTTTACTGTACTTAGTTTGGCCATCTACTCACCTCAAAGACCAATGAGAAAAGCTATTAAGTACTATTAACATAGGTCTTCATCAAGGCCTAGCAGATAAAGGCTATGCTGCCCAATATGGTAGATACAGACCACGTGAGGTTATTGAGCTTGAAATACAGCCAGTGCAAATGAAGAACTGCATTTTTATTTTATTTAAAGTTTAATTTAAAAACTAATACTTGACTCAGTTTTTGGAAAACTTTTTAAGTATATTTGGAACTACTTGAGTATGTGAAAGTGTGTTCTCAACTGTAAATTTTATAGAACCTAAAGACATTTATCAAGTATTTTCAGTAAAAAATTAGAGTCTGAATTGAGATGCGTGGTAAGTGTAAAATACACACAGGATCTCAAAAACTCAGTAAGAAAAAAAGGAATGTATAATATCTCATTAACAATTTTTTAATACTAATTACAGATTGAAATAATATTTTAGATCTACTGGGTTAAATAAAATATATTATTAAAATTAATTTCACCTGTTTCTTTTTACCTTTTTTATGTGGCTCCTAGAATATTTTAAATTATCTATGGGATTTACATTATTTATCTACTGGACAGCACTGATATAAGGGAAATAAGCACAAGTATATGTAAGTATAAGTATCTAAAAGTATATTTAACTACAAAAGAAAAACAAAACCCTTGACATTCAAATGTGTAAAAACTGTGATTACTAAACAAGTAAATATGACACAAATATACAAATAATAGTATAAATATTTAAAGTAGATATACAGATACTACCCCAGTTTTGGACTTGGTATCATCAAGAAGACATAAAAACCTACCTTATTTATTTCATTCACAATAAATCCTTCTGAAGCTGTAACTTCTGGGATGCCATCCAGGCCAATTCCTTGACAAGTCAGGCTACCATACAAAGTTGGTTTCCCTACATAGCACAAAAGAAGCATGTCTCAAGAAAATAGTAAGAATTTAACATTGTTCTCCTTGAAGACCCAATTCAGGCATCTGTACTTATGGTAGGAAATTGGCTGATTAAAGAATAGAAGGTACTAGTATTAAAGTGAGGTGAAGTGGAAAGAGCACTACCCTAGGTGAACCTAATTTGGGAGGGAGTACACTTAAGAGCTAAAAACTAGGTACAGAGATTTAGAGATATGACATAGCATTTGTAAGAAAGCTACTAGAATGATCTCAAAATCAGTTTTACTGTGAAGCGGAATTCTCTCGGAATGAAAGATGAAGACCAACATGCACATACGTATTTATCTACAGTACACACATATAATACATAGCAAAGATTTAAGTTTCAGTAACCTAGAAAATCTGCTTATGTGGAACACTGTTTTTGCAGTGATGGGGGCTAAATAAGACATCCTATACATAAACATATGCAGATGGTAGAATGGAGTGAAAAACATTCTGTTCTATTCTTTTGCACTTTACATATACACTTCTGTAACAGCCCATAATTCACTTTACATGTCTGACCTCCCTATTAGACTACGAAGTCCTTGAGTTCAGAAACGATCAGGGTCTACAAATTATTCCGTAAATAATTGTTGCACTAAACTGAAATTCTAGGAGTAAGAGAGGAGTAGAAAACATCAAGGATTCACACAGAGTAGGAGGGTTTCCTTGAAAGGGTGGGAGATTTAAGTAGAACCTTGAAAGATTACACCTAGACAGAAGACAGAAAGATAGGGCTAGGCAGAATATAACAGAAAGGAAACTCCAAGTCAGGAAGAAGTATGTCAAGAATAAAAGAAAATCAGAAAGAACAGTGAGGGAGGAGGCATCAATTGATATACCAGTTTGGTTAGGGATGCCTGGGTGGCTTAGTCGGTTAGGTCATGAACTCATGATTGTGAGATCGAGCTCAACATCAGGCTCCACACTGAACGTGGAGCCTGCTTAGGATATTCTCTCCCCACCCCCCCGCCACCCGCTCTGTATATAATTAAAGAAAAATGTTCTTAATTACCAGTTTGGTGGGGTGTCAGGGTAGCTCAGTCAGTTACTAAGCATCCGATTTCGGCTCAGGTCATGGTCTCGTGGCTCATGAGTTTGAGCCCCATGGGGCTCTGTGCTGACAGCTCAGAGCCTGGAGCCTGCTTTGGATTCTGTGTCTCCCTTACTTTCTGCCTCTCCTCTACTCACACTCTGTTTCTCTCACTCTCTCTCAAAAATAAATAAACATTAAAAACAAAAAAAATTTTTTAATAAGTTTCTTTGCCAGTAACATTAAAATAAATACCCGTTTGGAAAAAATAAATAAGTAAATAACCAAAAAAAACAAAAAACAAAATAATACCAGTTTGGTTAAAACAGTCATAAAAAGGTAGTTGAAGGATATTAATGGAGGAACTTACAATCTGGGATAAAAGTCTGGAATACAGATAATCTAGCAAAGAATCTTTAGGCAGGGACGTGGCATGAAGTGCTAGTTCAGAAAGAAGCCACAAAAATAGGATAGAGGAAACTCTGCCTTTTGTCCAACTCCATGATATCCTCCTGGGTTCACCCACTGCCCCATGATGTCTGGCCCACAGGGTATACCATTTTAACTAATCTCCTGTCAACATCATCAAAATGACCTCTCTACATCTGTAGTCACTGAAATGATCTCGGTCTTGGTTTTGTTTATAAAATAGAATTGGGTCAATCAGTAGAGCATAGGCATCTTGATCTCGAGGTCATGAGTTCAAGTCAAGCCTCACATTAAGGCATAGAGCTTACAGGAAGGAAGGAAGGGAGGGAGGGAGGGAGGGGGTAGAGAGAGGTGGGAGAGGAGACAGAGAGAGAGGGAGAGAGAAAGAGAGGAAGAAAGACACTCTTAAATGTCTATGTCCATACCAATGCATTTATCTACATCTGCACTTACCCTCACCTTCTTTCATCTTAGTGTTTTAGACTTAATTGAATCTCCTTCTCTCTCCTTTAAGACACTAGCTTTTCAGTTTGTCCTCTCCCCTACATATAACCTGTATTTTAATTGCTCTCCAATTAGTTCTCATCTTTAAAAACAAAACTCTTGACTATGAGACCTAGCTATTAACTTTTCTATACAGCATTTTCCTCAGAAGACTGTTTAAAATTCTGTTTCTCAGAGAAATAGAATATAGTTATATAAAGAATCAAAGGTATCTGAAATTAAACATAATCAGTAGAACAAAACACACAAATTTATTAAGAAGTCTGATTTTTGTTAATAGTACTAGGATAACTACAAACAAATGGATAAGACTAACACAGAAGTGTCATTCAAAGGAATAACTGATAGGATCTGAGAGCTATCTGGACATGACATGGTAAAATGACTAGATTTTTCATTCTAATGCCTAGAATGATGGTAACTTAAATTTGAAAATCAAGAAAGAAAGCCTGTTTCACAAGAGAAGTACTCAGCTTTGTTTTAGATTTGATAAAATCAAGAGAACAGTGAAAGCTTCAAGCACAAATGTCTAGCAGACAACTGTTCAATCTCTGCTTGAACTTGAAGAGAGTTCAGGGCTGGAGCCATACACCTAGGAATCATCATCAGGAAATCATGAATGAAACTATAGAACTGCTTAGAATACAATAATATATAGCTAAGGGACTAAATCACTCCCTCAATAAGTCTGTGGCTTCCAAATGGAAAACTAATCTGAAAGCCTACCCTGAAATGAAGGAGTTGGTGTGACTGATCAAGAACATTTGAAGACTATGATATTATGCAAGGAATTTGGGCCAAAAGAAAGTATGAAGTTCTCTTCTAGGGGTAGTAAATCCCCTTTCTCTAAAGGGAAGGCATACAGATTTGGGCATATGGACTTTACCTGCAGGGTGACAACTCAGCCAGGCTTCCCCTTCATCCTTCCTATGAAGATAAGCAAAAGACTAATTAGGCTCATTCAATGCTGAAAAGGATCCCACTAGTGCAAGGGAGAAAGAAGGTGGTATAATTTTCAGTCTGGACATAGTACTGAGGTATGATGCAGTCTAACATCTCCTCCAGGAATGGATTATTCTAAGACAAACTTTATTTATTGAAGAAATATTCATGGATTAAGCATTTAATGCATAGGTATCTACTGGATAAATGAATACTCAAATATTTCATCAATAGGGAGTTCACTTTTCATCCAGCTGCACGGCTTTGAAAAATCAAGAATACTTTATATGTAGATATTTATTGGGATTATTGTAAACCAAGCCCTGTGCTAGGCAATTTGCAAACAGTGTAATTAATCTTCACAATTTAACAAAATACCTTTTCTTATTCCCATGTTAAAGATTAAAAAAAAAAAAAAAAAAAAGCCTGACCTCAGGGGTGCCTGGATGGCTGTCATTTAAACATCTGACTCTTGAGGTGCCTGGGTGCCTCAGTCAGTTGAGTGTCTAACTTCAGCTCAGGTCATGATGTCATGGTTCGTGGGTTTGGGCCCGGTGCCGGGGGTCTGTACTGACAACTCAGAGCCTGGAGACTGCTTCGGATTCTGTGACTCCCTCTCCCTCTGTCCCTCCCCCACTCACACTCTGTCTCTCTCAGTCTCTCAAAAATAAACAAACATTAAAAAAAAAATTAAACATCTGACTCTTGCTTTCACCTTGGGTCATGACCTCCTGGTTCCTGGAATTGAGCCCTGTGTCCCACTCCACACTGACAGCACAGAGCCTACTTGGGATTCTTTCTCTCCCTCTCTGCCCCTTCCCTGCTCTTTCTCTCTCTCAAAATAAATAAACTTAAAAAAAATTATAGAGGCACCTGGGTGGCTCAGTTCTGACTATTGATTTTGGCTAAGGTCATGATCTCATGGTGGTTCATGGGTTCATGGGTGCTTGGGATTCTCTCTCTCTGCCACTCTCCCACTTGTGCATGTGCTCTCTCTCTCTCAAAAGAAATGAAACATTAAAATTTTTTAATTAAAAAAAATTAAGAAAACTAACTTTAAAAAATCCTGAAGCTCAGGAAAAAAGTGACTTGCCCAAGGTCACCTAGCTATCTGGAAAGTAGGAATTGAAACTAGGGACTAGTACACAATGTCTGCGTTCTAACAGCTCACTGAGTTTTTACGTTTTAGAATGTTCCTCTCCAATCATCCAAATCCTTACCTCACCACTCTTAACACTTTTAGGGAATAATGAAAAAGACTTACACTTTTAAGACCAAAAAATCTAGACTGACAATAAGTTACTGGCTGCAAAATCTTGAGCAACTTACTTCTCTCATTCCTCTCCTGGTTGGCCCTCAGTAAACGTTAGTGTTCTTTCTTTATTACTTATCACATATTCTGTGTTGTAGTAAGTAATTTACTCCACATAGTAAACTGTAAGTTTCTTAAATGCAAAAAGCTACGTTTTATTCATCTTCACCATTGTTTCAATTTGAAAAACCCTTAGTAGTAGTAACAGTTGCCATTCATGGCACTGCTGTACTCATCCTGGTAATAACTTGCATAGTATACCATCAATAAAGAGATATTGAATGAATGGTATGCCGTGCATTCCCAATTAACCTGTCAGCTTCTTGAAAGAGCCAGGAACTACCGTTTAAAACTCCACACGCATAGGGTCTGGACATGGTGGGTGTTACACTGTTTCCTGAATAGAACTGCCCGATGTGCCTAACACAGCACTAGGGGTCCGAGGATACAAGGATTCCACCATACACTCAAAAACAATGTGGAGGTGGCTGAGTACTAGGACTTTTGCAAGTAACTGACGACCAGTAAATATTTGCTAAATGACTAGGACTACTTGGCTAAAGTCTTCCTGTCTCCCAGTTTTCCTTTCTCCACTCATTGATCCTAATTCTGGTCTGTGATCACACAGCACGTACGTGTTGCCTTGGCCCTCAGGACAGCTCTTCGGAGAATGAAAACCAATGACCATGTGGATTTGAGACTTCTTTTTCTACACCCAGTGATCCCTCAACAATCGATGAGGTAATCCCTATCCTGGACTGGGTACAGCGCTCCTTAACGCAAAGACAACATGCGTTACCCGCCTCCTCCATCCCGGCTCTGGGCTTTGATTCACCTGAGGGATTGGGCCCAGTCGCTCTGAATCCTCAAAGGCGCCGCCATCTTAAGCCCGCCTCCACCTGCCCGCCTCTTCCGCTCTTTGCCGGAAGTGGATCCCAGAAGAGGCGGCTACAAGTTGGAGGGCGGGACTTATACTGAGAGGTCACCAATGATTATGCGCGGCGGGTCCCTCTTCTGTCACTTCCGCTCTCAGACTCCCCCAGAGGTCGGTTTCCGGTCGGAGGGTCGGAAGAGTTCCAACTGCCTACAGAACGGACGGTGACGTGCCGGAACGCGCGTCCGAATTCTCGTGTTCCACCTGTTCGGTGAGCACTGCGTACCGCGTCCTTGCGCCGTAAGGCGTAGCCCGCACAGCGGGGCTACGGCCGTTCGCTGCGCACGCGCATGCGTTTTCTCCTTAAAGTGGGAAACTATAAAGTGGAAACTGCAGGTGCCTTGGAGACTTGAATTTGTTTTCCCATGACTTCCTATTCCAGGCCAGCCTCCGCCATCCCGCTGCCGAACATGTAGCTTGCCCTGATCTCTAAGCATCGGTCTTCCTCTTTTTCCTTCAGGGAAGACTGAAGCCAGGATGTGGTGGGGAAAGAGTACCGTAGCATTTACTGTGAGCCCTGTTGTCGCTCATGCACTTCTTGTTCATTATATTCTTACATTAGTTATATGAGTTCAGTATTATTAAGGAGGAAGCTAAGAAGATTGTATGGTAAGACGCGGTGTCGGAATTCAAACCTGGATCGCTTGGCTTAGAATCCAGGTCACTTTTTCTGTACAATAATAAAAGCTGTTATTTATTGAACTCTTTGGACATGCCAGGCTTCTTACGTGCATTATCTCATGTAGTCTTCAACAATCTTGTGAGGTAGACGTGATGTCTTTTTCAAGAGAAATTATGAAGTGATTTTAAGGTCACCCAAGTGAGTCAGTGACAGAGCTAGGTTTCCAATCTTAGTCTCCTTTCAAAGCCTATTAGCCCCCTCCTTCCTCAGGTTATACTGCCTCCAAAGCAGATGAGTTTTGGGTAGACTATGTTGGCTTAATGTGGCCCATCAGACCTTGTTATGATCAGATATTATAGTGCCGATTTCATTTGCTGTTCACTAGTCATACAGAACTTTCAGTTCCTCTCTTGTGTCAAATTCTGTCTCAACCCCTGACCCTGCTCTTCCATTGACTACTAGTATTGTTTCTCCCTATTTCTGGCTAACTCCTATTCATTCTTCAAATCTCAGTTTAGAAATCACTTCCTCCAGGAAGCCTACTCAGCCTGTTCCTGCCATGTCTGGAGTAGGTGTTCCTCCAGTGTGTTCCCAATCTTAGCAATCTGTACACACTGTGTAGTAACCTGTTTATTGTCTAGACTGTAAACTCCATTAAGGCAGGAACTATATCCGTCTTGATTGCTCCTGTATCCTCAACTCTAGCATAGTGCCTGGTACATGATAGGTACTCAATGATCATTAGTTGAATGAATGAAAGACACAGGAAAGGCATTGAGGAGTGCTAGTTACTTTAAGCCTGTCATGGTGAAATTTGTCCAAAGGCTGAGGTTATTTCCCTTCAGAGCTTTCTCAAGTTCTTTCTGTAGGCAGCTTTCTGCTGGGTGCTCTGAAGCAGATGATCTTGGGAAGACAGTCTGGGCAAATCCACCTCACATTAAGTACTCTCATCTCACAGACTAATCTCTTGCCCTGGCCCATGCACACTCTATGCCACAGCTAGACTGAACTCTTCATTCCTCATATATGTCAAACCCTACCCACATTTGGGTACTCTCCCAAGTGTTAAACTGTGTTCTTTTCCAGCCATAGAAAAAGGCTAATAGGAGGAAAGAAGAGAGATTCATTCTTTTGGGGAGACATCTGCTCCAAAAAGGTGGCATTTCACCTAATTCAAATTCCATTAGCAAAATCCATTCAAGCTTATTTAGTGCTGTGCTAAACATTCTCATATACTTTATGTCATTCTA
The DNA here is from genome assembly GCA_028646485.1 of Cryptoprocta ferox. Classification (NCBI taxonomy): domain Eukaryota; kingdom Metazoa; phylum Chordata; class Mammalia; order Carnivora; family Eupleridae; genus Cryptoprocta; species Cryptoprocta ferox. Next base: position 53,205,977 of record CM053575.1, on the reverse strand, counting down.
TTGAGTTCAAACCATTTTACAGATCTCTCTTGCCAGGCCTAGTGCTGATGTGAATCAGGCCCAGTATCTGTTCTCAAATAAGCTTACAGTCTCCAAGGGGAGACAGATGCATAAATAGGCTATAACAGTGCAGCTTGGTCAATGCTATTTCTAATAATGGAACCTCATAGTCACATTCCTACTCTAACTTTGCCTCCATTATTCTAGAGACTCTCAAAGATGTCAACTCAAGGCCATACTTGGGCCCGACAGGTGAAGAAGGAGGATGAGGAAGAGGACCCACTGGACCAGCTGATTAACCGCTCTGGCTGTGCTGCTTCCCACTATGCAGTACAGGAGTGCATGGCCCAATACCAGGACTGGCGACAGTGTCAGTCACAGGTACAGGCCTTCAGGGACTGCATGAGTGAACATCAGGCAAGGCGGCGAGAGGAGCTGCAGAGGAGAAAAGAGCAAGGCAGTGCCCACCACTGAAACCCCAAACCACCTATCCCCGGAGGATGGCCCTGCAGAAACTAGCACCCAGAGAGATCATAAGAAGAAGAAGTCCTGAACAGTGGAAGTATGGCTGAGAGGTATAAAACTTGGGGATTATTTTTGGCCAAGACTGACAATGAGAGCCAGACAGCCTTGGGTTTGGACATGACTGCTTTAAAGAGCTGTCGTATATTCATGATGCAATCCCACACATCCTCACCTATCATGTTACACCAATATTAGATATTGACTGATATCTGCCAAGTAAAACAAAGAGTGGGGTTAAGGGATGCTCTCCTACCCTACATCTTGGGTGTGTGTGCCAGGTACTGAGGCGATTACATGGATGTTTAATTTTAAAAGTAAATTCACAATCTAAATGTAAATTGATTACCTAATCAGGTCTTCTTTCACTCCATAAAGTAATTGGTTCAACACAGCAGGTTTTTCTGAGACCTTCCCAGGTACTGTGTGAATGAATAATGTGATCTGATGTGATGAATAATAGGATCTCTTCTTTCATGTTTCTTAGTCTGGTTTGAGAGATAGAAATAAATAAAACAACATTAGAACAACTAATTACTGGCCATTGTATAAGTGCCTTTATCTTTCATTAGTTGTTCTGTTGTTTCATTCAATCTAATGGAAGGAAGAAAACATGGGAAAATAAACATTGAGTGCCTCTTATGTCCCAGACAGATGCAGTCTGACCTCAACATGCTTCCAACCCAGAAAACATACAATGTTGGCCTGACATTTAAAAGGCACATTTAACATAAAACACATATTTTCAGCTTTTAAAAACTGAGAAGCTATCAACCTGGAGCTTACATTCCTACTTGACAGTAATTTGCTGGAGATGAATAAGGATGCCTCTTTTAGGTGGTTATGCTCTCCAGTTGGTAACAGTTGCCTTGCTGTTCATTTCCTTCCATGAAACTACCTTCCCCATTCTGTTACTTTTTGCCTAGCTCTGTAAGGCATTTGGGAGTGGGAAGGGATTTGGAAGAGTTGACTCTTGCCATAGAAGCTGGAATGCAAAGGGGCATCTGCTCTCATCATCATCAGTAACATTTCTTGAGCATCTATATATTAGAAGCACAAACCTGAAGTATAATAGGCCCTAAAACTACTTTGAGTCTTTGTGTTGGTGACTGGGGAGGAAAGAAAGAAGAGGGGAGAAGATATGAGGAGTACCAATTTAAAGAACAATAAAATCCAACTAGACATAATGGGATGACTGGGCATATATATAAAAATGAATCTCTTGAGGCCATGTCTGCTCAGTGCTGTGGGTCATCAGAGGAACAGTGTGAACTGCAGCTGTCAGCAAGAATCTCAAGGGAGTTAGTTGAAGTGAACAGTTAATGATGAAGGAGATGTTACCTATTTGTAACATATGTAACAGAATACCATCTGCAACAAGTAAAAAGTACCTAGAAGTCAGTGAGAAAAAGCAAACAGCCCATTGAAACATGAACAAAGTTAAAGACGTTATTAGCTATTTCTATTGACAAAAATCAAAAGTATTTATAATGACCAGTATTGGTGGGGATGAAGAACAGGCACAATCACACTTGAAGGGACAGTGAATTAGTAAAGCTTTTGGAGGACAATTTGGTGGGATCTATAAATACTTTCAATATTTCAACAGCAGGGTACCTGGCTGGCTCATTTGGAAGAGCATACAACTCTTAGTCTCAGGGTCATGAGTTCAAGCCCCACTTTGGGTATAGAGATTACATAAAACAAAAATGTTTTTTAAAAATTAAAATATTTCAATAGCAGTTTCTTTTTTAGGAGTCCTCTTAAATATATTTTTACAAGATGTATATACTTTTATGTTCATTGCAGCATTTTTATATACTGAATAAATGCTCACAATGTATAACTCCATCAGTAAGGACTATATTTGCTTATATATTCAAGTCTTTTACAACAGGAGTGTATCTATGTGTTAATTTGTGTAATTAAAACAGAAACAAAAAAACTGTGGGTAAGGTAGTGGGATTCTAGAAAAGAAGAAAGGTAGAAGGATCTCCTTAGCAGAAGGAAACCAAACCAGATAAGTATAACTATTTTAGAACTCCAGCTCTACCAGGGAGCTAACACTGGGTGGGTCACAGAATGTATTTGGGCAAAGAGGATTCTGTTGCCACCCAAACCTGTTTCCTCAAAGTAAATAGGGATAATTCCTGTTTAATAGACATGCTTAGAGATTTAAATGAGAGACAATATATAAATAGCAAATAATAAAAACTACTAGCATATTTTGAACTATTAAAAGTCTCATATTGTATTTATATCATATATAATATAAATGTTGTTATATATTATAATATTTATGAAGCATTTAACCCAGTCTGTTTAGTTCCAAAGTCTGCTCTCAATCCCTACAATACAATGCTTTCAAATCCCATAATGCCACTTACTAGCTGTGTGATTTGGGGCAGATTAGTTAACATCTCAGGATCTGTTCTTCTGTAAAAATACATACCATAGACCTTAAAACTAATAAATGTAGACCTTCCTTATAAAGTTGTTGAAGGAATTAGTTAGAAACAGTATGTAGTACATAGGAAGCATTCACTAAATGTTGCCTATTATTGTGATTATTATTGTGTGCTAGGTACTCTTCCTGAGTTACATTTTCTCATTTAATCCCCATAATAATCCCATTAACTCCCCTTTACAGAGGAAGAAATAAAGGTCAGTTTGGGAGGTTAAACTTTCAAGCTTATTCTAAAGTCTATGCTGTTCTCTGTTCTGTGTTCTCATAGTCATGCAGTGCTTAGTATGATGTTTAACAAATAGTAACTAAATTTACTATGTAAATATTACCTTTTTTTTTTTTAAGTGTTTTACGAAAAGATTAACCAGTACACATTGCCCACAGGGTTATAGATTGCCATGTTTTTTAATACTCTCAGCTCTGGAGCCCACCGCCATGGAGGTGTAATTTAAAGTGGTCCATGCTTGTCCCTGTATAATCTATACTGACCTCTGTACAGAGGCTTGGTGCCAGGGACGAGTGGAGAGACCGCTTGGCTTGATGGATGCCCCGCTTGGCTAGGCCTAGTGCAGACTCATGAGTTAGCCCTTCCCTGCAAAGTCTTTGGCTGGGGACTTGGCCTGGGCTCAGTACAAAGGTGCACTGTAATGGCATTTTACTAGATGAGTAATAAGAGATACCTCCCATGCTCGCTTCCTCAGGTAAAGTTGCCAGGCTAAGTCCTTGGGCTGCGGACTAGAAATCCAAAGAGAACTGGAACCAATCCAGGTTGAAACCTTATACTTTCCGCTGTATAGAATGAAAGAGCTCCCTACTCTGCTCCAGCAGGGACTTAAAGCTGGCAGAAGTGGGAGGGATTCTTTACTTCTCCAGCAGCTGTCTTCTGCAGAGTTTTCATTCTTTGGAGCTTGGGCATCTTTCAGAGCCTGGGTATTCTGTCTAAACGGTGAGCTAAACCTGAAATGACTGGGAATGAAAGTTATTCCGGAGGGATTTATAAGAACTAAATGAGTCATTTCAGATTCTCCAGGGAGATCGGACATTTGAAGACAAAAATGGCACAAAGATATCAAAGTACAGATTTAAACCAGCACAAGGCACATTGGCCAATTCTGTATGCACTGCCTTTCCAGCAGGTCTAGTTCTAGACATACTCCATGCTTGCGTAGAGAGTTTCCTTCCTTAAGTACAATTTACCCCCTAGAAATAGGGGTCTCTGAGCATTGCTACAGTGTTTGAATGGCCAGAATGTCCAGATTTTATTTCTTTACCTGCAACTAAAACATACGTTTCCGAATCCACAGCTGCCAATTCCAGCAGAACAAGGCATCCTTAGCCAGAAGAAAGGGACTAAAATATAAAGCTGAGGAATTTGCTGGCCTTACCTAGGAAGACTGCCCATTCAATCCAAACATTCAGTCCTTGAAAGTTACTGATCTACATAGAAATTCATTTCTCAAAACCTCAGTGATGTGCACTGAACCAGGAATTGAGTAAACTGGAGCTATCTGGCTGTCACTGGCTAACTCAGTGACCTTGGACAAGTCGGTTTCCCTCCTGGGCCGATTATCTCATCTTCCAAATGAAGACTAAAACAGATTCTGAATCCCAATCCATTGACCTTCCCTCTAGTCTCTTCTGCCTACCCCTCATGTTTTTATGGTGGTTCTAGGCACAGTTTAACCCTAACTGGGACATTCAAAACTAAAAGTATGCTGAAGGGATGAACTTTTGATAGACACAACAACATGGATAAAACACGGTAAATGAAGTCAGACACAAAAGGGTATATACTGTGATATTTATATGTAATACTAGAAAGCAAAAACTAATCTGTGGCACTAGAAATGAGATTAATGGTTGCTTCTGAGGAAGAAAGACTGAACAAATGTCAAGGAACTTTCTGGGGTTATGGAAGTATTCTTTATCTTGATAGAAGTGTAGATTTTATGGGTGAATACGTTTTTAAAACTGATCAAATATACACTTAAGATAGGTTGTTTCACTATATATTTATTTTTTAAATAATACTCCAATTTAAAAAAGCTCTTTAAAAAGTATGCTGAAGAAGTTTAGAAGGGAAGGTAATCAACATTTACTGAGCACTTGGTAGCCCATTATATACATTGTCTCCATCTCAAACTCCTAAAAGGGATTCTTCCCACTTTAAAGATCAGAAAACTGAGGTTAAGAGGTTAAGATAACTCACCTGAGGCCTTAAGACTAATAAGTGTAGAAACTAGGAACAGCCCAGGTTTGTCTGACTCTTTCCTTTATAATAAGTTGTCTCAGGGAGGCTGAGAGAGGTATTTTCAACCTAGAGCCAGAAGAATTGAATTCCATTTGATTTCACTGCCATGTGATTCTAGGAAAGTCCATTTCCTTATAGGCCTCACTCTAGAGTCAAATGAAGCTCATAATTGTAACTCTGAGGTTCTAGCAATCAGAATATCTCCCATCTTTCTTGCCAGGATAAGACATTAGGAGCAATTTCCACTTATTTCAGGACAGACTAATGAGTAACAAAAGCTCTTTGACTTTGGCAAGAGGATAAATCATCAACTAGGTCAGTGACACAATACTCCAAGATGACAGAACCCAGCTGCCTCCTATTTAAGAGAGAAGCCTGACTCATCCCTCCATGATGTAATGGAAAGGGATGGACTGGGAATCAAGAGATCTGAATCCTGCTCCCAGCTCTGCCAGTGAGGTGCTCTGTGACCTTGGGTACAGCACTGCCTTTCTTCAGCCCCTAACCACACTTGCTAAAAGACAGGGTTAAGCTGGCTGGGTCCTAATGTTCTTCAGCTCTAATATCTTGTCAATTTATGAAATCCTGTGTCCTGCTTCCACAAATCGATAACAAGGAAAAGTGGGAAACTGAAAAGCAGTTCTGTTTTCCAGGTTCCTGAATGGAGTCCATATGATATGGAGACTGTGTGTGTGTGTTTGCAAACAAGTGTTTATTCATCTTTTTATCTTCATGTCACCATACATCCCCCAAATTTACACTCATACATTAGCAACTTCTCTTTTATCTTTCCTAAAGGAGACTCAGTGATGAGTAACTCTCCAACCAAAATACCAGTCCTCACCTGAAAAATCCTGCCCACACTCCCAGTGGGGTTCACTTGGAAGTACTAGCCTGCTGAACCTTCAGTGGGAATTCAGTGAAGCATTTTAGTTGAGGGCTATCTTGACAGCCCTCTCTTAGGGTTATACCTTGGAAGAAAATCTTGAGTTTCCTCTTGTTGCCTTTAGAGACCGAGGTAAAGAAACAATAATAATGTCAGGACTAAAACTACTGAGTTTCAGAGAAGTACATGCAATGCTATGAATGCTCTGGGCTCTCACAGAGCTCTGTGTAGGGGTGTCCCACAGAAGCAAGGAGAAAGATTTGCCACTTATTAGCTATGTGACCCTTCAGGAAAAGGAAGTCACTTCATCTTTCCAAACCTCAGTTTTTTCATCTATAAGACTGGGATAATACTATCAACCTCAAGGATAATCTTTATAAAGTTCATAGATATAATGAGGGCTCACTAAATATGAGATACACTAATGCATACTCAGATACACCACTCACACGTAACCTTTACACAGATACCCATCCACATGCACACTCCTATAAAAGACTGCTATAAGGATTAACGCTCATTTAGTACCTTGAGCAGGGTCTAGCTCAATAAATGATAGCTATTATGTACAAAAGTATGAACGAACTAATGTTCAAAATAAGAAAAACATTAGAGGTCACTTTGACTAATGGTTCTCGAAAAAGTGACCCTGGGGAGGACCTGGGTGGCTCAGTCGGTTAAGCGTCCAACTTTGGCCCAGGTCATGATCTCACGGTTTGGGAGTTCAAGCCCTACATCAGGCTCTGTGCTGACAGCTCAGAGCCGGGAGCCTGCTTTGGATTCTGTGTCTCCCTCTCGTTCTGCCCCTCTCCTGCTCACACTCAGTCTCTCAAAAATAAATAAACATTAAAACAAAAAGGTAACCCTGGACCAGTAGCATCAGCATCAGCATCACCTGGAAATGTGTAAGGAATTCCAATTCTAGGCCCTCATTCAAGATGTACTAAGTCAGAAAATCTGGGGGTAGAGTCCAGCAATTTATGTTTTAAAAAGCCCTCCAGGTGATCCTGATACACGCTTAAGTTTGAGAATCAGTGACTTCAATCACGATTGACTGTTTTTATAAAGGACACATAATGAATGTTTTGGTTTTATAGTCTGTATCACAACTACTCAGCTGCCAGTATGAAAGCAGCCATAGATGATATGTAAATGAGCGACCATGGCTGTGTCCCAGTAAACAAGCAATGGGGTTTTAGAACTAGATATAGGTGGTAGTTGTAGAACATTGTGAATGCATTAAATACCACTGAATTGTTTGCTTTAAAATGGTTAATTCTGTGGTTTGTGAATTTCACCTCAATAAATTACATACAAAAATAAATAAATAAACATGGGGCGCCTGGTGGCTCAGGTGGTTAAGCAGCCAACTCTTGATTTCGGCTCAAGCCGTGATCTCACAGTTCATGAGATTCAGCCCCTCCATCGGACTCTGCACTCACAGCGCAGAGCCTGCTTGGGATTCCCTCTCTCCCTCTCTCTCTGCCCCTATCCTGCTCATGTTCTCTCTAAAATAAATAAATAAATAGATAGATAGATAGATAGATAGATAGATAGATAAACAAACAAATAAACGTTAAAACAAACAACCAGGCAGGCAGTGGGACTTGGCTCACAAGCAGTAGCTTTCTGACCCCTGACCAAAATCAACTTTAATTTTAAAACCCATTCCAGGTAACCCTAATTAGCAGTTATGTAACATCTGCCTGAATATGACAAATCACTCACTGCCCCACAAAGCAATTTTTTTCACTATGGATAGACCCCAATTCTATCTGGAGGCTTTTTGGTTTTTTTTTTTTTTTTTTTTTTTTTCCACAAAAAAACCAATAGCCCCGTCCCCTTTCCTTCTACCCAAATTTACTTATGTTATGATACCCTGTTTCACTAAAAGACTCAATGCCAGATTGATTTAAAGGATGAGATCACTCTAACTGGAAAAATATTGAAGGGAAACATGGTTCTGTGCCAAAGAGAAAACAGAATCCCTTTAAGATACCCCACAGGGCACCTGGCTGGCTCAGTCAGTGGAGCATATGACTCTTGATCTTGGGGTTGTGAGTTTAAGCCCCACCCCAGGTATAGAGATTACTTAAAAATAAAAAATAAAAGATACTCCACAGGATGGACTGACTCCTTACATACACACATGTCCATCAGCTGCAGATTTTTATTAGATTGAGGATGTCTTAGGTTGGCTCAAAGGAAAGTGGTAATTGGCAATACTCCTCCATATAAGAGAGGAGACAGTCCTAGGTAATGAGGATGGATAATTATGATACCTAAAGGGTCTTCTTAATTTTGACCACCCAGAAACCTCTTTTGGCACTCAATATCACCAGTCCTGGCTTGAAAGGGTCTGCAATGAGCTAGTTCAACTTGGCCAACAGTTCTTCCAGTTCTGGCCGAGCTTTGAACCTTCCCTTGAAGTCTTCTTCGGTGTGCTGGGGAGAAGAAAAAGAAAGTAAATGGGACTTACTACAGAGCTTTCAGTTACTCATACATGCACAGCATTAAAAAAAAAAAAAAAAGCGGGGCATCTGGGTGGCTCATTCGGTTCAGTATCTGACTCTTGATTTTGGTTCAGGTCATGAAATCACAGTTTGTGGGATCAAGCCCTGCATCAGGCTCTGTGCTGAGCATGGAGCCTGCTTGGAATTCTCTCCCACTCTTTCTGTCCCTCTCCCCTGCTTGCACACTCACTCTCTCTTTCAAAAATAAATAAATACACATTAAAAAACTTCATCAGTTCTGTAGAGAATGATTCAGATTCAACTAACTTTTACTGAGTATCTACTACATACCAGACTTGTATTAGGTACTAGGGATTCTAGGTTGAATCAGACTTCCTCCCTGCCTTAAATGAACTTATAGTCTGATGAGGGAAGACAGACATATAAAGAATTAATGTCAAAATGCTATGAGTATCTCATTAGAAGCACTTAGAGAGAATGCCCAAATTCTCTATCTACAATAGGAAATAACAGACATAAGGACTGTAATATTTAAGTCAGCATGACCAGCACATGTTCTCCTGTATACAGGTCTGTGTGAAACCTGGATAACAAGAAGAAGATTAACAAGCATGGCCTCAGAACAAGGAGAGCTGGATGCAGCAAATGGCATCAGTCTAAAATGACCTGATGTATCTGTCTCTGTCATAACAAGGCTTGTCTTGGCATGGGGACCCAAATACTCAGTATTTAGGCTGAAGTTCCTAAAGGTTTCTAAGTTTTGCATGCCAAACTTCCTTCTGATTGGCATTCTTTTTTCAGTCAGGCTACAGTCAAGCCTTGAAGGTCCAGGAAACTCCTATTTAAAGTACATTTCCTTATTTGTGTTCTGATTAATTAGACTGTATGTAATCTTAAATCTTGTTATTTCTGCACGCAACTACGGGCTCACCCATCACATCAGGATACTGTCATAGAGTTCAGCTCCTGTGGTCCATAAAGCATCATCCCGGATCCACTGGAAGAGGCGGGATAATAACCACAGTAATACCAGTCTGCAAACCTTTCCTGTTTATTCTCTGGGCTAAGTTATCCACATGTCTCTCTTGTTTCTAAAGCCAGATGCTCTTATCCATATTGAACACAGCTGGGCCACCAGGGGGCCTCTTCTCAAACTAGCACCTACCTCCTTCACTGACAATCTGACCCCTTCAGGAAGATTACTTTGGATTATTTCCAAGAAAATCTCTGCAAATGTAGCACTCAAACCGCTGATCTGCAAAAGGAAAGAAGATGCTCTAAGAGGTGGCACTGAAAGCCAGGTGACTGGGCAGACATGGCATGGGCTCAGATGTCAGCTTCAGCAGAGCTACAGGGACCTTGGGTAGAGGATTAACACCCAGAGCTGGTTTCAGAGCCAGCGTCTACAGGGTTTCTCTTGTCATCAAAATGTCTGCTTGCTGACAGAATAGTCATGGCCAGTATCTGCTCCTGCAGACAATGGATGTCATAGCTAGACCAAGAGGTTATCAAGTCCAGGATGACTTTCTGATTCAACTCAGGTTTACCCACATAGACGGACTCGTGTCAGACCCTGTGCGGAGACTACAGAAGCGAATCAGATGTGTAGCAGAAGGGCAAGCAGGGGGGGCTGCAGGAACCCACAAGGGAAATATCTACTAACTTAGCTATCAAAGACAGCTTCCAAAAAAAGGTAACTTTTAGGTGGAGTCTTGAAGAAACACAAGAGTAAACCAGGAGAATTCAGCAGTAATGTGGAGGGTTTTCAAAGCAGAAGAAACAGTATTCAATAAAGTGCAGTTGCATTGCACAGTACCAGGGAATTAAAACTAGTTCCATGTATGGCTAGAATGAATGGGGTGAGAAGAGGAAAAGCAGGAAGAGAGTCATAAAGGTATTTAGGCACTAAAGAGTTCAAAATTTATCCTATGGGCCTCAGTGGCAAGTTAGATCTTTCTTAAGATCTGTATCTCAAATAATTTATTCCTGATAATATTTAAAGAACTAAAGATTGTTAAGTACTTAATTATTTTTAAAGTTAGCATAATAGATTTAAGGTGTCACTACCTTAACATTCTGTTCATTACAGAATATATACATCTTGTCGATATACTTCTTGAGTGGATCACAAAGGGGGGATGTCCATACACTGGAATATTATTTGGCAATAAAAAGGAATGAAGCAGTGACACCTGCTACAACATGGATGAACCTTTAAAACATGCTAAGTGGAAGAAACCAGACAGAAAAGGCCATATATTGTATAATTCCATTTAAACGAAATGTCCAGAAGAGGTAAAACCACAGAGGCAGAAACAGATTTGTGGTTGTCCGGAGCTGGAGGGGGTGCAGGGAAAGAGGAGTGACTGCAAATGGGTACAGAGTTTCCTTTCGTGGTAATGAAATGTTCTAAAATTGTGGTGATGGTTGCATAACTGTGAATATATTAAAACCAATTTAATTATACACTTTAAATGAGTAAACTGTATATGAATAAAACTCTCAATAAAGCTGTTATGGGGCACCTGGGTGGCTCAGTTGGTTAAGTCTCTGATCATCAGATCATGATGTCACTGTTCGTGAGATCAAGCCCCATGTCAGATTCTGCGCTGACAGCAGGGAGCCTGCTTGAAATTCCCTCTCTCCCTTTCTCTCTCAAAATAAATTCAAAAAAATAACTTAAAAAAATTTTAATGTTTATTTTTGAGAGAGAGAGCATGAGTAGGGGAGGGGCAGAGAGAGAGGGAGACACCAAATCCGAAGCAGGCTCCAGGCTTGGAGCTGTCAGCACAGAGCCCAATGCAGGGCTCGAACTCCCAAACCACAAGATCATGACCTGAGCCGGTCAGAGGCTCAACCAACTGAGCCACCCAGGCGCTCCTAAAAAAATAAACTTTAGGGGTGCCTGGGTGGCTCGGTCAGTTGAGTGTCTGACTTCGGCTCAGGTCATGATCTGACGGTTCGTGGGTTCGAGCCCCGCATCACGCTCTGTGCTGACAGCTCAGAGCCTGGAGCCTGCTTTGGATTCTGCGTCTCCCTCTCTCTCTGCCCCTCCCCTGCTCATGCCCTATCTCTTTCTGTCTCAAAAATAAATAAACATTAAAAATTTTTTTAAAAAATAAAAAAATAAACTTTAAAAAGAAAAACATCAGTTCCTCTACAATTAGTTTTATATATGCTGAGTGTAGGACACCTGTGAAATATCCCAGTGGAGAAGTCCAGTAAACAAGTGGGTATCAGGTTTGAAGCTCAACTGAGAGATCAGGACTAGAGATGTATATCTAGGGGTTATCAGTATATAACCCATCAGGACTGGGAGATACGTGTCAGGGAGTTGTCAGTATATAATAATGGACGCTGAGGCCAGGGGAATAAATGAGATTGCATAGAAGGAAGGTATTACATAAGGAGAGACGGAAGGATCAAGAAATAAACCCTGGAGAACATCATCATTTAGAGGGGCAGAGGGGCATCATTTCAAGAGGAAGAGAAGGGCATGGTAGAAGGAGAAAAAAATAGAAGAACTAGGAGAGGCAAATACATTTCAAGTTTCTCCCAGAGTGCCTACCTGAACCACTCGCTCATGGGTGGTAAGAACTGAGTCCAAGAACATTTTGCTGCCTTGGTCTTGCAGCCGCAATACCTCCATGGTTTTGGTGGGCATCGCATAACTGTGGGAAAGAAGAGTCAGCTATGAGGAGGGTTCCCGTAAGTCAACAGCACCACTTGCATCAGGGTGGTCCCCGAGTACAGCCACTGCTGCAAAGCAGTGGCTCCTAGAATCTAGGGCTGTTTATCTGCAACCAGGGTAAAGCAACCAGATCCTCTAAAACCTCCTCCAGAAGCTTCTAAACTCCCTGAGGGAAGAGACATGTCTAACACCTTTCTGCATCCCTAGTTCTTGCCTGATAGAACACTGAATAAAATCTGGTGATTAATAACTATTCGCTGCTACTAAAGAAAAGCCAATTCTAAAAGAATCAGTCTCATCACCTTGGAGGCTAACCTTGGGTATTTCACCTCTTCTGAAGAAATGAGGCATGAAACCCAACTGTTTTAAAAGAGCAAGATTTTTCACCTCAGTACTATTGACATTTTAGACCAAATAATTCTTTGTTGTGGGGGAGATTGGCCTATGTATCCCTAATTTCTACCCACAAGACGCCAATATTACACCATGAAATGGTGACAATAAAAATTATCTCCAGATATTATTAAATATCCCCTGCTTGAGAAATACTGTTGTAAACACTATGCTTGCTATAATTAACTTCAGCAGAGCTACATGCTGCAGTGAAAAGAACACTGGATTTAGGGTCAAATCTTGACCCTGTGGCTTATTAACAAAACTTACTAAGGCAAGTTACTTGTCTCTCTCGGCCTCAGTTTATTCCACAATAAAGGGGATTACAATCTAGGTCTATATATATTAATGGATGCATAAAGATCAGGTGTGGTGATGAAATAGGATTGATGGCTACATAGAAATATGGTATTAGTGCTATGTTCATCTTGTCAAAAAGTTCATCAAAACAAAGATAAATGGAATAATAATAATAGTAGAATTCCTGAATTTTCATGGCACACACTCAATGAATGCTTCATCACTTGACAGCAAGGGGCATGGCTCTCTACGAAATGAATAATGGAATAATGGAGTGAATAATGGAAGTGGATTAGAGACATGATAGTCCTGGATTTAAGTGTTGGCCCTACCACTTATTATCTATTTGACTGCAGACAAATTAATTCAGTTTTCTGAGTCTCAGATTCTTCAGCTACAAAATGGGGATAATGATACCTAGTTCATAGAGTTGTTGCAATGATTATATAAGATTATATAAGTAATTTACCTGGCATAATATGCCTACAAATGCCAATTCCCTTGCTCCTATAAACAGTAAATGCTAGGTATTGCAAACTCTTCCAGGTAACCTCCTAAATAACATTCCTTACCACTTTCTAGCACAATCTCTAACCTCCTCTTCCAATTCAAATTTGGTGATAACTTCCCTGCATAAAAAAATTAGAACACATTTATAGACTTTTATGGAAGATCAAATAAAACAGCTATGTAAAAGCTTTCAGGAAAGTAAAAACACTCTAAAATGCTAGCTTTCCTTCCTGACATTCTGCAGATAAGACTGATTAAAGTGGAAGTTGTCCATGCCTGCCACTCAGCATGCATTTTATTCTTCAACACTTACTTTCGCAAGATTTCATTGATTTGTTCATTCATTTATTTACTCAACAAACATTTACTGAAAGCCTGTTTTGTGCTAGGCACATTGGCGGGCAATATGCAGCCTATGCTTTAAAGGAGCTCACTAAGAGTGTTTTGGAGAGACAGGTAAATACACAAACATCTTCACTACAATAAGACAAAGGCAACAATAGTCATGTACTGAATATTACACGGAAAAGAAAGAGAAAGGGAGCTCAGGGAAGGATTCACAGGTAAGGTAGCATTTTATCAAGATATAAAGATGAACATATAGGCATTTGCCTGGGAGGCATTCCAAAAAAATGAAGCAGTTATTGACAAAGGCAAGGAGGCATGAAAGGCCCTCAGAACCAACAGAAAAGCCACAGTTTGACAAAGAAATACTGGGAACTCTGGTCATTTCAAGGTAGAATAGGCCTTTGAATTGTAAGAATATATGTAATTTTTCTTCAGTTTCTACACTTTTCTGTATTTTACAAATTTTCTGCAATAAACATTACTTGGATGATCATACAGGAAAAGCAGAAGGGAAAAAATGAAATAATTGAATGTCAAAAGTCAAACTAAAATGACAAAATAATGCTACCTTCGGGGAATACTGCCTGGGATGGGACACAAGGGAGCCTGTTGGGGTATTAGGGAACTTAGAATCTGTGGATTCTACCAAACATAAATTATACCTCCATTTTAAACAATGTAAGTGGACTTAAAGGAAAAAAAAAAAAAAAGGAAAGAGTAGCATTACAGAGAGTGATGCTGAGTGATGCTTTTAGTCTCCACAAAGCACAGGGGCTACATCAGCTTCAGGCTTGGAAGCTGCTCCCAGATGAGTAAGATTTCCATCTCTAAGCAGCTGCTCAGCAAGGGAGGCAGGCAGATAAGAGACCTGCAGGACCATCTTCCTCTCCCCTCCTGGGTGAGTTGCAGCTGCAGCAGTGCAGACCATTTATAGAACAAAAGCCAGCACTTTGCTCCCCTGCCCAATTCCATCTCAAGGTCAGAGCCCTACCCCACCACTCCCAGAGGAAAAATGGATCATGATGAAATGAAAATCAGAAGAAAAGAAAATCATTTCATCTCTGAAAAGCTGGGCAGTGAGAATGCCTAACAATACAATGGTCTGAAAACCTCAATCAATGCAGAGAAGGGAGTTGCTGAAAATGAACATCTCTTTATGCTCTGTGCTATTTGGAGCAACGAGCTAGAAAAGAGGCAAAAAGCAGCACATCGTTCATTCTGCTCTTCTAGGAATCATGTCCATGAATTGAAACTCAATCCAAGTCAATGAATATTTATTCGTTGCTTACTATGTGTCAGGTGCTGGTAAAGGTCTTAGGGTTACACTGGTAATGGAGATCGAAAGTCTTTGCCTTATAGATCTTAGAGTCTAAGAAGGAAGACCAATAATAGTCAAGTAATTACGAGGGTAAGGAATGAGGGCCATGAAAGGGAAGTTATGTAATCTTGACTTCTCCCAAATCTATAATATAAAGACCTAATTTAATGAAGTGCTCTGAAGAAGTGACATCCGATACAAAGCCTAAGAAAAAGCAGAGGTTAGTTAGGTAAAAGGGAAAGAGTATCCTAAGCTTTAGAGAGCAAGCATATGCACAGGTCCTGAGGTGGAAAGGGATAAAACCAAAGCCTCTGTTAATTGGAAGGAGAGGAAGACGGAACGGGAAATATGAGGTAAGGCAACAGAAGCAAGCCCAGGCCATAGAGCACCTAGCAAGCCATGTGAGGAACTTTCATTTTGATCCTAAAGGAATGGGAAGCCATAGAAGGATTTTAAGCATGGTAGTAACATGATCACATTTCCATTCTAGAAAGAGCACACTGAAAGCTGTGTGGAGAACCAGTTACAAAGAATTGAGAATTGAAAATAACATGGATTCAAATCCAGACCTTTCCTTTTATTAGATGTATGACCATAGACAAGCTTCTATTATGTTAATAATAATTAATAATTAATAATAGCAGCCAACTGTTGTTGGGAACAGTTATAAGTACTTTAAATATATTACCTCCCTTAATTTTCACTATAGCCTTTTTCAGGTAGGAACTTATATTAACTTCATTTTACAGATGAGGAAACCAAGATACAGAGTTTAAGTAAACTGCCCAATGCCACACAATAAGAATGCTGCAGAACCAGAGTAAAACCCATCCAATCTGGCCAGAGAGTTGATACTTTGATTCACTCTGTGTTAGGTGCTTCTTTGAATTAAGCAACATTATACAAAAAAGCCAGAGTGGTTGGCTAATAGTAGGTGCTCAACAAATGCTCCTGCCTTCCTGCCTTTACTCAAAAGAAGCCAGAGCTATCCCATAGTCAGGTTTTAAAAACAGCACCTTTTAAAAAGTCCTTCTAAAAATGTAAAACACTATTTCAGGGAACTGACCCACTGTAGGTATGATAACATTCTGTAAATGACACTTAATGCCTCTTTGCCACCACAACCTTTGTGAAACTACCCCTAAACCCTGCCAGCTAAAAAAAATTCTCAGTAGTTATTAATAACAATATTATTTACAGAGTATTTACAATGTTCCAGTCTCTCTGCTAAGTGCTATCATATACTTACTAAAATTTGAACACAGGCAGTTTGATTCCAGAGCCTGTACTCTTAACCATTTGTTACTCAAAGTATGGTCCATATGCAAGTTAAGTTGCTAGTGAACAAACTTCGTGTTATCAGTCCATTACAAGATAAGACGCATGCAACAGTCATTAAACACGCCAACATTTAATTCAGCCAACATTTTTTTTTCAATAGCAAGACTTTCTTGATGAAGGAAGCAAAGCACTAATGTACATTTTGGCATTAGCTTCTGATATCTTTGCAGAGTGACACTTTGAAGAAGCATTGCTCTAAATTGCAGTTCAGCCTCCTTGAACTGACATTGCATTTTATCCTTCACTTAGCACCTTCCACATTATGTTGTACACACACACACACACACACTCCCTAAAATCAGGGAAATTCTTAGAATCCTCCAGTCAGGATGTCTAGTACAATACCTAACAAACAGCAGGAAAAGGCTCAATCAGTATTTTAATTCATTAATTAAAAGCACTTTCATTAAAATTTAGGAGATGTATACCACATATACACACACTTGAATTGTGTAGTCACATTCAAGAACCTGTCATTCTTTCAACAATGGCTTAATGTCCCTCATGTGGTAGGTCCTGTGCTAGATGCTAAAGAAATAAAAAAGAACACAGTTCCCACTAGTCAGTAGGGAGGGCGGCTGACACATAAATAGATTATTACAGCCCAAAGCACTAAGTGACATGATAGAAGTATGCGTCAAGTGCTGAAAGAGCAACCAACTCTCTGGGGCATCAGGAAAAGATAAAGCACATCTTTAGGCCTAAAACAACTGAAGTACTATTAGCTGTGAGAGCTAAAGTCACAGCTTATTATCCAATCTTCTGAAGAGCATGTTTAGCACAGTTATACTCCAAGTTATAAAGGTTTAAAAGTTCAAATTTAGCTTAAGGATTTAAAATGAGACCCATATGATTAAAAATACTGGAGTCAGGCAGAAATGAGTTAAATCTAGGCCACTTATTGGTTTTGTGACTTTTGGGCTTTCTGAGCCTTGGTCTCCTTATTTGTAAAATGGGAATATACTACTATCTAATGAGTAAGAAAGTATAACTTTTGTCATATCCACACACTATGCCACGTATTACCTTGCCACAATGGCAAACCACCCAAATAAATGATTATTTAACATTTTTCTTTAAATCAATTAACTTAAAAAGTTAATTTAAAAAATAAACTTGAGGGGCACCTGTGAGGCTCCGTAGGTTTAGCATCCAACTCTTGATTTCAGCTCAGGTCATGATCTCACAGTCATGAAATTGAGCCATGCTTAGCATGGAGCCTGCTTGGGATTTTCTGTCTCCCTCTCCCTCTGACCCTTACCCACTCACATTTTTTCCCTCTCTCTCTCTCTCTCTCTCTCTCTCAATAAATAAATAAACTTAAAAAAAATTAAAAAATAAACTTGAGATGTAGAGCAAGTGGAATTTAAGTCGCTGATGTGAAAGAAAATGGTAAAGCCACATTGGAAAACAGTTTAACAGTTTCTTATAAATTTAAATATCTACTATACTTACCATTTGACCAGGCAATCACTTTCCTAGAGAAATGAAAATTTATGTTCTCACAAAAACCTGTACATGTTTGTATTGGCTTTATTTATAACTGCCAAAAACTGGAAACAATACAAATGTCCTTCAACTGCTGAATGGATAAACAAACAAACATCCATTCAATGAAATGCTAATCAGCAACAAAAAGGAACAAACTACCTGATACAGGCAACAACACAGATGAATCTCAAATACATTATCCTAAGTGAAAGAAGCTAGACTCAAAAGTAAAGATACTGTATAATTCTACTGTATGGCATTCTGGAAAAGGAAGACTATGGGGTAGTGGGGGACCTGGGTTGTTCAGTAGGTTAAGCATCCAACTTCGGCTCATGTCATGATGTGGCAGTTCATGGTTCAAGCCCTGTGTCAGACTCCGTGCTGACAGCTCGGAGCCTGGAGCTTGCTTTGGATTCTTTGTCTCCCTCTCGCTCTCTGCCCCTCCCCCACACTTGCTTTCTCAAAAATAAATAAATAAGCATTTTTTTAAAGTCTTAAAAAAAACATAGGGGCAGAAAACAGATCATTAGTTGTAAGGGACTGAGGGTAAGGGGAGAAAGTGACTCCAAAGGTGGGAGGGAACTTCTTGGGATAATGTAAATGTTCTACATCTTGATAACGGTAGTACATACTGTGCGCATTTGTCAGAACTCGTAGGACTTGTTCACTAAAGGGCTGAATCTTACTGAATGTAAATTGTATCTCAGTAAGTCTGACTTTGTATCACTATTGGAAATGGGAGACCAGTATCAGCTGCCATAAATAAAAGTTAAAAAGAAAAATACAATGGGGGTGACTAGCTGACTCAGTCCGTAGAAAGCATAGCATTTTTATAAAGTTTCTTTATTTATTCTGTGGGGAGACAGGGAAAGAGAAGCTCAAGCAGGCTTCATGCTGTTAGCACAGAGCCCCACATTGGGCTCCAACTCACTAATCATGAGATCATGATCTGAGCTGAAATCAAGAGTTGGACACTAAACCAACTGAACCACCCAGGTGCCCAGAACACATGACTCTTGATCTCAGGATCATGAGTTCACATCCCATGCTGAGCCTAGAGCTTACTTAAAAAAAAAAGTACAACAGAAACAAAACAGATTCTAGTTGGATACAATTGCTGAGTCTGAGGTCCTTTCTCTGTTATAAAGATTAGGAAATGCTAGAGTGGTGTGAAGGACATACCAGAACCACACGAAGAATTTCTCCTTGACATAATTAGGATGAATGAGAGTTAAAAAGGGAAGAAATTTCTCACCATGTGATTTAATTTTATTTAAAGCAAACTACAGAACATCCCACACCTTCTGAAACCCTGAGATAAGATATGTAAAGTGCCTGGCCTGGAGTAGGTAGCCAGTAAATGTTAGTTCTCCTCCCTTACAGTTTTCCAACAAATCCAAAGAGTAAATAAAAAGCAGAGCCGGCGAAGAAAACCTAAATAAATGAGGAGATATACCTTTTTAATGCATCAGAGGAATCAAAATAGATCTCAATTCTCTTCAAACTGACCTACAGATTTAATACAATCCCCGTAAAATTCCATCAGGTTCCTTTCTGTAGAAATCAACAAACTAATTCTAAAAATTTTATGGAAAACCAAAACTGACCTAGAATAGCCAAAATAATTTTGAGGAAAAAAAAGAACAAAGTTGTAGTTTCAGTAATCCAGCTACAGTAATCAAGACAATCAGGGCACGTGGGTGGTTCAGTTGGTTGAGCTTCCAGCTTCGGCTCAGGTCATGATCTCACAGTTTGTGAGTTCGAGCCCCATATCAGGCTTTGTGCTGACAGCTCAGAGCCTGGAGCCTGCTTCAGATCTGTGTCTCCCTCTCTCTCTGCCCCTCCTTTGCTCATGCTCTGTCTCTGTCTCTGTCTGTCTCTCTCTCTAAAAATAAAAATAAGCATTAAAAAATTTAAAAAAAAGTCTGGTATTGATATAAGTATAGATATATATACATCGCTGTAACAGAAGAGAGTCCAGAAATAGGCCCACATGTAGATGGTTAATTGACTTTCAAAAAGTGCTAAGACAATTTGTTAAAGCTAGAAAATCTTTTTAACAAATGGTGCTGGAACAACTAGTTATTTATATGAAAAAAAAAAAGAACTCTGACCCATATCCCATATCATATACAAAAATAACTCAAAATGGATCATGGACCTAAATGTAAAACTTAAAAATATAGAACCTTTAGAAGAAAACACAGGAGAATATCTTTGTGTCTTTGTTAGACAATATTTTCTTAGATATGACACCAAAAGCATGAACAGTAAAAGAAAAAATTAATAAACTGAACTTCATCAAACTTAAAAAAAAGTCTGCCTTCCAAAGGACTCAACTAAGAAGATGACAAGGTAAGTCACAGACAGGGAGAAAATATTTGCAAAACACATACTGAAAAAGAACTGATATCCAAAAATAAAGAATTTTCATAATTTAATAAGAAAACAAACTCAGTTTTAAAAATGGACAAAAGATTTGGATAGTCATCAAAGCAGATATACAGAAGGCAAATTAGCACATGAAAAGATATCAAAATCATTATTTACTAGGGAAATGAAAATTAAAACTACTACGAAATACCACTATATATCTATTAGATATATCTTTAGGAAAAAATTGACAATACCAAGTGCTGACCAAGAAAAGGAGTTACTGTAACTCTCATACATTGTTGGTGGGAAAACAAAATGGTGCAGCCATTTTGGAAAACAGATGTCAGTTTCTTATGAAGTTAAACATACATTCACCATACAATCTCCAAATCCCAGACTTAGGTAGCTCTCCAGAAGAAAAGATATATGCTCCACAAAACATACATGAGAATGCTTATGAAAGCTTTATTTATAATTACCAATAAACCAGAGAACAATGAAAATGTAAATCAACTGGTGAGCGGACAAGCCAATTAGGGTCCAGATTTAATGGAATACTACTCAGGAATAAAATACTTGCAAAAACATGGATGAATCTTAAACACGTTATTCTAAGTGGAAGAGGACAGACACAAAAAGCTACACACTGTATGATTCCATTTATATGATGTTCTGGAGAACTTAAAACAATAGGGACAGAAAAATCAATTGTTGGTTGGGATTTGATTACACCTGGGAACTGGGGAAATTCTGGGGTTAATGGAACTGTTCTATATTCTGATTGTGATAAACTATATATCTAAAAAGGGCGAATTTTACTAAATGTAAATTATATCTCAAACTTTCATCTAATAACAAAGCAGACCATGCCACTCACACCAAAAACATCCCATACAAAGGCATCCTTCATACCTCTCCTCAACTTTAATGGATAGATGGTTGCAGAGGTTGTGAATATACTGGGCATAGCTCTCTGCCAGGGCCATGTCGTATGCAGTCAGGTGAATGTTTAAAACCCCATATTCATAATCTGTTCCCAAATTAATGGGTCTCACTTCTACTTTTCCTCTCTTCTTCTTGGGCTAAACCAAAAACAAAAGGAGAAAGAAAATAAATCAAAGTATTATACAAAAAGTTCTAATCATCCCATCTTGTTATCAAAGAAATCAATCTTTCATATAAATTTGTTTACCATTTATCTCTTAAGTTACCCCACCTTCAAACTGAAGTTCCTTTGGGAAGGAAAGAGTAGCTTCCCTTGCCAGTTTGGGCTATGACATAAGCCAACACAAGGAGAGGGAACATTGCTGGCATTCCTTTAACACAAATACAAGTGACTATCTTCTGCGATTAACTTGATATGAGACTCAGCTCTCATCTCTGGCCCTCAGCTTCCCAATTTTCAAATTGGTGGAGTTTTGATTCTTAATCTAGAATTCATGGAGGAATTTCAAGTGGTCTATCAACCTCAAAATGTATATGCAAAATTTTACATGCATGCATATTTTTCTGAAAGAATCCTTAGCTTTCATCAGAATCTTAAAAGAAATCAATTGCAAGGAAACCCAGCCATTAGTTCTCTTCCAGCCCTCCTAGCTTTGAATTTCTGCAGTCATTTAGTCTTCCTTTTTTTTAAAGTTATATTTATT
The DNA here is from genome assembly GCA_028646485.1 of Cryptoprocta ferox. Lineage (NCBI taxonomy): Eukaryota > Metazoa > Chordata > Mammalia > Carnivora > Eupleridae > Cryptoprocta > Cryptoprocta ferox. The sequence continues at coordinate 53,183,960 of CM053575.1, read as the reverse complement.
TATTTTGAGAAAAAGAGAGAGAGAGCATGCACAGGGTGGGGGGGAGAGAGACAGAGAGAGGGAGAGCGAGAGAGAGAGAGGGAGGGAGAATTCCAAGCAGGCTCCCCACCATTAGTGCAGAGCCAGCCCTATGCAGGGCTAGATCTCATGAACTGCGAGATCATGACCTGGGCCGAAAGCAAGAGTCGGATGCTTAACCAAATGAGCCACCCAGGAACCCCTAGTCTTTCTTTAAAGAATTGAGAAATAGGGGTGCCTGGGTGGTTCAGTCGGTTAAGCGTCTGACTTAGGCTCAGGTCATGATCTCAAGGTTCCTGAGTCCAGGCCCCACGTCGGGCTCTGTGTTGACAGCTCAGAGCCTGGAGCCTATTTCAGATTCTGTGTCTTCCTCTCTCTCTGTCCCTCCCCCATTCATGCTCTGTCTCTCTCTCTCTCTCAAAAAAAAATAAACATTAAAAAAATTTTTTTAAGAATTGAGAAATAGACAAATTATTTCTTTTTTAAAAATTTTTAACATTTATTCATTTTTGAGAGACAGAGCATGAGTGGGGAGGGGGGTGCAGAGAGAAAGGGAGACACAGAATCCAAAGCAGTCTCCAGGCTCTGAGCTATCAACACAGAACCCAAAGCGGGGCTTAAACCCTCTAACTATGAAACCATGACTTGACCTGAAGTCAGACACTTAACCGACTCAACCACACAGACACCCCAAGAAAGAGACAAATTATTTCTACTTTACTCTTTCATATTGCTTCACTACATATCAACCTGTGCAGGCTGCAGTAAAAAGTTAAAATGAGGCCTGGGAAAATAGATATTTAACCCAACATAGATCAGGATCAAGAAAGCTTCTCAACTGGAAATAATCTAACCTAAATGCCCATCAAGAGGGGGGGACTTGTTAAATAAATCATGGAACATTCATACAATAGTATACATTATGCAGCTTTAAGAAGGGATAGGAATTTCTTTATGTACTATATGGAAAAGTCTTTAAAATAAATGATAAAAGCAAACTGTAAAATAACATGCTCAGAATATTGCCATACATATAAAAAGAAGGGTGTGTGTATGTGTGTGTGTGTGTGTGTGTGTGTAATTACATACATATTTATTTGCTCATATATTAAAAAAAATATGTCTGGAGGGATCCACAAAAATACTAATATTATTGGCTGCCTGTAAGGGAACTAGATAGCTTGGGCATGGAGTGGGAAGGAGACTTTTTTAGCTATTTCCCTTCTATATTTTTGAATTTTTAATAACATTAATCTTTCATCAGTTCAAAATTAGAATCTTAAACTCTACTATGTTTTAAAATAAACTTTTTAATAATAGTTTTATTGCAATATAATATGCATACTGAAGGGGTGCCTGGGTGGTTCAGTCGGTTAAACATCCAATTTCGGCTCAGGTCGTAATCTTGTGGTTAGTGAGTTCAAGCCCCACATTGGGCTCTGTGTTGATAGCTCAGAGCCTGGAGCCTGCTTTGGATTCTGTGTCTCCCTCTCTCTCTGCCCCTCCTCTGCTCGCGCTTGCTCTCTTTCTCTCTCTCCCTCTCAAAAAATGAATAAAACATTTAAAAAAATTGTTAAATACACATACTGAAAACAATGCATAAATAAGTACAGAACTCAATGAATTTTCAAAATGAAAATATCTGTATAATCAGTATCCTGAATAAGAAATAGACCACTACCAGCACCCCAAAAGCTCCCACCCCTCAAATTAACGACCACTATTCTTACTTCTAAAACCATAGAGTGATTTTGCCTGTTTTTGAAATTCATGCATGGAATGATACACTATGTTATCTTTTATGTCTGCCTTCTTTCATTCATTATATTTGTAAGAGTCATCATGTATTTAGTGAAACAGCAGTTCTTTCCTTCTCATTGCTCTAGTAGTCTATTGTATGATATGCAACAACTTATTTATCCTTTTTACAGTTGATGGAAATTTGAGTTGTGTCTAACGTGTGTCCATAATGAATAGTACTGCTACCCGTGTTCTTGTATGTATCTTTCAATGAACACATGTATGCATTTTTGTTGGGGACATACCTAGAACCTAAACTACTGTATTATAGAGTATGCATATGTTCATCTTTAATAAGTACTCTCAAATAGTTTTACAACGATGTTTCCAACTTATTCTCCCACCAGAATGAATGAGAGTTCTAATTGCTCTACATTCTTGCCAACACAAAACTTAGTGTAGTTGAGTTTTCTGGTTTGCTTTAGCCATCCTAAGTTGGTATGAAGTGGTAATGAATTAGGGTTTTAACTTGCAGTTCCTTTAAATCTATTGAACCTAAGCACCTTTCCATTTGGATATTCTCTTTTATAATGTGCCTATTCAAGTATTTTGCCCATTTTTTAGATTGGGTTGTCTGCCTTTCTTTTACTGATTTGTAGATTCTTTCTATATTCTAGATACGATCCTTTGTTAAATATACATACTGCAAATATCTTCTTCCTCCCTATAGATTCCCTCTTCATATTTTAATAGTGCATCTTGATGAGCAGAAGTTCTTATTTTTCATGTAATTCAATTTACTCATTCTTTCTTTTACAGTTATAGTGATTTGTGTGTCCTGTTTAAGAAATCTCTATCTTAAGATCATAAAGATATTCTCATATGACATCTTCTAGTAATGGATTATTTTAATATTTATATTTAGATCTACAACTCATTTTTAAGGCATTTTTGTGCATTGTGTGAAATAGGAGTCAAGGGTAATTTTTTTTCACACAGTCATCCAGTCAGGTTGACTTAGCACCATTGGACGGTAGTGTCACTTTTGTCATATAAGTGCCCACAGATATATGGATCAGTCTGTACCCTTTATTCTGTTCTGTTGGGCTATTTGTCTATCCTTGAGCCAATACTACATGCCTTAATTATTGAAGATTTATAACAAGTCTTGCTATTTGGTAGAAAAAGATTTTTTAAGGGACACCTGGGTGGCTCAGTCGGTTAAATGTCTGACTTTGGCTCGGGTCATAATCTCACAGTTCATAAGTTCAAGCCCCACATGGGCCTCTCTGCTATCAGCACAGAGCCTGCTTGGGATCCTGCTCTTTCAGCCCCTCCCCCACCCACAGGTGTGCATGCTTGCATGTGGGTGTGCTCTCTCTCTCTCTCTCTCAAAAATATAAACATTTTTTTAAAAGAAAGCTTTTTTTTTAAGAAAAGGGTCAAAAATCTATCTCTATTTACATGTCTTAAGTCACCCCTATCTAACAGCCAACAACAGCCTAGTGGTGGCTGCAGCAGAAGTGTTCCTGCAGAACACCTGAAATGGTTCTCTCCCATCACTGCTCCCCAGGTCAGTCCAAGATAGCAGAGGCCCAATCTAGGGGAGTACGAGGGAGACCAAGAAATGGTCCTTTCACAAGGCTAGTAATACTGATGACAGACATGATCTCACAGAGACGTTCTGAGAACTGAACATTATGTAAAGTGGTTAATACAATAGGTGTCACATCATTAAACACTCAATATATATTAACTTTTATTGCTATTTTCATCTTTATATTCCTATCTAGCACAGGGCCTGACAAAGAGAAAACATGCAATTGAATCACAAGTTTAGAATTTTAGAACTGGACAGCATTTAGAGACAATTGTGTCCCAATTCTTCATCTTTGCAGGGCAAGAATATGAAGCCCAGAGAGATTAAACATGTTCCCCAGAGCCACACAGCCAGACAAGCAGATCCTAGGTACTAAAACCCAGACCTCCTGACTCCCAATACATGGATTTTTCCACTGCAGCCTCTGCATTGCTAAACTTCTTTTTATAGCCTTTATAGTTTCTGGATTTCCTATCTTTATGATGGAAGTCTTCCCTACTCCTTTATTGTGTAGATAGTCTCTTATAATTTATCATTGCTAAAATTCTTAACAGTGGTGGCCACCCCAGGGTCCTAGAGTTTGCTATGAGTGAAAAGCCAACCTCTAGAGACCAACCATCAAAGAACAGGAACTTATCTCTCTCTCTCTTTCAGAGCCTACCACATTCGTGGCCAAATGCAGTGATCCAGACTTCTCATCAAGACATTCAGCACAGCAGCCAGAGCTGTGAAGAATGCTAACGTAGGAATGCAATGAGGAGCTGCTAAAATTTTCCAGCAGAGAGGGGAGGAGCTTCTCTGAAGCCTTTAGGAGGCTTTTATAACCAGGGAAAATGCCAGGGCTCTTCAAAGGTGTCGCTTTAGGGGAACAAAACAAAACAAAACAAAAAGCTGATTCCAGTATCCCTCTTGGCATCTCACTTGCTTTTCTGTGTTGGCCTAGATATGCCTGGACCGATCCACCCCATCAGGAGCCCACTGTGACATTATATTTCAGTTCTGAGCCAGGGCACAGCTTAGCCAGCAAGAGCTTGACTTCATATAATATCAGTCACCAGTTCCTATAATTTTACCTGTACAGTCTTTCTCATATCTATCCCATCCTTTCTATGCCTACTGCCTGAGTTCATGCCCTTAAGACCACCATGTGGAGTTATTAAGATATTGTGCAGGGACACCTGGGTGGCTTAGTCGGTCGAGTGTCCAACTTTGGCTCAAGTCATGATCTCACACTTAGTTCGTGGGTTCCAGCCCCACGGCAGGCTCTGTGCTAACAGCTCAGAACCTGGAGCCTGTTTCTGATTCTGCCTCTCCTCCTCTCTCTGCCGCTTCCCCACTCATGCTCTGTCTCTGTCTCTGTCTCTCTCTCAAACATAAACATTAAAAAATATTTTTTTTAAAGATATTGTACAAAGGATATACACGAGTAGAGCTGTGTTTGGGGAAGCCCACCCTAACTGCACATGGAGGAGAGTCAGGCAGGGAAGGAAGGGAAGATAGAAGAAAGGTGGCAGGGACAATGGACTACTCCTGTCCACCATCAAACTTCGGCATTCCTGTAACTGAGCTGTATTCAATGTGTGGTGGCCCAGGGTGGCCATTCTTAGATCCCTAGAGGATTGCACTATGACTCCCACCCAAATAGGCCATGGGATATATTACTAACCCAATTTTGTAAAGAAATGTCTACATTATTATCCCTATTTTACAGAGAGAAAACTTAGGTCCTCAACTGAGGTCCTCTGAAAGCACTTTACTTGCCCAAGGTTACTAGGAGTCTTTGCCGGGAATGAACAGATAGAGAAAGGAGTCAGATTAGAATGACAGGCTGCTATAATTGCAAGGAATCTTAGAAATAATATAGTCTCTTTCTTTCCCTCCCTAATTTTACCCACAGGGAAAGCTGTTGAAACCCAGAAAGAGGAAATGACTTGTTTACAGTCACAAATAGTAAAGAAATGGCAAAGGTAATAACTTTATGTCTAACCACAGCTGGAAGCTGGGTCTGTGGCCCCAGGCCTAGGCTCTCTCCTATAGATTCTGTGAAAGTGATAATATCTGCCTATCACAATAGATGGCATTTTCCAGAGTGGAAAAATTGGGAAGGAATAGTACCATCCTAACCCTCAAATGAAAAGGCAAATATGCCTGCAGCATATTTAGCTTCCAGAAATCCTAGTGAGGAAAATTTAAAAATTTACACCTATGAGGACACCTGGGTGACTCAGTCAGTTAAGCATCCGACTTCAGCTCAGGTCATGATCTTGTGGTTCATGGGTTCAAGCCCCGCGTCGGGCTGTATGCTGACAGCTCAGAGCCTGGAACCTGCTTCAGATTCTGTGTCTCCCTCTCTCTCTGCCCCTCCCCCACGAGCACTTTCTGTCTCTCAAAAATAAATAAATGTTAAAAAATTTTTTTTAATTTACACCTGGAAACCTGAATGATTTGGTGATGGTACTCTGAAGAGTCCATACTGAGCTTATACGGTGCACAGAAATCAAGTGACTGTGTTTATAACTCAATGTGGCACACTCAAGAGACATACACCAGACAGAAGGCCTGGCCCTGACCAGGATGGCCAAAAGGCACAGCCTGTTACTGCATAAAAAACACTATACTTAGATGGAAGCCAAAGAAAATCTGGACTCAAATCCTGTCTGCTTAGTCACTAAATGACATTGAATGACCTCTCCAGGTGTCAGTTTCTTCACCTGTAACACCTATGGTTCTTTTGAAGCTTGAAATAGTAAATTTATATGAAATGGAAACAGCATAGACATCAAACAGGATCTGACCACCTTGGTTCAAATGTTGCCTCTGGAAATTACTAGCCAATTAGGCAAGTTATTTAATTCTCTGAGGCTTAGTGTCCTCAGACAGGGCCTTTAATAACTAGGATATCTGAGGATTAAATAAAATACACTATTTAAAATATAAAATGGAATAATGCTTTTATTTTATTTTCTTTCTTTTTTTTTAAGTTTTAAAATTTCAATTCCAATATAGTTAACATATAGTGTTATGTTAGTTTCAGGTGAACAATGTAGTGATTCAACAATTCTATACATTACTCAGTGGTCATTGTGTTACATATACTATAATACTATAAAATAGAATAATGCTTTTAAAGTCTGGTGCACAGTAGTTACAGCATCTGGTATACAGCCGTTACTCAATAAATGGTTTCTTTAAAAAAAGTTGAGTAATGCATACAAATAGAGCATTATTATTACTATAAATTGGAGGTAATCATGCTACTGGGATCCTACTGGCATGGTTTACAGAATGAAACACTTATTAAGCACATGCTGTATGCAAAGTATTAATTCAACCACTCTCACGAAAGACACCAACGAAACAGAAAACACAGTCCCAGCCCTCAAGGAACTTACAGTTCAGAGAGAAAGAGGAGACACATGAAAGACCAAATCTTCTCAATTTAAACAAAGAGCAGCCCACCTCCCATGGCAAGTTTAACACAAGCTACTTTGCTGCACCATGCTGATTAACTCCCCAAGGGGAACTCAAGAGCAACCGCCTCAGCTGGGTGCAACTGAAAGGGCAGTAAGCAGTCACACTTAAGGGTATATAATAGTTACTTAATAAACAATATCCTTTTTTTAATGTTTATTTATTTTTAGAAAGAGAGAGACAGAGCACGAGTGGAAGAGGGGCAGGGAGAGAGAGACACAGAATCTGAAATAGGCTCCTGGCTCCAAGGTGTCAGCACAGAGCCCAATGTGGGGCTCAAACCCACAAACCATGAGATCACGACCTAAGCTGAAGTCAGCCGCTTAACCAACTGAGCCACCCAGGTGCCCCAATAAATGGTATCTTTTAAAAACGGTTGATCTAAACCTACTTACTTCTCAGGTCTCATGGTCCCTCATCCCCAAGGGTCTACTTTAGACCCTAGGATTTAAAAACTCCTAAAATTTTCCCAATTGCATCTCCAGGGTCAGTGTCTTCCTACCTTCACCCAGGAGGTTTCCCCTCCTTGCAGAGCCTTTGACTCTTCACCCCACATGCTTAATGTGAGCAACTTCTACTTATTTTTAAGACTGAGCTCATGCTCTTCCAGGAAGCCCTGCCTGATTCCTCAGACTGAATTAGGTACCTCTCTTATGTGTTCCCATAGCAAATCCTCCCCCATATACAACACTACCAACCACATGTATGCGTTTATTCAACAATTACTTACTGACCACTAGTGATGAGCAAGACCAGGGTTAGCATTAGGGATATGATAGGAAATAGGACAGCCATTGTCTCTGCTCACTAACACAATCTATCAGGAAAGGCATATACAGAACAATTTTAAGGAGATGCATGTTTTATGAGGGGAAAATAGAATGCTATGGGCTTGTAAAAAGGCAGACTAATGCTATCATCATCATCACCACCATTTATGGCCTCTATGTTTCAGACGTTGTGCTAAGTACTTAAAATTTTCTTAATTTATTTCTCACTACAACAATGGGAACTTTAATTCCTATATAAAGCCAAGGAAACGGTGGCTTGCCAAGGACATACAACTAGTAAGCATCAGAGCTGAATCTTTAACTCAGGTCTGCCTAATTCCAAAACATTTCTCTTAACCCCTGTCTTTTCCTTTAGGAAAAGTGCACAGAGCCTGCCAGTTTCCTCAATATCTATTCCCCATTTCTCCTTTAATAAGATAACTGCTGAAACACAACTATGGATGGCAAACTTTATTAATGAAAGAATCATTAAAGAAATCAAGTAAAAAAAGAATAACAGAACTGCTGGATTGTAGCAGGGTATATGACCATTTATAATAAAAATTATATTTCCCAAGTAATCTTGTAGCTAGGTATGGTTATATGACTCAGTTCTGGCCAGTGGGACAAGAGCATATATACAGTACTTTCCCTTCTCCAGCCTGCTTGATGGAAGGTGGACACGATGGCTGAAGAGGGAGCAGCCATCTTAGGACTCTGAGATAGAGGCAGTAGGATAAGTGTGGCAAAGCCAAAAGTTAGAATATCTAGTTATACTTTTATGTGAGAGAGAAATAAGCTTCTATCTTGTTTATGCCTCTAGATTAAGTGAGTCTCTCTATTATGGCAGCCAAACTACCATCTCAATTCCTATTAAGAAACTACTATACCTCATTCATTTCTCTATTCCTAGAGCCCAGCAACATTAAATGTTGAGCTGAACTGAACTGAATTCTAGTTTTGGTTCTGTCATTCACTAGACATATGTCATAGAGAAATAATTTATGCCCCTCAATTAGTTTCCTTTTCCACCCTGCCTATCTCACAGGATAGTTATTGAATCAAATGGCCTGGTTTTCAAATTTGTTGGTTGCAAAGAGCTTAACAAAATCATGTTTCTCTTCGTGAAACACCATAAAATGCTCATCAAGATACTTTGATCATATACAACAAGAATGACTTTACTGGGGCGCCTGGGTGGCTCAGTCGGTTGTGTCAGATTTTGGCTCATGTCATGATCTCACAGTTCATGGGTTCGGGCCCCTCATCGGGCTCTGTGCTGAATGCTTGCTCAGAGCCTGAAGCCTGCTTCGGATTCTGTGTCTCCTTCTCTCTCTGCCTCTCCTCTGCCCATGCTCTGTCTCACTCTGTCTCTCAAAAATAAATAAATGTAAAAACAAAACAAAAAAAAGAATGACTTTACTAGCAGAAAATATGGTTATATTATATAAATGGAGTTCTCTGCATCTCAAAGATATGAAAAAAAAAGAAAACATATCTGAGTTTCTCTGTTAATATTTGTTTTCATCAAGTAAAACTTATGGGAGAAAAACCTGAAATTTAGAAAATTACCTCCCTTAACTTAATATCTTTCTAAAATGTGGAAGACCGCCATTAGTAAACTTGAGGAGAGGTTTGGCTCTAGGATCACTAGTGTTCCAAAAGCATATGGCTTGAGAGGCACTGAGATAATGCATGTGAAACCACTTTGAAAATGGAAAGGATCATTACTACTATTCATATCAAATATGACGCCCTCTAAAACTCTGACGTTATTGTAATTCAGCAGAACAGGTATGACAGAATGTGACTGGTGGTGGGCTGGAGACCAGGGCACTCTAAGGGCACGAGCCAAGGGTCAGGTCATCATAATAATCACTCTCCATGCACGGAAAAGTTCTGGGGAACTCTATCATGTTCTTTACACCTCCAGTGTTTCCCAGTGTATCCCAAGCAGTTCGTTATTCCTAGGGTCAGTTCACTTTACATACTCAGTGTATGATGCAGGTGGTATTTAGCAAGTATTTGTAGAGCTGACTTCCATAACATCTTCACTGAGCCTGTCAGGGAGAATTGCTTCTTTAATTTGTTCTCTTGATAGTTAATTCATTCTGCGAGTAAAGCATTTACTGTGTATAGTTAGTTACATTTTTGAGCACTATCTTTCCTAGCCTGCTGTATGCTTTGGGTAGGAAGCGACTTGTGTCCCATTCACCCAAGCATCATTTGTGCTCACAGAGTAGCTGGCACTTAGTAGATGCTCAATGATGGTTTTACTTCAATGAGCTACAAGAGGCAGACTTGAGGACAAACATAGATGCTAATCTAAAACAACTCTTCCTTATGCCAGTCCTATAATCCAAGTCTAGCTCTATGGTTACTGCACTGGCAAAACCAATCTTGTTGTTCCCAAGAAGCTAGGACTGTCACTATCAAGTGATTCTGATCTGCTGATTTTTCTGGGAACAATGCCACAGTTTCCACACAGCCTTGTGGCTCTGGAGCTCATCTATCTATGGGTGTTACAACAAACTAAATAGGTGTCATAAATGACAGACACCTCCTGTATGTCAACAGTGCAAACAGTTTCCAAGAGAAAAGACATCTTGACTCCTAGGGGGCCATTCTAGAAAGGGGAAGTAAATTGTCTACATTACAAAAGATACACATGACTCTCTTGCCCCAGGACCTAGAAAAGAAAACACAGAACAATTACAAACTGACAGCAATTTATGTTGCCTCCATTTCATCCTCCCACATCTTCCTCTTAGCAGTTCTCTGATTCTTGGATTGTTATTACCCCCAATAATAACAGCTGAGGGCAAGTATTTGGTCTTGAGAGAAATAACCTAGCGCTATACAAATAGAAGGACTATTATTTTCATTTCATAGAAATAGACACTTCAAACAATCCAAAGCCCTTTAAATTCAACAGAATGATTTAGGGCCCTTGAGGAAATAATGAGATCTATACATTGAGACACAGTGCTACACCTGGAGATTATCTCTGAATGCGATCCCTCACTGCCACAGTCAAGCTGAGTCTTACAGGATGTGAGATTACACCAGCAGAAATGGGACAAGATCTGGGCACTTTGGGCATGAGAATTAACTCTTGCCTTAGGGATGTGGGGCTCAAGAGAGTAGAGGGGCCAGCCTGGGTACCAGAGGGGAAAAAGGGGCTCCGGCTGCTTATTATTATTTTTTTTCTAGGTTCTATGCTTAGGGAAAGAAAGGGGGCCACAAGATCCCTTCTAGCTTTTCTAGTCCAGTTCGCCAGGGGGGCAAAAGAGACAGGGACCTGGGACACATCCTCTACAAGTTGGCAGACAAGAGCTTTCATGTTCTGTCCTGTGCAGGAAGCAAGGAGCCTGCAGCAGCGACCACTACCATCTGGCTAGACATCCAGGGACAATGAATCACATCAGAGAAAAGCCTACAGCACTAACCAAAGAGAGCAGCACTCCCTTCAAGCAAACAAGGTCATCTGGAGCCAACTGTTTGCAAATAGTGGGTTGTGTTTGCCAACTTTGACTTACAAAACCTCAGGGCAGCTCCAATAACCACATTTCAGTTCAGCTCAATCAATATTTCCTGTCCTCTACTTGATGCCTGGCCCTCTGCTACACACTAAGGATACAGAGAAAAATGAGACATGGCCTCTACCCTGAGAGAGGTCACCATCTGGAGGGAGAGATGGTCATCAAACAGACCATTACAACAGAGCAGTAAGTCCTAGGACAGAGGAAGCACAAGGAATTCTGGCAGCTCATGGCAGGACAAGTAACCCGGATGCAGGGAATCCAGGAAGGTTTCTCAGAAGGGGAAATTCATTGTTTCCCTTGTCACCCTGCTTCCTCACAAGAGTTTAAAGGTTTGATGATGTATTAACCAAGTGAAAAGGGGAAGATCTTCAAGTAGACAGAACTGCTTTGAAATAGTATGATGATTTGGATGAAAAGCAAGAGGCCCAATGCAGTTAAAGCACGGTATCCCTGAGATGGGAGAAGAGAGTAGGGAGAAAGACAGGGACAGATGGCATTAACGTGGCATTGAGCTTCCTTTTATACCAAACTAGGGAGCAGGTCAGAGCATGGCACCTGCAGAAAATTATCTTTTAGGGCAAAAATCCCAAGAAAATAACAAAAAAAGAAAGAACACACACTCAAACAAAATGAACTTTATTTCCTACTAATTTACATGGGACTTTTAGAAGAGGGATATCCTAAAATAAAACAACTCCAACAACTACTCTAGGGTGTCACAACTCAAAGAGGGTGTAAATCACTCCTTTTAAATTTTAATAGCACTTTGTATCTTCCTTTTAGCACCTGTCACTTTCTGCTTGGGAGCATAAGTATCTGTGTCTTATCTCTAATGGTTTATCAGCCCTCTGATGGTGAACCAGGTCTTATTCATTCATCCTGTAAAATTTTATTACAACCCAGTCTGAATAGCAAGGCACCCTCAACAATGCCTAGCACATAATAGACATTCAATAATTGTTTCAGAACATCACAGAGTTACATGATATCAGAACTCTTTTAAATTTTTTAAAGTTTATTTATTTATTTATTTTGAGAGAAAGAGAGAAGGTGAGCACAAGCGGGGGAAGGGCAGAGAGAAAGAGAGACAGAATCTCAAGCAGGTTCTGCAACATCAGCACAGAGCCTGATGCGGGGTTTGAACCCACGAACTGCAAGATCATGACCTAAGTCAAGATCAAGAGTCATACGCTTAACCGACTGCACCACCCATGCTTCCCTCAGAGCTGAAAGAGTATTAAAGACAATTCTAATCCAGTTCCTCAGCCTTTATGAAGACTCATAAAAGCTGTGGACTCTCTTCCCAGGAAAAATATCACACACAAAAAACATTTTACGTATAATTTCAGGGCCCACAATGCCCAGAGGGTAAGGTTAACTTATCCAGAGTCGTAAAGGTGTAATAAGTGGCATAGCCAAGCCTAGAAAACAAGCTTCCTGGTTCCCAATTAAATCCTATTCCCACTACAAACTACAAATGAGCAATTTTAGTTGAGCTGTTTCCTGCTGGGAGGCTGCCAGATGTGACAATGTTCCTCTGAAATTCCTTACTACAAAGATGATGCTCAGGAGAACATGCAAGTTTAGTGGTTTCTGAGGCCCAAAGACAGTGGTACTGGACCTGTGCCAAGGAGAAAGAGGGGCAACGGGAGATGTTCATGATTACGTGGGAGCATTACAATAAACCAAAGAACCAAAAGTGATGTTGAAGTCTCCCCAAGTAGAAAAGCAAAATCCTTCTTCACTGTACTGTTTACAGGAAGTGCTAGACTCATGACTCAAAGCCAGACTTTCTGATTTCTGACTTTCAGGCCAGTGTTGTGTCCACCTCACCAACAAAATCCTCTGCACCATCCATAGAAATGTAACCACCATTGAAGCAATCCTGTTGCTATGGGAATCCTAAGAAATGGGCTAAATAATCTTAGAATGCTTGGAAGTAACTCCCAGTTATCTGTGATAATGGATTCAAGGAATATCAACATATTTTAAATCTGCAAATACTATAAAACTATTTGGCTGAAAATGTCAATCTGCCTCTACTTGCCACAATCCATTCATTCAAGTCAAGTGCATATATCATTTAATGTGAGGTCCATACTGAAATAAGCACCAAGAAGATATTCTTTGAAAGTATCACAAGTAATAAAACCAAATCATTTGCCTTTCCCTGTGATAACCTGGTGTATGGACAAGATCGAGAGCTGGCAGAAACAGCCCCAATGTAGATAATATCCAAACGATATAACTGGAGACGACTAAAGCATGACACCCTCCCCCATCCTTTCTACCTACAATATTATCCAACCAGTGTGTGTCTGATCTTCAGATCTCTGCAAAAGTTGTACACTATCTTTTTCTAAAATGTACCCTGCTCCCTTTACCTCCTGGGCTTTAACTAGGTGCTTATATCTTCCAATGCCATGGGTAGGCTTTGTCTTGTAGTGCCGACTGGTACTCAGCAGAATGCCACCTAAAAGAGAGAAAATAAGACAAACCTGTTTCAAAACTCCTCCAAGGCAGACAGATCACACATGAGGAGACAAATTCTCCACCACAAGACTGGTAATATTTGGGGATAGCAGGCCACTTGCTGATGAAAGAACTAGAGCTATTTCTTGATCCTGGGCTGACTCTCAGTTTACCCCCTTTTTCTCTCCTTTTGGGCCCTGGACTATATCCAATCCCCACTACCTATGTTTCCTTGAGAAATTCTCTCCTGCTACAGCCAATGGTGGTAGGAGGACCCAATACATTCTCACAGTGTTCTTGTTTTCTCTTGTCCCCCAACAAGCAATAATCCTTTTCAAGTTTTCTAATATGGACCGTACAGAGAAAGAGATGGGTGGCAAATATAACCAGGTAAGAAGACAATCACAGATTTCCACAAAGTTTTACAAACCATCTATTTGATTTATTTGTGCTAATATAGAACAACCTCCAATACACATTGCTAAGTAACAGTAAAAACAAAAACCTAAGATACAGAACAGTGTGTATGTCTATACTACTACCAAGTATAAACTAGGATCTCCATACACATATTTATTGTGGTAGGCCCAGAGATGCACCACTTGAATCTACCTTCAAGGAAGCCCTTTAATCCTCATTATTTTTATCCCTGTTTACAAATAAAGAAACTGTAGCTTGACAAATGAAAAGATGCTCAACATCACTCATCATCAGGGAAATGCAAGTCAAAACCTGTCAGAATGGCCAAGATCAAAAAAATGAGAAACAACAAGTGTTGCAAGGATATGGAGAAAAAAGAATCCTCTTGTGCTGTTGGTGGGGATGCAAACTGGTGCAGCCACCGTAGAAAATAGTATGGAGGTTCCTCAGAAAGTAAAAATAAGGGGCTCCTGGGTGGCTCAGTTGGTTAAGCATCCAACTCTTGATTTCGGCTCAGGTCATGATCTCTCAGTCATGAGATGGAGCCCCACGTCAAGCTCCGCACTAGGCATACAGCCTGCTTAAGATTCTCTCTCTCTCTCTCTCTCTCTCCACCCCCCACCCGCCTCTCCCCTGCACACACTCTCTCTCTCAAAAATAAAATAAAGCAATTTTTTAAGTTAAAAATAGAACTACCCTACAGTCCAATTGCACTACTGGGTATTTACGCCCCCCCAAAAAAACCAAACAGAAACACTAATTCAAAAAGATACATGCATCCCTGTTTATAGCAGCATTATTTCCAATAGCAAATTATGGAAGCAGCCCAAATGTCCATCGATAGACGAATGGAAGTGGTGTATATATATACTAAGGAATATTATTCAGCCATAAAACAAGGAATGAAATCCTGCCATTTGTAACAACATGGATGGATCTAGAGAGTATAATGTTAAGTGAAATAAGTCAGAGGAAGACAAATACCAATTTTGCTCTATGTAGAATTTCAGAAACAAAACAAATAAACAAAGAAAAAAGAGAGAGACAAATCAAGACACAGATTTTTAACTACAGAGAACAGACTAATGGCTATCAGAGGGGAGATGCATGGGGGGTGAAATAGGTGATGGGGATTAGAGAATATACTTACTATGATGAACACAGGGTGATGTATGGAATTGTTGAATTATGATATTGTACCCCTAAAACTAATATAACACTGTATGGTGGCTCTACTGGAATTATTTATTTTTGAGAGAGAAAGCGTAAGTAGGGGAGGGGCAGGGGGGAGGAGGCGGAGACAGAGGTTCTGAAGCAGGCTCTGCACCTGAGCACAGTGAGCTCAATGCAGGGCTAGAATTCATGAACTGTGAGATCATGGCCTGAGCCAAAGTCAGACACAACTGACTGATCCACCCAGGCACTCCTGGAATTAAAGTTAAAAACTGAATTTAAAAAGAAAAAAGAAACTGTAGCTCAAAAGATATGGTGAATTGGCCAAGGTCATCCAGCAAGTGAAAGGCAGAATTGCCATTTAAACCCAGGTCTATCTCACTGAACACTCTGTATTCAGGTGGGTTATTATGACATCTGAATTTCTGGAACATAAATTCTGGCTAGATATGATCTTTCCTAGCTCAGGTATCAGTTTCTTATCTCTACTCTTTCACTAGAACCAGCCCTCCACAGCTCTTCTCTGTCTCTCTTACTCACTGTCTACCTTCTGGAGAAGTGTTTGTCCTAGGTTCTGCTCCCTTTCCTCCCAGTTCCCGTGGTCCTGCCCTCATCTTCCCAGGGCCACCATTCTACGAGGAGGTTAAATAGAAAATTATGTGGAGAAGTGAAACGTTTCTTAGGCTTCTCTTTTCTAAAATGGGCTTCCAAGCAGGTCTGCTCTATGCCAGGCCAATCAGAGATTGGCTTCACAGCCAATCCTGCATTTATACTCCAGACTGTTTCATCAAGAGCAATACTGGCTTCAGAGCCAATCCTGCATTGACAATCCACACTATGTCATCAAGACAAACCCTGAATATCATGAGTCCCTTCTACAATATGCATTAGTCCATATTTACTACTACATGCCAAAAACAGTACAGACACTGGGACAAAGATGACTAGAATATGCCACTTTCCCTAGAGACACCCAATTGGTACTGGGGAAGGATGATAGGAAAGCAGATAACTACTTTATGGTGCACAAATTACTTTAATAGAGATGAGAGCAAGGTAGTGAGTGCCTAGAGGAAGGAACAATGAAACTGCCTTGGTGGGGGGAGGTGGTGGGAGTAGGGGAAGGTAAGGGGAATAGGTTCAAGAGAGGTAACAAATGCATTCTTTTTTTTTAATTTTTATTTTATTTTTTTAATTTTTTAATTTTTTTTCTTTTATAGTTTATTGTCAAGTTGGTTTCCATGTAACATCCAGTGCTCATCCCGACAAATGCCCTCCTCCATGACAAATGCATTCTTTAAAGAGGAGTAAGAGTTTACCATGCAAGGAAGAAGGAGGTATTTTTGGCAGAGGTTCCAAAGGAGCACTGGACACAACTGAGGTATCTTCTTGGCTACTATCCCAATTCTGCCTCTCTGACTCTAAGACCTTTGACCCTTTGAGTCTTCGGGTTCCTACTCTGTAGCATGGAACTCTACAGTCTAGTGGGAGGAGGGAATCATTAACAGAAAAGTCACAAAATAAGTATAAAATTACAAATTGTGATACTGAAAAGATAAACCACAGAAGGCTATGGCAATACAACTGGTGGATCTATTTTAGACTGGAAGATCGGAGAAGGCCTCTCTAAAAAAAAATGACATGTGAACTGAGACCAGAATTCAGAGGAAAATAGTGGTTATCCATAGGGAGAGGAAGTGGTTAGAAAGCAGGAGGAGAGGGAGACTTACTGCTTATTTTATACTCTTTTGTATCTTTATTACAAGTAAAGATGTACATGTATTATCTACTCAAAAAAATAAAACAAATTGAGACCTCAAAGGCAAATAGGAATTTATTAGGCAAAAAGACAGAGAATGAATGTTCCAGGGAGAGTGAACAGCATGTGCAAAGGCCCCATTATGGGACACTACTTGGCACATTCAAGGAAAAGAAAGGCTGTCAGTGTGGCTGAAGCAAAATGAAAAGGGCACAGAGCATACCAGAGACTAGGGCAGTGGGTAGGAACATACCACACTAGGCCTCATGAAGGGTTTGGATTTCAAGCTGAACAGCCATAAGCAGGGAAAGTATATGACTGATATGTTTTTAAAAGATCCCTTTGGTTGATGTGTGGACAAGGGGGTGGGGGAAGAGAACGTGGGTGAATTAGGAGATTCAAGCTGTTGTTGATCTCACTGTATCTACATCGCCCCCCCCCATTCCATCCTCTAGAGCTGAAAAACTAATCCTTCTAAAACACAAACCTAAACATGTTACTCTATTTCATTAATTCAACAATTTATTCATTGTACACACATAATTTTTTTAAAGTACTTACTATGTGTCAGGCACTGTACCAGGCACTACAGAGACATCAATGAATGAGGCAGGTAAGGTCTCTGCCATATTTCAAAATGTTTGCACTCCTTAGGTAAGCATTTAAGAAACTTATGTTATAATCTAGTTCCAACTACTTCATCTCCTCATTCTCCCACTCCTCCGGGCCTTTAAAAGCTTGCTCCTCAGCCACAGAGATAACGCCTGCCATTCTGTATAAGCCACGCAGTTGTCATGCCTCTGTGCCATGCTGGGCAGTCCCCCTGCCAGGACTGCACCTCTCAGACTACTGAAATCCTAGCCAGCCTCCAGGGCCAGCTCAAATATCACCATCTCCGTGAAACTATTCTGTTGCCCTAAACATACAAAGACCATCGAGTTTACTTCATGGTTATAGTTCTCCCATGCCTCTGTTACATAGTGAAACGTTCTGTGTAAATAAAGAAGAAAACTCAGATGCCAACCATCATCTTTAAGTACACAGAATCTCAATCACCCCCACTAGGTTCAAAAAGCTTGTGATCTTTGAGGTGGTGACACATCTTAGGGGAAAGCGCCACACGGCCTGCCTCAGCCTCTCATCTGCGGGAATTCCTTGGCAAGGAAGCATTTTCAAATTCAGTTTAGGGCAATTCCTATAATTAGAGCAGCTGGTTAATTAAGAAGCTGGTTCAAACTACTGTTAAATTAACCATTTTCCCCTTAAATGAAAGGTTTTGGTCAAATTACCGGTGTTTAAATAGCTTAATTAGCCAGTTGTTTACGTTATAAAATTTACCAGTTTGAAAGCCTCCGACTTTGGATAAGTTCAACTGAATTCCTCCCCTGCTTCTAGTCATCAAACTGGGTTTCCTGCTGTCACATTAACATTGCAGCCTCCTAAGACAAAAGGCAACTCTTCACTGAAGACACAGAGCACCAGGGTTTCAAAAAGAGGCTCTGAAGATCTTTCAGTTAGCACAATTATAGGATGTAATCAGTATTGACTTCTCCCACATCACATTCCTTTACTTTATATATGCCAGTGCGACTGTCCTTCAGTGTCCTTGTTTATAAAACCAACAACTAAACTCATTAATCTAGGATGGGGTAAACAATGTCATTTTACTTATTTCTCCTTCAAAATTAGAACAAGCATTTTTAGCAGGGCTACGCTTGAGAGAAAGAGGAAACTACTGGGGTAGCCCCAGTCAGGATTAAGTACAAGATATTCTGTCTATTCAGTAGACCCTTACACACCACAAGGGCAGGTATACCCCAGCACCTGGCAAATAGTATGTGCTCAGAAATTGCCTTTTTTTTTTTAAAGGTTCTTAAGATATTTTACCAAACGAGCTGCAATGAAAAACTTTTCCAGTTTTTCTAATTATAGTACACTGAACTACCTGGATTTCAATGTGCCATGTTCCTCTGATTCCATCTTTTTGCTCATGCTGTAATGAGAGGACTCTGGGTTCTCTTGAAGCTCCTTAGACTTCTTTTTATGTATTTACTTCTACCTCTCTATGTATGTTTAAATTAGTAAGAAGAAGACAATTGCTATAACCACGCCCATCTCTTGAAGAGAGCAGCTGCGATGGTACCCACGCCCACAGAGAGAATGACAGGTGAAGGTACTTTTCTGAAAATCATTATAATTCAATCTTGGAATTTCTGACTTTAAGGATATCTCAGAGAGCTCATGGAAAATGCCAACAAAACTATGTCCTTTCAAGTAGAATTATCCTGGCATGCCAGCATTGGTGAACTTCTCTGAGCCTTCGAGGCACGAGGATTCCTGACAACAAATATAAAATGGGCAAAGGAAAAGATAAATGGCAGGTAAATATACGAAAATACGGTCAACCATGGGGCACCTGGGTGGTTCAGTTGGTTGAGCATCGGACTTCGGCTCAGGTCATGATCTCACAGCTTGTGAGTTCAAGCCCCACCTCGGGCTCTGTGCTGTTCAAAGCCTGGAGCCTGCTTCAGATTCTGTCTCCCTCTGTCTCTGCCCCTCCCCTGCTTACACTCTGTCTCTCTGTCTCTCAAAAATAAATAAACATTAAAAAAATTTTTTTAATGAAATACGGTCAACCAACTAGTAATCAAAGACATGCAAACTGCAAATACAAGGGATGGCATTTTTAAACTTAAAATATTACCAAATATTAAAAAAATAGTAACATGCAATGTTGATGAGTATAAAAAAAGGGATTGTCAAATACCAAAGAAGTATAAAATAACACAATCTTTCTGGAGACCAATTTGGTAATGCACATCAATAGCTGTAAAATGTGCATTTCCTAGGATGTCTGGGTGGCTCACTCAGTTAAGCATCTGACTCTAGATTTCAGCTGGGGTCATGATCTCATGGTTCATGGTTTTGAGCCATTGGGATTTCTCTCCCTTCTCTCTCTCTGCCCCTCC
Organism: Cryptoprocta ferox; assembly: GCA_028646485.1. Classification (NCBI taxonomy): domain Eukaryota; kingdom Metazoa; phylum Chordata; class Mammalia; order Carnivora; family Eupleridae; genus Cryptoprocta; species Cryptoprocta ferox. Next base: position 53,164,023 of record CM053575.1, on the reverse strand, counting down.
CCCCCCCATTCTCGCTCTCTCTCCAAATAACTAAATAAACATATAAAAAATGTGCATTTCCTTTGACCCAACAGTTTGACTTTTAGAAATGTATCCTAAGTAAATAATCAGACAAGAACACAAATACTGATGTACAAGGATGTTTATCATAGTGTTCTTTACATTGAAAAATCCTGGAGACAGCTTAAATTTCTCCAAATAGAAAACTGTTTGAGTAAATTATGTTTACTCAAAAGGATCCTTACAAGGTCTTTATCAATAGATTTTAACATGCCCTGTTTGATCCCAGTTTTAAAAACAAAACAAAACCCAAAAAATCCTGATTTAAGTAGCTATCAAATACTAAAATATACTACAAAACTATAGTAACCAGTAGTATTAAAAAGGGTTAGTAGTGGCATCAAATATATAGACAAATCAATGGAACAAACAAAGTTAAAATAATCCCAGATCTATGTGGAAATTTAGTATATGAGTTTCAACCTACTGGGAAAAGATGCATGTTTCAATAAATCTTGAAACAATTTAAAAAAAATTTTTTAAACATTTATTTATTTCTGAGAGACAGAGAGACACAGAGTGTGAGCAGGGGAGGGGCAGAGAGAGAGGGAGACACAGAATCCAAAGCAGGCTCCAGGCTCTGAGCTGTCAGCACACAGCCTGACGTGGGGCTCAAACTCATGAACCTTGAGATTATTACCTGAGCCAAAGTAGGACGCTTAACTGACTGAGCCACCCAGGTGCCCCTAAATGTTGAAACAATTGACTACCCATTTGGTGGGGGTGGGGAGGAGGATTGCATCCCTACTCACTTCTAATTCCAGATGGATCACATATATAAAGGAGAAAAAAATACCAGAAGATAACATGAAGATTAAACTAATCTTGGAATAGATATCTTTCTAAGCAAGAATCAAAATCTAGAAATCAAAGAAAATAAACTTAGGCATATAAAAATGTAAAACTTCTTTCCAACAAAAAACACAAAAAGTCAAGAGACAGATAACCAGAAGCAATGCAAAGCAGAGATGACAGAAAAATGCTAATTTCCTTAATATATTAGAACTATATAAAACTTCTTGTAAATTAAAAATGAAAAAGCAAACAACCCAATAGAAAAATGGGCAAAAAATATAGATAGGCAGTTCACAAAGAAATACAAATAGCCAATAAAAATATGGAAAGATGATTAACTCTCTCAAGAAATGTAAATTATTAGACATAATTTTTTTACTATCAAAAAAATAAGATTTTTTTGAACCCAATTTCAACCAGAAAATAGAAATGTAAATTAATACAACTTCTCTGAAGGGCAATCTGATGATACTTACCAAAAGTTTTAATCACAATCCATTGACTCAGCAATTTCAATTCCAGGAATTTATTTTACAAATGTACGGGAACAAGTTCACAAAGAAGTATAAAGATTGTTGCTGCAGCATTTTTTTGAAATAGCAAAAACTAAGAACAACCTAAATGTCCAGCGTTTAGATGCAGCTGTATACACGCAAAATATATATGTTCACATATACATAAAACATCTTGAAAAATATATAAGAAATTGCCATCAGTAGATACCACTGGGGAGTAAGATAGGGAAAGAGAAAATTCAACTTTTCATCATATACCTTTTTGTACAGTTTATGTTTACTTTTATTCTATACATCCATATGAGTACATTTACAATTCTTAACAGTTGATAATTTTAATTGTAATTAAAAAAAAAAACTGTACTCAGAACACATACCGGTTCAAAATGAATTCTGCCTCTAACTGAGGGATAAGGGAAGGGACCAAAGCTAGGGAATAAGTGCATTTGATCATAATCTCTTTTTAAAACAAAATGAAACAAAATAAAATGAGTATCTAGCAAAATGTTAGTAAATTGCCCAATCTGGGTTTACGTGATATATTATCTTTTTTTCCTTCTTCTGTATTTTTTTAATCTTTCAAAATAAAAAGTGTAAGAAAGAAAAAAAAACACGTTAAAAAACAGCAACAAAACAAAACAAAAACACCTTTCCTGGACCTCACATTCCTCTCCACCTCCTTCCAATTCTCTCCCCTCCTGCTCAAAGGTCATAAAAACACTGTAACAGCTTTCTCTAGCTCTCCTACCCCCATTTACTTGTCAACTCACAGTTGATTTCCACAACAAGCCCCAGCCCACCTAAACAACACAGGGCTTTCCTAAGATCACCAGTGACCTCCACATTGCTAAAGACAAAGAATGTTAAGAGTCTTATCCTTCATGATCTCTCAGCAGCACAGTTGTAACTCCAACATAGTTGACTACTCTTTCCTTCTTGAAACACCCTCCTTATGTCTGACATGAAATTATACTATGCTGGTTTTCTCCTACCATTTTGGCCTCCTTTTTTCAACTCCATTAGCCATCTCTTTCACCTCTACCCAGTTTTTAAATGTTGGAGTTCCTAAGGACCTGATCGTTGGGCCTCTTCTCTACTTGTTCTCCTCACATGATCCCATTCATTGTCATGACTTCAATTAATATTGACAATATGATGGCTTCCAAATGTACAGTTTCAAGCCAGACCTATATTTTGAATTCAGTATCAGTGTATTCATTGGCCTACTTAATATATCCTCCCCATAGGCACTCCAATTCAATATGTTCAGAGCCAGACTCAAAATCTTCCCCTTCAGGCACCTGGGTGGCTCAGTCAGTTGAGCGTCCTGACTTTGGCTCAGATCATGATCTTGCTGCTTGTCGGTTCAGGCACTGCATCCAGGCTCTGTGCTGACAGCTCAGAGCCGGGAGCCTGCTTCAGATTCTGTGTCTCCCTCCCTCTCTGCCCCTCCCGCATTCACACTCTATCTCAAAAGTAAATAAACATTAAAAAAATTAAAAACAGGGGTGTCTGGGTGGGTCAGTCGGTCAAGCGGCTAACTTCAGCTCAGGTCATGATCTCACGGCTCATAAGTTTGAGCCCTGCGTCAGGCTCTGTGCTGACAGCTCAGAGCCTGGAGTCTGCTTCCAATTCTTCTGGCTTTAAAAGAATTCTTTGGCTTTGTCTCCCTCTCTTTCTGCCCCTCTCCTGCTCATGCTCTGTCTCTCTCACTTTCAAAAATAAATAAACATTAAAAAAATTTTTTAATTAAAAAACAAAATTTTTCCCTTCAAACTGTTCCATATAAGGCAATACATTCAAAATAATTCTATTTATATCTTCAATTTAGTAGAAACGTATTCACCATAGATTAAGTAAAAAAAAAAAGATTATATGTGTTATATGGAAACCAACTTGACAATAAACTATAAAAAAAAAGATTATAAAACATCATTTGTTCCCATCACTGCAAAATAAACAAAATCCATCTTTCTATCTACCTACTTATCTATCTATCTATCTATCTATCTACAGAAAGAGCAGTTTAATGCCTAGAAAAAGACCTGTTAGGAAACACAACAAAATGTTAAATAATAATCTCTGGATAGTATGATTTTTCTTTTCTGTCTACTTCAGCTTCTTCTTGTGTGTATGTAGGTGTTTATTTCCCATATTCTTTAAATGAATGTTTTTCAGTTTAATAATTAGATATTCTTAGTTATTTTTTTAAATCTCCTGATAGGATGCCATATGAAGGTCAGGGCATCAGAGTGCCTGGGTGGCTCAGTAGGTTAAGCATCCGACTTGGGCTCAGGTCATGATCTCACGGTTGGTTCGTGAGTTCAAGCCCTGCATCCGGCTCTCTGCTGTCAGCAGGGAACCTGCTTTAGATCCTCTGTCTCCCTCTCTCTACCCCTCCCCCATTTGTGCTCACGCGCTCTCTCTCTCTCTCTGTCTCTCTCTCTCTCTCAAAAATAAATAAACATTTAAAAAAATGAAGTGCAGGGCACCTGTTATGAAATTTTCTTGCTTATATGGTTTAAGTTAAATCTAGTCAAGCTTTTAGATCTAACTTCCAGGTTGTAGGAAGGAGACAGAAGAACATGTTCTACAACACCAATAGGAAATAATCAGACAAACCAAGAAGGGAGGACACTCTATAAAACAAATGACCTAACCAAAAAGTTACTGTTATGTAAGTGATGAATCGTGGGAATCTATTCCCGAAGCCAAGAGCACACTGTATACACTGTATGTTAGCTAACTTGACAATAAATTATATATTTTTTAAAAAGTTACTATTAGAGGGAAATTAAAAAAGTAGAACCGCTCTAGATTAAAAGTGACATAACAGTGAAATACAAAGTTGGAAACTTCATAGGCTTCTGGTTATAAACAACGCCCACAAAAGACATTTTGGGGGTAGTTATGGAAATGGATAGAGTATTAGATGATATGGGAGCATTACTATTAATTTTCTTGAGTGAGATGATAGTATTGTGGTTCTTTAACAGAATGTAGACAATGTCCTTATTTCTAGAAATGCTGAGGTATTTCAGGGTGAAGTATCATGATGCCCGATAGAGAAAGCAAAATGTTAATAACAAATGAATCTAAATGGTGGGTAGAGGGACACCTGGGTGGCTCAGTTGGTTAAGTGTCCAACTTTGGCTCAAGTAATGATCTCGCAGTTCATGAGTTTGAGCCCCGCGTTAGGCCCTGTGCAGACAGCTCAGAGTGTGGAGCCTGCTTCAGATTCTGTGTCTCCCTCTCTCTTTCCCCGTCTCCTGTTCTCTCTCTCTCTCTCTCTCTCTCTCAAGAAATGAATAATAATCAAATAAATAAATGGTGGGTAGAAAAGGGTTCACTGTAGTGTTCTTGGGGAAAAAATTCTTTCAAGACTGTAAGTTTCTAAATGGCAAGCCCTGAAATACGTCCTGGTACCATGAATGTTTGTTGAGAGAATGAATAAATAAAAATAAGCCCATATTTTGAGATGCTGGGCAGGAGGGCTGGTAGAAATGGTGATGCTCTACATATTACTGCCATCTTCTGAAAAAAAATAACAGATGTAAAACCTCTGTATGTACTGGCTGACATAGTGATGTGCTCAGTAAATGTTAGTTCCCTTCTTTTCTCCCTTTCCTTTCCCTCTGATACTCTTTAGGCAAATGACAGATGTCATTAAAATCAAACAACTACTTTGAAATTTCTCACATAATAGACAAAGCAAAAAGGGCAAGTAATTGGGTTGAAACAGATTGAAATTCATTGAGTTAATCAGATTGAATGGACATTTATTTTGGGCAAAATACTGTCAGAAAAGCCCTTGCCTAGTAGATGATAGACATGAAAGATAGGTCTGAAATAGTAGCAATTACAATTATAATAACTAATTTTATGTATTTTATTTCATTGAATCTTCAAATAATTCACTGTATCTTGTAGTATAATTACCCTCATTGTTTTAAGTGAGGAAAGCAAGCTATGGAGAGGTAGCCAAAGATCACAGAGTAAGTATGTGGGAGAGCTGGAATCCAAACTTACTAAAGAGCTCTTGCTCTTAACCACTACTTTAGATTCTTGCCCATTGTCCAATTCCATGTGAGGATGGAATGTGGTCCCGGCCACTCTTCTCAAAGATATGTTAGGAATCTTTCTAGACAAAATTATTATAGAGCGTTAGAGGGTCACTTAAAGCAGGCAGACTATATCAGGAAATAATCACATACCTACAGAACAGATGGGATTTTCTCCTGAAGTTCTGAACCTAAAAAGGGGGAAAGAGTATGTTGAATAAAATTAGATACCCACATTTAACCTACACTGTTACCAAAACTTGTATGCTTCTCATTAAGGATAAGTCAATGCTAGAAATTCCCTCATTCCCTCCTTCCCATCTTTCCACAAACATTATTAAGTGCCTATTGTGTGCCAGACATCCTGAGGATATAAAAAAATGTCTCTATAGTCTAGTTGGGAGGTAGACATGTAAACAAATGTGAGCCACAATACAGTGCTGATCAGAATGAAAACTTATACAAGATGTGGTGGAACATGAAGGAAAATGTGGTCATTTCCACAAGGGGGGTAAAACCATTTGACTGGAGTTTTAAAAATAAAGAACTATTCTCGACTATTTAGCCTTAGGGAAAAGCATTCTAGGCAGAGGTATGAAAGTGGTATGTTTGGGGAACAGCAAGCAGCTGGACGTGGGTGGAACTTAAGCAGCAGGGAAAGGGAGAGTTGGTGAAAGAGGTTCTCCTGGGCCAGGTTAGGAAGAACCTCATATGCTGTGCTAAGGAGTTTGGTCGTTACTCTGGGTAGGCAGTGGGAAGCTCCTAGCAGAGTTTAAGCACAGGAGTGACATGATCAAGTGAAAGCTTTGGAATGTTAACCCTGGCAGCAGATGAGCAGTGAATGGGAAGAGGTGGACTGAGGCAAGAGAACCAGTGAGGTGGTTTTGCAGTAGCCTTGCATTACTAGAACATGCTCAGGGAGGGTGGAGAGGAAAGGACAGCAATGACAGCCAGACTGAATACAGAAGCCAAAGAACATGGAAGAGAATAACACGGCTCTATCGGCTCACTAGGTTATCAGAGTATTTTAGTTCAGCATTCTGCGAAGTTTTGAAACTAAACTGCGGAACAAGTTGGAGACAGACAGATCTGTGATTAAATGCTGACTCTACCATGTCCAAACTGTGACCTTCAGCAAGTTCTTTTATATCTCTGTAACTCAGTTATCTCATCTTTAAAATGCAGATAATAATAGTATAATCTCATGAGACTGAAAATCTATCTTAAACTCTCTGAGCCAGTTTCCTCTTTTGTAAAATGACAGTATTTATATTTGTCTTGTAGTGTTTTTGTAAAGATTAGAGAGAACATGTAAAATGCTTCTATAGTAAATAAGTACATATTGAAGAGTTGACTGATTAATGCTGGAAAAATAGATTAAGATGGAAAGGGAATAATAAGAGAGGCTTCAATAAACGTAAAGGATTAAAGAAATCATTCAGGCTCATGAGTTCATATGGTCCGGGGAGACATATAATTCATTGTTTTATATCATATGGCTGCCACACATAAAACACTCAGTGAATATCTCTACTGAATAGAGAAATAAACTACCAAATGCCATTCATCACCATCTAGAGAAGATGGAGGTTAGCAAACTATATATGCAAGGCAGTGAAAAAAGAACTTGGGTTTGAATCCTAACTCCAACTCATATTAGCTATGTCATCTTAGAGCAATTAATTTACCTCTCTGGACCTATGTTATTTATGTATAAAATTAAGATAATATGACTTGTTTCACGAGATCACTATAAGGATCTATTCATTCATTACACAAATATTTATTAAATGCCTACTATGTGCCAGACACCATTCTAGGCTCTAAAGAACAAGACAACAAAATCCTGTTCAATGCAACAGGAAAAAGGACTAACAAAATCCTTATATATATGATGCTTATATTCTAGGGGGAAAGTATGGAAAACAATTTAAATATCTGTACACATACATATTATATATATATATATATATAATATGTCAGGTGGTGATACCTGCAAAGAAGAAAAACAAAGCAAGGTAAGGAAATAAAGTCTGATTGGAGTGGTGGGAGCTATTTTACATAGGGTAGTCATTGTTGACCTCTCTGATAAGATGACATTTGGGCACAAACCTGAATAAAATAAGGGGGTCAAGTCATATGGAGATTTAAGGGAAGAATGGGCAAAGATTCTGGGGTAGGAGAGTGCTTAGATCATCAAGGACTAGAAAGGGAGCTGGCAGTGTGGCTAAAACTGAGTAAGCAGTAGTATACAGATAAGGGAACAGATTATATAAAGCCCTGTAGTATATGGTGAGGAGTGTAGATTTTATTTTGAGTAAGGTGGGATCCCATTGGTAGAGTTCTGGGAAAGAAACTTGATTTTAAAAAGAACCACTCCACCAAGACCTGGGTGGCTCAGTTGGTTAAGCCTCCAACTCTTGGTTTTGGCTCAGGTCATGATTTCACAGGTCATGAGTTTGAGCCCCATATTGGGCTCTGCACTGACAGCATGAAGCCTGCTTGGGATTCTCTCTCCCTCTCTCTCTCTCCCCCTCCCCCACTCATGTGCACACGCATGCTCTCTCTCTCTCTTCCTCTCTCTCAAAATAAATAAAAAAACATTAAATAAATAAATAACTAAATAAAAAGGATCACTCCGATTTTAGTGTGAAGGATAGAAGACAAAACTAAGTTCTGTCAAATATAAACTAAGTTTTGTCTTCTATCCTTCGCACTAAAATCAAAAAGGAGGATCAGTTAGAAGACAGGATGATGGTAATAAGAAGATTAGAAAGAATTGGTCCCTAGTAGTTTAGCAAAACAGAAAGCATGAGACCTGAAACTGGAGGTGAGAAATAGTTTGATTCTGCATATTTTTCATAAGTAGAGCTGGATTTGTTAAAGAACTGGATGTACAGTGAGAGAAATAACAATGTCAAGGATGACTCCAAGGACTTTGGTCTGGGCACCTAGATGAATGGAGTTGTCATTTACTGAGAATGGGGAATGAGCAAGATGGCCGGGGAATTAATACTTGAGATGTTTAGTAAACATGCAAGTGGAGAAGATGAAAGACAAATGCTGGGTGAACTATCCAGCAGAGTACAAATATTGGCTATATTTAACCACTGTTATCAATATCCTTACCTTAAGAGAGAAAAGACTTGCTTAAAAATGGTATCATTCCTTGGACACAGCACCTACAGCAAAATAGCCATGTTAGGACAATCTTAACTATTCATAGCCTTCCAAGCACCTCTTCAAAAAGAGGCTAGAAATTCAAAGTACACAAACCAAAAAGAACCCAAAGGCTCTTGTCTAGCAAAGAAAATGTCCTTCAGTTAACACCAAATATGTAGACAAATCAAAGTCATCTTCTTTCTTATTCTACCTGCTATAGAAAATAATTTTAAAAAAACCACACAGAAATTCCCCTTCTGTGCTGCTTTTTTTTTTTTTTTACCTTATTTTCCCTTTGCAATTTAATCTATTTTTTTCCTAATATCAATCAACAATTATGCATCTACCAAGCACAGGCACCACGCAAGGGACTTTCTTAACTCTTCCCTAATTTTCAAAACACTGCAAGGCTATTTTACAGGTGAGAAAGCTGAGGCCCACAGAGTTTATATTCTAAGAAATTATAGCTAATAAGGTCCTGATAGGACTGTTTTTACTCCAAAGGCTATGCCTCTGGTACAGCACACTGTCTCAATAATAATAATAATATCAACAAAATAATAATGACAGGAGGCAGTAGCAGTGGCAACTTCCCCGAGTTTCCATCCTCCCCAGTTATTTCAAGCTCACTCTGCCCTACTGGCATCCACTTGAAAGATCAGTGGTATAACTTTACTAAGGTGGTGTTTAACATAGAAGTCTTCTTATAAAGTAACTAGATAATAAATACTAAATGTCCTAAGGCCCCATAATGTAAAGAGACAGTCCTGTCCTCACGGGTAACAATTTAAATCCCTCCAACATGTATATGTTAAAAACCTATTACACAAAAAAATGTCTGAAAAACTATCATAGATAACAGAAGCCTAAGGAGACATGACTAAATGTAATATAATATCCTGGATGGAACCCTGGAACAGAAAAATGACATTAGATTGAAAAATGAAAGAAACAGAAATAAAATATGGACTTTAATTAATAATAATATATCAATATCAGTTCATTAATTATGAAAAATGTACCATACTAATGTAAGATAATAATAGGGAAAACTGGGTGTGAGGTATGTGGAAATTCTCTGTACTATCTTTGCAACTTTTCTGTAATTCTAAAACTATTCTAAAAATAAATTTTATTTTGGGGAACCTGGGTGGCTCAGTTGGTTAAGGTTCCAACTCTTGATCTCAGCTCAGGTCATGATCTCATGGTTCATGAGATGGAGACTGGCATCAAGCTCTGTGCTGATAGCACAGAGCCTGCTTGGGATTCTCTCTATCCCTCTCTCTCTGTCTCCCCTGCTCCCACACTCTCTCTCTGTCAAAATAAATAAATAAACAACAAAAGAGGTTTTTTTAAATAAATAAAATAAATTTTATTTTTTAAAAGGCTATTATATGCCACCTACTGTGCTGAATATTAAAGGGAATATAAAAACGAAATGTAACAACATACACAAGCTTTGAAATTATTACGCTAAGTGAAAGAAGCCAGTCACAAAGAGCCAAATATTGTATGACTCCATTTATATGAAATACCCAGGACAGGCAAACCTATTAAGAAAGAAAGTAGATTGGTGGTTGCCTACAGCTAGAGTTTGAATGGTGGGGTTGACACCTAAGGGATATGGGGTTTCTTTTTGGGGTGATGAAAATGTTCTAAAATAGATTGTAGTGATGGATGCACACTCTGAATGTGTGTGTGTGTGTGTGTGTGTGTGTGTGTGTTTTAATGTATTCCCTAAGCCCAACATGAGGCTCGAACACATGACCCTGAGATCAAGCATTGCATACTCTTCCATACTCTACTGGCTGAGCCAGCCAGGCACCCCATACTCTGAATATATTAAAAGCCATTGAATTGTACACTTTAAATAGGTGAATTGTATGGTATATGAATTGTATCTCAATAGAGCTGCTAAAAAAACATAAGCACAATCCCTGTCCTGTAGGAGTTCGAATGGCTGGAGATACAGACATACATCTGTATTAAACAGCTAAGTGGGGGCACCTAGGTGGCTCGGTTGGTTGAGTGACTTGGGCTTAGGACAGGATCTCATGGTTCATGACTTTGAGCCTGGCATCCAGCTCGCTGCAGTCGGCGCAGAGCCCACTTGGGATCCTGTCCCCCTCTCTCTCTGCCCCTCCCCGCTTGCTCTCTCTCTCTTTCTCTCAAAAATAAATAAAACTCAAAAAATAAAGTAAAAATAAACAGCTAAGCAATATACCACAAGCATTATATGATTTAAGTCAAAATAAGTGGTATGAATAACAAGCACCTCTGGCAGGAAATTCAGGTGGAGATGGCCAAGAGAAGCTCTTAGCATTTGGGGTGTTACAGACATTGATAATCTGCTCAAAGTCATGAGCATTCTCCCCAGACAAATACATATAAGCATGGATACATAAAAGTTTATATATATTTCAGGAGATTCACTGAAACTCTTCACATCACTCATACACTACTATGCTAAACTAAGACCTTCTCAGGGGCAAGGGTCATGTTAAATCCATCTCAGCCATGTTGTAGACATTCAGTCAAGGTTTGTTTTTGTGAATAAAGAAATGATTAGAAAGTGAATGAGTGATAATTACTGCTACCATTTATTAAGCACCCACATCTATTTTGTTGCATCTAAATCAGAATAAGTATTATTACCTCATTTTACAGTTGAAGAAATGGAGATTAAGTAATTTATCCAAAGTTAAACAGCCACTATCAGAACTAGTATATGATCTTAGAATTCTCTGACTCTAAAGTCCATAATTTTCCCACCATTAATATCCTCTCTCATATGTGTTAGTGCTTAAGAAATTGGGCTGAGAGTGATCAAATTTACGAAAAGTCTCTCAGAGAATGTGAGGTCATGAAGACTGGAAAGGATATGAATAGATGGAAGGAAGAGCAAAATGCATAGACGATCCTTAAAACTGCAATTAAGTCAGATACTAAAAGACTTTCTAATTATGTGTGCAATATGCTTAACCTAATATTAGCCAGCATAAAAAGCAGGTATGCAACAGGGAGCCTCGGGAGACAGGAGCTCCAGCCACCAGCCATCACAGCTTGGCCAGCACTTCCCCTCTCTGGAGTTAGAGCAGATGAGTCTAAGATTCCTCCAGGCCCAAGGTCTATCAACGATGACAAACAGAATAGAAATGAGTGAACAGAATATATTCTTAAGTGGATTACTTCATATAGAAGAATTGGATGGGAAGAAAGATCTAGAGGACACTAACTTTTCCTCACTTTAATCATTCAGATTTCTGAGTCTACAAAAGCAAAGGATTTAATTATCTAAAAGCCAGGCTTAAGGATTGACAACTTTCTGGAAGACATTCAAATTGTAGCATGAACTCTCCCTTTCAGCTCTGGGAAATGTGCTTCCTCTTCCCTGCAATGCTCAGCATTATTTATCAGAACAAAAGTAATCTATTTTGGGACTATATCCACAAATACCCACTCCCCCCAGTCAGCAAATGAAAAGCAGCGAGAGCTCCGCAGCAAATGGAAGAGGAAGGTGGTGACGCTAGTGAATGAATGAATGAATGAATGAGGACACAGCTGCTGCAGTGGGTTACAAAAATACTTGTGCCATGAGCTCGGGAGCCAAGAACCAGGGGACTGCGCAGCTACAAAGAACTGAAGTCATGGGGCAAATTCTATCTATACTGTAGGAGTAGCTTCACACGCCAAACCCTCAGGGTGAATGGTGACAACAGTGATCAGGGGCCCATGAAAGCAACTGAAAGCTGTTTTATAAATATTAACAGAATACATTTCTGTATCAACAAATATTTAAAGTAGCAGTTATATCGCTTAATGAGTACATCCTTTGTGCTAAGCACTTTCCACATACTATTTCAGTTCATCTTTACACTAATCCTCCAATAGAGACATAATTGAGATAATTGCCTCTATTTTATAGAGGAAAAAAACCAAAGGCTTAGGAAAATTGCCCAAAGTTATAGGTTTCATAAAAGGTACCTAGAATTCAAACCAAGTCTGACTGAATCCAAGGCCCATGTCTTCCATTCTACCACATTATCTCTCAAAAGAGTGATACTAATTTATATTAGTACGAAATTCACATGCTAATAATAATGGCATCAATAATTCCACCATTCGTGGAGCACCTGCTATTTGCCAAACATCATTTCCCTTAATCCTCACAACCATTCTGTGAGGTAGGTATTTCTACCCCCATTTAACTGTGAGGAAACCAAAGCTCAGAAAGGTGAATTCGTATGCCTAAGACACACAGCTGGCAAGTGCTATTCTAGCCGACTTTTTCCTAAGTTCTTTCAAAATTGCTTTTGTTTGTAGTTTTCCCTTTGGCCAAGTCTCTTCCTCATGTTTAATATGTTGACTGCCAAGTCCATCTTTGCACTGAGTCTTTATGGCAGTTAGGAACACATTATAGATTCACACAAACCTAGGTTTGAATACTGAAACTTCCATTTTAATAGCTAGCTCTCTGATCTTTGGCAAGTCACTTAAGAAATACTTGGCCTCTGGGGCATCTGGGTGTCCAACTTCACCTCAGGTCATGATCTCACGGTTCGTGGGTTCGAGCCCTGCATTGGGCTCCATGCTGCCAGTTCAGATCCTAGAGCCTGCTTTGGATTCTGTGTCTCCCTTTCTCTCTGCCCCTCCCCAGCTCATGCTGTCTCTCTGCCCCTCAAAAATGAATAAACATTTTTTTAAAAAGTTTGTTTGTTTGTTTTTAAAGAATACTTTGCCTCAGAGCACCTGGGTGGCTCAGTTGGTTAAGCATCTGACTCTTGGTTTTGGCTCAGGTCATGATCTCATGGTTCACGAGCCCTGCATCAGGCTCTGTGCTGATGGTGCAGAGACTTCTTGGGATTCTCTCTCTCCCTCTTTCTTTCTGTCCCTCCCCTGCTTGTGCTCACACTCTCTCTCTCTCAAAAATAAATAAACGTTAAAAAAAATATTTGGCCCTGCATACCTTTGATTTACTTACACAAAATGACCAGAACAGACAAATCCATACAGACTGAAAGCAGATTAGTGGTTACATGGGGATGGGAAAAGGGGTGAATGAGGAATAACTACTTATGGGTACAGGGTTTCTTCTTGGAGTGAAGGAAATGTTCTGGAACTAGATATTGATGATAGCTGCACAACTCTGTAACTGTAATAAACACCACTGAATTGCCCATCTTTATTTATTTATTTTTGAATTGCCCATCTTTAAATGGCGAAAATAATGGTAAATGAATTATATCTCAGTTTTTTTAAAAAGAAAAATATCTGGCCTTCCACCATAACTGCTGGATGGTACTTCTAGGCCACAGTTGAGCTTTATTAAGCCCAATTTCCTACCTTCCTCCAGGGCTAAACTGTTTCAAAATACCTGTGGTTACCTGAAATGTAAGTCCAATCTCCTACCATCTCTCCAAGTCTCATCCCCACCATTTCTCTGCACACTCTCCCTTGACTCAAGCTGCTCTGCTTCTCTCCATCCTATTTTCCTCTGGGCCCTCTGGAACTCCAAATGTGCTCTCATTTCAGGGCCTTTGCACACGCTCTCCCTGTCTGAATTCTAGCATTCTTTAAGTCTTAGTCATGTAACATCCTCAAGAAAACTTTCCTTATGGTTCAGATGTGCCTGGATCCTGCTGTTATACACTCACATAGCACCCAGAATCTTTCTTTTGGGGCACTTAACACAATTAGTTAAGTAGTTATATGTTTCATTATCCTGTCTCTTTTGCTAAGAATATAAACTCCATGAAGACAGGAAACTGCTACATCCCAACATCTACCATACTCTCTGGCACATTGTGGGTGGTCAGTAAATATCTGCTGATTGAATTAATAAATCCATCCAAACCTCACTTCCTTATCTTTAAAGAGGTTATAAAAATATTTACTTCCTAAGAATTATTGATACAATTAAATTAGATAATATATAAAAAGGACTTAGCAAGTGCAAGGCACATTGTTAATGATCAAATTGGTAGCAGTGATGATAATGGTGGTGATTGTTCAGCTCCTCATTTATTAAACAATATGTACCTTAGTGTGTGACAGGTACTGAGGATAAGACCATGAACAAAATAGTAAAATATCCCTGTTCAGCAGAGCTTACAGTTTAATAGTAACCAGAAAATAGCTAACTTCTTGACCACTTTCCTGGGCTTTGGGACTCCCTGCCTTTCTAGGCACCCTGAAACTTGTGCCCTCCTATTTCACATCTTATGTCCTCCTCATTCATGTCTGTTGGTTTGTCATTTGCTTCAGTCCTCACTGCTAGTTGTTTACATGAACTCACTTGAAAACATCTTACTATGAGATCAGTACCCAAAGTTGCCCCTCTGGCATACCTTTTGTGATCACTACCCCTCGCCTAACCACATCTTTGTGGTTCCGAGGTATGGTAATCCTGGAGGGAAGAATAATAATCTCAGGGTGAGTGACATTCAGACCTAAGCTTGATACTCCAGGACCATCCATTTTATGTGTAACAGTAACTCAGCAGGTGAGTACTCATTCCCTGGTACATTCCGACTTCCACAGACATCATCCTGCCATTTTGATTAATCAGTATGTTCTCTGGGGTTTGTTGAATACCAGCATTATGGTCTGAATGCTACTTCTACTTACTACTTCTACTGACCCAAAGAGGTATGTGATTCCACCCAGTTTTACTCCAGTAAAGCAGGGCTTTTCACTCATTTAAAATGCGAGAGGACTGTAAGCTAAAAACTTCTTGGGCTCCTAAGGAAAGAACACTGAGCTAAGAGTCTGAAGTTCTAGTCCCAGCTCTAACATTTACTTGCATGTAATGTCAACTTTTGTTGCCACTTATTCACTCAGTATTTATAAGGAGCTACTTTAGGTCAAGTACACTGCAGGCTGGATATATGTAGATGTAAAGAAAATACAGTTGCCTACTCTCCAATCTTTCTAGTGAAGACAGGAGATGTGCAAATTATTTATTACATTGCAGTGTGAGAGCAGTGTAATGGGCTGTACAGGCCACAAAGATGAGAAGGACTGGGAAGGTCAGGGAAGGTTTTCATTCCTCATTTCACAGATGAGAAAAACCAAGGTTACTGTCAAACTGGGGAGATGTGAAATACTCAAAAAAAAGGAAAGGCAGTTGGGTCTTAAGAGAGGTAGAAAATCTTGGCTCCTGTCTCAGCTCTACCACTTAAATGGCTGTTGACCTATAAAAAAAAAGCATTCATTCATTCAGGCATTCAGTAGAATATTTGAGAACTATTATGTACCAGACACTGCCAGTAGCTTGCTTCCATTTCCTCATTTGTTGTTCCTGCCAAGATTATCTCATAATACTGTGAAAATCAAATGAAATTATGCAAATGAAAGCAATGTATAAACTTTGGAATAATAGCAATATTCCTGCGTATGTAGTCCTTTACACCTTACAAACCACTCTTATTTACATCATCTTCTATAATCTTTACAACAATTCCAAATGGTGGACATTATCATCTGCATTCTACAGATATGAAACTGAAGCACAGAGACGTCAAATAACCCACCTCAGGTCATATGCCTCACAAGAGATAGAATCCAGGTCTAAAGCAAGTCCCATGGGTTTTCTTTATAAATGTAAAGTAACTAACACTTCCAGACAGCCTGAGACAAAGATGGTCACAAGACTGCATATGATTAATTACCAAAAGATAACACTAGTTAGTTCAGGCATTTTATACAGAGTGGTCAGAAAGGTTTTATGGAAAATATGAGACCTAAGCTGGGTGCTTAGGGATGGAGCATTTGGATGGATAGTGAGAAGGTGAGGACATTCCACGTAAGACTCTGGCAAAGCAGTAGAGCAGCATGGAAGAATAAAATCAGTAACAAAGGTGTCTGGAAGGTAACAGCGGCATCGGACTTGGAGAGGTCCTATCTACCCTTGAATCTTTAGGTGATGCCCTAATAACAGATTTCCATGGGATCTCCTGTAGTACAGAATGGTAGAAAACAGTATTCCTTGAAAAATTATCCCTCCCTTTCAGCAGTCCTCAGAATCAAAAGAGACAGAGCAGGAGCACAGAGTCAGCAATCTGACCATCTTTAATAATGGAATTTTGAAGCTTTCTGATTTTTTTCTAGTACCTTTCACCAGACCTCGCCAAATTCTCACAATTAAGCTGAGGTGAACATCGGTGAGTTATTTCATAAAGAAGTAAGGTTTGCACCATTAAGGAAACAAGCCTAAGGACATTCAGGGCCCACCCGAAGATAACTACTAGTAGAACCATGAACAGGAAAGATCATGCTGATCGGTACCTCATGGAGACATAATCTCTACAATTAACGGCTAAAATAAAATTTTAACATAAATTGCTAAAAGGCATCATTCTAAGCAGCATGATATATCCAAAAGAACACAACTGAAATCTGTTCATCTCTTAAAAGGGCAAGGGAAAACTAAGGATTGCCTTTATCATGATTCAGACGGTATTACTGAAGTCATTTTATAAATAAGGTTTTGTTAATTAAAATTTTCGTTTACTGCCCTTTTCTTATTGTCAAGTAGCCTCACATCCCAATCAGGTCACCAAATCAAAACGATATACTTAGAAAACAGTCTGGAAGTTAGATTACTTAACGCAAAAATAAAATGACCTGCTCAAGGTCACAGAGATTGTCAGACCTATCCTGGTTCCGACAGTCTGTAAGATCTTTCCACTGTGGAGCTCTTCCCTTTCCAGGTCAAGGGGCGGAGAATGTGGCTAGTGGAGGGGGCGTGGCCCACGGGTAATAGCAGCTGAGTTCGCCCGGGGAGGAGTGGATGGAACACAACCTTTCCAACACAAGGCGCCGCGGGTGCTGCCGGGAGAACCTTTTTTTCGCCAGTGTTTTATACCCGGATGTCTGCACAGGCTGTGATGGTCCGGCGGCCATCCCCGAGCTCTAGTCTCTCCACCACCTCCGCCGCGCCCAGCGTACGTGAAACCTACGTTACCTTTCCTAGAGCTCCGTTCATCCTTTGCTGCTGCGGCCGGTAGTTGTGCAAGCTGAAGACCCGCCCAAGCTGCAGCGATCCCCTGGCGTCTGGAAACACTGACGGAACGCCTCGCCTGTGTCCAGTAACAATATCCGACCGAGACTCACTCAATCCCCGCAGCACCTTGGTTCCGGTAGCTTCCGAGACTCAGTATCTAGAAATCTCTTCAAGACTGCCCTAACCTCTGTGCTAACAGCTCAGATCCTGGGGCCTGTTTCACATTCTGTGTCTCCCTCTCTCTGCCCCTCTTCCCTTCCCCTCAACAATTAAAAAAAAAAATTATATATATATATATATATATATATGAAAGACTCTGCCCTAACTACGGTTTAAGTGTTGCCTTCACTGCAATTTTTCCAGGCAGAATTCATTGCCACCTTTGTGTTGTCCCAGTATTTTGCACACAATTCTATTTCATCCGCCATACAATGTATTAATTAATTGTTACTGTCTCTTTCACATATTTGTGAGTTCCTCAAGGACTGAGATCCGGTATGATCCAGTGGCTAGGACAGGACATGGAGCTCTGATTTCTAACCTTGATTTAAAAGCTGATTGGCCCTAAGTGAGTTTTTATGACATTCAACTGCCTCATAATTAATAATTGATAATAACTACTTTCTTTTTTTATTACTTTTTTTTAAAAATGTTTATTTATTTTTGAGAGAGACAGAGCGTGAGCAGGGGAGGGGCAGAGAGAGGGAGAAACAGAATCCAAAGCAGGTTCGAGGCTCTGAGCTGTCAGCACAGCTGGGACAGGGACAGGGACAGGAACCCATGAACCCTGAGATCATGACCTGAGCCAGCGCTCAACAGACTGAGCCACCCAGCCACCTGGATAATAACTACTTTCTATTGAGTGACAATTATGTGCAATGCATCATGCTCAAAGCACCACTTAATTTATTCCTTGCAAGCCTGTTAGTGAAATATTATCACCATTTTAGATATAATGATATTCCAAGAGGTTAAGAGACTTCTCCCAGGCCAACCAACTGAAGCAGAGCTGCGTTTCAAACTCAGTCTTCTTATGCAAAGTGTTTTCCCCTCTTACATAGGGGAATATGGGATAATGATGGCACTGTACATTCATTTACTTACTTTATACACATTAACCATTTACTTAGCATGACATAGTGCCAGTCCATTGAATCTTGGGAATACAGAAATGAATATTACATGGTCCCTGACCCTAAGTAGCTCATAGAGAATTTCATCAACCTAAAAAGCTGTGCAGCAAAGGAAACAACAGAGTGAGGAGAAAACCTACAGAATGGGAGAAAATATTTGCAAACCATACATCTGCTAAGGGGTTAAAGTCTAAAGTATACAAGGAATTCAACTCAATAGCACTCTATTATTTTTTAAAGTTTACTTATTTATTTTGAGAGAGAGTGTGCACATAAGCACGCACTCGACCAGGGGAGGGACAGAGAGAGAGGGAGAGAGGGGGAATCCCAATCAGGCTCAGCACTATCGGGGCACAGCTGGATGTGGGGCTTGAACCCAGGAACCATGAGCTCATGACGTCAGCAGAAATCAAGAGCCAACACTCAACCAACTGAGGCACCCAAGCACCCCAATAGTACACTATTTTAAATGGGCAAAGGCAATTGCCACAACGTGGATGGGCCTAGAGGATATGCTAAGTGAAATAAGTCAGAAAGAGAAAGACAATACCATATATTATATGTAGAATCTAAAAAAACAAAATAAACATATTCTTTTTTTTAATGTTTATTTATTTATTTTTGAGACAGAGCGAGAGACAGATTGTGAGCAGGGAAGGAACAGAGAGAGAGGGAGACACAGAATCAGAAGCAGGCTCCAGGCTCTGAGCTGTCAGCCCAGAGCCCGATGCGGGGCTCGAACTCACGAACCATGGGTTCATGACCTGAGCTGAAATCGGAGGCTTAACCGACTGAGCCACCCAGGCGCCCCTAAACATATTCTTAAATACAGAGAACAAATCAGTGGTCCAGAGGGGAAAAGGATGGGGTGGGCAAAATTGATGAAGAGGATTAACAGTACAAACTTAAGTTATAAAATAAGTCACAGAGATGAAAAGAACAGCATAGGGAACATAGTCAATAACATTGTAATAACCTTGTATGGTGACAGATGGTAATTACACTTACCATAGTGACCACTGAATAGTATTAATAGTAGAAGTGTTAAATCAGTATATATGTTGTACACTTGAAACTAATATAACATGGTATGTCAATTATAAATCAATAATTTTTAAAATGGGCAAAGGACCTGAATAGACATTTCTCAGAAGGTGGCACACAAATGGCCAACAGTAAATAAAAAGATGCTGAACATCACTACTCATCAGGGAAATGCAAAACAAAACCACAATGAGATATTACCTCACACCTGTTAGAATGGCTATTATCAAAAAGACAAAAGCTAAGTTTTGGAAAGGATATGGAGAAAAGGAAAAAAAGGAAATGCTCGCACACTTTTGGTGGGAATGTAAATTGGTATATCCATAATGGAAAACAGTATAAATAGCAAATATATAATGAAATATTATACCAGCCTTAAAAAGAGGGAAATTCTGTTATTTGTTACAACATAGATGAAACTGGAAGGCCCCTCCCCGTGCATGCTCTCTCAAAATAAATAAATAAATAAAAAATGATTGGAGCAGGGCGCCTAGGTAGCTCAGTTGGTTAAGCAACTGATTCATCCTTTCAGCTGGGGTCATGATCTCAAAGTTTCTGAGTTTAAGCCCTGCCTTGGGCTCTGTGCTGACAGCACAGAGCCTGCTTGAGATTCTCTCTCACCCTCTCTCTCTCTGCCCCTCCCCTGCTCTCTCTCTTTCAAAACAAACAAACAAACAAACAAGCTTTTAAAAAATGATTGGGGTACCTGGGTGGCTCAGTCGGTTAAGCCTCCAATTTTTGGTTTATGCTCAGCTCATGATCTTTCAGGTTTGTGAGATCGAGCCCCACACTGGGCTCTGCGTGGTCAGCACGGAGCTGCTTGGGATTCTCTCTCCTCTCCCTCTGCCCCTCCCACACATCGAGGTCACTCTCTCTCAACACACTATTTGCCCACTTATATATCTTTCCCACTAGATTGTGGGCATTTTTATTTTTTTAATTTTTTTAAATTTTTTTAATGTTTTATTCATTTTTGAGAGAGAGAGAGACAGCGTGAGCAGGGGAGGGTCAGAGAGAGATCTGAAGACAGGCTCCAGGCTCTGAGCTAGCTGTCAGCACAGAGCCCGATGCAGGGCTCAAACTCACGAACCGTGAGATCGTGACCTGAGCTGAAGCCGCACGCCCAACCGACTGAGCCACCCAGGCACCCCTGTGAACATTTTTAAAGGAGTAATTTTTTTTCACCTCAAAGATTAATATAGATATTATTGTTTATTGTTTTGTACTTTTCAAACAACTTACGTGAACATTACACAATTTTATCAAAGTTACGATAGGTAAATTTTCTCACTTTGTAGATAAAAAACCAAAAGGAAGAAGATCAGTGGCTTGCTTAAGCTTAAACAACTTGTACATGGCAAAAAAAAACAGGGTAATGACAATATATTTCTTGTTCTGGATGTTCCTTGTAATAGTCAACAACACCAAAAACAAACTAGAAGTGCTGAGATCCTCCCATTGCCACCCCTAAGTCTCAAACAACACTTGGTGAACTGGCATTTACAGTACACATGAATTCAAGCCACAAGCAACTTTACTGAGGAACTCACAGAGAGGTCTTTCCCCAGATAAGAATGGAGGCTAAGTGCACTTTAGCACCAACTTCTTTAGCATTGTTAATTTCCCCTCCCCCTCCAGGCAGAGGTCTCCCAATATTTATTTGTCCACTTTATCTTTTTTTTTAAGTTTTTTTTTTTTTTTTTTTTTAAGTAATCTCTACACCCACTGTAGGGCAGGAGCTCACAACCCTGAGATCAAGAGCCACATGTTCTACCAACTGGGCCAGCCAGGAGAGCCAACTTCATCTTACACTTAGTCCTGAGCAGTATACTCTTAAAGGAGTATTCTTCATTTTTCTTTGTATTTCAATAATTTAGCACAGGTCATAGAACATAATGAGGCTCCAATAAATATTGAGTGAAAGAATATTTAAAAGTTCTTAGAGATAATTATGGAGTTTAGATTTCTCCAAGATTTTGCACCACCAAAAAAACATGGAGGAACTTTGCCTTTCTGGCTTTATTTTTACGAGTCAACTTTCTATAAAAGCTTTAAAAAAAAAAGAAAGAAACCTGCTCCAGTCCTCAGCACAACCACATCAGAGAAAGCCTTAGAAAAGAAGAGAGAATAAAGGGAGGCCCTTTTGAAGAATACGTTTGATCTCAGATTAAACTTCCTTTAAAGTAATAATTCTATGGTACCTGTTATAAAAAATTTCCCAAAGTTGCCAAATAGCTCTAGTTTATGGTTAAAGTAAAAATATATGTGTTAAGCTACCTCAAATTGAGAACTATTTTAGCTTCAGTAGAACTTCTCAGCTTCTATTCTTTGGATTGTTTTGGTACAAAGAAAATCATACAAGAAAAAAAAAAAAAAAGATAAAAGGCCAGAGGTGAAAGAGAGCTGGCTACCAAAGAAAAGCCAGAAGGAATGATGCTGACTCACCAGCCTACACTTTACCAGGAATTTTCTGCTTGTGCAGGGCTGGGCCCAGTGAGCAGGGATTACCTAACCCTGGAGAAAGGGAGAAAGGATGATGAAAGAGGCTGCAAGAGGGAAGCTCGGGTGCTTAGTGAGATCATAGAAGGCTGTAAGAAGGAAGGGAACAAAGAATCAGTTACCAGACAGCTAGGTGTACAAGTCAGTCAAGCTTTGCAGAAGCCCAGAACCTGTACAGCCCAGCCTCTTTGTACAGGGATACTGGGAGAGTACCTGGTGCACAAAACTCCACCAGCACAGGGCCATTAGGACACTTGGACACCTGAGAGGCTATCCTCCTCCCCCTCTTTCTGTACCTTGTACCAGATATCAAATTTTTACTGAAAAGCAAAACAAAACAAAACAAAAAACAGAAAGAACATAATTTCTCTCTAGCAAACTACTCATAACCTCTACTGTAATTCTTCTGCAAATCTAGTTTGGGATTAGGAGACACAGGTGCAGATTTTACAAGATCATGGTGTGGACGCAGATTTTGAAATAAATTCCTCATAAGATAATACTGCCTCCTTGAACTACTGAGATAGGAGTTTCTTTCATCTCCAGCTATCCTCTCTATGTCCTTATTTGAATACCTCATTCTCTTTACCTCCATACTGCCCAAAGTCCGCTTTCACAGTCTTCTACCTGAATTATTGTGCTGGCCTTCTCATTGATCTCCAAGCCTTCAGTCTCATCCCCATCCCAGTTCATTTCCAAAAGCACTCTCCTGAAGCACACATAACGGAGATTACGATTTAACAAACAAAATAAAAATGCGGCGCCTGAGTGGCTCAGTTGGTTAAGTGTCCGACTTCAGCTCAGGTCATGATCTCATGGTTCTCGCGGGTTGGAGCCCTGTATCAGGCTTGACAGCTCAGGGCCTGGGGCCTGCTTCAGATTCTGTCCTCTCTCCCTGCCCCTCCCCCACTCACTCTCTGTCTCTGTCTCTGTCTCTGTCTCTCTCTCTCAAAAATAAACATTAAAAGAAAAAAATTTAAACAAACAAAACAAATCAAACAAAACCTTCAATAGCTACTTACAGCCCTCTAATTTTAACAAAACACTCCTTACCTTGGCATTCATTGCTCTCACGATCCATCTCCAATTTCCCTTTTTTTTTTAAGTTTATTTATTTTGAGAGAGAGACAGAGAGAGCAAGCAGAGGAGAGGTGGAGAGAGAGGGAGAGAGAATTCCAAGCAGGCTGTGCAGAGCCCACAAACTGTAAGTTCATGACCTGAGCCAAAATCAAGAGTCGGACACTTAACCAACTGAACCACCTAGGTGCTCCTCCAATTTACCATTCTAACCACTTCTATTACATACCCACTACTCCTGCTACACTGATAACTCTGTTCAACATATTTTCCTATACTTCCCTTATGGACTTTATTATCTGTTTTATATCTGTTTTATCTACTATCTATGTTCAACATATTTTCCTATACTTCCCTTATGGACTTTATTATCTGACTTTATATCTGTTTTATCTACTAGACCATGCTGCCTGATTATAGAATTCTTGTCTGATTCAGCATGTGTTTCTCCCAGCATTTTTATAGCATTTACACATCAGAGGCACCAAAAAAAAAAAAAAAAAAAAAAACAACTTGTGGACAAAAATTGAATTTGCTGTAGAACTTTAACACCTTTGGCTCCAAGGTTTGCTAACCAAAATGTAAATGTTTCTTATAATAATCTATACTTCTTTGAGCCTTTGAGAGCCTTTTCTTAAAAAGGGTAGGGGTGGGACATACTTATTGTAAAGCATTTGGAGAAGACAGAAAAAAAAATTCAAAAAAGTCTACACTACCCAAAGATAGCCAAAATGTTAATATTTTATTCTATTTCTCTTTTATCCACGTCGTTAAAAAATAGTTTTAATACAGTCTGCATACAATTTTAGAGGCAGTTTTGTTTCCAGTACATTATGACATAAACATTTCCCTAGTTCATTAAAAACTCATTGCAGGGGCACCTGCCTGGCTCAGTCAGTAGAGCATGGGACTTTTGATCTCGGGGTTGAGTTTGAGTCCCATGTTGGGTGTAGAGATTACTTAAAAATAAAATCCTAAAGGGACGTCTGGGTAGCTATGTCATTTGAGCGTCTGACTTTGGCTTAGGCCATGATCTCACATCGTGAGTTCAAGCTCCACATCAGGCCCACGTCTGTCAGTACAGAGCCTGCTTCGGATCTTCTGTCCCACCCTCTCTCTGCCCATCCTCTGCTCATTCTCTCTCTCTCAAAAATAAATAAACATGAAAAATAAATAAATAAAATCCCAAAAAATTAAAATTAAAAATTAAAAACTCATTTCAAATATCACTTTGTAGCTGCATAATATTATATTATAAAAATGTATCATTGGGGGTACCTGGGTGGCTCAGACGGTTAAACCTCTAACTTCAGCTCAGGTCATGATTTTATGGTTCATGACTGGAGACCCACATCAGGCTCTCTGCTGTCAGCACAGAGACTGCTTCAGATCCTCTGTCCCCCTCTCTCTCTGCCCCTCCCCTACTTGCACTGTCTCTTAAAATGAATCAATAAACTTAAAAAAAGAAAATGAGTATCTTTAAAAAAAATGTATCCTTGGATCCTAAATTGTTTACTTTCAATACTGCAGTTATTATTATTTATTTAAGTTTATTTATTTATTTTGAGAGAGAGAGAGACAGAGAGCACAAACATGCAAACAGGGAAGAGGCAGAGAGAGAGAGAGAGAGGGAGAGACAGAATCCCAAGCAGGCTCCATGCTGGCAGAGCCCTATGTAGGACTTGGTCCCAGGAAACGTGAGATTATGACCTGAGCCAAAATCAAGTGTCCGACGCTTAACCAACTGAGTCACCCAGGTGTCCCAGTATTGCAGATTATACTAAATGTTCATATTTAAGATTACTTTTTTATGATAGTTATCATGAAAAGCAGAATTAGTTCTAGATAGATTCATTTTGAGACTTTTGATGTGTTTTGCCAAACTTTATTTCACAGGCACCAATTCCTGTTTTTGCCACATCTTCACTAGCATTGACTATTAATATATTTGAAAACTTTCCAAATTTGGTAAGTAAAAATCAAAATTCTTTGCTAATGTGTATTTTGTGAAAGTACATCAAAAATCTTTGTGAATAAGGGTGCCCATTCACTGCTCTGCTAGTAGTGCAGAGCCTGCTTGGGATTCTCTCTCTCCCTTCTCTGCCCCTCCCCCACTAGTGCAGGAGCATGCACACACACACTCTCTCTCTCAAAATATATAAATAAACATTTAAAAAAATCCTCCAGTTACAAAATAAATAAGTCCTAGGGATGTAATATATAGCCTGGTAACTATAGTTAATAATGCTGTTGGTGTATTTAAAAGTTGCTAAGAAAGTATATCTTAAAAATTCTCATCATAAGGAAAAAAATTTACAGTTATGTGTGGTGATGGATGTTAACTAAACTTATTAAGGTCATCATTTCACAATATATACATATATTGAATCATTATGTTATATATCTGAAACTAATATAATGTTATTTATCAGCTATATCTCAATAAAATTAAATATTTGAGAATTGGTAGTTCATTAATTGTGTTTTCTTTTTTGGTTTTTAGTATGGTTGAAACTTTCCACCATGCTTTGTTATTCAATTGTATTTCCTTTGCAAATTGCCTGTTCAGGTCTGTTACCTACTTATCCTTTGGAGTTAATGATTTTATTCCTGCAATCTCAGCCTTTTATACACACTCTTATATTTTAGGAAGTGTTTATCTTCAAGGAAAGACCACCATACTGGAGATCATGAAAAACTAGGGATGCCTGGGTGGCTCAGTTGGTTAAGTGTCCATCTTCAGCTCAGGTCATAATCTCACAGTATGTGAGTTCAAGCCCCACATCAGGCTCTGGGCTGTCAGTGCAGAGCCTGCTTTAGATACTCCCCCTCTCTCTCCCTCTCTCCCTCTCTCTCTCTCTCTCTCTTTCTCAAAAATAAACATTAAGAAAACCTAGCAGTATGTGACATGGAGAAAGTAATTTCTATTGTATACACCTCAAATCTATGTACCAAAATCTATAAAAGGAGGGTGATACATTAGAAGCTCTAAGATTGAGGGAAAGGCCAAGTGAATGGGGCTACCCTCCCAAACTCCTGTTTTCTTCTTTATCTAGAAGTGGTTCCTTTTTATCCATTGTTATACATATAATTCAATAAATATATCCATTGTGTATATTCCTAAATCCTTCTATCTCTAATGGCCATGGATTCCTTTATTCTGCCATAGTAGACTATAACCAGTTAAAAAACAATTCTGTGGTTGTTATTGTCATTTTATAGATGAAGAAACTAAGGCTCAGTCCAAGTGAATAAATTATTCAAGTCTGGCTAAGAGGAAGCCAGGCCTTCCAACTCTGGATACTTCTATATTTGGTGAAAGTGTAGATTTGTTTCTTCAGAACCCTTACCACTCTGAGATTTAATAATTCTGAGTTTCTCAAGACTGTAATACTCTAGAACCCTAAGACTGTAAAATCTTGGAAGTCTCTAAAATCTAATTTTTGTGGAACAACTTACAAAGGGAGGATGAAGTTGTGGAATAGCCAGCTCTTAGCTATCTCTCCTCTACCTGCCCCACCTCCAACTGGCTATTCAGTTAAAGTTCCAAGTGTTTAAAAAGCCATTGGAGAAGGAGTGCCTGGGTGGCTCAGTCAGTTAAGCATGAGACTTGGGCTCACTCAGGTCATGATCTTGTGGTTCATGAGTTTGAGCCCCACTTTGGGCTCTGTGCTGAGAGCTCAGAGCCTGGAGCCTGCTTAGGATTATGTCTCCCTCTCTTTTTCCTCTCCCTGCTCACGCTCTCTCTCTCTCAAAAATAAACATTTAAAAAATAAATTAATATATAAATAAATAAACATTTTTTAAGAGTTCATTGGGGAAATATGAAAATTATGGCTCATTCATCTATAGAATAGTTTATACTATGCATATAATTAAAGCGACAGAGAAAAATACTTAGAATGTAACAAACAATAGATAATTTTATGCAGCATTGTTCCAATTGTGTTAAAACAGATACACAAGTTGGAAAAAAAAGTGAAACTGTAATCTTGATCGATTCTTGTTGGTGGAGTAATGTCATTTTTGTTTTATCACAATCTTTTAAATTATGCATATATTTTTATAATCAGTAAAAAAACTGTTTTAAGTTAAAAAGCGTCAGGCCACACCTGGAGTCGTCAATTTGTCTGAGTTGGGATGTTGAGATGAATCCTCTTAAAGGAGTGGGAGGGGGCAGCTGGGCTTTGACTGGGGCAGGCTTTGACAGGGAGAGACAATCACTGAATAGGGTGGAGACTGATCAACTTAGCTGGAGTTCAAACCGGAAGCGCTGACGGTGGCATCCAACAGGTCAATATCCAGCAGCAAAAGCTGGGTATAACGTGGCAGCCACAACAGGCGTTCAAGGCCAGCCTGGCCCAAGAAAATGCCACTGCCGTCCAGCCGACGCCCTCACTAGTTCCGGCCCCTCGTCTCTCCCCACTGGTCCGCTGAAACCCTTTGGTTTCCGGGGCCCGCCCCTCTGGGGCCTGAGAGAGGTGGGACGCTCCCTCGCCCACATCCACAGGGGCAGCCATGCTGAGAGTGGCTGGGCGGAGGAGGTTGGGGCCGTAGGCTCTCTCCGCCACCGCCTTACTCTCCCAGGGTTTCTCTGCTGTGCGCTTTGGGAACCAAAGGAAAAAGTGATTGACCACGTGGGAGCTGGGCGCTTGTATGAAGTGCCCATGTCTCCTGCACTGCCTCCAGTTCCCCGGGGGCCGGTGGGTTTTAGTTTTCTAGAAATGATGTCATCACAAAACCTTTCCAAGGTCCTAATGCCCGCCGTTAGGACTCTGAACCATCGAAAATTAGAGATCCTTAGAGATAGGATGACAATATAATTTATTATCCAAACTAGACAGCTTTCAGAGCCTAAGAGGATACCATTAATAATTAACGATGGGTACAACGATTATAACTGTGGGCTGTTCTGGAACTTAAATAGCCACCCTACTTAGAGATTAACTGATCCTAGGACCAGCTCTTTTTTTTTCCTTACTTGTGGAAAAATGTAAATAACAAAGTTTTCTATTATAAGTAATTTTTAAAAAGATTTTAGTCTTATGCAATCCCTACACCCAATGTGGGGCTTGAACTCCCAACCTAGAGATGAAGAGTCTCATGTGCCACTGACTCAGCCTGCCAGGCATCCCCCATTTTAACCATTTTTAAGTGTACAATCCAGTGGCATTAAATTAATGACGTTCACAATGTTCTGCAATCTTCACCATTATCTATTTCCAAAATTTGTCATCACCCTAAATGGAAACAACCCATTAAGTTATTACTCCCCATTACCTCCTCCTATTAATCTATTTTCTGTTTCTGAATTCACCTATTCTTGATATTTCACATGTCATAAGTGGAATTAAGCACTTTTGTCCTTTTGTGTTTGGCTTCTTTTAGCATAATGGTTTCAAGTTTCACCCATGTTGTAGCTCATGTAAGTACTTAGTTCTGTTTCATGGCTGAATAATACTACATTGTATGGATATACCACAATTTGTTTATTCATTCATTAGTTGACTGGCACTTGAGTTGTTTCTACCTTTTGGCTATTATGAATGTAACTATAAACATTTTCATTCATGTATTTGTCTTTGTGCTTTCAACTTTTGAGTATATACTTGGGAGTGGAGTTACTGGATCATATGGTAATTCTATGCTTCAAACTTTTGAGGAACTGCCCTGCTGTTTTCCACAGTAGCTGGACCACGTTATATGACCACCAGCAATGTATGAGGGTTCCAATTTCTCCATATCTTCACCAACACTTCTTACTTTCAGATTTTTGTCTTTAGTTTTTATGGCTATCCTGGTTGATATGAAATATTGTCTCATTGTAGTTTTGTTTTGCATTTATCTTATGACCAATGATGTTGAGCATCTTTTCATATGCTTGTTGGACATTTTTTATATCTTTTCTGGAGAAATTTCCATTCAAGTCCTTTGCCCATTTTTGAACTGTTAAGTTGTAGGAGGTTTTTTAATTTTTTAAAAATTTATGTATCTATTATTTTTATTGAAGTATATATAGGATTTCTTTATATACTCTGGATATATAGTTAGCAAATATTTTCTCCCATTCTGAATATTGTCTTTTTACTCATTTGATAGTGTGTTTTTAATGCACAAAAGTTTTTAATTTTAGTCAAGTCCAATTTGTCTATTTTTTCTTTTCTTGTCTGTGCTTTTGGTGTCATACTTAAGAAACTATTGCCAAATGCAAGGTCATGTGGCCCATCTCATTTTACAGATGGAGAAAATTGAAGTGTACAGGGGAAAAAGCCAGAGCACGCAAGGTCACTGAAAGTTAATAACAACTGGGCCTGAACTCTAGAGTCCTATTCACAACCAGTGATAAATAAAAGAAAACACACACGTAAAATCATTGAGTGGAGTTTTGCCTTCAATAATAAAACAATATAATAGATTAGAATCTTCAGAACAACTTTGCTCCTAGTCTAAACAGAGAAGGCTGTATATAAAGGTCAAATTATGACAGTAGACAACTCTGAGTGGATAATATAGGGATCAGTATTAAACAAACAGAAATGAAAGTTGATGCCTTTGAAGAAACAAATAGGATCCTGGCTCACTTCAGGACATAGTATCTATAGAATGGCACTTTACTACATGGCCTGGAATGCTAGGATTTTAGAAATCTAAATCTTTCCTGGCTGAGCTACCTGAGGGGCTTCCTACTGAAGCCAAAAGCCAAAATATCAATTTCCCTTTAATTTTTTACCCATGTATATTAAAAGAAATTCCTTTCCAAAAGTTGACTTTTTATTTTTTTAAGTTTATTTATTTATTTTCAGAGAGAGAGAGACTGAGGATCTCATGAACTGTGAGATCATGACCTGAGCAGAAATCAAGAGTCTGATGTTTAACTTACTGAATCATCCAGGCACTCCCAAAAGTTGTCTTTTTAAAAATATTGGGCACACATGTCTGAAGTTTAAATTCCTTTTATTCAACAAATATCTCGAGATCACTTTAAGTCTATTGGTTCTTTATTCTTATCCATTAATTTGTAACGTAAGTATTGGGAATTTCTCTTTCTCTGACATTTACATGGTATACTCTTTAAATCTTGAACAAGGCTGGTCCTATCATATCCAAGTCAGGATGAATGTGTTATATATGTAATACCAATATGTAATATGTAATATATATGTAATATGCTTCCCCATAACATTCATTTCTGGACATTTTAAATAGCATCATTTTTTTTCCTTCAAGACTATAAGGTTTGGTAGAAAGAACAATTAATTAGAAATCACAAGCATAGGAGGGAGGAATTCTCAGCACCCTTCCTAATCAAAGTAAGTGGTAATGGTGGTGGGGTCATTGATATACTATGTTGTGCTTTTAAAAAGAATATGGAAGCTTTTACTTTTGGAAACTTAAAAAATATTTCTGTCCAAAATAGAAGCTGCATTCACTCAGCATTTAATTTTATAAGTGGAGAAATTACCAATAGTAATATTTTCCTCTTTTAAATCTTTCTACCAATCTTCCCATCTCTTGAGCCAATCTTCTATTGGAATCAGCTTTAAAAATAAACAAATCTGAAAGAAAAATGTATATAAATATGATTTTTGTACCTGCAGAGCATATCTCTTCGCAGGAACATAAAAAGGCATGATAATTGTCTCCTTTGCTCCTTCCCAAATTTTTCTGCAGAGAATTATAGGGAGTATTTTACTCTATCCTCTCTATAAAATGAGACCATTATAGTATAACATGTTTTCTAGTTCAATCTCTCTGATGACCATGTGGGATCCCTTGTTTTAAGACTAGAGCAGTTTCAGTGCCAAGGAGAGAAGCCCTTAGCTAGTCTGTGTGGCTGCAAAATCTGATTTCTTACTAAAGATTTGTTAAAAACAAGACAACAGGCCCCAATGGAGTCACTTATGCTAAGCTCCATGCCACCAAACTGAGGTTTCACTTACACTGTTGGCTCTCCCAAAAATGGAAACTTAAACCAGTCAATCAGACATTGCCTAATCAGCACTAGTTAAGTCATCTACTTGATAGACCATTGCCATCCCCTAAAAGAAAGTGATCTTGCCATAACCAATCCTCTTTTTTGTCTAGTATAACTTCCTTTTCCCCACTCTTTCATTTTGTACAACTCCTCGGAGATACTTTCTGTCTGCTAGATAGGATGCTGCATGATTCATGAATCATTGAATAAAGCCAATAAGGTCTTTAAAATTTACTCAGTAAAATTTTGTTTTTCAACAGGCTACTCATAATTAGAGTTCCCAGAATTAGCAAATAAAAATAGGGATGTCCAGTTAAATTTGAAGATAAAATTTTAAGTCAAATTTAATTTGGCATCCTACATTTTATCTGGCAATGCAATCCACAATATACCAATATTACGCATTTATTATTTCAGTGTCTTTACTTAGTGCCACTACAGTAAAACATTGGGCTAGGCTTTGTAGGTCAAATGAAGGTAAAATTTGTGTCCTCAAAAATTTGCAATTATTGGAAGATATAAATCAGGACACTGAAATTATATATAAGCAAACAAAAACTACACATATAATAATATTTCTACAAAGTGCTGTCAATCTGTGTTTAGTTTGTTCCTTTGAATTTTGAATACTGATCTCTTCCAGCATTTGTATTTATAAGAGCAAGAGAGTACTCCCTCTGTAGTCAAACTTTGTCTTGAAATCAGCATGGCTTTTGCCTGTTCCTTGCTATCAAAGCGTAAATATCTGGTAATAATCAGGACTGATCAATAATTTAATTCTCTATATAGTAAAATGGAAAATTGGAGAACTATACATTTTATAGTTCTTTTTTCATTTAAATTTCAAATGTGGTTTATCTTAATTTGTGACTGATATTTAGTCAATAGTAGTGTGTTATACTTGCGCTTTTGTTTTTCCTTCGGGTAGAAATATAACGGAATTTAATGATCCCTAAACAAATACTTGAGAAGATGGTGCTTAAAGAAACCTTGTTAAAAATCTTTTTTTGGGGTGTTTGTGCTCTCTCTCACTCTCAAAAATAATAAACATTAAAAAAAATTTTTTAACTTAAAAAAAATCTTTTTGCTTTTAATATGTATTTTTAAAGTTTATTTATTTTGTGAGAGAGAGAGAGCACAAGTGGGGAAGGAGCAAAGAAATGAGAGAGAGAATCTCAAGCAGGCTCAGTGCAGTCAGCACAGAGCCCAATGTTGGGCTCCAACTCACCACAAGATTATAACATGAGCTGCAACTAAGAGGGGGATGCTTAACCAATTGAGCCATGCAGGCACCCCGTAACCTTGTTAAAAGTCTTAAAGGGGCATCTGGGTGGCTCAGTCGGTTAAGTGTCTGACTTTTGATTTCAGCTCAGATCATGATCTCACAGTTGCGTTCACGGGATCAAGCCTTGGGTGGCATTCTGTGCTGATAGCGTGGAGCCTGCTTGAGATTCTTTCTCTCCCTCTTTCTCTCTGTCCCTCCTCAACTCATACATGTGGGTATGTGTGTGTGCGCTCTCTCTCTCAAAATAAATAAATAAACATGCAAAAAAAACTTAGAAAAAGCAGGGGAAGGTGAGTATCTGGATGACTCAGTAGGTAGAGTACGACTCAATCTCGGGGTTGCGAGTTTGAGACCCACGTTGAGTGTAGAGATTACTTAAAAACAAAACCGACTGAGCCACTCGGTTAAGCATCGGATTTCAGCTCAGGTCATGATCTCATGGCTCATGAGTTCAAGCCCCATATTAGGCCATTGGGCTCTGTGCTGACAGCTTGGAGCCTGGAGCCTGCTTCAGATTCTGTCTCCCTCTTTCTGCCCCTTCCCTGCTCGCACTCAGTCTCTTTCTGTCTCTCTCAAAAAATAAATAAATATTTAAAAATAATAATAAAAAATAGGGATGCCTTGGTGGCTCAGTCAGTTAAGCGTCAGACTTATGCTCAGGTCATGATCTTATGGTTTGAGTTCAAGCCCCATGTTGGGCTCTGTGCTGACAGCTCAGAGCCTGGAGCCTGCTTTGGATTCTGTGTCTCCCTTTCTCTCCCCCTCCCCACTTGCACTCTCTCTCTCAAAAATAAATAAACATTAAAAAAATAATAATAATAAATAAAACCTTAAGGGGTGCCTGGGTGACTCAGTCAGTAAGGTATCAACTCTTGATTTCAGCTCAGGTCATGATCCCACAGTTCGTGAGTTCAAGCTCCTCATTGGGCTCTGTGCTGACAGTGGAGAGCTTGGTTGAAATGCTGTCTCTGTCCTTCACTCCCCATATGCATGCTTTCTGCCTCTCTCGTATAAATAAATAATGAAAGAAACATTAAAAAAATTTAAAAATAGAATCTTAAAGAAAAGACACCTTGTAACTCCTTGGCAACTGATGAATTATTTTGAAATGTGAGTAATTTTTTAGTATAATTTATTGTCAAATTGGTTTCCACACAACACCCAGTGCTCATCCCAGCGAGTGCCCTCCTCAATGCCCATCACCCACTTTCCCCTGAAATATGAGTAATTTAATTCCTTAATTTGTGAGTTTATAAGGAAAATGGGTTAGTAGTTCAGATACTAATGTTACGTTTTCCATAAAATACTATAAAAGGGATGGTATTCAGAGGTGGGAGAGAGTGATATATCTAAATTTTTTTTCATTATTTTTTTTCATCTCTGTATAGGATAAATGCTCTACAGGCATTACTTAATTTAATTCTTATGGAGAAAACAAGGCTAGAGAGATTAGAGTTGTGATCTAATATTTTCAGAGGATACCTGGTGACCTTGTAAACATTGACAACAGAAAGCACAACAGCATACTTTTTTTCCTTAGATGAACAGTTTTATTTTTATTTTTAATACTTATTTATTTTTGAGAGAGAGAGAGAGTGCGTGAGCAGGGGAGGGGCAGAGACAGAAGGAGACAGAAGATCTGAAGCCAGCTCTGCGAGATCAGACAGAACCTGACGCACGGCATGAACCCACAAGTCATGAGTTCATGACCTGAGCCGAAGTCAGAGGCTCAACCAACTGAGCCACCCAGGATACCCCTTAGATGAACAGTTTTAAAGCACTCAATTATGAATGGAGAGATTTGGGATAAATATTAGGAAAAACTTCCTGATACTGAGGAACTGGAATGAGAGTGGAGAGATTTTTTTCACTATATATACTGAAAAATCAGTTGAATCATATATGCCTAGAAGCTGATAGAGATGAAAAAGCCCTACAGATACTCTCAGGGCTCAGTAATTCTGGGAAAAGGAGTTTGCCC
The DNA here is from genome assembly GCA_028646485.1 of Cryptoprocta ferox. Classification (NCBI taxonomy): domain Eukaryota; kingdom Metazoa; phylum Chordata; class Mammalia; order Carnivora; family Eupleridae; genus Cryptoprocta; species Cryptoprocta ferox. Next base: position 53,129,432 of record CM053575.1, on the reverse strand, counting down.
AGAGGCCAAAAAGGGGAACTTTATCTGCCTTGTGTTGCTTTCTTTGTAGCTTCAGCCCCACCTCCACTTATTGTGGAAACTTGTACTAAGCAATCTACTCCAATTCCTAAAACAAAAAGTAGTAATTATTTACCAATAATTATTTGGATTTTTACTTCAAATGGAATACATCTAAAACTAAATTCACTACCTTTCTCTTTTTCTTCATCTGTATCCCTCTTTAGTTGCTGCCTTTTTATTTTCTTTCCTTCTTTTAAGAACCAAATTCCATGGGGTGCCTGGGTGGCTGAGTCCGTTGAGCATCTGAGTTTGGCTCAGGTCATGATCTCACGGTCCGTGGGTTCGAGCCCCGCGGCAGGCTCTGGGCCGACAGCTCAGAGCCTGGAGCCTGCTTCTGATTCTGTGTCTCCCTCTCTCTCTGCTCCTCCCTTGCTTGTGCTCTGTCTCTCTCTGCTTCTCAAAAATAAATAAACATTAAAAAAAATAAAAAAGAAAGAAAGGACCAAAGTCCTTCAATGAGCCTTCACTTCTTACATCTATGACTTAATCTCCCATTTCCTCCTAAATACAAATCTGGCTTTTGTCTTTCTCACTCCATTGAAACTTCTCTGACTCAGGCCACTGGTGACCCTTTTAAAAAAAAAAACCCACTTTACTGACATACAATTTACATATGATAAAAATCACTCATGTTAAGTGTACAGTAATCCACTGATTTTTAGTCAATTTAAAGAATTGTACAATCATCACAATTCAATTTTAGTACATTTTTATCACCCCAAAAAGATTCCTGTACCTATCTGCAGCCATTCACCTTTTGGGAGCAGATTCAAAGGATGATTTTCAGTCTACAACATATGTTTTTGCTCTGATGAATTTGGTACTGCTGACCTCACCTTTCCTTTTGCACCTTTCTCTTCCCTTCTTTTTGATCACAACTCTCTCCTGACTTTCTCCTAACTTTCTGATATTTCTTCACAGATTACTTTCTTTGACTTTATTTTTTATTTTTATTTTTTAAGTTTTTAGTTATTTTTGAGAGAGAGAGAGACAGAGACAGAACATGAGCGGGGGAGGGGCAGAGAGAGAGGGAGATACAGAATCTGACGCAGGCTCCAGGCTCTGAACCATCAGCACAGAGCCCAATGTGAGGCTCAAAATCATGAACATGAGCCTAAGTCAGACACTTAACCAACTGAGTCGCCCAAGCACCCCATTTTCTCTGCCTTTAAATACTGATATTCCAGAAGTTTCTGTCCTGACCTCTCAGCGTATACTCTACTTAGGTAATCACATCCATCCACATGACTACAATTGCCACCTGTAAAGTGATGACTCCTAGATCTCTATTTCTAGCTCAGACTTGGGTTCTGAGCTCCAGACTAGTATAGTACAGTAGTAAAAAGACTTATCACTAACAGTGGGTCTTTCCTGGGACTCTGGTTATAATAAAATGTAAATAGAAAACTCATCAAAATAGGACGTAAATCCTGTTCTTTTTGGAGGAGGAAATTACAATTCACCTGTATTTAATTAAGTTTCAAAGTGGTCAATGAAATATGAAATATATATATGATCTCTGAAGTCTATAAACTGTAATACACTCATCTTAGCAGATCTTGTAAATTAGAATTTTAACATAGCTGCATCTCTGTTACTTACTTTATTCTAACTTATTTTATTTTATTTTTATTTTTACATAGCTTTTTCACCAGGAGATTAATATAAACCTGAGAGCAGGGACCAAAACTTTTTGGGCTTTGTCTTTCCAGTAGGAAAACACAGTTTTTGGTACATAGTAGGAAAAAGTGTTTGAAAAATAAATAAATGAACAAATGAATGTGTGGGGGATGAGCATACCTGAAACTGAACTGATGTGTTAGTGTAGTGAACATTGGTGGTGGGCTGCCGGATGTCATTTTCAATCTTTTCCCCCGTATAACAAAATTACAGTTTTATTACAATAATCCGTCTCCTTCTACAAAGTCATATGCTTTTGTATTTGTCATAGTAATCCCATTTCTCTTGCCAGTGACAGATTTAGGATAGGTATATGAAGACATTCTGGTCAGTGAGCTGTAATAGGGAGTCTGCTGGGGGGATTCTGGAGAAAGTTTTTCACTTATAAATAGAGATACATCAAGCCATCTTCTCTCTTTGGACTTTATAGTGTCTAGATGTGTCAACCTGAACTATGACAGCCATCTTGTCATTATTGGGGAAGCTAGTATCTAAAGAAAAAGTCAATATACTGAGGAAAGCAGAGCAAAGACAGAAGAACGTGCTCATTGCAGACATTGCTAGGCAGAAATTAACCAACTCTGAAGCTTCCCTAGCTATGAAACTCTTAATGTGATTTGCCCTATTATTTAAGCTATTTAGAGTTGGATTTTCTTTCAGTTGAAAGATTCCTAACTGATAATGTTAGTAAATGAATAACAAAGCAAATAACCTATGTCTTTTTTTTTTTTCCCCTCTCTCATCAGACTACAGCAGAGTGTGGACAAAGGGCACATATCAACCCTGTTGTCTGTATTGGAATACAGCTGCTGTGTAGATGTTCTTGCAAGCCTCTTCTGGAAAGACTGTTTATACACTATAATCTCAGATCTGGGCGACAAAAACAACAATTTAGGATCTTGCTTTTACTGATGAAAATAATGAGACTTTTCAGCCTAGCTCTACTACTACGCAATGGTGGCATTTTCAACAGTCTTAATAGTAATAATTTTCAGAAGACTGAAGATATATATTGACACTGGTTTTATATATGTATATATATAATTATATATGTCTTTATATATAAAAGAGAATTATATATAATATATATTATTATAATATTTTTATACAAGTTTCAGAACTTTTACCTTTTCTCCTCCCCTTCCATTTACTCAAATTCTGCTATTATGCTGAGATGTAGCTGAAATTTCATCTTTGTCATAAATATAATGCATCATGAGGTAACCTCTCTCTTCTCTAATTCTTAATTGCTTTAATGCTTTATTTGGACATGCAATGCTTTGTGAGATCTCTATTTTTAAAATATTGTTCAAGGAGTGCCTGGGTGGCTCAATAGGTTGGGTATTTGACTTCAGCTCAGGTTATGATCTCACCATTCATGAGTTCGAGCACTGCATCAGGCTCTGTGCTGACAGCTCAGAGGCTGGAACCTGCTTGGGATTCTGTGTCTCCCTCTCTATCTGCCTCTCCCCTGCTTGCACATGCTTTCCCTCTCTCTCTCTCTCTGTCAAAAATAAATAAACATTAAAAAAATTTTAAATGTTCGAATCTTTATTAAATTTTTTTTAAAAAACTGAAATTTAAAAAACTGTTTAATGGCTGAATATATGTCAAAATATCCTCACACAAATACCTCATCTATTAGATAATAAACTGTCAATTTATTTTTTTATTTTATTCTTAATATTTATTTTTGAGGGAGACAGAGACAGAAAGACAGAGAGACAGATCGCGAGTGGGGGAGGGCAGAGAGACACAGAATCTGAAGTAGGCTCCAGGCTCTGAACTGTCTGCACAGAGCCTGACGTTGGGCTCAAACTCACAAACTGTGAGACTGTGACCTGAGCCAAAGTCACATGCTTAACCGATTGAGCCACTCAGGTGCCCCTAAGTTGTCTATTTATTAAATTATCAAATAAACAAAATGATTGTTTATTTTTTATTGTCAATATTTAATTTAAAACGTCAAGAATGTATAAAGGGAAGAGATTTGGCAAAGGAGTTAGAAATCTCATTAGAAATGTTCTTTGTATTTTGTAGCTGAGAGCTAAAAGATTTTTTCGATGACAAAAATGTCCTTCCTTTACCTCCTAAAGTATATAATAATTCAGTGGTAATAGGTATGGGGAATCAAATAAAATAGGATTTGTTTAATTTTTTGTAATTTTTAATAGTTTTTATTTATTTTTGAGAGAGAGAGAGAGAGAGAGCAGGAGAGGGGCAGAAAGAGAGAGAGAGAAAGACAGAGAGAGAATCCCAAGCAGTCTCCACACTGTCAGTGCAGAGCCCAATGTGAGGCTCGAACTCATGAACCATGAGGTCATGACCTAAGCCAAAACTAAGAGCTGGATGCTTAACCAACTGAGCCACCCAGGTGCCCCTGTTTCAGTTTTTACATGAAGTTGATGCCCAAACTTTGTTTTCTCTCTGATCTCCTCAGCACAAAACACATTGCTTCGTGTTTCATTTGAACATAGTAAATTGAAATACATTAAACAATGTGTAGAGACTTGGGAATAGGTTCATGGGTATTTATTATACTCATTTTTTAATAGACCTTATTTTTTAGAGCACTTTTATGTTCATAGCAAAAGTGAGAGGAAGATACAAAAGTTCTTCAAATATTTCCTGCCCTGACACATGCATAGCTTTCCCCATTATCAATACCCTCCACTAGGATGGTACATATGTTAGCATTAATGAACCCACATTGACACTTTATTGTTACCCAAAGACCATAGTTTATATTAGGGTTCACTCTTGGTTTTGTACATTTTCTGGATTTGGACAAATGTATAATGGCATATATCTACCACTAGAGTATCATACAGAATAGTTTCAGTGCTCTAAAAGTCACCTCTTCAACTCTTCCTCTCTCTCAACCCCTGACAACCACTGATTTTTACTGTCTCCATAGTTTTGATTTTTCCAGAAACATGAACATTTAACATAAACATCCAGTTAACATGAACATTAAAACCCCTTTTTCATCCTACTTTCAATCAGGATAAAGAAGAAGGGTTACCTAGCTGGCTTAGTCTGTGGAGCATGTGACTTTTGAGGTTGTGAGTTTGAGCACCCTGTTGGGTATAGAGATTACTTAAAAATAAAGAAATAAAAAATAAAGAAGAAATCATATCTGTGATGATGCTTCTATATAACATAAACTATTGTATTTATGTCTACTTTTTAAATTGAAATATGATTCACAAATCATAACATTCCCCCTTCAAAAGTGTATAGTTCAGTGGTTTGTATCGATTTACAATATTGTACAACCATCACCACTATCTAATTCCAGATCTTTTCATCATCCCAAAAAGGAAAGGCTAATACGGGGCCTTTTGTATCCAGGTTCTTAGCATAATGTTTTCAAGGTTTATCCATGTTGTTTTATGTATCAGCACTTCATTACTTTTTATGGCTAAATAATACTCCATTTTATGGATATATCTGATTTTGTTTACCCATTCATCAGTTGATAGAAATTCGAGTTGTTTCTGCTTTTTGGATATTAAGAATAATGCTCCTGTGAACATCAGTGTATAAGTTTTTGTGTGGACATATGTTTCCAATTCTCTTGAATGCATACCTAGAAGTACAATTGCTGAGTCATATGGTATCCATATGTTTAAGATTGTGGGAAAGTACAAACTGATTTCCAAAGTGATTGCACACTTTTATATTCCCAACAGCAATGCATGCAGGTTTAAGTTTCTCTACATTCATTCTAACACTTGTTATTTTCCGTATTTTTTTAATTGTAGCCACTTGTGAATTGGTATCTCATTGTGTTTTTTATTTGCATTTCCCCAATAGCTAATTATATTGAGCATATTTTCATGTGGTATTTGCCATTTATATGTCTTCTTTGGAGAAGTGTTTGTGCAATTCTTTGTCTATTTTTAATTGGGTTGTCTTTTTATTGTTGAGTTATAAAAGTTCTTTATATATTCCTTGGGCACCTGGATGGCTCAGTCAGTGGAGCATGCAATCTTGATCTCCGGGTTGTGAGTTCCAGCCCTACATTGGTCATAGAGATTACTTAAAAAATAAAATAAGATCTTAAAAAAATTTTTCTTAATGTTTATTTATTTTTGAGAGCGACAGAGACGCAGAGCATGAGTGAGGGAGGAGCAGAGAGAGAGAGAAACATAGAATCCGAAGCAGGCTCCAGGCTCTGAACTGCCAGCTCAGAGCCCGACACGGGGCTCAAACTCCTGAACAGTGTCCAGTCGGACACTCAGGCTGGGCCACGCAGGCGCCCCTAAAATGTTTTTTTTTTTTTAAAGTTCTTTATACATTCTGGATACTAGACCTTTATCAGATCTATGATTTGTAAATATTTTTTCCATTCTGAGTGTTGTCTTTTCACTTTCTTGATAGTACCTTTTGGTGCATAAAAGTTTTAAATTTTAATACTAATTTATCTATTCTTTCTTCATTGCTTGTGCTTTTGGTGTCATATCTAAAATACCATTGCTTGGGGTGCCTGGGTGGCTCAGTCGGTAGAGCTTCTGGCTTCGGCTCAGGTCATGATCTCGCAGGTCTTGGGTTCCAGCCCCGCGTCAAGCTCTGTGCTGACAGCTAGCTCAGAGCCTGGAGCCTGTCTTCAGATTCTGTGTTTCCGTCTCTCTCTGACCCTCCCCTGCTCGTGCTGTCTCTCTCTCTCTCTCTCAAAAATAAGTAAAACATTAAAAAAATTAAAAAAAAAATATCATTGCTTAATCTAAGGTCATACAGACTTACACCTATATTTTCTTCTAAGAGTTTTATAATTTTAGCTCTTACTTTTAAGTCTGTGATTCATTTTGAATTAATCAATTATTTTTTTTGTTTATTTTACAGTAATCTCGGGGCGCCTGAGTGGCTCAGTCAGTTGAGCATCTGACTTCAGCTCGGGTCATGATCTCAGGGTTTGTGGGTTTGAGCCCCATGTCGGGCTCTGTACTGACAGTTTAGAGCCTGGAGCCTGATTCAGATTGTGTCTTCCTCTCTCTCTGCCCCTTCCCCGCTCAAACTCTGTCTCTGTCTCAAAAATAAACATTAAAAAAATTTTTTAAAGTAATTTCTACTCCCAACATAGGGCTCAAACTCACAATCCTGAGATTAAGAGTCACATGGTCTACCAACTGAACCAGCCAGGAGGCTGTTTTTAATTTTTTTTGATTATATATATAATCTTGATTATATATATAATTTTGATTATATATATATTGGATATACAGATATGTATATATACAGATATACAGATACAGATACATATATATATATATATATATATATATATATATAGGATATACAGATGTCCAAGTACCAATTATTGAAAAGACCGTGACCTTTTCCTGTAAATTGTCTTGGCATCATGTTGAAAATCAAGTGACCAGAAATGTGTGACCAGAAATCAAATTCTTGATTTGATTCCATTGATTTATACGTGTATCCTTATGCTAGTACTACAGTCTAGATTGTTTTGGCTGTTCTGAGTCCTTTGAATTTCTGTGTGAGTTGCAGAATTAGATTGTCAATTTCTACCAAAAACCAAGCTAATATTTGGCTAGGGAATGCACTAAATCTGTAGATCAATTTGGAGAGTATTTCCATCTTAACAATGTTAAGTATTCTAATCCATGAACATGGGAATTCTTTCTATTTATTTAGGTCTTTCTTAATTTCTTTCAATTCTTTAATTATTGTGTAGTTTTCAGTGTAAATATCTTGCACTTCTTTTGTAAATTTATCTCTAAATATTTTATTCTTTTTGGTGTTGTTATAAGTAGAATTGTTTTCTTAATTTCCGTTTCTATTGCTCATTGTTACCTATAGAAATACAATTGATTTTTGTATATTTATTTTGTATTCTGCAACCTTATGGAACTAATTTATTATTAGCTCTAGAGCTAATAATATGTATGTGTGTATGTGTGAAGCCTTAAGATTCTATATATACAAGATCATGTCATCTGCAAAAAGGGATATTTTTTCCTTTCCAATCTGTATGCCTTTTATTTGTTGTCCTTCTCTAATTGTTCTGACTAGAACCTCAAATACAAAGTTGAATACAAGTGGTGAGAGTGGATTCCCTTGTTCCTGACCTTAGGTGGAAAGCATTCCATTTTTCAGTATGTATGATGCTAGCTTTGGGGTTTTCACAGATCCACTTTGCCAGGTTGAGGAAGTTCCTTCCTATATCTAGTTGAGTATTTTTTTCATGACAGGGTGTTGGATTTTGTCCAATGTTTTTTCTGTCTCTGTTGAGATGATAATGCATTTTTGTGTTTTGTTCAGTTCATATGGTATAATATATTCATTGATTTTCATATGTTGACACAACCTACCTTGCTTTCCTAGGATAAATGTCACTTAGTCATGGTGCATATTCTTTTTTATATGCTTCTGTATTAGGTATGTTAGTATAGTCTTGAGGAATTTTGTGTCTATATTCATAAGGAGTATTGGTCTATAGTTTCCTTTTTTTTTCTTTTGGTGTCTTTGTGTAGTTTCAGTAACAGGTTAATACTGGCCTCATAGAATGAGTTGGGGAGTGTTACCTCATCTACTTTTTGGAAGACTTTTAAAAGAATTAGTATCAGTTCAAATTTAAATGTTTGGTAGAATTCACCAGCGTAGCCATCCAGTTCCTGGAAAGCTTTTTTTTTTTTTTAAACTATATTTTTATTCTGGATGAATGATAATCAGTTTTATTTTAAAAAGTTTTAATGTTTATTTATTTTGAGAGAGAGAGAGAAAGACAAAGCACCAGCTGGGGAGGGGCAGAGAGAGCCAGAGACACAGAATCTGAAGCAGGCTCTAGGCTCTGAGCTCTCAACACAGACCCCAACTTGGGGCTGGAACTCATGCACTGTGAGATCATGACCCGAGCCGACATCAAACACTTAACCAACTGAGTCCCCTGCACCCCAATAATCAAGTATTTTTAATCAAATACACAATTCTTTTTTTAAAATTTATTTATTTATTTTGCAAGAAAACGAGAGAGAGTGTGGATGAGGGAGGGGCAGAGAGAGAGGGAAAGAGAGAGAATCTCGAACAGGCTCCACACTGCCAGTACCAGCCCAATGTGGGGCTTAAACCCACTAACTGTTAGATCATGACCCAAGCTGAAACCAAAAGTCAAATACTTAACCAACTGTGCCACCCAGGTGCCCCTGGAAAGTTTTTTGATTACCAATTCTTTCTTTTTACTTGTCATAGATGTATTCAGATTTCTTTTTCGGTCAGTTTTAGTAGTTTATAGGGTTTTTTGTTTGGTTTTTGTTGTTTCTTCTGGAATTTGATTATCTCATTTGGGTTATCTAATTTGTAATCATATAATTGTTCAGAGTATTCCTGTATAATCACTTTTATTTCTGTATTATTGGTAATAATGTCCCCTCTTTCACCCTGATTTTAGTAATTTGAGTCTTTTCACTCCCCCACCCCTTTTTTGGATCAAAATAGCTGAAGGTTTGTAAATTTTGTTAAACTTTTCAAAGATTAACTTTGGTTTATATTGATTTTCTCTATGGTTTTTTCTATTCTTTATTCCATATGTTTCTTCTCTAATCTTCATTATATTCTTTCTTCTGCTTTTTTGTTTGTTCTTTTAGTTTCTTAAAGTGGAAGTTTAGATTATTGATTTGTGGTCCTTTTTCTTTTTAACACAGGCATTTATAGTTATAAACTTTTCTTTAAGTACTGCTTTTGTTATATCCCAAAAGATTTGGTGTGTTGTGTTTTTCTTTAATTCATTTGAAAATATTTTCTAATTTCCCTTGTGATTTCTTCTTTGACCTATTTATTACCTAGGAGTGTGTTGTTTAATTTCTACATATGTGTGGATTTCCCAAATTTCCTTCTGTTATTGATGTTTGAAGGTTTTTTTTTTTTTTAGTTTATTTATTTATTTAAGCCACCTCCACAACCAACATGAAGCTTGAACTCATGACTCAGATATCAGGAGTCCCACACTCTTCTTACTGAGCCACCAGACAACCCCATTATTGATTTTTAAATTTACTCCATTTTAGTTAGAGAACATATTTTGTGTGATTTCAATACTTTCAATTTATTGAGACTTGTTTTATGGCTTAAGATATGGTCTATCATCAAGAATAGTTCATATACACTTGAGTTATTACACACTTTGCTTTTATTAGATGGAATGTTCTGTAGATGTCTGTTAGGTTCACTTGATGAACAGCGTTCTCAAGTCCTCTATTTCTTTGTTGATCCTCTGTGTATTGTATTCACGATGAAAGTACGGTATTAAAGTCTCCAACTATTATCATTGAATTGTCTTATTTCTACCTTCAATTCTGTCAGTTTTTGCTTTATATATTATTAAGTCTTCATGTATTATTAGGTCCATATATCCTTATTAATGTTATGTCTTTTTTTAAATATTTATTTATTTATTTATTTATTTATTTTTGAGACAGAGAGAGGAGAGAGAGAGAGACAGCGTGAGCAGGGGAGGGTCAGAGAGAGAGGGAGATACAGAATCTGAAGACAGATTCCAGACTCTGAGCTAGCTGTCAGCACAGAGCCTGATGGGCATTGGACCCACGAACTGCGAGATCATGACCTGAGTTGGATGCTTAACCAACTGAACCACCCAGGTGTTATGTCTTCTTGATGGGCTGATGCTTTTTTCTTTAATTTTTTAACATTTATTTATTTTTGAGAGATAGAGAGAGTCAGATCATTAGCAGGGGAGGGGCAGAGAGAGAGGGACACACAGAATCGGAAGCAGGCTCCAGACTCTGAACTACCAGCACAGAGCCCGACGCAGGGCTCGAACCCATGAACTGTGAGATCATGACCTGAGCTGAAGTCGGACGCTCAACGGACTGAGCCACCCAGGCGCCCCAATGGGCTGATGCGTTTACCATTATTAAATATGCTTGTCTCTAGTAAAAATTTGTATCTTAATTAGTAATAAGTTATGTAAATAGGTAATATACATTCAACTTTACATTTAAATGTATGCCCTCTTAATATAGGAGAAAATGATCCAGTCAAGAAAAATTATGTTTTTTTTATTGTTTATTTATTTGTTTTCAGAGAGAGAACAAGCAGGGGAGGGGCAGAGAGAGAGGGAGACAGAGAATCCAAGCAGGCTCCACACTATCAGTGCAGAGCCCTACATGGGGCTACATCTCATGAACTGTGAGATCACGATTGAGCTGAAATCAAGAGTTGAATGCTTAACTGACAGAGCCACTCAGGTGCCCTCAAAATGATAAGTTCTAAAGATTGTTGATGGTATCTCCTTAACTTATTTTATTATTTTTATGCATTTATTTTTTAAAAATATTTATTTATTTTGAGAGAAAGAGAGAGAGGACAAGCAGGGGAAGGGCAGAGAGAAAGGGAGAGAGAATGCTAAGCAGGCTCCACACTATCAGCACAGAGCCCGATGTGGGGCTTGATCTCACGAACCATGAGATCAGGACCTAAGCTGAAATCAAGTTGGACGTTCAACCAACTGAGCCACCCAGGCACCCCTTGCTTAACTTATTTTATATCTATTGCCATGCACATAGATTCAGTATTCTGTTCTTAGCATATTTTTCTGAGCACCAAATACATGTAAGACCAGGAGGTACATTATATGCATAGGGCACACTTCTGCCTTGAACAGCTTACAATCAAATTGACAAACCAGGACATTAAAAAAGTGTGGAGTAATAGACTGATTCTCAAACTTAAAGCACATAAAATTCCACTTGTTATACCTGTTAAAATCAGTTTCCAAAGCCATAGTTTCAGAGATTTTGACTCAGTAGCTTCAGTTTAGGGCTCTATAATCTTAGTTTTTGACAAGTTCCCCAGATTGATTCTGATCGTAGATACAATCAAAGTCTCTATTGGAGAACATTGTGGAGTGCAGAGAGCGACATTTTTGTGTTTCTTTGGACTCTGGTGCCATGTGACATGGGCCTGTGGTAGGAGCATGAAAGCCCAGATTCATTCAAATTATCCTACTAACGGTAATAGTGAATATGGAGACAATTAAATAGAGATGTTAAGGAGTAGTTTTCATAGGCTTTGGTGACTGATTAGATGTGGATGATATGGAAGAAGAAAAGTTTAAGGACGACAGTAATTTTTCTGATTTAAGTGATTTCCATCTCCTGTTAGCTCTATTACTGATTATCTTATTTCTGAATTTTTTAAGTGAAGATAATGGTATCTAACTCATTGCATTGTTATGAAGTGTAAATAAATTAGGGTGCTTAATAGATACTCAATAAATACTTAGTTTTCTAATAGAAGTTTAACAACAATAGAAGGTAGCATATGGTTAGTGTTTAATGAGAGACTTGCAAACTATAAGAATTAGAGAAGTACTTTAAAACTTTAAAATAATTATGTTTAATCAAAAAATATATATATCTTTGTATATATACATATAGAGTTAAGTATTAGCTCCTGATCTCAGCTCAAGTCTTGATCTCAGGGTCATGAGTTCAAACCCTTTTTCACACACTGGGTGTGAAGCCTACTTAAAACAAACAAACAAATAAATAAAATTAAAAAGAAAGTATAATAGTGCTTGGAGCACCTGGCTGGCTCAGTCAGTAGATTATGTGACTCTTGGTCTCAGGGTTGTAAGTTCAAGCCCCACACTGGTTTAGAGATTACTTTAAAAAAAAATCTTAAAAAAAAGGTCTGATAGTGCTAAGATGCTATTTTCATTTGCCTAGTTTTTGTTGCACTTGTTGGTAGCTTTTCCTCTAGTTGTCTCAACTCCATTTCCTCTGTCATTAAATTTAACTTTCACTTTTCTGTTCCACCTGGACTCGTTACTCTGTAGGCCTGCTGCACAACTGTTGCTCTGTGACTACTCTTTTACATTTCCTGAGAATACCTTTTACTTCTTTCCTGTATAAGATTTACGATTCCTGGATCTGTAACTTCCTTTTCTCCTTGTTTGGCTTCTCCAATAGCTTTTTGGAAAAGTGTGAATTTTTGAGACTTTGCATATCTGGGAAAATCCTTTCACTTAGAAGAAATTGCTTCATTGTTTCCCAATTTCCAGTTTTATTATTGAGAAGGTTGATGCCATTCTGGTTTTCAATCTTTTCAATATGTCCTGTTTTTAATTTCTGGGAACTTTTAAGATCTTCTTTTGTCTTTGATGTTGTGGAATTTCATGATGATGTAATCTGATGTGGTTTTCTTTTATTTTTGCTGGGCATCTGACATATGCTTTCAATCTGTAAACTCATGCCCCCCAGGTGTGAGAACTTTATTTATATAATTTCTTTTATAATTTTTTTGCACTAAATTTTTCTTTGTTTTCTCTCCATATAATTCCTATTATTTGTATGCTGCATCTCCTGGATCAATCCTAGATACTTCTTAAATTATTTAGTGTCCATCTCTTAGCTTTTTGTTATGCTGTCTGGAACATTTCCTTAACGTTACCTTCCAATGTTTTTTCTTTTTTCTTTCCTTTTCTCTTCTTTTCTTTTCTTTTCTTTTCAGGTTTTATTTTTATTTAAGTAATCTCTATACCCAATGTAGGACTTGAACTCATGACTCTGAGATCAAAAGTCGCATGCTCTTCTGACTGCCACTCTTTTATTGTATTTTTTAAATTTAGTTGTAATAGTTATAATTTATAAGAAAGCCTGTTTTTGTTTCAGTGTTCCTTTTCAAAAAATATGATTTTGGGGTGCCTGGGTGGCTCAGTCGGTTAAGTGTTGGGCTTCAGCTCAGGTCATGATCTTGCGGTCTGCGAATTCAAGCCCCGCATTGGGCTCTGTGCTGACAGCTGAGAGCCTGGAGCCTGCTTCAGATTCTATGTCTCCCTCTGTCTCTGCTCCTCCCCCACTCATGCCCTGTCTCCCTCTCAAAGATGAACAAACATTAAAAAAATTTTAATATGACCTTCTTTCATAAATGCAATAGCTTTTCTCTCATCATAGACTTTCCTATTTATTTCTTGTTGGTTTATTTGTTTTATTTTCTTTGTTTCATATTGGGGACTTTATCAAATATATGGGAAACCTTTAAGGTTTGTTCATTTTTAATAGAAGACATCAAACTAATTGGAAGGTCAGTGTGAGGGAGTAGCATTTACTGATTAGAAGGATTCATTATAGGATGATTTGGTGGTCAACTGGCTTTAAAAAAAATTTTTTTTAATGTTTGTTTATTTTTGAGAGAGAGAGAGAGAGTGCAAGCAGAGAGGGAGACAGAGGATCGGAAGCAGGCTCTGTTCTGACAGCAGACAGCCCGATGTGGGGCTCGAACTCACGAACCATGAGATCCGACCTGAGCCGAAGTTGGATGCTTAATTGAATAAGCCACCCAGGAGCCCCTCAAATGACTTTTTTTTTTTTTACTTGAAGTTACCCCTATACTCAAAATTTACAGGTCCTTTCTCTGGGATGTTTCAGCTTATCTTTCAGTCTTTTGGAGGGGCATATAAAACACTGCCAGTGTTGTGAAAGGTGCATGGGGAGAGACCATTGGTTATCAATTCCGCTATCTTCTGGCAGCACCTCACCCTAGTACTCCACTATGCCTGGTTATCTGAGTCTAGTACTCCTCGTACACTGTGCCTGGTTATGGAGCCTCTTGTGTTTAATTCCTCCATAGATATGGATGGGTTTATAACTACTATTTTTGTAGTCTTTGATACAATTCCCTTGTTTTTGGTCCCATTCCTTACCCCTACCTTCTTAGTACTTGGTACTTCACATTCCTGAGACTTTCTGGGGTTCTGTTTGGTTACTTGACTTGCTTCTTGTTACTTTCTCCTTTAGGGAGCCCTTTCTATGCTCTGTTTAGTCAGTTACTGCTGTTCTATCTTTGTCTCCCAACTTAAAATATTACGGCTCTGGGTTAGAGAGAGCCAGAGTTTGCATTTTTATTTTTTATTTTTGTTTTAGAACAATTCCAGAAAAGGAAGGAAGCAGAAACATCTTTAATCTCTCATCCTGTAACTTTGAAGTTAGTTTAATTTTAGTTTAAAATTAAATTTTAGTTTAATTTCCCCAAGTGATGTTGTGGCTTCTTATCTCGCTGGATAGTTTCAGTTACAAACTACTGTAATGACTTTATAAAATAAATTAAGTAAATAAATAATAAATACATAAATTAAATAAATTAATTTAATTAAATAAAAAATAAGTCCTAGTCACTTTGTGCTATTCAAAAATCCGGAGAAATGTTCACAAACACAAAAAAATGGCTTCTCTTGGCATCTTAGGCAAGTTACAATTTGGCTGTACAGTCTGTTGGCATTTCAGTGCAAACAGTATTGGTTCCACTTTTCTGTCCTAAGATGCTCTGTTCTTTACATAAACAGCAGTAGAAGCAGTTGTTCTCTTCTACTCTGAGAGTGATTATCTCTTAGTGGTAAGTGGGGTGATTCATTCTCCTATACATCTTAGAGGAGACTTTATTACTTGTGGGCGATACAGTGTGGGGAGAGGAGAGTTCTAGCAACGTGTCAGGTATTACACATCTCGACTGGCATAAAAAGAAGCAACCTCTTCCCCCAATGAAGTTTTAAATCCTGGAAGTAACACCCCACATCTTAGACTCTGAGAAATCACATTATTCATAACAAGGGCCATGATTCATATGAACAGAACAAAATGGAATTATCAAAAATAGATTCTGTAGATTAGTCTGTAGCAAAAATATCTTCTGACTAGCTTATGAATTGGCTATAATCACAGGAAGGACGATTCCATTGAGGTTTTACCACCTTCTCCTCCACCTTGACTTAATAACCTTTATACTTCTCCCATGGCACATCTTTGTAGGTCAAGGTATTTGGAAAACTGGTTTTAACATGACGCCTCCCTCCTCTTTTTTTTTCTCATTGTCTTTTAAAAATGAGACTCACTTAAACATACCTTGTGTTAGTTGTGCTCGTTTAATTGGTCACCTTGAATTATTGAGCATTTGTCATTTTTATGCTTTCTGTATTGACCCACTATTATTTTTAGCAGTGATGATTATGATAACCTGCAGAGTGGGTCAGAAGGGCTTCACATTTGATGGAATTTGAATTCCTGCCAGAACTATTAGTTGTTTCAAATATGAGCAATATGATTCCAGTCCTTTTACCTGGGCAGTTCTCTAGTTCTATTGATTTCCTGCCTAAGAGTAATAAATTCTTTTTAGCGAGTAGTAAACAGAAAAGGGCAGTTTCAGTTTGACAACTATCACTGTATTATATATATACACACACACAGTATTGCATAACTGATGTTCAAGGGATTGTGTGAGATGTTTTAAGAGATCTGAAGATGAGAATGTCAGATGCTTTCATCTGCAAATAACAATGACAAAGTCATCTGAAGACATTTATTATTTTGCTAAAAAGATATCCAGAGGAAGGCCAGTTCCAGGATTGGCTCAATGATGCCTTTTAGCTTAGCCATCATCAATGGGTTGGGTTTTTTCTTAATGCTCTAGATATCATATCCTTATATAACCACATCTAATGGCAGAAGAATGGCAGTTTTTCCTCATCTACCTTTTTTTGAGGACTTTTTTTAAGGTTATTTATTTATTTTGAGAGAGAGCATGGGGGAGGGACAGAGAAACAGGGAGAGAATCCCAAGCATTCTCAGCGTTGTCAACTCAGAGCCCAGCGTGGAGCTGAAACCCATGAACCTTACCGTGAGATCATGACCTGAGTCAAAATCAAGAGTTGGACACATCACTGACTGAGCCACTCAGGTGTCTCTAATGATCCCTTTAAAATTGTTTAAAGAAAACTGTTCCAGATACTTTTGATTTGGAGCTGCCAAAGCTGTCCTCTCTCGTCCTGAATTTTTAGTCACAAATCTGTTCTGAGCATCTTTTTCATAAGCAGTGTTAAGGAATGTAGTATCAATTTACATAATCTGATTTTTTTTTTTCCCCAAGTAGGCTCCACACCCAGCATGGAGCCCATTGCAGGCCTTGAACTCACAACCTGGAGATCAAGACCTAAGCTGAGATCAAGAGTCAGGCACTTAGCCAACTGAGCCACCCAGGTGTCCCTACATAATGTGATTTTAGGTGACGTTCTCTTTCTCCAAAATGCTCTTGCCCTTCCATATTCACATTCTCATTCATCCTTTAATGAGAGCTAAAAACAATGCCTTCCATTTATTTCATTTATTCAGCAAATATCTGTTGCATGCTTACCATGTCAAGCACTCTGCAAGTGTTGGGGATACAAGACATGAGCTCTGACCTCATGGAGTTTACAGTCAGGTCGGGGAACACTGACAATTAACAATAACAATTAAGTGATGAGGAAGAATAAGGTAAAAGCAGAGGACAGGCAGGGGTATTTACACTGTTGGTGGGGCTGGAGCAGACAGAGAAGTCTTCTGGAAGACTCTTAAAAGATGATACCTAAAGGATGAGTAGGAATTGGAGAGAGAAAGGGAGGGGAAAGTGCTTAAGGTAAGGAGAAGAGTGCATAGGAAATCATGGAGTGGAAAGTGTTGTTGAAAGCACTCTGGAAAAAGGCCTCTTTAATTCCTCCTCCTCCCATGTAACTTTGTATTTGATGAATCCCATAGCACTTAATACACAATTTTTAGACCATAAGATCTCTGGAGGCAAAACATATGACTTATACAGAGTACTGGATAAATATGAGTGCGACTTCAGAGGAGAGTGAGGCTGTGTATTGTGTCAACGCAAAACGCTAGCTTAAAACACTGAAACAGCTGAGGGAAGAGGTGGATTATACCATATCTCTCTTTAAAACGATAAGAAAAGCATCACCTATCTAGGTGACTACAGGGACCAGAGCAACAGGGAGGAATTGATTCATAAAGTTCTGGAGGAAGTACAAAGTAATTATAGCTCCAATCCTCAGATGTTACTTTAAGAGCTATTTCAGGAAATACAATGAAAACCTGGTACCCATCAGGAAGAAAAAATAGCCGCTCACTTAGGTTTGCAAGGGTTTATTTTTTTGAATATTCTCTTGGTGTGGGCTGCTCTTGGTGTGTGCCAGGATTCTGGGTTACTGGTGGGGAGGGCCTAACCAGACCTGACAAGCTACTTTTAAAATCAAATATTTAAAAAAACACAAATGTCCATGTTGTGACTTAGGTTTTTACCACTTCATTTTATTTTTTATTTATTTCTCTTTTTTTCCATATCATTTTGGATGCATATTCCAAAATCCTTTTGCCACTTGGCTGTGAGGAACCAAAAGTGAGTAAAATTTGATAGGGAAGGAGGTTTGGGGATTCAGCTATTGTCTTGAATATTGTCAGCTATTTAAGTTCTCATGAGAAAGCTCCCCTTCATTTATGCCTCTCCTTAATCCTAGTTCAGCAATTCATCCCTGAGTTTAAGATGGTACTTGTTTGATCCTGTAAGATTTTATTTCATTATTAACTTGGGAAGTATTTTTTATAGTTTTTTCTTTAAAGTAATCTCTACTCCCAATGTTGGGCTTGGGCTCATGACTTGAGATCAAGAGTTGCATGCTCTATTGAATGAGTCAGCCAGGCTGTCACTCCCCACTTTTTTTTAATACTAGTTTTTTTTAAAAGTGTCCTCCTCAAGGACAGAGATTACATTTTTGGATGCTGTCCCATAGTGTGGTGAGGAGTGGATGCTGAATTCTTTAATTTGGTGATTCTTAACCTTTTATTTATCTTTTTTTTTAAAGTTTGAAATTTACAGAAAAACTGAGCAGTCCCCATATAAACTCTCCTTCCCCATTTACCTTTATTGTTAATATCTTATGTTAATATGAAACATTTGTTATAATTAATGAACCAATACTGATACACTGTAATTAACGAAAGTCCATATTTATTCAGATTTTTTTTAGTTTTTGCTTAAAATCCTTTTTCTCTCCCAGGAACCTCTTCAGCTTAAAGACCTATGCTGAGTTGTCCTGTTACTTATATCTATATTACACTTAGTTGTCGTGTCTCCTGAGGTTCTTCCTGGCTGTGACATTAACCTTCATTTTTTGAGTCATAAACTGGGTTGAAAATCTGACGACAGCTATGGATCCTCTCCACAGAAAAATGCACCTGCTTCAGATGTCTGATTTAAGGGAGGTCCACCCATAATCGATTCAGAATCTTGCTTTAGGGGGAAAAGGTGATTAAAATAAAATATCCCCTCTCTCACACTCAGGCTCAAGGTCAGGCTCTACCTCTACTTTGTTGTGTGACCATAGCTGTTTTCCTACTTGGACCTCAGTTTCACCATCTGTGAAATGAAGGGTTTGATTTACATGATGTCTAAATCCTTTTCTAGCACAGTGCAAGGTGGGCATTACCTACAGTTGTCAACATCAGAGGAACAAAGGCTGTTAACAGACCAAGCCAGGTCAGGTCAGGGAAGTGGAATGGCTTATCAATAATGAGGTTGCAAAGGTTCAATGGAGGAAAAAGACATAACCTAGGTTCCACTTTATGGCTTCGTGGATTTTGTAAGTCATTTCCTTCCTCTGAGCTTCAATTTCCTCATCTGCAAAAATGTAGAGGCTCTGCTTCTGGTAGTTATGAAACTCCTGGGAGCAACAGTGGAGAATGTGCCTAGTAAGATATCGTGTGAGGAATTATGATAAGAAAAAAAAAATGGAGAAGGTGGGTGGGTGCACGGGTGAAGGGCAGATTTAAGAAATACCAGGCAGGGCTGAGGGTTCTGGAAAAGAGAAACACAGTAGACACCTTAGGCATCTCACACCACACGTACTGTGCTGGGGTCAATTCAACCTAGGTGCGGGCCCCGCCTCCTCCCTCACCACGTTTCCCCTCCCCTCCGGCTGCGACGCGCCACACTTCGCATGGCAGTCACCGTGCGTCGCTGTCCGTCGCGCAAGGGGCGCGCGCGTTCTCGCGCCGCCACCTCACTGCCATCTCTGCCCGCCCTTGGCCTCTTCCGATTGGTCCTCACGTGAGTGACGTAATGCTCCTTATTCTACCGCCGTCACTTCCCCAGGGTTCCGCCCCGCCTCCTCCTTCTCCCGACTCGCGTGGCAACCTAACCTGCCCTGGGGTCCGCAGCGCTATAGGAGCCCGCAGAGCAGGCAAAACCAGGAAGGCGCTGTCTTGTGGCGCGCACGCGCACGCACGCACGCCGGCGGCCGGAGGGGCGGCACGCTCGCGCCCGGGCTCGCCGCGCGCCGCGCCAGAGGCTCGCGCACTCAGCAGGTTGGGCTGCGGCGGCGGCAGCTGTGGCAGCTGAGGCGCTGCGCGTGAGAGGTCCCAGACGCGTCTGCGGCTCTGGTTTCGCTACCTTCCTCTTCTCTCACCCCAGTCTTGGTGCCGGGTGCTGAGAAGGGAACGGCGCTAGCCTTGGGAACTTAGAGCACACCCCTGGCTGCTTCCGACACCGCCATCCTTCCCTTCCCGGCCGCGGGCCTCTCTCGGTGCTAGGCGACTGCGGGGAGGCGGCGGCGACGGCTGCCTGTCTGTGGGGAGGAGTCCTGCCCTCCAGTCTTGCTCCGCCGCCGGGCCCCGCAGGGTCCGAGAGAGCTCGGCGCCGGTCCTTCCTCTCACCTTTTTCGTCAACCGATTGGAGCAGCGTCTGTCCGAGAGGTCTCTGGGCTGAGGCGGCGGCAGCTCCTTCGGCTTCATCATGTCCGCGGGCGG
This sequence comes from Cryptoprocta ferox, assembly GCA_028646485.1. Classification (NCBI taxonomy): domain Eukaryota; kingdom Metazoa; phylum Chordata; class Mammalia; order Carnivora; family Eupleridae; genus Cryptoprocta; species Cryptoprocta ferox. The sequence goes on along the minus strand of CM053575.1, from coordinate 53,109,090 downwards.
AGACTTCGGGAATCCGCTGAGGAAATTCAAGCTGGTGTTCCTGGGGGAGCAGAGCGGTGAGTGCGCGGCTCCCCCACTCCTGGCAGCTGGCCGCGGCTTCCCCGCACCGCCCCCAGTGCGGCCCTTCTGTCCGCGAAGGCTCTCTACCGGCCTCGCGTTTAGCCTCCTTGTTAGCCCCCAGCCCTGCCTGGTATTTGGTGACCCCTGTTAGCCTCTCGCTCCTCCTCGTCTTGATCCGTCGGTCAGATTTTTGACCCTTCCGTCCCCGGCTCCGAGTCTCCTTTCCCCCCGCAGCCCGGGCCTCTCCCTTCGGTCTGCTTCCCACCCCCCCACCGCGTCCTCACCCCGCCCAACCCCAGCCTGCTGTCCATCCCTTTCTTCCGTCTCCGTCGTCTCACCAACCGTAGCCCCCTTCCTTGAGCCCCACCCTTATCTTTGCTTTTATCCCAGTTCGTCTGCACTATGAAGGCCCACCCTGGGAAGCCCCACTCTGGGGAACCGACCCTCTTCAACCTTGGACTAGGAGGGTGGGGGGATTAGGGCGTTGTTTTCCCTAGAGGCTTGGCCCTGGGATATGCGGATCTTGTGGGACGTGGGAAATGGGGGGGTGTCGTAGAAATTCTTGGATGGTTTTCACTTGGGTTGGGAATTAGTTTGGAGGATATATGTCTGAATTGGAGGCGACTTGAGGATGGAGTGGTTGGGGAGTAAGAAGGGTGGTGGCGGCAGTGGTGATTTTTGTTTCTTGGGTTAGGCTGTGGCTTGTTGGAAAACCTCATTTTATTCTCATGACTTTGATCCCTGACAATTCTTCTGGCACTGTTGATGCTTTGCCGATCTCTGCCAGATGCTATGTCATGATCGTTTTACTTGGAATTTTTCACATCTCACCTCTCCTTTTTCTCCTTTCAACACGAAGCAGTGTCTGATTCTCTTTATGGTGGTGCAAACGGGAATTACCGGGGAAATGTTAATTATTCCATTTCTTCTGAGTGTTTTCAATTATATATAAATATATTTAGGATTCCTGTGAGAGAAGGCCTGAGAATAATGAACATCTTTGTTTTGTAGGATTTCCTTAGGGGCTAGGGAGTAATGGAGTAGAGTAGAATAGATTCATCATCTAGTTATCTAAATTAGATTTCAATATGTAATGCTCTTTTGGCTAAATGACCCTTTTTTGCTTAATACTCCATAGTATATGATGAGTGGAATGATCTTACCTGGTCAGGCTTCTGCTGTCGCTTACTTTGTATTATATACAAGATCATAGTTTTGTGGTGGCTTTCTCCAAAATAACTTCTTGTGGTGATTCCAATTTTATGCTGAATTATGAAACTTGGCACTTGACAATTTAGAGATCATTATCCTTTTTTGTTTTTCTCACATTTTTCATGACCATCTTTAAAATTCAGACATTGAGAGGTTAGTTCCTCATAAATCATCAGACATTGAGTTACCTACTAGATACCTTAGGTTAGGCTGTAGAGAAGAAAGTTTCTTTTGATTGGAAAGCAGATAACTGATATAAATTCAGAACTTTTACAACTACCTTGCACTGTTTATACTAATATATATGGCATTGAATTAGATTAATGTTAGTTGGAAAATTGGTTCCAGTTGGAGCTGAGAAATCACTTTTTTCTTTTCATTTATAATCTTTACCCCTTTACTCCTTATCAAGGAAAAATATAGTCTCCTCTTTGCTTATGAATTCTTGTGAAGCATGTATAAACTTGTTTCTTGAAGTAACGTGGTAAGACCTGTGAGGGTGATTCCAGTCTAGGTGTTTTATGGCAATTTCAGGACAATGCCATGCGTAAAATATAGTGTGTTGGTCATTATTGATAAATAGGATTTAAAGTGCTTATTGGGCACTCTAGGGATGTTATTGCTGGCTTTATGTTGTGATGCAGAACTATTTAGTTTGCATGAAGAATCCATTAATCTCTGTCCTAGGAAGATTTTATTATGAGTAGAGACCATAGATAGGTTCAATATCTGAAGGTTTCCTTTGAATTCCTTGAGTATTTATGTTCTAATTGACATTGCAGAATTCGGTGGCTTCTCATTTTTTACTTTATTTAAGTCTAATAACCTCCTTGCAGTTCCTGAAGTCACCTTAGATTTTTTTTAATAGACTATTTTTTAGAACAGTTTTAGATTTACAGAAAAACTGAGTAGATTGTGCAGAAGGTTCCCATATAGCCCCACCCAGTTTCCCCAGTATTCCTCAGTATTCTTAACATCTTAAATTAGTATGGTCCATTTGTTATAATGAACCAATATTGATGTTTTATTATTCACTAAAGTCCATAGTTTATTTAGATTTCTTTTTATCTTTTATGTTTCAGCATTCAGTTCAGGATACCACATTACATTTAGTTGTCAGTGTTTCTTTAGGCTCCTCTTAGATATTTTTTTAAAATTTATTTTTGAGAGACAGAGAGAGAGACCGTGCGAGCAGGGGAGGGTCAGAGAGAGAGGGAGACACAGAATTCGAAACAGGCTCCAGGCTCTGAGCTAGCTGTCAGCACAGAGCCCGATGCGGGGCTTGAACCCACGAACCGTGTGATCATGACCCAAGCTGAAGTCGGATGCTTAACCGACTGAGCCACCCAGGCGTCCCTTAGATATTTTTAAGGGATTGTATTTACATGCTTTTTAACTCTGTGGAACTGTGAGGTTAATTATCTTTTAAGGCTACGATAATGCTAAGTAATGCCATCTGATAGCTTTGACAATGAAAGATTGATCTCTGTTTTCTTGGGCAGTGTCTGTAGTTTTCTTATGCATTAGTAAAGGTCTGTAGCGCCCATGTCATCTTGATGTAACTCTTCATGAATTATTTATTTTTAGGTTTTACAGTTCCACAATTTAGCTTTCAAAAACTAATCTGTGGCAGTGCATTTACCACATTTATAAATCTTGTGTGTGTGTGTGTGTCTGTTACCCACAGCAGAATGTAAGTCCCATGAAGATTAAAACTTATTTTTTTTTCATTGTGTCCCCAGTGTTTAGCATAGCACCAGGCTCGTAGGTACTCAGAAATGTTTGGTAAATGAATGATGGTTGAATCTACTAGGAATCAAAGCTAGTAGCCTGTATTAGTCTTTGCTGTGGTGGAATCTACGTTTTTTTCCTTAAGCACTTAATAGTTTAACAATAACATTTTATACTTACATTATTTGTATTCAGGGATACTCCAGATGGTTGGGGTTGGGGAGCAGGGAACCTGCTCTTTTTTATAGCTCTTGCCATTTTGCTAAAATAATAATAATACCAGGATTTTGCATTTGGGGGGGGGCAGGTTGAGCAAAATTAGTTTTGCTATGTTAAAGCTATTGTTAAATTATTTGCTATTATCATAGAACCTAAAAGTATGTCAAATGATATTAAAGATGTGTTCATGGAACTGATTTGGAGTTAAATAGACTTCTGTTTAGCTTATCAAAAATTAAGCTTTTGCGCTCTGTAATGAAGATGAGTTGTTTCAGTATATGAAGCTTCAGAGCAAGTTAATATTAGTCTTGGTAATCTTTCTAACAACTCTTAGGGTTTCTTTATATTGCAGTCATATATGTGGTTTAATAAAGGAATGTTGAACTATACAATTTAAAGCGGAAGTTTCCTTGAGAAATCTCTTTTGTTGCTACCTCTGGCTATTGTCTTGAAATGCTGAGGCACTTTTAGGAATGGTTTATAGTGGAAGATATTACTACAAACAAATGTTACAAAATTGGGTTACAAATTAGGAAATATAATCTCAGGTAGAAGCACATACCTGGCCTAGTGGGGCTTATTTTCTCACTCTATGTTACTCTTTTTACATCAGTTCTTTTGAATTAAAACATGCTAGAATAGGGAAAATGTGTCTTTCCATCAGGGATCAGGAGTACTGAACAGTTTAGGTTGGCTAAATCAGTGATCTTAAACTTTTTCTTCTCAAGATACCATTATCTGTTATGCTTTTACAAATTGTTGAGGCCCCTAAAGAACTCTGTTTATATGGTTTATATCAATATTTATTATATTGAAAATTAAACAAAAATGTAAAATAATTAATTCATTTAAATATAATAGTATTAAATCCATTACATGAAAGAACTATTTTGCAAACAAAAATTTAGTGAAAGGGTGGCATTGGTTTACAAATTTGCAAATCTCTTTAATGTCTTTGACTCATGAGAAGATACCTGGATTCTCAGATTCTTCTGCATTCAGTCTTTTGTAATATCACATGTCATATAGGCTCTGGGAAACTCCACTGTACACTCATGAGAGAATGAGAGTGAAAAGAGCCATATAACAATATTATGAAAATGGTTTGTCTCCCAGGAGGGTTTTGGACCTGCCTCTGAAGGGTCCTGGAGATCCTGGCAGTCAGTAGACCACATTTTGAGAACTGCTGGATTAGAGGATGTTAAGCCATTTGTTCCATGGAGCTTCATATTGCAAGTTAGGACAGTTAAGGAGAATGTTTTCCATATCTGGTTTAGAGCTAGTGATTAAGAGCCCAGAGTCTAGGTTTCATGTTTTAGCACTGGCTACTGGCTTTGGGCAAATTATTTGACCTCTTTGTGCTTCAGTTTCCTTCTCTATAAAATAAAGGTAATAGGAACTATAATATAGAGTTATTGTGAAGATTAAATTAGTTAATGTGATGCATTTCGTGTTCAGTAACTATTTAAAAAAATTTTTTTAATGGTTTATTTTTGAGAGAGAGAGACAGATTGCGAGCAGGGGAGGGACAGAGAGACACACACACACACACACACACACACACACACAGAATCTGAAGCAGGCTTCAGGCTGTGAGCTGTCAGCACAGAGCCTGACCTCGAACCCACAAACCAAATCCATGAACTGTAAGAGCTGAAGTTGGATGCTTAACCAACTGAGCCACCCAGGCATTCCATGCTTGTTAACTATTTTAATTTAACAAATGTGCATGTAAAACTACTCTGTCAAGTGCATAAGCTTAATAAATTTACATTTTATCAGGAAAGAAATACCATATATAATGCCTAAAACAATAAAGGGTAATAAGTGCAGCTGCTTAGAAAAATAGAGGTAAAAGGTATAAAGAAGTGAGAGGAGCATGGAGTTTCAGGGAAAACACATTATAAATGACTAATAATTTAAGTAGTTTTAGCTGAAATTCTTGAATTAAGGCATTCCAGAGTTGGAGGAGACTTTGAGAATTCATCTAATCCATTTCTCTTAGGGCTTTAAACTGGATCACTTTCCCCCCCTCTATTTTTAATAGGTAGTACAAACATAAAAAGGTGTACTCTGAGAAAACTTATGCCACCCTTGTTCTGGTAACTCCTTTCCCTACTCCACCCCCTCCTCCCTTTTAATTGTATGTATTGTTTTCTTGTGTATACTCTCGTATTTCTTTATGCAATTGTAAGCAAATGTGAATATAATTTATTTTCTCTTATATAAGGTGTATCAGACTCTACTCCACATCTTGCTTTTTGTACTTAACAATATATCCTAGGGATCTTTCCATATTGTTTGTACATACAAAAACAGCATTCCATTTCTGTTTTTTTTGTATTTCAATAAAATTTTTGTAAGGGACATCTGGTTGGCTCAGTCAGAGCAGCATGGGACTCTCAGTTCATCTCAGGGTCATGAGTTCAAGCCCAACATTGGATGTAGAGATAACTTAAATAAAACTTCCAAAAATATTTTTTAAATTTTATTATAGTTTCAGGGTTTTCTGGGTGGCTCAGTCAGTTAAGCATCCAACTTCTTAATTTTGGCTCAGGTCATGATCTCACGGTTTGTGAGATTGAGCCCTGCATCAGGCTTTGTGCTGCCAATGCGGAGCCTGTTGGGATTCTCTCTCTCTCTCTCTCTCTCTCTCTCTCTCTGCCCCTCCCCAGCTTTTTCTCTCTCTTTCTCTTTCTCTCAAAATAAATACTTAAAAAAATAGAATAGTTTTATATTGACAGAAAAATTGCAGACAATGCAGGGAGTTTCCATATATTCCACACCTAGTTTTCTCTGTAATTAACATTTCATTTTGCATTTTCACAATTAATGAACCAGTATTGATACATTATTAACCAAATTCCATATTTTATTTAAATTTCTTTAGTTTTATCTAAAGTCTTTTTTCTGTTCCAGGATTCCACCAAGGATACCACATTTGATTTGTTATTAGTTCTCTTTATGCTGTTTTTAGCTCTGACAATTAAATTGGACCACTCTTAAGTTGCTTCATTTATAGAAATCTCCAAGAAAATACATTCTGTAATATTTTTAAAGTTTATTTATTTAAGAGACAGAGAGAGTGAGCACATGAGCAGGGGAGAGGTGCGGGGGGGAGAGAATCCCAAGCAAGCTCTGAACTGCCAGTGCAGAGCCCAGTGCCAGTGCAGAGCTTGAACTCACGAACTGGGAGATCATGACCTGAGTGAAAGTCCGGATGCTTAACTAACTGAGCCCCCAAGGTGCCCCTGTAATTTTTAATATCAAATTTTCCTGTTCTGAAATTTTCAAAGCTATTTCTGTGTTATATTGTTAAGCTCTTGTCCTTGGGGAAGCAATATTTATTGATATAGACAGCTCCAGAGACAATCAGACTTTGGCTCTAATCCTGACACCAGTATTCTCAGTGTTATCTTGGGAAAGTTTATTTAACTTTGCTAAGCTTTTTTTTTCCATTTCTTATATGGCAACACTAACCTGGTAGGGTTGTTTTTTCTATCCTCTAGTTATAGATATCATACATTTTGGTTAGGTCAGTATTTAATTTATATGGTATTTTAATAGGTAAATGATATTCACAGCTGAGTCATGTAGTATACTGATTACTTATATTGTATATTTTTTGTTTTCCTTTGTTTAATTTATATATATATCATGAATTATCCTCAAACTTTATCTACAAGGTATATCACCTCTCTGTGTATAAGAATACATCAGGTTTTTCCTCAGAAGAAATTATATTCATTTAATTTGAAGACCTCTTGAGGACCTCTCTTCCAGAACCTTCTGACCTAATATATAGTAGTTACCACCCCCATGATGGGTGTTCAGCTGTCAACTTGGGATCTACCTTTGACATCATTTTGAGGATTTCCTTTTCTCTTGTGTAAGACGGATCCATTGTTTCTTAGATTACATTTTCCTTTTTTTATTGGTTTACTCTCTCATGAGGTTGAACATACTCTCCAGTTGGTAGTTTCTTAATAAATGAAACAGGGGAGGAAGTTTTTTGAGACCTTGTGTGTCTGAAAATGTATTTGGACAACTTTTGCAATGGACGTTTGGTGGAGTTCAGAATTTTAGGTTGGATATATTCTTCCTAAAGAAGTTCAAAGACATTAACATATAGCCTTGTAGATTCTTAGTCTTGCCTTTCTGACTTTTGGTCTTTTGATCTTTCATACTGATGTGTCTGTTTTCATTTTATGTGCTGACTAATAGATATTTCTTTCAAACTAGAAACTTATGTTCTTTTTTTATTTTTTTATTTTTTTAAGATTTTTATTTATTTATTTTTTATTTTTGATAGAGACAGCGCGAGCAGGGGAGGGTCAGAGAGAGAGGGAGATACAGAATCAGGGGAGGGTCAGAGAGAGAGGGAGATACAGAATCTGAAGCAGGCTCCAGGCTCTGAGCTAGCAGTCAGCACAGAGCCCGACGCGGGGCTCGAACCCACGAACCGTGAGATCATGACCTGAGTTGAAGCCGGACGCTTAACCGACTGAGCCACCCAGGCGCCCCTAGAAACTTATGTTCTTAGTTTTCAGGAAATTTTCTTAACTAGTATGATATCCTCTTCTCCATTTTCGGTTCCCTCTTGAATTATTGGACCTCCTGGATTGATCTTCTGATTTTGTCTTTTCTTTTTCTTTTTTAAAAAATTTTTTAAAGTATGTTTATTTTTGAGAGAGACATAGAGACAGAGGGCAAGCGGGGCAGGGGCACAGAGAGAGGGAGACACAGAATCCAAAGCAGGATCCAGGCTCTCAGCTGCCAGCACAGAGCCCGAAGCGGGGCTCTAACCCACGAACTGTGAGATCATGACCTGAGCCGAAGTGCGGCGCCCAACCGACTAAGTCATCCAGGCACCCCTTGTCTTTTCTTTTTCTTTATGTTTCTGTTTTAATTCTCAAAAGAGTTTTTCAGCTTTCTTCTATCCTGTTTTATTTCTGTCATTTTAATTTCAAAGAGTTCTTTTTTGTTTTCTGAATGTTCCTTGTCTGTAGCATCTTTTTGATTCTAGTATCTTTGGTTTTTAAAGTTTTTATTTATTTATGTTGAGAGAGAGAACACGTGTATGTGTATGCGAGTGAGCAAAGAATGGGTAGAGAGAGGAGAGAGAGAATCCCAAGTAGGCTCTGTACTGTGAGTGCAGAGCCCAACCTGGGCCTTGATCCCATGAACTGTGAGATCATGACCTGTCCCAAAATCAAGAGTCACTTGCTTAACTGAGCCACAGAGGAGCCCCTCCAGTATCTTTTATTATTTTGAGGATATTAATGAGATGTATTTCCTCTTCCCAATACTCAGTTTTTTGTAAATTGTTACTACCCTTGTTTATTTTAATTCTTTCTTGTTTGATGTGGTCCTCAAAAAACAAGTAATTCTTGGCTGTCCTCCTATGTTTAAAAGTTGATCGCTAAAAGCTTGATTTTAAGCACTTTTGTGTGTTTATGGAGCTTCTCTGTAGGATGATCTGGCTGAGTTCTTTTGGGGGGTGTTAGGTCCTTTAAGTCTTTTTTTCTGTCCATCAGACTCGTAAAGAATTATCCAATGTCTTGCTGGAGGGAGTAGGCTTAGTTCCCAGCTTTCTTGGTGCTGAATGTAGAGAGATTTTGACGATAACATAGAGTAATGAATTTAATTTCCTTGTTTTTAATACTGTTTGTATTCTAGCCCTCACTTGTTTCTTTTATTCCCCAGTCCAGAAGCTCTCTATTTTCCTTTCTCATAGAATAATCCTCTAATCTTCTCGTGAGGTGGGAGAGGGACCTGGCTGTGTGGAACAGAGGAGGGGACTTTCATCTGTTCGTTTTGTTTTTAGCACTACCTTTATACTTATTTCTAGATATGCTTGGTGCCAGCAATTCCTGAGCCATTTGGGGGTTCTCTGCACAAATCAGATTGTTTCTCAGCTTTCTCCATTGTCAGTTTAAAGTTGATCTTTATAGACTCTCTTAGGTCAATTACCACTTTTCCATTTACTTTCTACCTTCTAACTTGGATGATAAAGATTTTCTGAGAACCAACACTTTTAGATGTTTAGAATTGCTTAGGGTTTTCAGTTTCTCTTTTTTTCCTTTTTATTTTTTCCTTTTATAAAATTAAAACCAACTCATTTGTACCCATGTTTATAGTAGCATTCACAGTAGCCAAAAGATAGAAGCAACTCAATTTCTGTCAGTGGATACATGGATAAACGAAATGTGTTATATACATACAATGAAATATTATTCAGCCTTAAAAAAGGAAGGAAGTTCTGATACATGCTATAACATGGATGAATATTGATGACATTATATTAAGTGAAATAAGCCAGTCACTAAAGGGCAAATATTGTAGGATTCTTTAAATTAACTGATAATAAGCATTATCAGTACTGTCATTGTGAGATTGTATGAAACCATGCCCAGACACTCCAATAGATTTCTCTTTGAGATGAAGTCCAAACTCTTCTTGGGTTAAAGACTGTCATAGTCTGGCTTCTACCCTCCTATCTCTGATCTTATACCTAATATTCATCTTTACCCTTTATTGTTGTGCAGATTACAAAAAAGATTTTTTAATCATCATTAAGGTGTTACATGCTATGCAGAATACATGTCTTCCATTCTTAGAATCATAGAACTAACCTAAAGATCATTTATCCAGATGCTCATGGTGTGCCAGGCATGGAGTTAGGTCCTAGGAGATATAGTTATTAATAAATCAGATATTCTCTATTCTCTTCTTACTTACAGTCTGACAATAAATTAGATTTAAGGGGCACCTGAGTAGCTCAGTTGGTTAAGCGTCCGACTTCAGCTCAGGTCATGATCTCATGGTCAGTGAGTTCGAGCCCCTCATCAGGCTCTGTGCTGACAGCTCAGAGCCTGGAGCTTGCCTCGAATTCTGTGTCTCCCCCTCTCTCTGCACCTCCCCTGCTTGCGCTCTGTCTCTCTCTGTCCCTCAAAAATGAATAAATGTTAAAAAAATTAAAAAAATAAATGAGATTTAAGTCTTTTACATTGGTCTGGATCTTCCATTCTCTGTTCTTAGGCCTCTTCTTTAGTCCATCCTTTAAATTAATAGAATGAATTTTATAAAAATGCAAATCGGTAACTTCCTTATCTTAAAAACATTGTGAGTGTACTGAATTATACACTTAAAAATGGTAAATTTTATGATATGTATAGTTTATCACAATAAAAATTTTTCAAAAACTCAAAACCCTCACATTTTAGGTTTATTTGGTCACTTTTATTTTTTATTTTTTAATTATTTTTTAATGTTTGTTTATTTTTGAGAGCGACAGTGTGAGCAGAGGAGGGGCAGAGAGAGAGAGGGAGACACAGAACTCAAAGGAGGCTCCTGGCTCCAGGCTCCGCATTGTCAGCACAGAATCTGATGTGGGGCTTGAACTCACAAACTGTGAGATCCTGACCTGAGCCAAAGGCAGATGCTTAACCAACTAAGCCACCCAGGTGCCCCTATTTGGTCACTTTTAGATTAAAGTCAACCTTGAAAATAAAACAGCCAGTTATTTCACCAGCAAAATGGGTTTATTTGGAATAGCAGAGGAATACCAACCAAATCAGGACAAGGAAGCAAGCCATCGTGAACCATTGGCATGTCTGGAGAACAAATGAGAGATATGCTTTTTTATAGAGGAAGGGAAATTGGGGAGGGGGGCACAAAAAGTCCATTGGAGTAAACTGGGAGTTCAAAGCTTAGTGATTTTTTGTTGGTTGAGTTGTGATAGTCTCCTATTGGTTGGGCTGTTGCTAGGCAAGGAGGAAATCTTCCTTTATCCTTCTGGGGTAGTAAAGTAGGCTTCTCCCAGTTGGAATGCAAGGTAAATCTCTTCCTGATGGGTCTGCAAAGGGCTGCAGTGAATGGTATGGCATGAGAACTCCCCCTTCTGGTCATAACAGAAAATGAGGTTTCTGTTATGTTTTCCCCCTTATATTAAGATCTTCTGAAAGCATCACTGGTCAAGAGTCAGGTTTTCTATATTTAATGCTTTTGTCTTTTGGTGCCAGGAAAGATGACCTTTCCCCCATTTTGTATTCTACATTGGAAGGAAAGTGCATAGCAGTTGGAAACCATTTAAGGCCACATTTGAGTAACAAAGTTTAGGTGGGAGGACTCTCAGACAATTCTTACCTAAAGTCTATATCTTTTCAGGGTCATAAATGTTAGAGAAAATCTTGAAGGACTGAGCTAGCATCACCCTATTGGATATGTCATTTCTGTAAAGGTTCAACATGTGACAGGTAAAAGACTTAATAATTATGCAAAGCAGAATCAAAAGTATGCGGAAAATACAGTTTGATGGTTCTAAACTAGGAGCTCAGACTTGAAGGTAACCAGTTAAATTGGTCAAAAGACCAGGGATCATTAGGTGAAATTTGTAATGACCAGTGGGCTTATTTCCTGGTCTCGTTTAATTGAATTTTCTACCTCTCCAGAGACATTTATCCATGTGCAACAGGTAATATTGGCTATTGCACAAATGCCTCCTTATTTAGCAAGTAGGTGATCAGGGACTATGTAATTATCCAAAACTACTTGAGCCAGTGATTGAAGTGATCATTGTTGGGCTGCTACTGCTTTGGCTGTGGAATTGGCTACCTCTCCTAAAGTTAGGGAGTTTCTGATCATGCATTCCTTGGCACTCAGTCCAACCTGAGGAGAAAGCTCTCCATGTGTAGGTGAACCCAAAGTCTTATAGGCCTCCTGCAGTTCCCATTTAAGGCAGCCATGGAGGTTTAATGGGGCAGATCAATGGGAGGTTTCTGATTTATTATGGATGTTGAGAGGGACAGTTAAATGTCCCAATAAGCATTGACCTCCAGTTTGTCAGCTATTTAACCATTTGTATGCCCACGGAAAATGCCATCTACTGTAGAGAAAAATGAAACCAGGCAGAGTGCAGAGGAGTAAGGTATCCCTTAGCTGGAATTTCCTGACTGACCTTGAAAGCCAGGGAATGGAGGAATTTTGATGACATGCTGTGAGTACCATCCCATACTAAAGGGGACTTTTTTTCTAAAAGTCTTGCAGAAAGGAGTTAGCCCATTTATATTTCTCCTTAGTACAGGGGAACAGATTATTGGAGAAATTGCCTGCAGATAAGACCAGGGAATCTGACATTGTGAACAGTTTTTGGTGACAGATCCAGCAGTCAGAAAGGTTTCCTCTTTTTGCAGTAGATTGAGGAATATGGGTAAGAGCATTGTCTTCCCAAAAAAAGAGCAGGAGGAAATAAGGTAAGAAGCAGCAGTGAGAAAAAAGTATATAGGCCTGGTCTAGTCTTCTTGGAAAAGCTATCTCCTTCATCTGTCATATGATTCAACTCTTGGAAATATTTCAGGACACCAGTTGTTGTTCAGGTCCAGTCAGGTTTTGGTGCTTCGTTTAAATGTGACACATGAATTCAAGAGTCTGTCTATTCCTTTGAGTTTGGTGGTACAAGGGTTGGTTAACAGTACCTGATAAGGCCCTTTCCAGTGGGGTTGAAGAGAATCTTTCTAGAGATGTCTTTTCCAATAGATGAAATCTCTAGGTTAGAGATTATGGTGTCTGATGCTTTCATCATCCAGGACTGTAGTGTGGAGATTGTCCTACCAAAATATGCTCTGTGGATTTAATTAGGCTTTTTTGCAAAATTGAAATATATTCCCTTTTATCAGCTGGGTCAAAGGAAGTAGGGGCTAGGTGCATTGTGTATGCTACTATAAGGGGAACAAATTCTCGTTGAACTTATGGAAATATATATTATCATGAAAATCAAGAATATTTAATAAGAGTTTCAGAATCCTGAAAAGATCAGGTGGGGAGAAAAAAGATAAATGCTTCAGTCTTGGGGTGCCTGCGTGGCTCAGTCAGTGGAGCATACAACTCTTGATCTTGGGGTTGTGAGTTTGAGCTTCATATAGGGTGTAGAGATTACTTCTATATAAAATCTTAAAAAAAATGCTTCAGTCTTAGTTGCAAAGATACATTTTATGAAATTGCTCTAAGTTATACCTTGCTTAAAGAAGAGGAGGGGAAATAAGGGTTCTTTAAATCTGGGGAAAAAAGACAATTAGAGCAATCAGTGTTCCATTAGAGTTTTAGAAATTCTTACTGAATTCGGTGTTACGATTTTAAAGTTATCAAGAACCTGTATTCTAGAATACTTATAAAATTTCTTTTTCATGAGTCTGAACAGTTTTTATAAAAAATGTTCATCAGGGTGTAAAACAATAACTGTAAATAACGAAAGACTTTAAAATGGCCACAAAGATCTTATGAGAGTTCATTACACATACCAAAAAAAATTGTTGCAATTAACAAGTAAATTTGGTTATTTTTGTGATGTACATTTTATTTTATTTTTTAAAGTAGGCTTCACATCCAGCATGGAGCCCAACATGGGGCTTGAACTCATGATGGTGAGATCAAGACCTGAGCTGAGATCAAGAGTTGGACTCTTAACCAATGGAGCCACCCAGGCGCCCCTGTGATGTACATTTTATTTTATTTTACTTTATTTTATTTTATTTATTTTTTGTATATGATGTACATTTTAAAATGATGACTGATAACATTATATTAGGAAATACCAGGATTTTAAGAATTTCGTATAATTTTTGAAACACTTATTTTAACATATGCCTTATACAAATACAGCATAAAGAAGGTTTAGTATTCTTATTTGACAGTTTCTCATGTAATTTAACTTAACAAGCCTAACTGGTGTAACATCCCTCTATAGGGAGAGAGAACATATCCTTTCAGATATTCCAAGGATGCTCTGGAAATTCTCAAAGTTAGTTCAAGGTCAAAAACATCACTTGGAATTTAAATTTTGGGGGACACCAGGTTGGCTCAGTCAGTTAAGCATCCAGTTCTTGATTTTGGCTCAGGTCATGATCCCAGGGTTGTGGGATCAAGCCCCGAGTTAGGCTCCTTGCTGAACATGGAGTCTGCTTAAGATTTTCTCTCTCCTGCCCTTCTCCCTAGCTCGTGCTGTCTCTCTCTACAAATAAAAAATTAAAAAAAAACCTTTTTAAATATTTGGAAACTTGTCAACGATATTGAAAGATTTTGGACACTTGGCTAAATAGGACCACAGAAAATTATGAAACAATACTTAATTATCTAGTTAACCAAAGTGGAAAAACATATTTAAAGGACACATATAGAAGAATACATAGCCACAAAAACTTTAGTTCTTTTTGAATAGAGAATACTTGGTTTTCTAAGTAATCAAAGATGTGATAAAGACAAAACACAGCATCTCTGTTTCCCAGGCGGACTACAGAACGGTAAAGAAACTGTTTACAATTTATTAAGACCAGGCTAAAAATCTAAGAAAAAAATTTTTTTAACAAAAAAAGCCATTCTACTTTTTCACCAGGATACTTTTGATATTAAAATTGCTGTAAAAATAATAAAATTTATTTTTAGATAAATGCATTTTGATCTTCGCTTGATTACACACATGATTCCTCTCTCAGGATTTCTTTACTGCAAATCTACAACTTTCTGTGTCCATTTTAGTTTGTCCCTTATTCTTTCCTTTTCCAAAATAACCAGCTTTACATTAGGACAAAATCACTTTTTTTCCCTCTCAACACTGTGCATTTCCATTCCTCATACCTTCTTTTACTGAAAACATGCATTCTATTTCCTCGCAATACTTGTCATATACAGTTGTTTTCTTTTGTCTTACTGTTTTTTTAGTAGTTTTACATATATTAATTGGAATTCTTAACCCTTAGAATATTTAATTCCTATTTATTTATTCACTTACTAAATATTTTGAGAGAGAGGGTGTGCGAGCAGGGGAGGGGTAGAGACAGAGAAGAGAATCCCAAGCAGGCCCTGCACTGTCAGGACAGAGCCTGATGTAGGGCTTGATCCCAGGAATCGTGAGATTGTAACCTGAGCTGAAATCAAGAGTCATACGCTTAATCAACTGAGCCACCCAGGCATCCTTTCAGCACAGAGTCCAATGCGGGACGCTAACCCATTGAGATCATGACCTGAGCCAAAGCCGGACACTTAACTGACTGAGCCACCCAGGTGCCCCTAAAGATTTTATTTTTAAGTAATCTCTATACCCAGTTTGGAGCTTGAACTCATAATGCCAGGATCAAGACTAATATTCTCCACTGACTGAGCCAGCCAGGTGCCCCACTTTAGGATCCTTAATTCTCAGTGAAAACTAAGAAGTAAGCAATCATAGACTGGCAAATTTATAAATACATTTTATAATTTCTAGAAACCTGTGCTCTCTCAGCATGGCATAAAACGTGTTCACTAATACAACCAATTATCTTTAGTTTCCCTATAAGAAAAAGCCAAAAATGGATGAATCTATGTTAAGTAATTAATGTTGTAGCATTTTATTGTGTTTAAAAAATGATTCCAATAAAGTAATGAAATTCCATCATTTAATTTAACTTGGCAAAGCTCAAGTTTTGAGTTACCAGAAAAGATTTAGGAAAAGCTCTCTCTGCCCCTCCCCCACTCATGCTCTGTTTCTCTCTGTCTCAATAAGAAATAAACGTTAAAAAAAAGGTAAAAAAAAAAAAAGACAAAGAGTTTAAATAGAGCTCTTTCTTTTTTTAATTTTTATTTATTTTTGAGAGAGACGGAGTATGACCAGGGGAGGGGCAGAGAGAGAGAGAGACACAGAATCTGAAGCAGGCTCTGGGCTCTGAGCTGTCAGCACAGAGCCTGATACGGGGCTCGAACCCACAAACGTGAGACCATGACCTGAGCTGAAGTTGGATGCCTAACTGACTGAGCCACCCAGGCGCCCCAAATAGAGCTTTTTAAAGATTAATTTTGGCAATACTGTCCAGAAGTAGAAAAGTGTCATGTGTATACGTAGATGTACATAAACATACAGGTGCGGGAGATCTTACAGCTTTTGCTTTTAAAAAAATCTTAACCATGTCTCAGGTAGAAAACCAAAAAGAATAGTTGGATCCAAATTGTGTTTCTGGCAGATAAACTAATTTAAGGTAACCTGCTTAGGTGGCCAAAATATTTTTTATTTTTTAACTGAACATTTTGCATGCTGTAAGGATCCTTTCAGAGCTGTTTTTTTGAAGTCATTTTGTCTTAAAAACTTCTGCATACTAAAGAATGCATTCTGTTGACTCTGAGAGATTTGGGATCTGCTTTTTTAAGAGTACCCCTTAAGCGTATGCCTGGGTGGCTCAGTTGGTTGAATGTCCAGCTTCGGCTCAGGTCATGATCTCGCAGTTCATGAGTTCAAGCCCTACATTGGCCTCTGTGCTGACAGCTTGGAGCCTGGAGCCTGCTTCTGGATTGTGTGTCTCCGTCTCTCTCTGTCCCTCCCCCACTCATGCTCTGTCTGTCTCTCTTAAAAATAAACATTAAAAAAATTAGAAAAAAATAAAAAGAGTGGCCTTTAAAGTAGATTTATCTAGGGGCATCTGGGTGGCTTAGTCGGTTAAGCAGCCGACTTCGGCTCAGGTTATCATCTCACGTTTGTGGGTTTGAGCCCAGCATCGGGCTCTGTGCTGACAGCTCAGAGCCTGGAGCCTGCTTCAGATTCTGTGTCTCCCTCTCTCTCTGCCCTTTCCCCACTCATGCTCTGTTTCTGTCTCAATAATAAATAAAAACTTTAAAAAATTAAAAAAAATAAAGTGGATTTATCTAAGTCAGAGCTTCCCCCAAATGGCCATTACAATTCCAAATTATCCAAAAGTTTACTCTTTTTTTTCAGAAAGGCACAAGAGCCTTGTCCAAGGTCCAGGTGGAACATATCTTGCCTTTGGATGTGTTAACTTGGAGGAGCACTGTTTTTCAACAGCTGTTTTAAAACAGTGGAATCACATGTTTCCCCCCTTTCGAACAGGATGAGTTTCTTACCATGAAACTTCAGCAAACAGAAAATGGAATAGAAATGGAAGAGTACTCATCAGGGTAAGCCCTTCATAAAAACAAAAAAGAAAAGCTTAAAGGTTTTCAAGCCAGAGAGCTCAAATACAAGGAGAGCAGAACTCAGATCCAGAAGAGACCCTCAAACTTTAGAGTCCTTGAGAAAGCAGTGAGCTCATTGGGTTCTGTGGATACCAGTACTTTTTGCTCACCAGCCTTGGAGTTGTTGGGTCTTCTCTGGATCGATCTTTCTTTCTTTCTTTCTTTCTTTTTTTCTTTCTTTCTTTCTTTCTTTTTTTCTTTCTTTCTTTCTTTCTTTTTCTTTCTTTCTATTTAATTAAATTTAGAATTAATTAATTAATTTAAAGTTTCTTTTTGAAAGAACACTAGTAGTGCAGAGCCTGACATGGGGCTTGAACTCACAAACCATGAGATCATGACCTGAGCCAAAATCAGAATAGGACACTTAACTGAGCAACCCAGGCACACCCCTCCCTTTTTTCTTTTTAATTTTAGAGCTTACGCAAGTGGGGGAGAGAGGGAGAGAATCTTTTTTTTAAGTTTATATATTTTTGAGAGAGAGAGTGCACATGAGCAGAGGGAGAGAAAGAATCCTAAGCAGGGACTTGATCTCACGAACTGGGAGATCATGACCTGAGCTGAAATTAAGAGTCAGATGCTCAACCAACTGAGCCACCCATGTGCCTTCCTACTTCCGATCACTAAGTAATGTGACTTTGAAAATAAAACAGCTAGTTATTTTATCAGCAAAATGGGTTTATTCAGGAATAGAAGAGGAATTGCAATTCAGGACAAGCTAGGCATGTCCTGAACCATAGGCAAGTCTGGAGAACACCAGGGAGGAACACTTTTATAGAGGTAAGGAGGGAGTTTGGAGGGTCTGTTATAAACAAAAAGTCTTTTGGAGTAAATTGGGAATTGAAAATGTAGTGGCTTTTCATTGGCTGAGTAAACAATCTTCTTATTGCCTAGGCTATTGCGCTATTGCCAAGCAAGGAGAAAATTTTCCATCATCCTGTTAGGGTAGTAAAGTAGGTTCTTCTTGTTGGGAATGCAAGATAAGTCTCTCCCTGTTGGGTCTGCAAAGGGCTACAATGAATGGTATGGTTTGAGAGCTTGCCTTTCTGGCCTTCTGACCTCATTTTAAATGAGTTTTGGTTTCTTTCCTTCATTTGATTAAAAAAAAAAAAACCTAAAATCTTTGTAAATGATTGACATGAGCCACATTGCATAATATGGCTCCTCTCCATCTGTCCAGTCTTACCTTGAGCATAGGTCCTACCATCTTTCTTCGTTTCAGCCATTCTGGCGTTTTTTGAGTTGTAACTCTTCACTGATCTCCATCTTGTTACAGACTGACTCCCTCTTCCCCTTTGCCTTGTTAACTCCACTGTATCCTTTAGGTTTTAACTTTAAGTTGCTTCTTTAAAGAAGCCTTTGCTGTGGCACTTCTGTGGCTCAGTCGGTTAAGTGTCTGACTTCGGCTCAGGCCATGATCTCGCGGTTTGTGAGTTCGAGCCCCGCGTCGGGCTCTGTGCTAACAGTTCAGAGCCTGGAGCCTCCTTCAGATTCTTTGTCTCCCCTTCTGTCTGCCCTTCCCATGCTCATGCTCTGTGTCTCAATAATAAATAAAAATGTTTAAAAAAAAAGCCTTTGCTGACTTCCTCAGAATAGGTTCCCACTGTTAAAATTTCTGTTTTCCATTTGTTCTGTATGTTCTGCAAGGGTAGTATTTGTGAGTTTCTTGTTCCTTGCTGTATTCTAAGCACATTATGGTGTTTGACATGTAGCAGAAGCTCACTAAATATTTTTGAATAAATCATTTACTATTTTTACCTTAGTTTCAGAAGGGCCTTAAGGTTACTTACATATAAGAAGATAATTGAAAGAAGAAATGATACAAAACAAAAAAATCTAACTTAGGAGGAGAAAGGTTTGATATGCCAAGTATCTCGGATGAATCTGGAGTCTGTCAGTGGCTCAAGTTGAGGAAAAAGATGATGTGGAAAAAACCATTGGATTTATCAGGAACTAATTGGTAATTTTTAATTATTTTTAAGTTTATTTATTTTTGAGAGAGAGAGAGAAGAGAACACAAGCAGGAAAGGGGCAGAGAGAGACAGGGAAACAAAATCCGAAGCAGGCTCCAGGCTCTGAGCTGTCAGTGCAGAGCCCGACACGGGGCTCGAACTCCTGAATTGTGAGTTGTCATGAGTTGAATTGTCATGACCTGAGCCAAAGTTAGACGCTTAACCGACTGAGCCACACAGGCACCTTGATGATTTTTTAAAAAATTTTTAAATGTTTTATTTATTTTTGAGAGAGAGAGAGAGAGAGACAGCGTGAGCAGGGGAGGGTCAGAGAGAGAGGGAGACACAGAATCCGAAGACAGGCTCCAGGCTCTGAGCTAGCTGTCAGCACAGAGCCTGACGCAGGGCTCGAACCCACAAACCATGAGATCATGACCTGAGCCGAAGCCAGATGCTCAACCAACTGAGCCACCCACGCCCCCTCCCCCAATAATTTTTAAAAAGTAGTTTTGGGGGGCACCTGGGTGGCTCACTTGGTTAAGCATCTGACTCTTGATTTCAGCATAGGTCATGAGTTGGAGTTGCAGCCCTGCATCAGGCTCTGCACAAATAGGGTGGAGCTTGCTTGGGATTCTCTCTTTCCTGTCTCTCTGCCCCAACCCCCCCCCTCACCCCTGCTCTCACCTGCATGAGCTCTCTGTCTTTCTCTCTCTCAAAATAAACATAAAAAATATTTTTTTTAAAGTAGTTTTGGGGCTCCTGACCGGCTCAGTTGGTGGAGCATGTGGTGCTTGATCTCAGGGTTATAAGTTCAAGCCTCACATTGGATGTAGAGATTTACTAAAAAATAAAATCTTTATAATTTTTTAAATGTTTGTTTATATTTGAGAGAGAGAGAGAATGGGGGAGGGTCAGAGAGAGAGGGAGACACAAAATCTGAAGCAGGCTCCAGGCTCTGAGCTGTCAGCACAGAGCCTAATGTGGGGCTCAGACTCACGGACTGTGACATCATGACCTCTGAGCCCAAGGCAGATGCTTTACTGAGCCACCCAGGCACCCCAAAAAGAAAATCATTAAAAAAAATTACAATAAAATGTTTCAGTAGGGTTGTAGGGAGTCAAGAAGAATTTAGAAGTAAGCAATAGGTATAAATGGCATATTTGAAAAGTGCATTTGTGATTTAACCAACTATGTGTCTGGGTCCTTACATATTATTTAACCTCCTTATTATGGAAGAAAATTTGTATTGATTTAATTTATTTTGTTTTAAAAGAAGCTCCATGCCCAATGTGGGGCTTGAACTCATGACCTTGAGATCAAGACTCACATGCTTTACTGACTGAGCCAGCCAGATGCCTCTATTATTGAAAATTTGAAATATCTAAAGTACAGAAAATAACATCAAAAACCCATAAACTTTACTCACCTTTATTAATTATCAACTCATGTCTTGTTCATCTATAGCACATATCTCCCTCCCCCAAACCCCACACCAAAATCCTGTATATCCTGTCATTGCAGATATTTTGGTATGATTGCTAGAAGATGAAAACCTTCTTATTGGTACATTCTTAACATTCATGAAAACAGTTGCCCACAGAAGGCTTTATTTTGGGGGTACTTTCCTGTCTATTACATGTTTTTGAGACTTAATATTTCAGGATCTATCTATCTAGATCATCACTATCCAACTGAACTTTCTGTGATGGTAGAACTGTTCTATATTTGTGCTATTTAATATGGTTGGGTAATGCGAGTGAGAAACTGATTTCTAAATTTAATTTCATTTTAATTTATTTTAATGTAAGTAGCTTTATGTGGCTAATTAATCCTAGATCTAGCCTTAACCATTCTCTTAAAACTAAACCATATCCTTTCAGAAATTTATGCATGTATACTTCCATTTATCTACATAATTAGGGTGAATTAAGTTGATTATAATAAGGAAATAGAGAATGTGATGACTCCTAGATTTAGACAAATTTTAGGGTGCCTCTGGGCTAAAGATATTTTAATCTGTAGTATTAAAGGCTGTATAAAATTTATTCTTAGGTCTTTTAGATCTCTGTCCTTGGCGTCTAGCACAATGTCCTTCATATAGGTGACCATAAAATATTGAATTTGTCCAGTCATTAGGAAGCTGAATACACAGGTTTTTCTTCTTTTTCTGTTTTTAGTTTAGTTTAGTTTCGTTTTTTATTTTAAGTAGGCTCCATGCCTAACAAGAGGGTTTGAACTCACAATCCTGATATTAAGAGTCACATGTTAGGGGCGCCTGGGTGGCTCAGTCGGTTAAGTGTCCGACTTCAGCTCAGGTCATGATCTCATGGTTTGTGAGTTCGAGCCCTGCATTGGGCTCTGTGCTGACAGCTCAGAGCCTAGAGCCTGCTTCAAATTCTGTGTCTCCCTTGCTCTCTGCCCCTCCCCTACTTGTGCTCTGTCTCTGTCTCAAAAATAAACATTAAAAAAAAGGTCACATGCTGTATTGACTGAGCCAGCCAGGTGGCCCTTGTTTTGTTTTTTGTTTGTTTTTATGGTGCTCCAAGTGAGGAGGTCCTCCCCTACCCTGCCACCTCCCAAGAGAGTGGGACCAGGTAGGGAGAGAGGTAGAGAATCCCAAGCAGGCTCCATACCCAGTGCAGGGGCCCAACTTGAGGCTCAGCTATGACTGTGAGAACACCACCTGAACCGAAATCAAGAGTTGGATATTCAGCCAACTGAGTGACCCAGGTACCCCGAGGAGGTCTTTCTTTAAGAAGGTGACAGAAGCATCATCATATTGATATTGAGTAAATAAGAAAAAACTAGATAACTACTAAAGTTACTACTCATTTGTAAACTTTCCATGTTTATCAAGTTGTTTATTATGAGATATTTCTTTCCTTTGGCCTGTGAAACATTTAAACTTAATATGATATGGGGAAAAGTCTTAGAACACAAGTTAGGAGAACTGAACTATGGTCTTTGCTCTGCCACCTTATAAAATAAAGTATGTGCTTTTAAAGAGTTCATTTTAACTTTTCCATGCCTCAGTTTTCTTGTATGTAAAATGAGAAGAATCTTCCCATCCCCATATATAGTATAGATGGTTCTTTGTAGGCTTTACCCATGGACTTCATGTTAGCACTGTCATATATTCCTACATGTTTAATATTCACAAAGCTTCCAGAAATTGAAAGTAGTTCCTTCCCACAAAAGATTGAGTACATTTAATTTTATTATTATTTTTTAAATTAAAAAAAAGTTTTAGTTTAGAGAGAGAGAGAGAGACAGAGCATGAGTGGGTGAGGAGCAGAGAGAGAGGGAGACATAAAATTTGAAGCAGGCTCCAGGCTCTGAACTGCCAGCTCAGAGCCCGACACTGGGCTCGAACTCACAAACCATGAGGTCGTAACCTGTGCCGAAGTTGGACGCTTAACTGAGCCACCCAGGCGCCCTTGAGTACATTTAATTTTAAATAAAGCATTCCTTTTGTACACTAAAAATTCTTTAGTTGAACTTATTTTTCTTTATAAAATATTGTACATTTGTTTTTCAAAATCTCTGATACTGAAATAATTACAACTTTTAAAATTTTATTTAATTTTTGAGAGAGAGAGAGACAGAGTGTGATCAGGGCAGGGACAGAGAGAGAGGGAGACACAGAATCTGAAGCAGGCTCCAGGCTCTGAGCTGTCAGCACAGGGCCTGACAGGCTGAAACTCATGAACCGTGAGATCATGACATGAGCTGAAGTTGGATGCTTAACCAACTGAGCCACCCAGGCGCCCCTGAAATAATTAAGTCTTTTATGTAAACAATGTAAATAGTTATCAGTCTGATTGATATTATCTTAAATACTGTGATAATTTATTTTTATTTTTCAGAATTTTTGGCCTCTAAAACTTTAGGCTCTGAAGCTGTGAGGCACTACATTTCTGTTGCTTAAGCTGGTTTGTGGTGCTTTGTTATAGCAGCCCTAGCAGACTAATAAAATGCTCAGTATTCCTTTGTAACTAAATATAAAACTCGATGTAGCACCTCGTGACAACTGTACTGGAAAATATGTATTTCCTGTCAAACCACTAAATTATTTTAAATAGTCAGACTACCTTAATTTTGTGAGTAAATGTGTGTTTTGCAGTTTCCTGATATTAATATATTTGTTTTGCATGCAAAGTAATAATGTCGACTAACGTTTGATTACTTACTACATGTCAGGCCCTGATTTAAGTACCTTATAATCTAACTGATATAATCCTTTAAATCAGTTCTGTGAGCTCCTGGAGAAATGGTTGATTTCAAGGCTGGGGCAGGAAAAATACAAGATGAGCCCAGAGCTGCTTCTGATGCCTCAAAGTAAGGAGATGTTTAAGAAAGAATGGGGCTTATTAAAAGGGCATAGGAACCAATGTGAAAGAGCACCCAACAGAGAAAGTTGGGATAATTTGAGCAAAATAATTAATGATGATATTACATTATAACACACAGGTTAAGTATCCGTGAATCCATAGTTAAATAGATAAAAACCACTCTTATTTATAGAAGAATTCCAATTAATAAATGTAGATGGAGTGAGGGAAATGCAAAATCAGCATTAGAATACCACAGTAATGATGCGCTTGTGTGGCTCAGTTGGTTAAGTGTCTGACTCTTAGTTTTGGCTCAGTTCATGATCTCATGATATGTGAGATTGAGCCTTATGTTGGGCTCTGTGTTGACAGTATGGAGCCTGCTTGGGATTCTCTCTCTCCCTCTCTTTAAAAATAAATAAACTTAAAAAAAAAAACCACAGTAATAATTGTTGTGCACAAGATCTACTTTTTAAAAGTAATCTGTACCCCAACATGGTGCTTGAACTCACAGCCCCCAGATAAAGAGTCTGGACTTGGAAGATCTACTGACTGAGCCAGCTAGGTGCCCCTGGCAAGATCCATTTTTGAATGCTAGAATTGGTTGGCAAAAGTTTGAGAAGACACAGGACATTTGTATTGTGTCAAAGTATCTCCCCTAAGATACTTATTATTTACAAGAGAAAAAACAGTAACTTTTATAGTAGAGAAATTATGTAGAGATCACCATAATCCAAGTCACCAAGGTTAATATCAGGAATAAGACAATACTACATCGTGTTCCCCTTTTTATGATGCAGTGAGAAATGCTTATCAGTTCTGTGTGGGTCTTGTCAAAAAAATGCATAACCTCAATCTAATGAGAAAACATTAGACAAATCTAAATTGAGGGACATACACAAAATAATTGACCAGTACTCTTCAAAAGGGTCAAGGTTATGAAAACAAGGAAAGACAGGAAATGTCACAGATGAGAGGAGAGTAAGGAAACATGAAAACTAAATCATGTGAGGTCCTGGATTGGATCTTGGAACAGAAAAAGGACATTAGTAGGAAACCTAGTGAAACACAAATAAGTTCTGTAGTTTAGTTAATAGCATTGTATCACTATTCATCTCACAGTTTTGAGAATTGTGCTGTTTAAGATGTTCTTAGGGGAAGCTTAGTGAAAGGTATACTGGAATTCTCTGTACTAGTTTTATAACTTTTCTATAAATTTAATACTATTTCCAAATAAAAAGTTAAAACAGTCCCATAAGATAGGTACTACTGTTATTCCCATTTTACCGTGAGGAAATTGAGGCACAGAGAGATTAAAGAACTTGACCCAATTGGATAAGGTTAATAAATGGCCAAGTTTGGATTTGAACTAATATAAATCTAGTTTAGTTCTAGAACCCCAGTAATAAAACACTAAACTATTACTATCTTTTCTTGACAAACTTTACATAGGTGAAGTATGTGCAGAAAATAAAGGATACTGAGGTGTTCCCCAAAACACAAGAGTGAAAAAACTAATCATCTCTTGAAAGTTGAGCTATATGAACTAAGTCTGTTAGACAAAATTAAGTGTTGGTCAGGTATTTTGCACTACCAGACTTTCGTAATTTGTATGACAAAATTCTTTTTTTTTTCTTTTAATGTTTTATTATTTACTTTTGAGAGAGAGAGACAGAGTGTGAGCCGGGTAGGGGCAGAGAGAGGGAGACACAGAATCCTAAGCAGGCTCCAGGCTCTGAGCTATTTTAGCACAGAGCCCAACATGGGGCTCAAACCCACCAACCGTGGAATCATGACCTGAGCTGAAGTTGGATGCTTAACTGACTGAGCCACCCAGGCGCTCCAAAATTTGCTTTGTTAATGATTGTATTACTGAGTTACCAGAATCATTTGAAGATACTGTTTATTTACAAGGAAAACCATAGATTTAAACATGGAATTAAAATGTGATATTCAAATGGGAATTGTTCAGTCTCATCGAGAAGGCAAAAGCACAACTGAAAAAAAGCTTTAGGTTTGCTATGATTCTGTACAAAAAAAGTTATTAGCTAATTACTTTGCAAGTATAAGATGTGAAAAGAAGAAAAGCTTATGCTGAAAAAGTTACGGAAATATTACACTAATGAAATCACCTAGAGAATATTTCATTTTTTAAATAGAAAAAGGATTTCTTGGAGCATTTCAGCATAATGCTGAATGAAGTTTTATGTATTTGGTTGCACTGGAGTATTAGGTACAAATGTGAAAATAATGTTCAACAAAAAATAGCCACAGTATTCAGGATAAGATTAGTTCGGCTCTGATTGAAATTGTCATATAAATTGCTTTTTATCGGAGGATGTAATAAATGTACTATTAGGGATTTTGAAAAGTGTTTTGGAGAAGAAAGTAAACTTAAACAACTTTGAAAGAATATAGAAGAAATGCACTATAGTAGAAATGCTATTTTAAAATTAAATATGTCTAAAATTTATGTGAAAAGGAGCTGTTTTAATTTCTGGAAGTCTTGTCACCATAAATTGGTAGGAATATATGAAAAAGTGCTAAAATATGTCTTTGGACAATGTAAAGGGGCCACCTAAGTGGACCGTATTTCCTTTCTCTGGAATTTTGGGGTAACCTCAATTCAAGGAGGATGCAACGACTCAAATGAATGCTGACCCTCTGAGAGATTGAGATCCTGATCTACTATTTAGAGATTCCTTCTTTAAAACAAAACAAAACTAACTTGAACTAAAATATAAAACAGTTTATCCTCTATACCTAAGCAATAATGTAACCTATATTTTAAGTGTATTTATTAGTAATAAATAACTCCATGTGAGCAAAGATGTTCATTTCCTTATTTCTTGGGACTTAAAAAACATTAATATGCTGTAAAATTTGTTTTATTAGAGTTGAAAGGAGAATATATATATTTTTAAATTTATTGTCAAGTTGGCTAACATATAGGGTGTATAGTGTGCTCTTGGTTTTGGAAAGGAAAAATATTTTCAAGCTTTGTTGTTCTTGGTTGGGATTTTAGTTTTCATTATTATTGTAATATCCAGAAACATTTTTCCAAAGTCAAAAATTATTGCTTAAATTTTGCCATGGGGGAAAAGTTAAGGTACACATAAAAGAGATTATAGTCACAGTTTAAATAAAGACTTTTAACCCATGATACAGATACTGTGTGGTAGAGTCTTAAAATGTTGTTTCATCCTCCTACAAAGTTTGTGTTCTTCATTCTCTATGAAGAGAAACAAAAAGTAGTTTTTTTGTTTATTTTTGTTTTCTGAATAGACCAACCTATGCTTGCTTGCATTGTTCTACTTTTTTTTTTAAAGAGCAGGGGCGGGGCGGTGGGGGAGCGGACAGAGAATCTGAACCTGGCTCGATGTGAGGCTCAAACTCACAAACTGAGATCATGACCTGAGCTGAGATCATGACCTGAGCTGAAGTCGGATGCTCAGCCACTCAACCGATTAAGCCACCCAGGTGCCCCCCCCTTTTTTTTTATAATGACAACTTCTTTCATGGACAGAAAATACTAGTTTTAATGTGGTAGATGTGTCCTATTTTAAGAAGTTTTTCCATTGACTGAGTAATGAAGGTAGTAGGTTCCTGTATTATATTTTAGAAGTGTTTTTGGGTTTATATATTTGTTTGCTTTGCTTTTCACATTTAGGTTTATAATCCATCTGAAATTGATTTTGATGTGTATTATGAAGTAGATATCAGTCAGTTTAAATTTTTTCTGGATAGGTACATATTTATCCAAACATATATTAAAAAACAGTACTTTTCCTCACTGCTTTGCCATGTCAGTTTTGTAATAGCTCTCTATAAATTAATGTCTGGTTCTGGAATTTCTGTTCTGCCAATTGTTTTGTCTATCCTTATAATTATACCAAACTTACCATAAGTTTATATAAAAATGGTTGATTTGGGGCACCTGGGTGGCTCAGACAGTTAAGCAACCTGCTTTCGGTTTCAGTTTAGGAACCTGATGGTTCCTAGGTTCGAGTCCATGTCATGGTACGTGCTGAAAGCATGGAGCATGCTTGGGATTCTCTCTCTCCTTTCTCTATCCCTCCCCAGTCAGCACGCATGTGCATCTTTCTCTCCCAAAATAAATAAATAAACTTAAAAAAAAATTGGCTATGGAAACTAACCTGACAATAAACTATAAAGTTAAAAAAAAAAAATTGGCTGAGTGGTGCCTGGGTGGCTCAGTTGGTTAAGTGTCCGATTTTGGCTCAGGTCATGATCTCATGGTTTGTGGGTTCGAGCCCCGCATCAGGCTCTCGCTGACAGCTCAGAGCCTGGAGCCTGCTTTGTATTCTCTGTGTGTGTCTCTCTCTGCCCCTCCCCTGCTTGTGCGCTCTCTCTCTCTTTCTCTCTCTCTCTCTCTCAGATAATAAGCCTTTTTTAAAAAATGGCTGATTTCCCAGAGAACAAATCCTCCCACGTTATTTTTTTTTTTTTTTAATTAAGAGTGGTGTGGCTTGGCAATTCTAGGCCTTTGGCAACCTTGAGGAAGGTTGTTAAAACAGAACTTCAGTTTCTTTAGTAATAGGACTGTTAAGATTTTTGCCTTCTTTGTTTTTCTAGGATTTTGAACATTTCATCTAAGATTTTAAATTTATTAGCACAAATTATTCATATTGCTCTTTTATTTCTGTGGGATCTGTAGTCTTGCTTCATTAATTTCTAATACTGGCTATTTGTATATTCTGTATTCTTGATAAGACTTGCTGGAGGTTTATAAATTTAATAGTTTTTTCCCCCTCAAATAACTGTTGAACAATTTTCTGAGTTGTTGTGTTCTCTTTTTCATTAATTTATGCTCTTTAATTCCTGTCTTATGGTTTCTTTGGGTTTATGTTGCTGGTCGTTTCCAAATTCTTTTTTTTTTATTTTTTAAAATGTTTTTATTTATTTTTGAGAGAGAGAGACAGCATGAGCAGGGGAGGGTCAGAGAGAGACGGAGACCCAGAATCTGAAGACAGACTCCAGGCTCTGAGCCAGCTGTCAGCACAG
This sequence comes from Cryptoprocta ferox, assembly GCA_028646485.1. Taxonomy (NCBI): domain Eukaryota; kingdom Metazoa; phylum Chordata; class Mammalia; order Carnivora; family Eupleridae; genus Cryptoprocta; species Cryptoprocta ferox. Next base: position 53,080,571 of record CM053575.1, on the reverse strand, counting down.
AGCCCGATGCGGGACTCGAACCCACGAACCGTGAGATCATGACCTGAGCTGAAGTCGGACGCCTAACCGACTGAGCCACCCAGGCACCCCATGTCTATTTTGTAATATGAGTAAAGAATAGCTATTTTACTGTTTTAATTCCTGATAGTTAACATACAATGTTACATTAGTTTCAGGTGTACAATATAGTGATTAAACAATTCCATACATCACCTAGTGTTTGGTTGTTTTTTTAAAAGTTTTTATTTTAATTCTCCTGTCTTCATCTCTTATGTTCTAAGTATTTTTTTGTTTTTTACTCTGGATGTCTCCCATTTCATCATCCTAGAAATCCTTACTAAAGGTCTTATGCCTCTCATATAAATATTATTAGAAAGCTAAAGCACCTTTATTAAAAACAGCTTTTGAGCCATATATATCAAATTACTTATTTCAACAAATATTCTACACAAACTCGTAATCCCCATATTTGAATATGATTGTATAAGGATAGTTGTAGTTTTTTTTAACTTTAGGAGAAACAAAAAAAAATTTTTTAAGTTTATTTATTTTGAGAGAGAGAGAATACATGCAGGCAGAAGGAGGGTGGAGAGAAAGAATCCCAAACAGCCTCCACACGCTGTCAGCGCAGAGACCAACGCAGCGGAGCTCGATTACACAAATGGCGAGATAATGACCTGAGCCGAAATTAAGAGTCAGATGCTTAACGGACTGGGCCACCCATGTGCCCCTAGGAGAAACAAAACCTTTATTCAATTTAGGTTTTAGGAAAAGGCCACTAGATTTATTAAAATTTAGTGTTGTTGACTAGGTTAGCTATATTGAAGTAGCATTAGCTTGGTTTGGTTAGTTGGTTTTTCTTTCTTTCTTTTTTTTTTCTTCCAAGTAAACTGTACCTCCAACATGGGGCTCGAACTCCCCACTCGGAGACCAAGAGTCACATGCTATACCAACTGAGCCAGCCAAGCAACCCAGTTTTCTGTTTTGCTATAGAATTGCATTACTTATATGAGGTATCTTGTATATGATACTGCATTGGATTTTGCTGGCAAATGAGCTTTACTCCTATGGCCCCTTTTTTAGCTGCCTTTATTACCATTATGGAATAGTGAGGTTTTTTTTGTTGTTGTTGTTAGCTCTGTTACTAAAATCATAGCATCTCATTTAAGTTACTGTTATTATCGTAGCATATTAATGTTTTATAATGGCTTATTTTTGTGGAAAAAGGTTAGAAAAATATAAATATCTAGTTGGTCTTTTCAGTATTTTAATATCTGGTTGGTCTTTTCAGTGTTTTCTGACCAGTAGAGTTGGCTAAGAATTACAAAGCAGTTCATACATGTTCATATATATAGGTTGTAGAATAATTGAGATTTCTCCTTTTATGCAAACACCAATCTTCTTTGAATCCTAAGTATTCTTGAAGAGTATATTATGTAATGAATTACTTTATCACTTACAGAAATTCTGTCCTAAGTTAGTATAATTTGGCTTTCTGGAGGTCCAATAATGAGTTTCTCTAATCTTTAATAATCTGCCCTTTTTTAAGCTTTCCTTTTAGTTATCTTTGGTGTTCCATTATTAGATTTTTTAAAAATCCCCTATTGTTTGTTTGTTTGTTTGTTTGTTTGCTAGTGAGAGGTTTTTTAGTGTAAAATATACAGTAGTCCCCCTTATCCATGGGTATACATTCCAGGACTCTCAGTGGATGCCTAAAACTGCAGATAATACCGAACTCTATATATACTATATATTTTTTCCTGTACATGCATATATACCTATGGTAAGGTTTAATTCATAAATTAGGCACAGTAAAAGATTAACAACAATAACTAGTAATAAAATAGAACAATTATAACAATATATTTTAATAAAAGTTACAGCGATCTCTCAGAATACCTTATTGTACTATACTAACACTTCTTGTGGTGATGTGAGATGATGAAATGCCCACGGTGGTGAAATGAAGTGAGGTGAATGATATAGTCATTGTAACATAGCATTAGGCTACTATTGACCTTCTGATGATATGTCAGGAGGATCATCTGCTTCTGGAATACAGTTGACCTCTGGTAACTGAAACTGCAGAAAGCAAAACCATAGATAAGGTGGGGCTACTGGGCATAACAAAATTTACCATTTTAACTATTTCTAAGTATATGGTTCAGTGGCATTAACTGTCTTCACATAGTTGTGTAACCATCACCACAGTCAATTCTAGAACACTTTAATTATCTCCAAAACAAACTTCATACCCTTAACCATCACCATCACCATCTACCCTCCTTTATCCTTAAGCAACCACTGATCTACTTTCTGTCTTGATATAGTTCCCTATTCTAGACACTTCATATAAATGGAATCATGTGGTCTTTTGTGATTGGCTTCTTTAATTTAGCATTGTATTTTTCAAGATTTGTCCGGTTGGCTCAGTTAAGCATCTGACTCTTGATTTCACCTCAGATCGTGATCTCAGGGCCTTGAGATCAAGCACCTTGTTGGGCTCTGCACTGGGCTTGGAGCCTGCTTAATATTCTCTCTCTCTGAGGATGCCTGGATGACTCAGTCGGTTAAGCATCTGACTTCAGCTCAGGTCATGATCTCACAGTTCGTGAGTTCGAGCTCTGCATGGAACTCCTTGCTGTCAGTACAGAGCCTGCGTCAGATCCTCTGTGTCCTTCTCTCTGCCCGTCTCCTGCTCTCTCTCTCTCTGTCTCAAAAATAAACATTAAGGAAAAAAGATTCTCCCTGTCTGCCTCCCTCACACATACTCCTAATCTTTCTCTCTTTCTCTAAAAAATAATGAAGATTTTGAAATTAAATAAAAAAAAAAAGATTCATCCTTGTTGTGATATGTATCAGTACTTCGTTTCTTTTTATGGTTGAATAATATTCCACTGTATGGATATACCACATTTTGTTTCATTTATCAGGTAATGGACATTTGGCTTGCTTCTGCTTTTTGCTTATTATGAATATTGCATACCATATGTTGAAATATTTTCATTATTCAGTCAGATTTTTTTAATTTCCTTTGTGATTTCTTTGTGAACCCATAGGTTATAAGTATATTTACTTTATTTCCAAACATGTTGGGACTTTCTAGATATCTTTAAGTTATAAAGTTCTTGTTGAGTTTTACTGAGGGCAGAAAACGTATCCTATATGATTTCATACCTTTAAATTTGTTGAGACTTGTCTTATGACCCAACGCTTGTTTTCAGTTAGGAAATACCTAAATTCTGGATTCATCTAGAATTATCTTCACTCTTCCAGTTAAGCCTTAGATTGTCACAAAGAAGACTGTTTTCTAAAATGCTAAGAATTGTTTATGTTCACTGAGCATATATCCAATCATACTAACCACTTTGTATGTATTAGCAACCATTCTGTGATGTAGGATTTATTATTATACTTATTTTTTATAATGAAACAGGCACAGAAAGATTAATTAAACTACAAGTTACATAAGTGATAAAGGTGGGCTGGAAAACAGGTAAAAATCCATAGAGGTACAAAATAGATTAATGGGTCTCAGGGATGAGGATTATAGGAATTGACTGCTAATGGGTATGGGATTTTTTTGGAGTAATGAAAATGTTTTGGAATTAGTAGTAATGGTTGCACAACTTTGTGAATATACTAAAAACCACTAAATTTTTCTCTGTAGAGGGGTGAATTTTATGGTTGTGAATTATTTCTATAATTTTTTTAAAAAAGGAATAACTGGGATTCCAACCCAGAAACTGCTTCTTCATATATTCCTTTTTCACTCAGTACCTCTTTGAGTTGGGACAGGTTCAGTATTAGAAGTAAAATCTCATCAGAAAGACTATAATTTAGAGGTATATCCTTTATGTGGCTTATTGCACATGTTCTAGTTTGTTTGTCAGTAATTCAGGTACTCCCACGTATAAATGGAGTTACATATTTAAATTTATTTCATTTTGGGATATTCCAGATAAGATTAGAAAAATAAATAAATCTCTACAAGTAGGCCCTGTAATATAGGATAACTCATGGTACTTGTTATTCTTCAAGATTGTCTTGGCAAAACAGCATGTTGGTGAGGATGTGGAGAAAGAGGAACCCTTTTGCACGTTGGTGAGAATGCAAACTGATGCAGCCATTCTGAAAAACAGTATGGAAGTTTCTCAAAAAATTAAAAATAGGAGTATTCTACAACCCAACAATTGCACTACTAGGTATTTACCCAAAGGATACAGGAGTGCTGATTCAAAGGGATACATGGACCCCAGTTTTTATAGCAGCACTATCAACAGCAGCCAAACTGTGGAGAGAGCTGAAATGTCCATTGACTGATGAATGGATAAAGAAGGTGTGTGTGTGTGTGTGTGTGTGTGTGTGTAAAACGGAATATTACTTGGCAATGAAAAAGAATGAAATCTTGCCATTTGCAACAACATGTATGGAGCTAGAGTGTATTATGCTAAGTGAAATAAGTCAGAGAAAGACAAATATCCTATGATTTTACTCCTATGTGGAATTTAAGATACAGAACAGATGAAAATAAGGGAAGGGAAGTAAAAATAATACAAAAATGGAGACAAATGATAAGAGACTCTTAAATACAGAGAACAAACTGAGGGTTGCTGGCTGGGTGTTGGGAGGGTGGTGGGCTAAATGGGCGAGGGGCATTAAGGAGAACACTTGTTGGGATGAGCACTGGGTGTTATATGTAAGTGATGAATCACTAAATTCTATTCCTGAAATCATTATAACACTGTATGTTAGCTAACTTAGATTTAAATAAATTTAAAAAAAGGTTGTCTTGGCTCTTCAATGTTATTTGCTTTCATAAATAAGTTTTTGAATCACTTGGTCAGTTTATACCAAACTAACCAAACCCGGCTTTTTAAATTGGGATTGCATTGAATTTATTTTTTTATTTTTTTTATGTTTATTTATGTATTTATTTTCAATGTTTTTTACTTATTTTTGAGAGAGAGAGAGACAGCGTGAGCAGGGGAGGGTCAGAGAGAGGGAGACACAGAACCCAAAGACAGGCTCCAGGCTCTGAGCTAGCTGTCATCATAGAGCCCAATGCAGGGCTCAAACCCATGAACCGTGAGATCATGACCTGAGCCGAAGTCGAATGCTCAACCGACTGAGCCACCCAGGCGCCCCAATGTTTATTTATTTTTGAGAGTGAGAGAGAGCACGAGCAGGGGAGGGATAGAGAGAGAGGGAGACACAGAATCCTATGCAGACTCCAGCTCAGAGCCAAGGCCGGGCTTGAACTCATGGACCACGAGATCATGACCTCAGATGAAGTCAAATGCTTAATTGAGCCACCCAGGTGCCCCAGGATTGCATTGAATTTAACAATATTGAGTCTTCCAATCCTCGGACATGGTATATTTCTCCATCTATTTAGGTCTTCCTTAATTTCTGTCAGCAGTGTTCCACAATTTTCAGTGTAGAAGTCTTGCATATTTTTGTTAGATACCTAGGTATCTTGTTTTTGATACTGCATAAATAGTATTTTTAAATTTCAGTTTTCATTTCTTGCTAGTGTGTAGAAATACAGTTGATTTTTGTATAATGACGTTGTATTCAGGGCCTTGCTAAATTTACTTTTTGTAGATTATTTTGCATCTTTGGTCATGAGTGAATTGGCCTGTAATTTTCCTTTTTTTTAATCTCATCATTTTTTAAAAAAAAATCAGAGTTATACAGGCATGATTGATTTAATATTTGAAAGTCAGTCATTCTAATTCACTCCATTAACATGAAGGAGTAAAACCGTATAGTCATTTCAGTACATGCAGGAAAAGCATTTCACAAAATTTAAAACCTGTTTGTAATTAGTCACACTTAAAAATATTTCTTTTAATGTTTATTTTTGATAGAGTGACAGAACACAAGTGGGGAAGGGGCAGAGAGAGAGAGAGAGGGAGACACAGAATCCAAAGCAGGCTCCAGGCTCTGAGCTGTCAGCACAGAGCCTGATGTGGGGCTTGAACTGCGAGATCGTGACCTGAGCCAAAGTCGGACATTCAGGGCACCCCTGGTTACACTTTTAATTAAGAACAGAAGTGAACATCCTAAATTCTGATAAAGGATATTTACCAGGAACCTCCTTCTCCCCAAATGCCCTACAAATAACATCATACTCGATAAAATACTGACCTCATTTCCTTTGAGTCCGTTAGAATATTTTAAAGCCAGTCCCAGAAATCTAATCATTCTATCAATTGTTTTGTCAATTAGCCTATAAAACAATGGAGAGAAAATATCAGAATGCATAGTCCATAGCAGTTTTATAAAACTTTTATTTCAGTAATGTAATTGTGTACTGGATTGAGATTTTAAACGTGTATCTTAATGTGCTTTTATAGTCAAAATACCTAGGATCCCACTGCTAGAATGTTGAGTCTTTTAGAAGACTTTCGAAGAGTTTACTGGTCACTTGAAACTTAAATGAAACCTTTGCTGTTTGTTTTATTGAGGCCTCTTTTGTGACAAATTATTTTTCCTTAATCAGTTTTACTGAGGAAGGCTGTTGTCTAATTTACAGACAATAAACTGCATTTCAGGGGCACCTGGGTGGCTTAATCAGTTAAGCGTCCTACTCTAGATTATGGCTCAGGTATCCATCTCGTGGGGTTGAGATTGAGCCCCATGTTGGGCTTGGCTTTGGGTGTGGAGCCTGCTTGGAATTTTCTGTCTCCCTCTCCCTCTGCCCCTTCCCCGCTCACTCATATGTTCTCTCTCTCTCTTTCCCTCTCTCAAAGTAAATATTTAAACTAAAAAAAGGGGCACCTTGGTGTCTCAGCTGGTTAAGTGTCTGACTCTTGGTTTTGGCTCAGGTCCTGATTTCGTGTTTCATGAGGTAACCCTTCACTGGGCCCTCTTCTGGATATGGAGCCTGCTTAAGATTCATTCAGTGTCTCTCTCCTTCCCTCTCCCCTCCCTCTCTATCTCTCCCGCCCTCCTCCCCACCCCACCTCTCCCTCAACCCTGCTTGTGCTCACTCACACTCTCTATCAAAATAAACTTGAAGAAAGAAAAGATTCTCTCTTCCTTTTCTGCTGCCCTTCCCCCACTCATGCTCTCTCTGTCTTAAAACAAAAAAGTATATAATTCTTTGAGGCTTGACAGTGCAGTAATCACCACAAAATAAAGAACATCTCCATCATGCCTGGAAGATTCTATACTTTGCCTACTAGCCCTAGGAAACCACTAATCTACCTTTTTTTGCTTTATTTTGTTTTAAGGGTATATGAATAATGAATAAAATAATTTTAAAATAAGCTATAATTTTTAGAATAGTTTTAGATTTACAGAAAAACTGAGAAGATAATATAGTTCCCATAAACCTGTACCCAGTTTCTCATATTAGTGACATCTTTCGTTAATATGGTAGGCACATTTTTCATAATTAATGAACCAATATTATACATTGTTATGTAAAATTCCTAATTTATTTAGATTTTCTTACTTTTACCCCCAGTGTCCTTTGTCTCTTCTAGGATTCTGTCAGATATCCTATTACATTAGTTTTCATGTCTCGTTAGGCTGTTCTTGGCTGTAACAGTTTCTCGGACTTTTGTGGGTTTTTTTAAATGTTTATTTTTGAGAGAGAGAGAGAGCACGCATGCGAACAGGGGAGGGGCAGAGAGAAAGAGGATCCAAAGCAGGCTCTGTGTTATCAGTAGAGAACCCAATGCAGGGCTCAAACTCACAAATCATGAGATCATGACCTGAGCTGAAGTTGAACACTTAACCAACAGAGCCACCCAGGTCTCCCTCAGACTTTTGATTTTTTAATTTTTTTTTAACGTTTATTTATTATCGAGAGAGAGAGAGACACAGAGCATGAGTGGGGGATGGTCAGAGAGAGAGGGAGACACAGAATCTGAAGCAGGCTCCAGGCTCTCAGCTGTCAGCACAGAGCCCAATGTGGGGCTCGAACCCATAAACTGTGAGATCATGACCTGAGCTGAAGTCAGCAGCTTAACTGACTGAGCCACCCAGGCGCTCCTAGATTTTTGATTTTAATAACCTTGACAGTTGGAGGAGTACTGTCATATATATTTTGTGAGATGCTCCTTTGCTGGAATTTGTTTGATCTTTTCCTTATGATTAGACTGGAGTTACTGGTTTTTGGAACTGATGTGCTCTTTATTAAGGAAGAACATTCTAAAAAGTGGAATAGCCTTACTTCTTAATGCTGCAATGGCTCTTCGAGTGGTTTGAGATTGAAAACTGGTCCTGAAACATTGTGCAGTGTCTGGTATGGTATAAATAACATAATGAAAAAAGAGCCCTGGAATAAGTATAAATGCCATTTTTTTTAGTGTATGTTGAGAGCACTTTTTTATTTTTGCTTGCTTCATAGAGACCCTTCATTTAAGTTTTTAAATTCCCCTTAAAAAAAAAAAGGACATTTTACCCACACCTTCCTAAATTTGTCTTAAATTATGTCTATAAAATAAACTTACTTAGATCTTAGATCTAATGACAGTTTTAGAGACAAATTCACAGAATTAGGATTGATTGAAGGTACTGCTTTCATCAGTGAAGAGTATTTTTGTAGGGGGTGGCAATAAGGAGATAGAGGCATCTTGAGATTTCTCTGAAATCTTCTATCCTAACGTATCACTTAGAAAATTTCACTTTTTTGCATTTACTGTTTCATTAATTTCATACCAGTGCTACTTTTCTCTGTTGCTAGCAAAATTAAATCTTTTCCTTAAACAAGAGTTGGCAGAAAAAAACTACATCTCTACTAAATTTTGAAAAGTTTAAGGATTAGGATGAAAGCATTTGTTATCTAAAACTCCTTGTGATATCCACAACAGTATCATTATAGTGAAGATGTTTTCTTGGGAATAGAATGTCAACTTCATATTGGAAAGTTGTTTAAGATTTAGGGGCACTTGAATGGCTCAGTCGGTTAAGCGTCCGACTTCGGCTCAGGTCATGCTCTCGCGGTTTGTGAGTTTGAGCTCTGCGTTGGGCTCTGTGCTGACACCTCAGCATGGAGCCTGCTTCTGTGTCTCCCTTTCTTTCTGCTCCTTCCCTGCTTGCACTGTTTCTCTCTCTCTTAAAAATAAATAAATGTTAAAAAAATAAAAGGAATGTTGTTTAAGATTTAAAATAAATTGTTAATTTTCTTATAATATCCTTGAGATCCTAGTGTGGAAGAAAATTAAAATTGTTGGTTTTCAGGTCCTTTTGTAGGGGCATTGGATAGGAGAAAAAGTTTTGGTCTCACAGAGATAGAGATGGTTATTCAACAGCCTAGTTGTTCACTGTTTTCAAGATTGTCTTAACTATTTTAGATCCTTTGCATTTTACTGTAAACTTTAGAATCAGCTTGTCATTTGCCATTTTTCAAAGGCTATTGAGATTATGTTGAATATGTAAATTGGAGAACACTGATATCTTAATATTGATTCCTCTTAATTTAGTGTATGGTATATTTTTATATTTATTTAGGTTTTCTTAATATTCTTTTTAAAAATTTTTTTATGTTTATTATTGAGACAGAAACAGAGCATGAGTGGGGGAGGGGCAGAGAGAGAGGGAGACAGAATCTGAAGTAGGCTCCAGGCTCTGAGCTGTTAGCACAGAGCCTGTCGCGGGGCTAGAACCCACAAACCGTGAGATCATGACCTGAGGCGAAGTCAGACGCTTAACTGACTGAGCCACCCAGGCATCCCTTTCTTAATATTCTTAAATATAGAGTGTTTTGTTTTCAATGTAGAGTTCTTACACATCTTGTTAAATTTATTCCTAATTATTTTCTATTTTTTGATGTTACCATATGTGGAATTTAACATTTTTGGTTTTGTTTGCTTCTAGTTACAAATGCAGTTGATTTTTGTATATCAACCTTCTGTACTGCGGCCTTGCCACATATACTAGTTCTAGTAGATTTTTTTTAATAGCCCTAGTAGATTTTATTTATTTATTATTTTTTCTTTCTGCCGTGTCACTCGCAGTTAAAAGGGCCGCCAATGGAGGACAGGGCGGCCCCAGTTACGCGGAAGCACGTGCTCTGGCGCTGCAGCCTGACCTCTGGCGCTGCAGCCTGACCCCTGGCGCCGCAGCCTGACCCCTGGCGCCATGCCTGTGGGGGCTCAAAGTCAGTATGTAGGCCCTAGTAGATTTTAAAAATTTGTTTCCTAGGATTCTTCTACATGAGTAGTCATGTCATCAATAAAAAAGAACAGTGTTGTTTTGTGTGCCTTTTATTTATTTTTCTTATCAGTATTGCACTGGCTAAGACCACCAATACCATACTGAATAGACTGGTGGATTGAAGGCACCTGGGTGGCTCAGTCAGGTGAGCATCCAACTCTAGCATCCAATTTTGGCTCAGGTCATGGGATCAAGCCCCAAGTTGGGCTCTGCACTGAGTGTGGAGCCTGCCTAAGAGTCTTTGTCTCTCTGTCTCTCTGCCCCTCTCCCCCACTTGTTTGCACTCTCTCTCTCTCTCTCTAAAAATAAAAATAAAAAGTAAAAAAGAAGTGGTGGATTGGACATCCTTGCTTCCCCCCCTCCCATTCTTTGGAGGAAACCATTTAGTGTTTACTATTATGATGTTAACTATAGATTTCTTTGTAAATACTGTTTATCTGATTGATTCATATTCCTTCCATTTTGGGTTTACTAGTTTCCTTAGAGTTTTCATCATGAATCTGTTGAATTTTGTCATATGCTTTGTCTATATATGTTGAGATAAACTTACAGATTTTTTTTGTTCTGTTAATTATTATGGATTACATTATTTTATTTTCTATGATCTGCTAGCCTTTTAAACCTGGAATAATTCCCACCTATTTATGGAGATATCTTTATATATATAGGGATTTGATTTGCTAATACTTTGTTAAGGAATTTTGAGTCTGTGTTGATGAGAAATATTGATCCATAATTTTCCCTTTATTGTAATGCCTTTGTTAGGGTTATGCTCATCCCACGTCATGAGTTGGAAAGTGTTCTTTGTCACTTTAAAAAAATATATATATATATCTTTTTTTTTTTAGAGAGAGAGAGAGAGGGAGAGAGAGGGAGAGAGAGCACAAGCAGAGGGCAGAGGGAAAGGGCAGAGAGAGGGAGACAGAATCCTAAGCAGGCTTGGCACTGTGAGCACAGAGCCTGATGCAGGGTTCAAACCCATGAACCACGAGACCATGATCTGAGCCAGAATCAAGAGTCTCTTTTCTTAAAAAAAAGTTAGGGGTGTCTGGGTGGCTCATTCAATTGAGCGTCTGACTCTTAATTTTGGCTCAGGTCATGATCCCAGGGTCGTAGGATCAAGCACATCAGGCTCAGTGCTGAGCATGGAGCCTGCTTAAGATTCTCTCTGTCTCCCCCTCTCTCCCTCCCTCTCTCTCTCTCTCTCTCTCTCTCTCTCTCTCTCTTTCTCTCTCTCTCTCTCTCTCTCTCTATATATATATATGTATATATATATTTGGCCCAGGTCATTCAATATATAATATTATATATGGGGGGAGAGAGAGAATGTATCTATAATAGCTACTTTATATCCTTGTTTTCTAACTATAACATCTGGGTCATCTTGGAACCTGTTTTTTTCTTTCTTTTTTTTTGAGTATGAATTATGTATTTTTATGTCTTTGCATCTACTATTTTTATTAGATAGTAGACTTGATGAAGAAAGTCTACAGAGACTGTGGATTTTCTTGTTCCTCCAAAGAGTTGTCTGTGGCTTAGAAGACAGTTACCTTGGCTGGATTCAAATTCTAAACTCCCTGTGTTGTACAGTAGTCAGTTCTTTCAAAATCCAACTGCTACTTTTTCACTGGGAATCCTGAAGTCTTCTCATCAAATCCTCTTAGGTAGTTTAGGATTTGGAGATTTATTTATTTATTTATTTTTACTTAAAAATTTTTTTTAATGTTTCATTTATTTTTGAGACAGAGAGAGATGGAGCATGAGAGGGGGAGGGGCAGAGAGACAGGGAGACACAGAATCCAAAGCAGACTCCACGTTCTGAGCTGTCCGCACAGAGCCTGACAGAGCCTGACGCAGGGGATGAATCCATGAACGTGAGATCATGACCTGAGCGGAAGTTGTCGGAGGCTTAACCGGCTGAGCCACCCAGGCGCCCCTGGAGATGTTTTAAATGCAGATTTTCCAGTTCACTTTCTTTGTAGCTTCCTCTCCTTAATCTTTCTGATTGTTCTGTGCCCTGAACTTTGTCCTCCAACTCCTCAAGTCAGGCTGTGGGCTGCCAGCAACCCAGGTATGGTAGGTAGTGTTTCAGGCAAAAAATTATAGACTGGAAAATCTCACTTTGCTATTTTTCTTTCAAGCATATAGCATCTTTCATTTTCTATTTTCTTATAGTCTGTGTTCAGGGTCTTTAAAACCTGGAGGCTGGGTAGGCAGTGAAACATAATTTCTTTTGCCATTATGGCCATGTAATTTTTATTTAAGTTTACTTATTTATTTTGATGGGGTGGGGGCAGAATGAGAGGGAGAGAGAGAATCCCCAGCAGGTTCCTTGTGGAGCCCGATATGGGGCTTGATCTCATGAATCATGAGATGATGACTTGAGCTAAAATCAAGAGTTGGGTGCTCAACCAACTGAGCCAACCAACTGAGGCGCCCTACATTTACTTTATAGAGTCCAATCAGTGTTGAAAATAGTACTGTGTATATTGGTCCTGGCTTTCCTGTGGATGGTTCTAGAGTTTTCCCTTTAAGTATGTATTTTTAAACTTAAAAAATATTGCAGAAAAACATATACTAACATTAGTCATATATGGGTGGTGTGATATACATAATTTTCACTTTGTTCTTGTTATTTTCTGTGTTGCGTGCATTACAAATCTACATTTTACTCTTTTATGTGAAAAAGGTAGTGGATGTTTTTTTTAAAAAATGAAAACTGGAGCGCCTGGGTGGCTCAGTCGGTTAAGCGTCCGACTTCGGCTCAGGTCGTGATCTCACAGTCTGTGGGTTTGAGCCCTGCATCGGGCTCTGTGCTGACAGCTCAGAGCCTGGAGCCTGCTTCGAATTTTATGTCTACCTCTCTCTCTGCCCCTCTCCCACTCGCACTCTATCTCTCTCTCAAAAGTGAATAAATGTTAAAAAAAATTTTTTTTAAATGAAAACTGTATGTACTATTTACTAATGAAGAAGTGCATAGTTCCACTGTTGCTTTTTAAAGAGGCTTCTTCACAACCATCACTTTGATTTTGACTAGGGTCTAACTATAGCTTTTCTCTTCAACCTGCTGTTTTAGGCTTTCTGAAATAAGACATTTGGGAGTACATAATTTTGTGGGATTCTTCCCTCTTTGGCCCATTTTTTTTCCCCTCAGGTTTTCATATGATATATGATTAGAGAATATAATTTGGAGGCCAGGTTCATATCTCTTTTACATTTTGGGGAGCATTTGAGATACTTATTTGCACATTCCTTTTCTAATTGATATAATTAATACAACTACTTGTATTAATTTAGTATTTGTTGGTTCTGTGTCAAGCTGCTGAAAAAATAGGAAAAATAGATATGGCTCTTGCCCTTGTAGAGTATGCCCATTGGTAAGGAAATGCCAGTATTCCTGTTTTTTTGATTTAGTGATACTTCATGTGGATTAACCTGAAAATACCAGTACAAAGTAGTATTATGAATCTTTGGGATTGCCCTGCCAGAGAAGTGGAGAGATGTGATCCTGAGATGAGTTTCAATACAGTTTTCCTTGTCACTTCTTTGTTACCCTTAAGATATTCTAGTTCTTGTGGCCCTCCTATTCCTCCTAGGACGCTCTATCTTTAGTCTTTATATTCCCTGGGATTTGATTCATTCAGTGAAGTGGATGTGAACCTCAATTTTTGTAGGTTACTGTCCAGTAAGTGAATTATAATTTCTTCAGAGTCTAATCCTAGTTTAGTTCTGTTTGTTAGGGCCCAAGTGAATATCTGCTTGGCCTTTTGTGAATTAGAGATATCAACATAATTGATTGTTTTCCTCCATCTTTTCATTTTCCTCAACTCTTAACTAGATAAATACTCTTTACCTGTATTCTTTTTAACATTTATTCATTTCTGAGAGAGAGAGAGAGAGAGAGAGAGAGAGAGAGAGAGAGTGTGAGTGGGAGAGGGACAGAGAGAGAGGGAGACATAGACTCCGAAGCAGGCTCCAGGCTCAGCCTGGACTCAGACTTCGGCTCAGGAAGTCTGTGGGTTTGAGCCCACAGACTGTGAGATCACGACCTGAGCCGAAGTCGGACGCTTAACCGACTGAGCCACCCAGGCACCCCAGTTTTCAGCCACCCAGGCGTCCCTCTTTACCTGTATTCTTAATTTGAGAGATTGTTATCTGTTATTAGCGAAAGGTGTTTCAACAAACTAGGGGCTCTGTGTTTTAAAATTATTATTAGTAGAACCATGGCAGATATTTCCCATTGACTTTAATGGTAGTCCTCTGTAGAAGAATGGCTTGAGAACTCAATGTAATGTGTTAACTAAGTGAATCTTTTTCCTTTTCATTTCAGTTGGAAAGACATCCTTGATCACCAGATTCATGTATGACAGTTTTGACAACACCTACCAGGTATTTTATTTTTGTCAACTTACTGTTTGTATTTTGTGTTAGAAGTAATATTTAAGGACTTTTTAAAAATTCATATTTACATAAAAGCACTTTCTGTAATCTGTAAAATGCTATATAAATACAAAGTATAACTGATTTTGCTTATTGACCTCAGTTTTTTCACTTGATATCTTTATCTCCTCTTCTAGAGTCCTTTCCAAAAGATTATTGTAATTACCATCTGGGATGTAAGTAGGAGTGATTCATAAGTCTAACAAGAGAAACTTAACAGAGGACCATGGGGAGGGGAAGAGGGGGATAAGAGTTAGGGAGAGGGAGGGAGGCAAATGATGAGAGACACTTGAATACTGAAAACAAATTGAGGGTTGAAGGGGGAGGGGGAAATGGGAAGGGGAGTGATGGACATGGAGGAGGGCACTTGTGGGGAAGAGCACTGGGTGTTATATGGAAATCAACTTGATAATAAACTATTAAAAAAAAAGAATTAACCGAAAAAAAAAAAAGTAGGAGTGATTGTAGATATTCTCTTATGTGGTTCAAGCCTAGGATTCTGTGACCTTTTGATCTACACTTAAAGTCAAGAATGAATGAATAATGTAATTAGAAATCATTAACAGAAGGAGATTTGGGAAATTCACAAATACGTGGAAATTAAACAGCAAATTCCCAAATAACCAGTGAGTCAACGAAAAAAAATCACAAGAGAAATTAGAAAATATTTTGAGACAAATGGAAAAAACCCCCAAAACCACAACATACCAAAATTTGTACGATACAGCTAAAGCAGTGCAATAAGGAAAAGAAGAAATACATTAAATCAGTAATTTAACCTTCTGCCTTAAGAAACTAGAAAAGTAAACTAAACCTAAAATAAGCAAAGGACACATGACAAAGAACTGTTGTCCAAAACATACAGAACTCTTAAAATCACATAGTTGTAAAGAATTATTAACACTTTACATTTTGACATGTTTTGATAGATGTGTACACCTATGAAGCTACCACAGGAATTTGTGTTTGTTTTTTTTTTTTTTTAATTTTTAATGTTTATTTTTGAAAGACCAAGAGATAGAGTGTGAGCAGGGGAAAGGGAGAGAGAGGAGACACAGAATCTGAAGCAGGCTCCAGGCTCTGAGCTGTCAGCACAGAGCCCGACGCGGGGCTCCAACCCACAAACCATGAGATCATGACCCGAGCCGAAGTCGGCCGCTTAACTGACTGAGCCACTCAGGCAACCTAGGAATTTGTTTTTAATTAAGCCTTTTATTAACAACCATAAAGATCATAGAACAGAAATGATTGATACATAAATCTGAACCAAATACTGTAGGCTAAAAAAAATATGAACTAGGGTCAGAGTCTTGGGCTAAGCTAGAGCCTATTTAGAGTTCTGGATGTTTCTAAAGGATTTTGTTACATTCATGGTCTCAGTGAAATTAAGGAGGTCTTTCAAGCATACATGAAAGTACCATTGTTGTTTCTTCATGCTGTTGTTCATTCAGACATATATAAGGGTAGTGATGTTGACATAAGTGTAGTGATATTGATAGAATTTGACAGAGAAGGAAGGATTTTGATTCTTTGTGGAAAAGTTGTGCTAACGAAGCTAAAATATTGTACTTTGGTATTAACAGGAGAGGCTTATTGACAATGTGAGTTGTAAGTTTTTATAACAATTAGGTACAGTCCTAGATACTCTTTTAGTTTAGTTCTAACAAGAAAATTTGGACAATATAGTACCCTAGGTCTTTATTTAGTGAAATCAGCTTGACAGTATATTAAATATTATCTTTGAATATGAAGAATTGACCTTCTGTAGTTAGCTGCCAGCTTAGTTATCGGTGAAGAGTTCTTCAGTGAAACATTTGAAGATTCCCTACATACACCCCATCACACACACAACAGAAAGACTTCTGACATGAATAATTAAAGAGCTAGTCTCATTGCTAGAAATTTATTATTGGGCTTATATGAGCCTTGTGTAATGTATGTATCAAACTTAGTTTAAGTGAGGTTTTATTTTACAAAAATAAATTTTATGTAGTTAATAATTCATGTTCTCTGATTCCTTCGCACTGAATTAATTTCATTTAAAAAGAAGGAAACTAGCCAAAAGAGTCCTTAATTGACCAAAATTTAGGCACTATGTCATAGTGAAACAAAAAAACTGTTCTAAGTAGAGAGTCTAGAATTGATTTCTCTTAAAGTTGCCTTTCTTATTCACCACTAATTTCTTTATCCAGTTATAAACCCACAGATTTTTCTTTTTTGTTTGTTTCTGTTTTTGTTTGTTTTATATTCATTTGTTTATCTGAGAAAGACTATATTGCTCAGACTAACTTCTGAGATTACTTTGAATTTAGAGGGTTTCTTATTCCAAAGGCTGTTACAAAGTGACAAAAAAAATTAATTAAACTTTTTGGTAGTGAGGCGATCTATGCCATCTGTCGTGGAAACTTCAATATTGAATGCCCAACCTACACTAACCTAAATATGTTGATAGATCAAATTGTGTCCTCCATCACTGCTTCCCTCAGATTTGATGGAGCCCTGAATGTTGATCTGACAATTCCAGACTATCCAGGTGTTCTATCCCCGCATCCACTGCTCTCTGGCCACATATGCTCCTGTTACCTCTGCTGAGAAAGGCTACCATGAACAGCTTTCTGTAGCAGAGATCACTAATAGATGCTTTGAACCAGCAAACCAGATGGTGAAATCTGATCCTCACCATGGTTAATACATGGCTTGCGGGGCACCTGGGTGGCTCAGTTGGTTAAGCGTCCGACTTCAGCTCAGGTCGTGATCTCACGGTTTAGAGTTTGAGCCCTGCATCAGGCTCTGTGTGGACAGCTCAGAGCCTAGAGCCCACTTCAGACTCTGTGTCTCCCTCTCTCTCTGCCCTCCCCTGTTCGTTCTCATTCTCTCTCTCTCTCTCTCTCTCTTTCTTTCTCTTTCTCTCTCTCCCTCTGTCAAAAATAAACATTAAAAAGAAATTTAAAAAACATGGCTTGCTGCCTGTTGTACTTTGACAACATGGTTCCCAAAGATGTCAGGGCCTCCCTTGCCACCATCAAGATCAAGGGTACCATCTAGTTTATGGACTGGTGCCCCACTGGCTTCAAAGTTGGCATTAATTACCAGCCTCCCACTGTGGTATCTGGTGGAGACCTGGCCAAAGTACAGTGAGCTGTGTGCATACTGAGCAATACCACAGCCATTGCTGAGGCCTGGGCTCACCTGGACCACAAGTTTGACCTGATGTATGCCAAGCACGACTTTGTTCACCGGTATGTGAGTGAGGGCATGGATGAAGAAGAGTTTTCTGAAGCCTCTGAGGACATGGCTCCCCTTGAGAAGGATATGAAGGGGTTGGTGTGGATTCAGTTGAAGGAGAACATGAAGAAGAAGGAGAGGAATACTAAAGTTAAAAATGTAACAAAGGTGCTGCTTTTACAGGGAAGCTTATTCTCTTTTAAACATTAAAAAGTTGTGCTCTGATCAGTTTAATTTGTATGTTATCAGTGTATACTTTTAATATACGATTACTGATCTGTGCTTTAAAACATAATGCTTTGTTACAACCCAAGCTGTCCATTTCTCTGATGGATTTGAATAAAGTATTCCATCTTAACTGGACAAAAAACCAAACAAACCATAAATTCAGGATGGTGTAGTTTAAAATACTGAAACATTTAAAACAACCTAAATCAATTTTTCCAGGAAGGCAGTGGTGATCAAATACATCCTTAACCTCTTTAAGGTTAAGCTTTAAATTATTCTACACAAAATTCTAGTTTGTTACCAATAGAAATAAAATCTGCACCAGATACCGCCCCCCCTGCCCACCGATGGACTGCTTTTCTCATCCAGTGTTTGATTTTTTATTTTTTAATTTTCTTTAATTTTTAAGGACTCTTTTTTTTTCCCTCCTACCAGAAGTATTGTCATTTTGTGGGGGGTAGGGGGAGAATAGTTCCCTTTTTGCAAACTGTGCTAAGAACACTTAATATGAAATCTACCTCCTAATCAGATTTTTAAGTTCAATACAGTATTATATATATGCACTGTGATCTCTAGAACTTGTTCACTTTGCATAAGTAAAATTTTATGCCTGTTATAATGATTCATTTCTGAAATAGATTCTACATAGTTTCTGTTCTAAGTAATGTGGCACAAAGATATCTAAGGGAAAAGTACACATACATACATACATATACACATACATAAATATATATAAACATATGTAGTAATGGGATGGTTACCTTTCTAACACGAAACCCATATCAGCATCCTCCTTCTGGGATCCTTGGCCTTTCTTCATTCTTTTTACTTATCTCTGTTAGTCAGTGTTAGATAGACTCTTCTTTAACTTGTCCACTCTTTCCTTTCTTCTAGTCTTTGCCTTTCTCAACTCTTATTCTTGATCTATTTTCTCCTGCTAGGGAAAGCAGCAGCCAGGCAACAGAACTTTGTATGTTTGACCACAAAGGAAGCCGATTTTTGTTGCTTAGTAGAGAGGAATACTTGTTTTCCTTACCTAATTACTTTTGGGTAGGAAAACTCATGTTCCTTATGGAAAATTGTGATGTTGATGGGTCTCGACTGTGTGTGGTATCAGTAGAGGTGATAAGCCACTATGTAGGAAAGAAGTCCGACAGAATAATAGTTTACATCTGCAGTATTTTATAAAATTGCTTTTGAGGCAAATAAACAATGTTCTGGGTAGAGAGCATTCAAATACAAATATCTAAACCACAGCTATCATTATTATCTTGATGCTGATATATTTAGGTAAGTCATTGTTCAATCTTGAATTGTGTGCTCCCACAGTAAAAGTACTCAGTTCAGTTTTTTTTCTTTTACAAAGTAGACTTTCCTAACCCAGTGAATTAATTAACACTTAAAATAATGTGCAGGTATAAATTAAGATATGTGGGAGAATTTTCTCCAACCTTTGGTTTCTTCTACAATTATTGCATTCTGCATTTCTATAAAGAAGATGAGTGAGAGGCAGCACTAATGTCTTATCCCTCTTTTATGAAAGTTTGAATTAGTTCCACATTAGTAAAATTTAACTTGCTGGAATAGCTGATACTAATGTTTAGTTTCCCAGCCATTCTTTCTATATTTCCTGCTGTTGACTCAATTCCTGTGGCTGATCAACTTCTTTGCCATAGTAGCTCTGTTTGGAATAAAATTAACTGAAAGAAAAGCAGGCAGGAACAGGCTATGCTTTTCAGGTTAATTTTGACCTTTATGAGTTCAGGGTATGAATGATGTCCCAAAACTAGAATAGTGCAGTGGAAGGAGGAGATTATTGCACATTTTATCGTAAAGTCTTACTTTGTACAAATTTTATAAACATTTATATGTGTTGACTATGAGATCTGAGAATGCAGATTTCTGTTTATAGCCATTAAAATTAGTTTTGGCTATTTATAACAAACACAAAATAACATTAGTAAGTGATACGAGAATTTTTTTTCATGTAAAAGAACTTCAGAGGTAGAGTAGTTCAGGGTTTGTGTGGCAGCCCCATGGTCATATGGGACTAAGATGCCTTCTAACTTTAATCAGATCTAATATATGACTTCCTTGTAGAGATTTTTTCATGGTTACTGAATGATTCCTAGAGTTCTGGATGTGGTATCCACATCCAGGCAGGAAGAAAGAGGAAAGGAAAAATATCAAGAGTGCACCTCTCAACTGAGTCAACCCCATTTAAAGCTCAAAGAAGGCTGGAAAATGTAGTCTTTTAAATGGGAGAAGTATGGATTTAAATAAATGTTTGATTGTTTTAATAAGGAAGAAGGGTAAAATGGGATATTTGTGTAGACAGCTGCCTCTACCACATTATCTGATTAAATGGGGTTCTACTGGTGAGATTTCTTAAATGTAGCCCGATACCATTCCTGTATATTCAGGTTTGTCAATTAGATGCTTTTGCAAAATAATTCAAATTTTATAAACCCATTATCCCGGCCTGTAACAGAACAGGATACACATTTTCAGACTAAATGTCATAGATGAAATTATATATAGAGAGAAAGATGTATTTGAACTACATAGTCACATAGTTTAGGATAAAGGAGAATGCTAACTTGCTTGCTTGCCTGTTTGTTTGCTTTTTTAGTAACAGTGTATAATTGAAATCTACAAAGCACTGCTCAAAAAAAAAAAAAAAAATTAAAGAAGACCTAAGTAAGTGGAGAGACATCCCAGGCAAAGGGATTGGAAGACTTAATGTTCAGATGTCAATACTAACTACTCGAAGGGGTCTACAGATTCAGTCCAATCCCTGTCAGATTTCTACTGCCATTTGTGTAGAAATGAAAGAGTCAATTTTGCAAAAGCCAAAATAGTCTTGAAAAAGAAAAATAATAATCGGAGGACTCATACTCTGATTTCAAAAAAATTTTTTAATGTTTATTTTATTTTTGAGAGAGAGACAGAGTGGAAGCAGGGTAGGGGCAGAGACAGAGGGAGACACAGAATCCATAGCAGGCTCACAAGCCGTGAGATCATGACCTGAGCTGAAGTTGGTGCTTAACTGACTGAGCCACCCACGTGCCCCCCAATTTCAAAATTTACTACAAAGCTACAGTAAGTAAAACAAAGATAGACATATAGACCAATGGAATAGAATTGAGAGTTCATGAATAACTAACTGATTTTCAATTAAAGCACCAGGCCCAACCTATATACAATGGGAGGAAATATTTGAAAATTACATATCTGATAAGGGCTTGATATCTAGAATATATAAAGAACTCCTATAAATCAATAATAAAATGACACACTCAATTTAAAAATGGGCAAGGGACTTGAATAGACATTTCTTCAGAGAGGATGTACAAATAACCAGTAAGCACGTGAAAAGATTCTCAACATTATTAGTCATTAGAGAACTGTTAATCAAAACCACAAAGATTTCACTTCCTACCATCTAGGTTGAGTATTACACGTTTAAAAAAAGAGAAAATAACAGATGCTGGCAAAGATGTGGAAACACTGGAACCTTCATACATTGCTATTGGAAATGTAAAATGATGCGCCCACTGTGGGAAGACAGTCTGGCATTTCCTCACAGAGTTTAAATAGAATTATTATATGGCTCAGCAATTCTACTGTTAAGTATATACTGAGGAATACCTCACAGTAGCCAAAGAATGGAAACAACCCATGTTCAACAGTAGATGAATGGATAAAGAAATTTTGGTATATCCATACATTATAATAAGTTATTGCTTAATGGGCACAGAGTTTCTGTTTGGGGTTAAAAAAAAAGTGTTAAAAATAGTGTTGACAGTTGTACGTCATTGTGGATGTAATCAGTGCCATGGAATTGTACACTTAACATGGTCAAAATGTCACATTAAAAATTTTTTTTTTTTACATTTTATTTATTTTCAAGAGACAGAGACAGAGTGTGAACAGGGGAGGGGCAGAGAGAGAAAGAGACACAGAATCTGAAGCAGGCTCCAGGCTCTGAGCTAGCGGTTAGCACAGAGCCCAACGCAGGGCTTGAACCCACGAACCATGAGATCATGACCTGAGCCAAAATCAGACGCTCAACTGACTAAGCCACCCAGGCGCCCCCAAAATGTCACATTTAAATTATATTTTTTACCACAATTTAAAAGTAAAATCTGTCTTAAAATATATGAGTGTCAGGGGTGCCTGGGTGGCCCAGTCGATCAAGTGAACTACTTCGGGTCACAGTTTGTGGGCTTGAGTCCTGCATCAGGCTCTGCTCTAACAGTGCAGAGTCTTCTTGGGATTCTCTCTCTCTCTCTTTCTCTCTCTCTCTCTCTCTCTCTCTCTGCCCCCTCCCCCCATTCGTGTTTTCTATCTCAAAATATATAAATAAACCTAAATTACATATAAGTATATATGTATATGTATCATATGTAATTATATATATAATTTTTAAGTTTAGTTATATTTTATATATTTATATATTATTTATATAATAGTTATATATTTTATATATGTTTTGATATATATAAAAAATCAGTGTCAATGTAGGTTCATCACCTGTAACAAAGTTACCACTTTGGTGGGGGATGTTGATAATAGGGGGTGTTATGCATATGTGGGGGGGCATGGGGTATATGGGAAATCTCTGTACCTTTCAGTTTTGCTGAAACCACTCCCAAAACTACTCCCAGTACCAAAACTACTCCCAAAAAATAGTATTTTAAAAAATGGTTAAAATGATTAATTTTGTTATGTGTATTTGTTATGTGTATTGTTATGTTATATGTTAAATTGTATTACCACAATTTAAAATTTCGTATATATAAGTATATATAAATAAAAGTAAGTATAAATATATATGAATCATTATATATTGGAAAAAGCTGGGCTTTTACTCCCAGCTCCACAGCAGAAGCTTTGTTCCCCTAGACAGGTTTTTTGACTTCTCTGAACCCCAGTATTATTAACTATAAAATGATTAATATAGGGATGACAATAGCTACCCTTGCAGAGATGCATGAGAATTAGAGATAATCACATTAAGGGCCTAAATGAATCCCTTAATACACAGCATGTGCTCAATAGGTAAAAGCCATTATCACTGAAAATTTTGTTCATTTGTACTTGGCTATGATGCGTTTATGTGTTTATTCATTATTTCTTCTACAATCGTAATTATCATTTGAACCCTAAGCTGCTGACCGACATTAAACTATTACTTAACTTTTTTGTTTTGTTTTGTTTTACAGGCAACAATTGGTATTGACTTTTTATCAAAAACAATGTACTTGGAGGATCGAACAGTGAGTAACGTTTTTAGTGTGCAATTTTCTGCAGCGCTCCAGGATAGAAAACTGTGATCAAAGCTGTAATCAGTAACTGTCATCATAAGAAGTTCTTAGCAAAGTTGACAAAGTTAGTGTCCAAGCTTTGAGAAAAACTGTTATTACAGAGTGGTAGTGCTTACCATTCTGACTTAATCCCCAAGTAAAATGCAAAGGGAAGAGAAGGCCAAGTTATTTGGAAAGCCCTGAAGGCCCTAGGTTTGCTAAATAAAACTTGTCATCCTGATTTGGAAAAATGATAACAAATAGCATTGAGATAATGAAGAGTACTTTCATCAAGAAATTAGAGCTGCTAAATACTTTTTGAGTGCTACTCTTGAAGCATTCAGAAATATTTCATTTGAATATCACATCATTTGTGAATTTCAAGATTTTATCTGTCAGAATATGATGTATACTGAAGTGACTGTGGATAGAAGAAGTAATATGTATTTATTTGTTGGATTTAGACACCTGTCTTTTGGAATGCTCCCATTAAGCACAGTGTATTCCAGCCCATTGTCCCTGGAAGTGATTCCTATCAACTAAGCAGTGACTGTCTTAAATGCATTATTTCAGACCTAGACCCGAAAAAACATTATTGTGTCTCTAATGCTATTTCCTATAAGTGTGTGGGTTTTTCTTTTATGTGTTAATGTATAGCATGCCATTTCTTAAATTTTGAAAGCTTAGAAATTGCTTTATAATGGTACAATACTACTTGTTTTTAGGCTTTTCTTCCTCAAATGTAGATGTGAAAAAGAAAGAAAATAAAAAAATTTTTATATAGAGTTGCAAAAAGATATTTCTCCTTTTTTGTTAGGTTATGTACAAAGTTCTGGGAAGAAACGTGGGAGAAACATAAGCACAGTGGTCAAAGACCCAATTTCTGGACTCACTAGAAAAGAGACACTTTTAACTTCAGAGAGGCTTTCAGAGAAGCATTCACTCCTTCACTCTGATAGCCAGGGCTGCTTGTTGACATTTACCTTCATTTTTCCCTTTTATGCTTACTATTTGAACATCAACAGAATCTACTTTTTGCTGTCTGGAAGGCATAAGATTTAAAGAGAGGTTATAGGGAGTGAAAAAAAGGGAGCTGTATTTCTGATTCTGTGAAATATTACACCATTGCCATTTTTAAGTCATGTACCTTCAGAGCAAGCAAATTTTTAATAATATTCTCTTTTGAAGAAGGAAAGGAGTTTTGTGTTATTTTCATTCTTTACATCCCTGCAACCTTTTGCATGAGTCTACTTTTTACCTCCTTCCCACCTTCCCCCTTTTAAAAACATAATTTCTTTTTTCTTTTTAGTATGAGTTTGGTTTTTTTTTTTTTTTTATTTATTTTTTCCCATCCCACAGATCAGGCTGCAGCTGTGGGATACTGCGGGTCAGGAACGTTTCCGTAGCCTCATTCCCAGTTACATCCGTGATTCTGCTGCAGCCGTAGTAGTTTACGATATCACAAGTAGGTATTTTGCAACGGGTTGACCTTTCTTATTTTTCTTGCTTGTTTGACTGATTTTGTTGTTAGGTACGATTGCAATTATGGGACACAGCAGGTCAAGAGCGGTT
This sequence comes from Cryptoprocta ferox, assembly GCA_028646485.1. Taxonomy (NCBI): domain Eukaryota; kingdom Metazoa; phylum Chordata; class Mammalia; order Carnivora; family Eupleridae; genus Cryptoprocta; species Cryptoprocta ferox. The sequence continues at coordinate 53,055,624 of CM053575.1, read as the reverse complement.
CAGGAGCTTGATTCCTAGCTACATTCGTGACTCCACTGTTGCAGTTGTTGTTTATGATATCACAAGTGAGTGGGGGGAATTATGCATTTCTAATCTTCTTTCAACCTTTAGCTTAGCTGCATGCATGTTCTTGTCTTGTGCTTGTTTTCTATACTAGCATGTAAAAATGAGTTTTGTCATAGCAAACCTTGTAGACAAGCTAGGTCAGAAATATTTGCTTTGGAGTATGTACCGATATGCTTTACTTCCACTGTGCCAGTTTTTTTTTTGCCATGGAAATTTTCCTTCAGATCTAATCATGAATTCTCTCCAAGGCTTTCTTAGTATCCTGTTATCCCTAAGTCACACCATAATTATGATTAGAAGAATGTCTCCTTTTTCATTTAACGGGATCTCAGATTTCTCTAAAATAAAATAATCTGCATTTAAGCCTCTTGCCAAAATTTTCAAATTCTCCAAGGCTTTCTGTTGAGGCTGTTAAAAGCTTCTGCTAGCCAGCTTTTCTCTGCTTTCCACTTCCAGCCATCCTCTCTCTATAGAGGAAGGCAGAGAAAACGTGTAATGTGCAGTTTTCTATTAATCATTTTCATTTGAATCACATCTGGATTCTGTGACTGACTTTGTTGCTAACAAATTACACTTTAATTTCTAAGAAGAAATTTTAAATAGACTAAAACAAGTAATGATCTTCCTTTTTCTTTTCCCTAAAGACTGAATAATGTCTTTGGCATTTTAAGTGCCTGTAAATTTTCCACAGAACATGGTGACTGACAGGGAAATGCTCCTGATTAAAATTGTCTTTGTAAATTGGTTTATTATATGAATCTGGCAATATTAAGCCATCATTCCATATAGTGGTCCATAATTTATAGGAAAGCCAGAATAGTGTCACATCTTAGACTTATTTCAAAAAGAGTGTTAGGTATACAAACTATTGATTTAAGTTAGTGATACTCTTTCTGTACATTTTGCCTATTAGAAGTCATATCTACTTAATAATAATTGCAGTGGCAGAATTATAGGTTATAAGTTTGCATTCAGAAACCTTTTGGGGGTGGGATAGGTGCTATATGCAATCTTTCTTTTCTTGAAGCTTTACTTTGGGTTGCTACTTGTTTTAAAACAATGTATGTTCATTGTGCATTGACAAGTTTTGCAGCTTTAAAATGTTTGTGCTTACTTTAACCAAATCAAGTGAAACCTGGTGTCTTTTTCTTTAAAAATTGTGCACATGTTGTTAAAATATTAGTAAACTGTTTTCTGGAGCTGCTGTAAAACGTATTGAAGTATTCTTTTTAGAATTGGGTGCTAGGAAAGATGGGTTTTGTTACAAGTGATTCTGGTGCATTAAACTAATAAACTTCAAGTTAAAGTGATCACAAACTGAATAAGCAGTGCAAACAGAGTGGTGTTAAAAGCTATCTAAAGCTTTACAAATTTTCTGGATGTGTTGGGATTTACTGGCTGACATACTTTTGGAGATGCTTTCTTTGTCATGTTGGGTATGTGTAAGTAATCAAAAAACACATTGTGGCAATGTGACACCATATTATCTGCCGTAGCTGTCCTTAAATTTTAAAAAGCTTTTTTTTTTTTTTAAATTATATGTGGGACATTGCATTCATTTGGTCATGTTCAAAAATTTTATACTATTAAAGGAACCTTGAGGACTTTACTTTTGTGATTTGTCACTGACAGTTATACTCAGATAAAATGGAGTTATGTTGCAGGCACATTAAAAGTGGGTCCTAATGTGCCACCCCCTCAACTCCCAGGGTTTGTTTTTGTTTGTTTTTGTTTTTTAGTCTATCACTTGGGGAGGCTTTGCAGTAACACTAATCTCTCTGTCCACCCTTCTGTACCAGATGTTAACTCATTCCAGCAAACTACAAAATGGATTGATGATGTCAGAACAGAAAGAGGAAGTGATGTTATCATCATGCTAGTAGGAAATAAAACAGATCTTGCTGACAAGAGGTATAGAGTGATTTTGCATGTGTATCGAATGTTTGATTTCTTCCTTAAACAACCTGTTATTTTAATTACTGAAGAATTGTTTTGAAAGGAGACATATTTAATTCTTAAGTTTATACCCCCTTTTCTTCACTGTGAGAACCTGAAATATAAATGTAAACATTGAACATTTCCTTAAAAGAAAATGAGGTTTTTTTGTTTTGTGTAAGCCCATGTGTAAATAGCTCTTGTGCAAGATTGTTTACACATGGGGAAAAAAAGATTGTTTACACATGAAGCTGGTAACTATTTTGCATTTTTTAGGCCTCATAAACATGAGCAGTATTCTGTTAAAGGACAAAATGTTTGAAGAAACAAATCCTGTCTTTAAAAATTATTCATAATGATTAAATGCCCACTCTTTTGGTAGACTTCTTATAAATATTCATTATAATTCAGTGGTGTAGTTTTTCTTTTCTTTTTTTAAGTTGTATAGTTGAACCAGACTGTAGTTGAACTGAATAGCCTGATTGTGATACCTTAGTCAAATGAGCAAAGCCATATTCAAGTCACAGGATGCAAAATTATTAACATTCACTGTAGAGCCCATGGCTTGAATATCTGCCTTCAGCATCCTAAGTAATCTACTGGATATTCTTTCTGCTTTAAATAGTCTTGACCATTGTACTTAATAGTAGAAGCTTTTACTATTGCTGTTTGTTTATTCATGAGATGGATATTGAAATTCGGGTATTGAACTTGTACTATTAATTAAAATGTTGCAAAGAAATCCAATACGTTCAAAGTCTTGTGGAAATGTTAAGCCCGTTTCTTCCCATGGTACTTCATTTGGAACTGGTAGTACAGTGACAAAAAAGTTTTTCTTGATGTAAAAGTAAACTCAGAAGTATGATCATCTTTCCTTTATGAAAATAATTGTTTGGACATCAGTTGGCATCATAAATTTTCACTGTTTTATTTGTTTACACTATGGGAATAGGTATATATTCTTCTAGTAGAGAGTCCCTAATACTTTTATTTTCTTTTTTAATGTTTATTTTGAGAGAGAGAGAGCATGTGCATGCAGGGTGGGGGCAGAGAGAGAGAGGGAGAGGGAATCCCAAGCAGGCTCTATGCTCTCAGCATGGAGCCCGATTCAGGGCTCCATCCTATGAACTGTTGAGATCATGACCAGAGCTGAAATCAAAGTTGGATGCTTAACTGACTGAGCCACCCAGGTGCTCCCCTAACACTTTCATTTTTATATAGGAAAATTATATATCTGAATTGTTTTGTTATAAAAGGTAGAATTAGCGAAAAGCATGAGTATATCATCTATTCTTTATTATGTAAAATTTCAGTTGAGTACACAAATGCTAGAAACGTAAATTATACTTAAAGTGATTTTTTCTTCAAGGTAATATTTGTCCATTGGTTTCGAATTACTACCTTTCTTAGCAATTTTTGCCAGACTGTTAACATTTTTAAAAAATTAAAGCCTTGTTCATTCCACTAAATTAATTTTAAAATGAGTAAAAGATTTAAATGTTTTTTAAAAAAAAAATTAGAAGAAAAATCTTTTGGTAGTGAATGGGTGGCCTCATGACATGAGGAACAACTAACTGAGTGGCTCCGTTGGTTAAGCGTCTGACTTTGGCTCAGGTCATGATCTGGGTTGGGTCCTGGGTTGGGCTCTGTACTGACAGCTCAGAGCCTGGAGCCTGCTTTGGATTCTGTCTCCCTCTCTTTGCCCCTCCCCACTCTCACTCTGTCTCTCTGTCTCTCAAAAACAAACATTAAGTGAGTTTGAGTCCTGGGTTGGGCTCTGTACTGACAGCTCAGAGCCTGGAGCCTGCTTTGGATTCTGTCTCCCTCTCTTTGCCCCTCCCCACTCTCACTCTGTCTCTCTGTCTCTCAAAAACAAACATTAAAAAATAGTCTTTTTAATAAAAATTTTTTAAGAAAAAAATCATGATAATTAACCCTAAAGCCATAAAGACAAGGATTGGTTAAGTCAATATTATTAATATAAACATCATAATCACCTATTAGATCAGCCATTATTCAGAAGATTGAAAATACACAGTATTGACAAGCATTTAATAAACAAGAACTCTTCATATACTGAAAATGTAACTAACATATTGGGATGAAGCAATTTAACAGTATCAGAATTTAAAATACTCATGGACTCAAACCCACCTCCAGTAATTGCACAGATATACCTGCAAAAATGTGGAGGGAAAAATGAACATAAAATAATGTTTATTTCAACATTATTTGTAATATTAAAATGAAAATCAATCTAAATGTCCATCAGTAGCAGTAGCATTTTATAAATGAAATACTTGTAGCTACTAAAAAGAATGAGAGGAATTTATTCATGTCTAACACATGAAGCTTAAAAAAATGACTTGATCACTGTGTATAGCATGATATTCTTTGTTTTTAAAAAAACACAATGATATATATATATATAATTTTTTTGTTTTATTCTTTTAGAATAAATCTGCATAAGCATACATGGATCTTAACTGTCTCTACATCTTTGAGAAGGGAGAGAGTAGTAGGATTTGGAGGACTTTAATGCCAATGATTGGCCTTTTTAAAAATTACTTTGGTAATCAGGAGAAAAAGTTGTAATAAAAGTGATTCAAAGTTAAATGTCTTTATCACATTGAGAATTACACTTGTTGTATGTAAAAGCTTGGAGGAAAGACCAGAGTATGTCTGTTCCAGTGTTTCAAAATAAGCCCCATGATGCTCAATACTTTCTGTCCCCTGTAGCCCAGTGATTCCCAGATGTTTCAAATTTGAGAATCAGTAGGTAAATCTGGCTTATTAGGCCCTCTTTTAAGATTCTGGCTATAAAGGATCATGGTCAACTTTTTAAATTTTGGTTTTTTTTTTTTTTACTTTTATTTAAATATTAGTTAACATATTGTGCAGTAGTGGTTTCAGGAGTTAAATTTTGGGGTTTTAGATCCTACTTTGAAATGCTGTGATTCAATTAGTTTAGAATGGGACCCTTAAATCTATGTTTTAATAAAGCTTCCTAGCTGATTCTAACAAAATCAAACCACAGTTGGGACCATTGCTGTAGCTAACCTTCAACCATTTGATTAGGGTGACTCCTGCTTCTAAAACTAGGATAGTCATTCACTCATAATAATCTTATTCATTCAGAGGTATTTATTGAGTACCACTTATGTTTCAGAAGATGGTACTCTAGGGTAGAATAGTAAACAAAAAAAGACAAGTCTTCAAGGAAATTTTATTTCAGAAAATGAACCAGGCAAATAAGTAAAAAAAAACACATAGTAAAACAAAACAATGCATAGTGTGTTTGATAATAATAACATGCTGAGAGTAAAAAATAAAGCAGGGAAAAGAAATATGAAATGTCAAGTGTGAGTTTAAAATATTAGATGGGATAGCATCTTCATTGAGAAAATGACTGGTGACTTTTGAGTAAATATGCTAAGGAAGCAAAGGAATCAACTGTAGAGATATCTTGAGGAAGAACAGGTTCTAGGATGATGTCCCAGAAAATGCAAAATCCCTGAATTGGGAATACATTTAGTTTATTTGAAGAACAGCAAGGAATCCTATATAGCTGGTGAGAATGATGGAAAAGTGTAGTAGGCAATGAGGTTAAAACAATATTTTTTGAAAAAGATAATAAAGGCCAGGTCAAAGGGCAAAGTAAAGACTCTGAGATTAGAGGGTTCAAGCAGAAGAGTAACTTTTCATAAATCACTGTTTGCTGTATGGAAAATACGTAAGAGTAGAAGTGAGGAGGGTAATCCAGACTGTAATCAAAGCAAGAAATGATGATGACTTGGACCAGTATAATGGTAGCATGTGTGGTGATCAGTGGTCAAATTCAGATACATTTTGAAGATAGAACTGTTAAAGATATACTCATGCAATGGATAGAATACATAATGATGGACAGAGTATGGGTTACGGGAAAAGGAGGAGTCAAGAATGATGCCTAGATTCTTGGCCTGAGTAACTTCATTAACTGAGATAGGGAGAGACTTCATAAAGAGGTGGTTTGGGATGGAATATTATGACTTCAGTTTTGGTCGTTTTAAATTTAGAATTGCTATTAGATACTCTAATATGTAATTAGATATCAGGTAGGCAATTGGATATATGAGTCTGACTCCAGACCAGCAGTCTAGGCTAGATAAATAAGTTTGGGATTAATCGGCATATGGATGGTATTTAAAACCACAAGACTGTATGGCATCACCAAGGGAGTAATTGTAAATAGAAAAGAGCTCCAAAGAGTAAATTTTAGGACATTTGATAGAATTGTTTTAAAGAAATTCACACTATTGGGACGCCTATGTAGCTCAGTCGGTTAAGCATCTGACTCTTGATTTCGGCTCAGGTCATAAACTCATGGTATGGTGAGATTGAACCCCATGTCGGGCTCTGCACTGTCAGCACGGAGTCTGCTTGGGATTCTCTCTCCACCCCCGTCTCTCTCAAAATAAATAAACATTTAAAAAAACCACACTGTTGATATATTTAGGGCTAAAGGTCTGCAAATTGTCAACTTATTCTCCAATTTGTGTTTTTTAAAATTTATACACACACACAGGCACACACAAATACATAGAAATGAGAGGTTAAAACAAGCAGATGTAGTAAAACATTAACAGGTGAATTATTATATGACAGTTTCTGTGCTGTTGTTCTCTTTGCTTAGAATACTCATTTTCTTCTTTTTCTGACTTTTCTGGAGAGTAGAGAATTTCTAGCATAATATCTTGTAGACTAGAAGAGAGTGGAATCTAGTACAAAGGTATAAATTTGGGGAGTAAGGACAGTTTCCTCCATAGTAGCAGGACTAGAAGTAGAATATAAGGGCACACACACATAGATTGGTGGATAGATGTGGTGAGAGCTTGTGGAAATTGTCTCGTTTTGCTTTGGTTTTCTGTGTTGTAGGAAGCAGAGTTTGTCAGCTGATATTTTAGATCCACTTTATTAGAATATTTGCATATTTATTAAACACCTATGTGCCAGCTAGGCACGAGGAACACCAAGATAAATGACATCATCTTGTACTTAAAGAGCATATTACAATTTGAGACACACTGCTAATTATAATGTATCACCAAATGCCCTATAAAATGTAACAAGAAAATTTAACATACATGTCTTTTGACTCCATTTATAGAAATACACAAAATGTATCCTAAAGAAAAGATCCACAGTGCATAAAATATTATGCACCAAGATATTTATAGCAACATTTTTCACACAAGTATAAAATCTGAAAAAAACCTTACATTTTTAACAGTTTGAAAGTGGTTACATAAATAATAGTAGCAAATTGACAAATTGGTCATAAAAATTATTTACATGAAGTTTCTAATCCTAAGACTAAATGTTTATGATCTAATATTAAAAGAGCAGGCTATGAAGTTTTTAAAAACAAAAATATTACAGGATGAGCTCAGTCAAGTAAAAGCAAATCATTAAAAAATGCCTTTTTAAAAAATTGTAGTTAGGTATAACATACGCACGAACACACAAATTTTAAGTGTACTGCAACTTGATGAATCTTCAGACTATTCTTACCTGTATAACCAGCACCCATATCAAGAAAAGTTGTTTTCATAGGCACCTGGGTGGCTCAGTCGGTTAAGCATCCAACTCTTGGTTTTGGCGCCATGACGTTGCAGGTTTGTGGGTTCGAGCCCCACATCGGGCTCCGTGCTGATGGCATGGAGTCTGCTTGTGATTCTCTCTCTCTCTCTCTCTCTCTCTCTCTCTCTCTCCTTTCCCCACTTGTGCTGTGTCTGACTCTCTCAAAATAAGTAAATAAACTTAAAAAAAATTATTTTCAGAATCTTGTTTATACTCTTTATAATACCATCTTGCAAAAAAAGAATAATTTGTTTATCTTTTGAATTTGTTTTACAGGCAAGTATCAATCGAGGAGGGAGAGAGGAAAGCCAAAGAGCTGAATGTTATGTTTATTGAAACAAGTGCAAAAGCAGGATACAATGTAAAACAGGTAAGTGTCCTTTGAGTATGGATTGAGGTTATCAAACTGAAAAGATATTAAATAATTGTGGGAGTATTCTCTAGTGTAAGATATTCTTTTGGTTGGTAACAGCAGGCCTCATGAACTAGTAGCATATAAAACAGTGCAAAAATATAAATGTGACATCGTTTTTGGAAAAAGAAAAGGCTTGCCAAACTTTTCAGATTGTGCACCCGACAACTATTTTATTATGATTGCAAGGTTGTAAACTTAACCATACCCTCCCTGCATCCCTACTGCATTGTTTCAAGGTAAAAAAATTTTTTTTTAATTTTAGAGTATAATGACAAAAGAGAGTGAGTACTGTGAGAATGGTATTTTGCATGTGATTGTGAAAGTATATTCTGGTTACTTTATCCTTAATAACCTGCTGTTGTTTTAACAGTGTTTATAACAACAGTGTTTTGGGGGAGCAGGAAAATATGAAGAGACCTCACATTTACCAGACTTTTGTAAAAGATGGAGTAGCCAAAAACAGAATTGCTTAATTTTCTAGGGCTGCATATCATATAGAGTAGTGGTCCCAGATTTATAGGACTTTCAAACCAATAAATTGTTTTTTTATTTTTAGGTGATCAGTAGAAAGTTAAAATAAAATCCTATAAACTGATTAAGTTGAGCTTTAAGAAAAATTTTATATATTTTCATTTTGGGCACTTTCTTTCCCATCTCTCGTTATCTTGAGATATATGTAAGTAATTTTGAACTGTCACTAATTCCTTCCTTGTAGCATACTGTTCCATGGCTCTAAATCTTTGTTCGTGGTGGTGTTCTCTTGGTTAGAATATTCAGTTTCTTTCCTGACTGATAACATTTCATCCTTTTAAGTTTCAGTTTAGATGTCAGCTCTTCACAGACATTTTTTTCTGACATTCTCTACCATACCATACCATTCTTACTACAGGCTATTCTATTTAGCAGTAAATGATACAGTTTTCTGTGGTTTCTCAGCCCCCTGACCCCTGTGAAACCACTGTCATAGAAGTTACCACATTATATTGGAAATATTTCTCCCATCAAAATTATATACTCCTGGAACCTACCAATGTCTGTGGAATATAGAAAATGATAAATAGGGGCACCTGGGTGGCTCAGTTGATTAAGTGTCTGACTTCAGCTCAGGTCATGATCTCATGGTTCGTGGATTTGAGCACTATGTTGGGCTCTGTGCTAACAGCTCAGAACCTGGAGCCTGCTTCAGATTCTGTGTCTCCCTTTATCTCTGTCCCCCTTCCCCACTCATGCTCTGTCTCTGTTTCTCTCTCTCTCACAAACACATAAACACTAAAAAAATTTTTCAAAAAAAAAGAAAACAATAAGTCAATGAACCCGTAGGACCACAGATAATTAAACATTTTGAGTAATATGGGGCACCTGGGTGGCTCAGTCGGTTAAGCATCCAACTTTGGCTCAGGTCATGATCTCGCGGTCTGTGGGTTTGAGCCCTCATCACACTCTGTGCTGACAGCTCAGAGCCTGGAACCTGTTTCAAATTATGGGTTTCCCTCTCTCTCTGCCCCTCCCCCACTCACACACTCGTGCTCGCTCGCTCTCTCTCAAAAATAAATAAAACTTCAAAAAAATTTATTGAGTAATAGAAGTAATTAGCACAATTACTATCATTTGTCACTGTTCTAGGACAAAGTGGTGGATAGCCTCATCTAGCTTTTTTTATTATAGACATTTTGATAAGGATATGAGCTAGTTGCTTATATGTCAAAGTATGGCCTTTTGGGACATCTTTCAGGCTAGGTTAATGTCAAAAGGGATTGCTGTGGCCCTCCAGTCCTGACTCTGAGAAGGCTCAGAGGTTTGGAGGTCTAAAATCCTCAGCATTTAGTGGTCACTAGTGATAGCTAGCATCTTGATGATATTTAATTGCTTCCAAGTTTAGATAACTCTCAGGATGTTGAGAAAATGAGATATGTCATTCATTTGCTATTTTATAAGCACATAATTTTTAAACAGTTTTTTGAAGCATAATTTCCATACCACAAAATTTACTTGTTTTAAATGAATAATTCAGGGTTTTCTTGCTTTTTTCTTTTAATTTTTAAAATTTTATTTAAATCCAAGTTAGTTAACATATAGGGTAATAATGATTTCAGAAGAATTTGGTGATTCATCACTTACATAGAACACCCATTGCTCATCTCAACAAGTGCCCTCCTTAATGCCCATCACTCATTTAGCCCATATCCCCACCCTGCACCCCTCCAGCAACCCTTTTTGTTCTCTGTATTTAAGAGTCTCTTATGGTTTGCCTCCCTCTTTTTATCTTATTTTTCCTTCCCTTCCCCTATGTTCATCTATTTCTTAAATTCCACGTATGAGTGAAATCATATGATATTTATCCTTCTCTGACTGACTGACTTAGTATAATACATTCTAGTTCCATCCACATTGTTGCAAATGGCAAGATTTCATTCTTTTTGATCACCGAGTTAATATTCCAGCGTGTGTGTGTGTGTGTGTGTACATACATCACACCACATCTTCTTTATCCATTTATCAATTGATGGACATTTCGGCTCTTTGCATAATTTGGCTGTTGTTGATAATGCTGCTATAAACATTGGAGTGCATGTGCCCCTTCAAATCAGCATTGTTGTATCCTTTGAATAAATACCTAGTAGTGCGTTGCTGGGTTGTAGGGTAGTTAATTTTAGCCATTCTAATAGGTGTGAGGTGGTATCTCATTGTGGTTTTGATTTGTATTTCCTTGATGATGAGTGATGTTGAGCATCCAGGGGGGGGTTTAGGGAAATTATAGCATTGTGCAACCATTACTGCAATTTGATTTTAGAACTTTTTGAGCATTTGGCATATAATTTTTTCTAAAAGCCTGACCCCTACAGACACTAGATATTGCTAGCCAGTGATAAGGGAGAATTTTTTTTACAAAACAATCTTTTTTTTTTAACATTTGTTTATTTTGAGACAGAGAGAGACAGAGTGAGAAGCGGAGGGGCAGAGAGAGAGGCAGACACAGAATCCAAAGCAGGCTCCAGGCTCCAGGCTGTGAGCACAGAGCCCGATGTGGGGCTTGAACCCATGAACCATGAGATCATGACCTGAGCTGAAGTTGGACACTTAACCGACTGAGCCACTCAGGTGCCCCTTTACAAAACAAACTTACCTTGAATTCAAAACCTATCTGCTACGTTATTATTTCTCCTCATTTTATTTTTTATTTTATTTTAATTTTTATTTATTTATTTTGAGAGAGAGAACACAAGCATGAACAGGGAAAGAGCAGAGAGAGAGGGAGAGAGAGAATCCCAAGCAGGCTTCATGCTGTCAGTATAGAGCTTGACATGGTGCTCGATCCCACAAACTGCAAGATCATAACCTGAGCAGAAATCCAGAGTCAGATGCTCAACTGACTGAGCCACTCAGATGCCCCTGTTTCTCCTTATTTAGATATATCTGAATATGTGATTTTGCTGAAGTGCCTAATTCTACTGGGACTTGATTTTATTGTCTTTTAAATACAAATATGATTAAAATTACTGTTTTCAAATTTTGGAAGAGAGCTAGCTGCCTTTAATTTTTTTTTTTTTGTAGCTTCTTAACTCACAAAAACCATTACTTTGCATTTTATAAGGGAGTACCATAGTAATAGAATTTTGTTTCAATATTTATAGACCCTTGCTTTGTCATCTTGCATAATTTAGTTAAGACAAAAATCCTGGAATCACTCCCCCTCTCCCCCACCAATTGAGAGAATGAAACCAAAAAATGAATTTAAGTCTTAAGTTAATAAGCACATTTAAATAATAGGTTCAGATCTTCCCCTTTGTCAGTGATTAATCATATGGAATATATTTCTGTCTTGTGGGAAAATTACTGGTTGATTTTAAATACTAGCTAAAAATACATCTCATTATATGAGTTGTCTTTTCCTTGAATTCGTTTTTATAAAGGACCTTAAAACTAATCAAATAGGGTATCATTTAAAATATTAATTATTTAAATGACTAGAAATGGAAGAGATGTTTTTTTCCTTTTGGTTTCACTTAGGAATCACCCCGAAATTTAAAACAAAAACAAAAAAACCTTCCCTTTGATATCACTTGATATATTGGCCATATGGAAATATTTTAAAAAATTGTTAAGTTTTATTTATTTTGAAAGAGAGAAAGAGAGAGTGAAGGCAAGGGAGGGTCAGAGAGAGGAGGAAAGAGAGAATCCCAAGCAGGCTTTGCATTGTCAGCACAGAGCCCTATGTGGGCCTCGAATTCATGAACCATGAGATCATCACCTGAAGCAAAATCAAGAGTGAGATACTTAATCAACTGAGTCACCCAGGCACCCTGGAAATATTCAGATTTTTAAAAATGAAGTCCAAGTCAAATCTACTTACTCCTGACCTTGGGCAGTGAACCTTGTGTGTTTGGAGTTCAGTGCTTATTTTGCAAATATAATGTTTATCATGCTATTGGAAACTTTGGCATAGGGGAAAAAATCTTAGTGACAAAAGTTTTCCCTATGACAGATACTTTTTAAACTCAGGCATACTTTTGATATTAGGAATGTATTTTTCCTCCCTCCTACTATCTTTGGTAGAGAGTAGAATACCTGATATCCAAATAAAGGTAAGAAAGTACAGAGGTTTTTAGAATGAGAGATTATCCCCAGGAAGATCTCCTAGGATTAAAGACTTGCTTAATGGTTTTAAACTTTAATGTGCATAATAGTTTCCTGGAAACCTATATAAAATAACAGGTTCTTGGGGCACTACTTCTGGATATTGATTCAGTAAGTTTAGGATAGTGCCCTAAATATCTACATTTTTAACACGAATCTCAAGAGGTTTCTCATGCAAACTATACTTTGTAAAAAGACCTATTAAACCATGGAGATGGTTCAGCAAGTATGTCAAATCTATTCATTTTGATAGGACAAATATTGATTCTCTAACCCCTGCTAGATACAAAAGACAGACTTCCTACCCTTAAAAGGCCCTGTCTCATGTAGAAGCCAACATAAGGAATTAAATATTTATGTATCCCAGTGCCAAAATGTGTCTCCATGCAGTTGGAGAACAAACCTAGTGAAACTCAGAAGTTCTTTTGACTCATTTGTATTCAAGTCTTCCAAGCAGTCATTTAGATACCTACTCTTGTTGATTTTCCTGTATTAAAGGCCCTGTTGTTTATTGCCTTGCCTGCTACCACAGCTTATTAACTGATACCTGCCTTCAGTTTTGCCCCACTTTAGATTACTCTCCATCCTGCTATCAGAGTCATTGTTTCCGTTGTCTGTTACTGTCCCTCTTCATAAAATACTATTTTTTCTCTCTCTGCTATTTGTAATTTAAAAAGTTCAAACATAATCAAATTTAGATTAAGTGTCTTTTCTCATAATTGAAGTAGCACTCCTTACTTTTAATATAGAAGTTTTTTTGTCGATTCTGCCTCCCACCGTAGTGGACTCAATAAATGTTCATTGAATAAAAGAATAATATGCTGTGTTTTTGAGCAGATACTTAAAGCTGCCATGTTATGCCATAAGAAAAAGATCTGCTTAATGAACTTGACTCTGTCTTAAGAATTTTCTTAGACTGAACAAGCTTAGAGAATCTAGGTTACTGAGAAATTGTCTTTCATTCGGTAGTTTGACTGCAACTTAGACATAGATACTCCTACATCTTGAGTTTCTTTGAATTCAGCTAAACATACATTGAACTTTTTTCCCCATTTTTTTAATGAGCTGAACACTTGTACACAGTGAAATACACACATCTTAAGTTTACAGGTAGATGAATTTTGAGAAATGTATATATATGTGGATGTAAGGACTAACTACATCAGTGAAGATACAGAAATAATGTTATTTAATTTGCAAATATTTGAGGCACTTATAGATACCTATACTGTTCCAGCTTCTGATTTAATTCTGTTGTGGTCAGTTAGTATACCATGTAACATTTCAGTCATTCATAATTTACTGGTATTTGTATTATGACCTACATATGGCTTGTCTTGGTGAATGTTCCATGTGCACTGGCAAATAATGTTTCTGTACAGTTGTCAGATATAATGTTTTATAAATATCAATTATATAAAGATAGTTGATAGCATTGTTCAAATCTTAAATAGTCTTACTAATTTTTGTAGTTCTATCAGTTAATGAAGGGAGATATTAAAATGTACAACATTTGCGTTTGCCTGTTTTGCCATTTAGTTCTGTCAGCTTTTACTTCGTGTATTTTGAAGTTCTGTTGTTGACTGCATACATATTTAGGATTGTTATTGTCTTCCTGATGCTTTGATTTTTTAAGTCTTAAGAAATGTTCCTTTTTATCTCTAATAATACTCCCTGTCTCCAAGTTTTTATGTGATCTTAATATAGCCACACCAGTGCTCTTATTGCTTATTGTTTGCTTGGTATATCTTTTTCCTTGTAAAGTGGGATGCTTTTAAATGGCATATAGTTGGATCTCACTTTTTTAAAAAATCCAGTCTGAAAATCTCTGCTTTTTAATTGGAGTGTTTGGTTTATTTAGATTTAATAAATAGTTTGGTTTATGTCTGTCATTTGCTCTTTGTTATCTGCTTGCCTCTCTGTCATTTTTAATCAAATATTTTAATATTGTAATTTAATTCCTCTTTATTTTTAGCTAAATCTTTCATAACTTTTTTAGTGGTTGCATTAGGGATTATATTAGAGTGTATCTACCATTTCATCCTTTGCACCTGTGCACCTATCCTTTGTGTTATTGTTGTCACATATTTTATATTTACATACATCATGAACCCCATAATAATTGTCTTAATTTTTGCTTTAAACAGTAATTAAGAGGGGCACCTGGGTGGCTCAGTTGGTTAAGTGTCCGACTTCGACTCAGGTCATGATCTCACAGTTTGTAGGTTCAGGCCACACGTCAGGCTCTGTGCTGACTGCTCAGAGCCTTGGCCCTGCTTGGGATTCTGTGTCTCCCTCTCTCTATGCCCCTTCCCCACTCGAGCTCTGTCTCTGTCTCTCAAAAATAAATAAAAACATTAAAATTTTTTAAAATAAATAAACAGTAATTAAGAGAAAGGACAGCTTTTTCTGTTTACCCATATGTTTATCATTTCCAGTGTACTTCATTCCTTCTTACAGAAATGAATTTCATGTGGTATCATTTCCCTTTAGCATATATAACTGTCTTTACTGTTTTTTTTTAATGTTTATTTATTTATTTTGAGAGAGAGTGTGTGTGAGTGGGTGAAGGGCAAAGAGAGAGGAAGAGAGAGAATCTGATGCAGGCTCTGCACTGCCAGTGCATGGGGCTTGGGGCTTGATCTCATAATCCATGAGGTCATAACCTGAGTCAAAATCAAGGACACTTAACCTTAGTGGTTTTTTTAAAACATTTATTTACTTTTGAGAGACAGAGCACAAGCAAGGGAGGGGCAGAGAGAGAGGGAGACACAGAATCCAAAGGAGACTCCAGGCTCTGAGCTGTCAGCACAGAGCCTGACGCGGGACTTGAATCCATGAACCATGAAATCATGACCTGAACCAAAGTCGGATACTTAACCAACTCAACCACCCAGGTGCCCCTAACCTTACTGTGTGTTATTGGGTCTCCTGGTGATGAATTTGCTCAGCTGTCACTTAGCCCAAAAAGCCATTTTAAGAATAATTCTGTATGTAATGTGTCATTTCAAAGTATTTTTCCTCCCCCATTTTCTTCTTTCCTCTTCTTCTGGAATTCCAGTGGCACATTGGTTAAATGACTTGATATTACCCCACTGGTCCCTGAGGCTTTTGCACATTTTTTTTAATCCTGTTTTTACTCTTTCAGACTGGATAATATTCTTGGTGTGTCTTCAAATTCACTAGTCCTTTTCTTCCATATCCAGACTGCTGTTGAGTCCATCCATTTACCATCCATCTGAATTTACCACTTCGGATACTGTACTCAGTCCTAGATTTTCCCTTTATTTCTTTACGTTTCCATTTCTCTTTTGGAATACCCCAATGTTTGATCATTGTGGCATTGTTACCTTCAAGTCCTCAAACATATATATAGTAGCTGTTTTGAAATTACTGTCTAATCCAACATACGAGTCATCTCTGAGTCTGTTTCTACTGGCTGTTTTTCTCTTGCCTTTAGGTTAAATTGTCCTGTTTCTTTATGTGTCTAGTAATTTTTGGTCATTTGCTCAGCATTGTGTATAATTCATAGAGATTCTGGTCTCTGTTATTTTTCTCTGCAAAATGCTGGCTTTTATCTTGGCAGGTTTTTATATTGCTGGCTGATCACCTTGAACTTGTGGAATCTTAAGTGTTATATTTTGTTTTGATGGATCTGTAGAAAGCCTGAGGTATTTATCCAGCTTTTTGTGTTTTCGTGGGATTCAAACTCTAAACTTTATCCCTGAAGCAGACAGTAACTGAAGTCTGCTCATTTCTTCCTACCTTCTAGCTGTTGCTTTCATATGAGCTCCTTGTAGTCTCTCCTACATATGTACCATTAAAGAGTCAACTGAGATTTGCAGGAAATTTATATGTAGACTTTAGGATTCCTTCTCTTGACTTCCTTCTTTCTGTTATTTCATTCGTCAGTCCAGCCACACTAGCAGTCCACTGACACCTCAGACCTTTAAAATTTTAGTTTCCTGCATGAGGTATGGCCACCCCATATTGTACAGGCTAGGATGGCTTTTGGGAAAACCTATATAAACATGGATCTCACCCAGTGAGTGTGGGTTCCCTTCTACCCAGAGTTGGATTCCCCCTAATTCGTATCTGCTTTTTGTTGCTCTTGAGAACCTTTAAATAGTTGTTTTTCATAGTTTTCCCAGAGTTAATAATTGCTAACTGCAAGAGTGTTAGTCTTATACAAGCTAGACTGCTATTACCAAAACTGGAGATGATATTAAATTTATGGGAGTAAAACTTAATATATCTGATAAATATAACAACTGAGACTGTTTATTTAGCATGTGCATGCTTAGTTTTGTTTTGTTTTGTTTTGTTTTTTAAATCGAAGGCCAGTTTACTCCTGAATTCTGTATGTTATCTGATAACAAAATAAATAGGTTTTTTACTTAAATTATATATTCACTAAGTAACACATATCAGCAGAAATTATTATGAAGAAATAATCTCAGACTCCTGAGTTTTTGTTGTAAGTTAGTCACAACTCAGAAATGGTCCTGGTAGTCAGAAATTCACCAGATAAATTGCACAGTTCAGTCACTATCTTGGAAAACATTGGGAATCACAATCTTAACATGCCTGTTAAGCAAGCATTGTGTGTGTTTGTTCAGCCATATATGTTTGCAAAAGTACAGTTACTTTTGATGATTGTGCATTGTACTCATTTTGACAAAATCAATCATGTGTTTTCTCTAGAAGGTACATAGTAGTCTTTCTGTATAGAAGATATGTTTATCCATACTAAAGGTACCATCTACCTGTATTTTCCATGTACAGAGATGTTTTCTAGCTTTCTGCTGATCTGCTAATTGGATTCCTTCTCCCTACTCCCTTATGTACTGGATTATAATATACATAATAAAAGCTGAAAATGGGCTTTATCTATTGCTCTGTTTACTTTTTAAATAATTTTAGGAGGGGGCATCTGGGTGGCTCAGTTGGTTAAATGTCCAACTTCGACACAGCTCATGATCTCATGGTTTGTGAGTTTGAGCCCTGCTTCGGGCTCAGTGCTGACAGCTCAGAGCCTGGAGCCTGCTTCGGATTCTGTGTGTATGTGTGTCTCTCTCTCTGCCCCTCCCCTGCTTGTGCTCTATCTCTCATAAATGTAAAAAAAAATTTTTAAATAATTCTGGGAGAGATTTTATTAGTGCATCATTAATGTCTGACCATGGTTCAAGTGATTGGGCCTAAATGCCTATGAATTTTGGCTTAAAATTGAATTTATTCCAGCATAGTACTGTTCTTCTGTGTGTAAGCCTTTTGCTCTTTATTTTATTTAAAATTTTTAGTGTTTATTTTTGAGAGAGAAAGAGCACGTGAGCGGTGGAAGGGCAAAGAGAAAGGGAGACACAGAATCTGAAGCAGGCTCGAGGCTCTGAGCGGTCAGCACAGAGCCGGACACGGGGCTCAAACTCACGAACCGTGAGATCTTGACCTGGGCCGAAGTTGGCCATTTAACCAACTGAGCCACCCAGGCGCCCCTTTGCTCTTTAATCTGGTTTAAGCACTCAACTCTAAGATCCTCTTTATGTCTTAAAGAATATTGTTATAGTTGTTTATTTGGTTTCTTAATAAAAATACTATCAGGGCTAGAACTACAATAATTAATAATCCCTCACAAGCATTTGTTTTACATAAGATAGTTAAGTAAGATTTTTCATTCCATTCAATATTTCATAAAAAGAGAGTCTATGAAAAAAATTTTACTCCTCTTTTTTCTGCTTTTTAAAATACAGTAATATTGCTTTCTTTTGTGAAAGTGGTATGGTGTTTAAATTGCTGAAGGAAATGGTAATGAGAAATTATTTAAGGCTTCACCTGACTTTTCATCTGAGATGTAGTACATTCTTTTAGTGGAGTATTAAGTGTGTGGGGGTCACCTTTCTTATTATATTCTATAATTTTACAGTACTGGGAAATGGGAAAAGAACAGAAACTTCTTGATCTTTAACTTCTAAAATCATTAGTGCTTGTCAGAGGAAAAATATTTATTTGAAAGGAAGTAAGGACTTCATGAAAAATTGGTGATTTCTAAAAACTTATGATATAGTTGAGAAGAGCCAAATTCTCATAAAAATTGTGTAGTAAAAGGTAGGTAGTACATGATAAATGCCTAGCCAATGCTACAGAGACATTAAGGTCCACAGTAATTATTAACAATCAGTGCTGGCACAAGGAGGTATATTTGTTGAAGAAATGAATAAAATCACATACAGATAGGATGATCAAGGAAGGCCTCATGCTTAGTCATCTGTGATTCCTAATAAAGCAGAAGCTCTGTTAGCATATTATTGACATTTAAGAAATGGATTTTCCTTTAATGATTATTTAAGACAACTTAATCCTCTAAGGTTTTTTTTCCTTACTGTCTTACATATATTTCTGTAAGGATAAAACTTTGCTTTTGTAAAAAGCTTTTTCTTGGCTTATTTTAGGATGCCCTGAGTTGAGTTTAGGTTAATGGCATCAATTCTTTTAATCTAATTGAAATATTTTGAGGGAACACTAAAATACACTGGTTAAAATTATAGATAAATTTTTAAAAAATTTAATGTTTATTTTTGTGAGAATGAGCGGGGGAGGGGCAGAGAGAGAGAGACACACACACACAGAATCTGAAGCAGGCTCTGAGCTCTGAGCTGTCAGCACAGAACCCGATGTGGGGCTTGAATCCATGAACTGCAAGATCATGACCTGAGCCAAAGTCAGACACTTAACCAACTGAGCCACCTAGGCACCCCTAAAATTTTTAAGTCCTCAAAAATGGATTAAGTTTTTATGTCTGTGATTTGTGAGTAATAATAGTATTTTACAAAGCAAATTCCTCTTACTCAGGATTGTTAGCTGTTTCTTCACACAGGCCTTTCCACACTGCTTTTCCATATAGAAGAGACTTCCATTTTATACTAGACAATATAAGGTAGTAGAAAAAAATATGAACTTTGGAATCTTGGCTCTGCTATTTTATTTGGTGTAAGGTAAATTCTCTCTTTAGCCTTAGATTTCTATAAAATGAGAACATTAATATCTTCCTCACAGGTTACTGTGAGGATTAAAATGAGAAAACGTGAAGATTCTAACAAAGTAGCCACTCAGTATTAGCTTCTTTCTAATAAAATAAATTAGCTTTATTTGATGGTTACTTCACACTCCTTACAAATAAGTTTTACAGCATCAGTCTTTAACCATGGCTGCACATTAGAATCGTCCACAGTTCTCTTAATGAATGGTGAGGGCCTAGCCCAACCCCAAATTAGTTAAGTCTATCTTTGGTGGTGGGACCCAAGCATCTGGTTTTGTTTGTTTTTAGTTTACCAGGTAATTCTGATGCATGGTAGGTATTGAGAATCACTGGTATAGAGGGAAGGATTTCACACATAACTTTTCAAAGAAACTTTCCTAACATACTTTTTTCTAATTACTTTCAAAGGTAAAAATTGGTTGACTTCACAACTATAGCCCCCTTTTTATTAGAAAGAATTAATACCCTCAAGGTCAAAAGCTATAATAATGGGGTAGTTAATATAGAGTTTCTTGGCTCAAATTTTATACTTTTTCTAGAAACACATAAACTGTTATACTATGAGAATAGGTAGACAGGTAAGAATATAATAATACATAAGAATGTAATAATACCTTCTCTGAAAGACCTCATTAGGTATGTACTTTTTTTAAAGCAAAACTTACAGAAAGTAAGTAAACCTTCCTAATGTCTCCTCCACACACACACACACACACACACACACACACACATCCATTTTTTAATGAGTTCTTTTTTTTTTAATGTTTGTTTATTTTTGAGAGAGAACACGTACACAAGTTGGGGAGGGGCAGAGAGAAGGGATACAGAGGATCCAAAGCAGGCTCCACGCTGAACACCGAGAGCCTGATGTGAGACTCAAATTTGCGAACTGTGAGATCATGATGATATGAGCTGAAGTTGGACCCTTAACCGACTGAGCCACCCAGGCGCCCCCAAAAAATCCATTTTTAAGCTAGCCTGTAATAAACTTGGATATTCTTAAGAGCTGAAACGATTGTGCATTTTGAACACATAAACACTTTAACAAATTTTTCATGTCAAAAGCAAACTGAGATCTTGGGGAAGATTTCTAGATATTCCTAAGTAAGAACATTTTTATTTCTGCCCTAATATTTTCAGAAGGTCTTTCCCAGCCCACACACATTTCCCACCAGTTTTAAGTAGCTTCTTAAAGCAGAATTTTACACCTGTTAGTGTTTTGCTGTAGTCCTAGAATTCACTGCCAGATTTCATAACGTGGAAGAATTTTCTGTTCCCCTAGCCCACAGGGCCATCCATGAGTTTTTATGACTAGTCTTAGTAGAAGTAGAGCTACTCTTTATTATAGGCATTCCATATAACAGATTGATTCTCAGCAATTTACCTAATGAATTCCCTTAATTTCCACAATAATCTAGTCAGGTAAGTATACTGTTATTTTAAGCCCTTCACCTTTTAGCTTTTAGGGTTTTGCCATTCCTCCCCTTCACTTCCAATATGTGATTTGTAGATCTTTGTAGCCATAGTAAAATAAATAGAATCACTGATAAAATTCCTATGCAAACTGCAGTTTTTAGTACCTACTTTTATCTGCAGGACAAAGTTAATATGCTTTCCAGATCATTCTTAGTCTGGCCTTTAATGTATACAGCTTCTTTCTAATTATTTTACATATTCTGTGCTCTGGCCTAAACACTCTTGAATATACTTTGTGCTTTTCTCTGAACATGGTTCAGGGATTTGATTGTCTAGCAGTGGACAAATGTGGCACTAGATCAGACTGTGCATCCCAGAAATTCATTCTATAATGATGATATTCAGTCTTGGCCTCAGTGATTTTAACACTTAGCCATGGAGCCATAATGTATAGTCCACACACTTCCAATTTCAATAGATTCAAGCACAAGGGGGAATATTGAGGCCAGCCCTAACTTGAGTACATCTCTAAAATGCTACTAAACCTTACAGAACCAAAACAATTACACTTTTTCTCAAGTCTTCCCTAATCCTATCCCACTAGACTATTGCCCACAGATGAAAATTTTGTCCTTTTCTATATTACTTTCCCTAAACAGATTACTTAGAGTTCCAGTCTTTCATCCCTTTACTGGCCTTCTATTGTTTCTGTTCCTTCTCATTTTAATTCAGCATCATTTATGGAACACTTAAACTGTGAGCACTTTGCATAGTGAAGTACAACCAAGTGACTTTTTTTTTGTTGTTGTTTCTTTAGAGAGAGCAAGGGAGAGGGGCAGAGGGAGAGAGAATCTTAAAGCAGGCTGCATGCTCAGTGTGGAGCCTCAGGCAGGACTCAGTTCCACAACCCTGGGATCATGACCTGAGCCAAAATCAAGAGTCAGACACTTAACCAACTGAGCCACCTAGGCGCCCTGGCCAAGTAAAATTTTTAAACTGCCTTTAAATCCCAACTGAAATATTACACCTAAAGATTTTTCCCAGTATCCTGAGAAGGGCCTTCTTTTCTTCTGTGTCCTCATATCATTTTGTACTTCCTTGATTTTTTTTTTACATTTATTTTTGAGAGCGCACATGCATGCACGTGCACAAATGGGGGAGGGGCAGAAAGCGAGGAAGAGAAAGAAAATCCCAAGCAGGCTTCATACTGTCAGTGTGGAGCACAATGTGGGCTTGGGAACTGTGAGATCATGACCTGAGCCAAAATCAAGAGTCAGATGCTTGGAGCTCCCGGGTGGTTCAGTCAGTTAAGCATCAGACTTCTTCATTCTTCAGCTCAGGTCATGATCTCGGGGTTCGTGAGTTTGAGCCCCACATCGGGCTCTCTTCAAATGTCTGCTGTTAGCACAGAGCTCCCTTTGGATCCTTTGTTCTTCTCTCCATATGCACATGCTCTTCCCCAAAAATAAATAGACATTAAAAAACAAAGAGACATTTAACTTGACTGAGCCACCCAGGATTCCCTGTACTTCATTGGTTTATAGCACTTAACAAACACACTGTGACATAAAGAATTGTTCGCATCCATCTCTTTCAGTAGATTGTGAACTCCTTGAATTAAAAAGGCTGCATCTTGTTCATTTCTATGTCCTCAGAGAATCTGAGACAGTGACTCAAACAAGCAGGTATTTTGTACAAGGGAGTTATATCACATGTGTATTTAACTTCTAGGAATTTTAACAGTGCATGCCCAAAAAACAAAGAAATCAGGCAGTTTCACCTGCCATTCTACCCAGTGAGTAGATGCCTAGTATTGGGCACCTGATAGGAGATATGAATCTGTTGTTCCTTCAGTCAGTTTCTGTTCCCACATGCCTCTCAAAGTGACCACCTCATTGGGCTTGAGGTGATGATTCTTCTGAAGATATTTGTCATAACGTCACACCTCAGACACAAGCCAATTACTTCCACTGGTGCTTTTTCCAGTGATGGAAGAAAAGCCGTCTGTGTTGGATTTGAGAGGTGGTGTGTTGGTCTCTAACATAGTGCTTTCCTAAGGAATTATCCAGGGTAATTTTGACTAGACTGACTTTTACAATATACTTGCAGACTTTAGAAGGTAACCCTTTATAAAAGACAGGAATACCACTATCCAGTTTTCCTAAATGAGCAATCTGTCCTTGCTTGGAGTTGTTATAGAACTTTGTTTTTATGACTCAAATGGCATTTTTGCTGCTTACTTCTTAGCTCTTTGTTCATGTCTATCTCACCAGTTGGAAAATAAGGATCATATCTTTATACCTCTTTGTATATGGCATGTACTCATTTATAGAATAAATAGACATTTTAATATGCTTTCATTATGCTAAGATCTAAGTGAGAAATAACCCAGAAGCCATGCAGTGGTCGTTCACTTTCACTTGATACCATTTGCTAAATTTTCCCCTCCAATTATCACATTTCTTTTTTCCACAGCTCTTCCGACGTGTTGCAGCAGCGTTGCCTGGAATGGAAAGCACACAGGACAGAAGCAGAGAAGACAGTATCCTTTTTGTTTCATCAGAAAATTTTATGGTTGACATTAGTCTTTAGAGCTCCACTTGGTTGGCTAAGGAATATTATGCCATTACCTTTTACAGCAAGGAATTGATGGCTTAGGAGCATAGAAGCTCCAAGGTTTTCTTTTTTCTTTTTTTCTTTGTAACAGTTTCTAATATTTTATTTATTTTTGAGAGAGAGGGAAAGGGAGAGTGTGCACACGAATAGGGGAGGAGCAGAGAGAGAGACACAGAATCTGAAGCAGGCTCCAGGTTCTAAGCTGTCAGCATAGAGCCTGATGCAGGGCTCGAACGCACAAACTGTGAGATCATGACCTGAGCTGAAGTCAAGACACTTAACCAACCAAGCCACCGAGGCACCCTGAAGCTCCAAGGTTTTCTATAGCATATGAGATATGGTGGTTCAAAGTGCACCCTTTGTAGCCTGCTGCTCACTACAATTAATCAGTGAAAGGGTTTGTGTTTGTTTACTTGCTTGATTTTTAATGAGCAGGAAACTTAGAATCACTGCCTTCTGCCTCTTAATTTTGAATCCCATTGGCTCTGGGCCTTTTCCCTACAGTATATATATCATATTTTCCTCCCTTGCTTTTTCTTGAGCTCTCTGCTTGGCACAGCAAGAAATAACTCAGTCTTGAGTGTTATTGTGGCATCTGCTTTCAGAAACAGGACATAATGAAGTAACGTGTAATAATAGTTGTTTCAGAGGATTTTGAATTTTAGTATTTTGTGTTTTTTTTAATTTTTTAATGTTTATTTAATTTTGAGAGAGACAGAGACTAAGTAGGGAAGGAGCAGAGAGAGAGGGAGACACAGCATCTGAAGCAGGCTCCAGGCTCCGAGCTGTCAGCACAGAGCCTGATGTGGGGCTCGAACTCACAAACTGTGAGATCATGACCTGAGCCGAAGTCGATGCTTAACCGACTGAGCCACCCAGGCACCCCTAAGCCTTTATTACTTTTAATAGCATACTGTGTTCTCTGGAGTTGAAGTCCCATCATTTATTAAATTCTCTCCTTGAACTCTTTTGTAGGCTATTTTCAGAGTTTTATTGTAGATAATCCCGTAAGGAACGTCATCTTTACATGGTCTCTTGCTCCTACAATTTCCTTAGAACAAATTTCCATGAATAGGGCTTAACTTTATTCTGACCCTTGTTGCATATAGTAGATATAAACAGGTTTATTCCCTTTGAGCACCTTGTTATAGTGAGCTAGCTATACTAGGAAATAATGGCTGTATCGGTTCTGAAGCCAATAGGAATGGAAGGAGCTTGCAAGAGAGGTCAGTGTTCAGCAGAATTAGAATTGTACTTTCCCATTTATAGCTCCTTAACTTTTGTTTCAGTGATTGACATAAAACTGGAAAAGCCTCAGGAGCAACCAGTCAGTGAAGGAGGCTGTTCCTGCTAATAATCTTCCATGGCATCTTCAACTTTTCTCCTGAAGCTCACTGCTTTGGCCCCCTTACTCTTTCATTGACTGCAGTGTGAATATTGGCTTGAACCTTTTCCCTTCAGTAATAACGTATTGCAATTCATCATTGCTGCCTGTCTCGTGGAGATGATCTATTAGCTTCACAAGCACAAAAAAGTCAGTGTCTTCATTATTTATATTTTACAAAAAGCCAAATGATTCCAACATATTCCAGTGATAACTTTAAAAATTAGATGTGTTTTCTCAAAATTTTTTTTTCTTTTTAATGTTAGGATAACGTACTTCAAAATGATGGAAATTCCAACAGTATGTGGTTAGGTTAAAGAGCAATTGTTCACAGCAGCACTTGCCTACCTACTTGATCTCTCCCTGCTTTTCTCACCTCTCCTTTACTGCATTCCCTATTCTTACCATCTCTCCCTCAACACGAATGAGGTATGACAAAGCAGGAGTCAGACCAAGCCCACTGGAGTTATCCTTCAAATTTAGTGATACCACTTGCTCTAGGCCTTGGGCCAAGATGTCCAAAATTATTCTTGAGCACTGATATAAATTACTTAGACTTTATTTGAGGTCAGAACTCAACTATCATGGTAGGCAGTGCTTGAATAAGAAAAGGGTTCTGATGCATCTTCAAAATTAGTCCTAATGTACACACTGAGTACTTACAAATTAAATGAACATAAAATGTATCTCAGACCAAAACAAATGACCCTTTCACATGTTAGTCTCTGGGAGAGAAGAGTAACAGTGCTTCAGAACATGTTTTTAATACTGAATTCTCCCAGTGAACTATTTCTCCCAGGATTTTAAAATTGTCGAACATAGAGTTATTCTGTTTAAAAAAAGAAGAAGAAAACTTTTGTAAGCAATAGATTTCTCTTGGGTTTTCTTTCTTTTTTCAAAAAATGCTATGCAGGCAAGGCACTACAGAAATCAAATTCTTTTAAGAACCAGTGGAAGAATTTAAACTTGGTACCTTGATCAAAATTACAATAACCAGTAGAAGCAATGATATCTAAAGCTTACCAACAAAAGAATCCTCAACAGAATAGCAAATACTTTGCTCAGGACATTTGAGGTCAGATTGAAAATGGAAACAGTTTTCTTATAACCCCTAGAGGCAGATCTGGAAAAGCATACATAGAAGAGGGAAAGTAGAGAATGGAAATAAAACTTAATATTATGCAGATTTATGCCTTATTTTTTAGCATTTTTTTAAATGTTGGGTCTTTCAG
>CM053575.1:52826089-53028770 GCA_028646485.1 Cryptoprocta ferox | reverse complement strand
ACTTTAGCAGGCTACTCTGGCTACTGGGCAGGAATGTTAACACTTCTATTAGGACAGGGTGGGAGAGGAAATTGGAAGGGAGCCGAATGGAGAGATTGCTGGGCCACCTACAGGGAGGCACATGTGGGGCTTCCCACTGGATCAGGCCCTAGAGGTGAACACTGCCATCTCCCCCAGAGTGAAGGAAGAGGAAAAGCCTAAGATGGTGACAGCCACAGTCATGGACAGAGGGCCAAGTTCCTGGGGACCAGGAATGCATTTCCTGATGGAGGCGCCATCCTAGGGCTGGAGGTCCTGAACAGAGCTCATCTGCCCCCCAGCAGGTTCAACTCAATTGCTGCCCCAGGCACCCTAACATGAGGAACAAGTGTTTTCTGAGCACTGAAGGAACAGGGGACCTAGGAAGCTGATACTGGGAAGGATGGCGCTAACCTCAGGGAGTGTTTTGGATTTTAGTATGTGTTAGTATTAACAGGCAATATATTCATTATAGGCGCAATCATGAAACTCCCCTCAAAAAATCACACATCTCCCCTTTACTCAGCAAGCTCTTTAGCCTGGAGGGCCATCATGATCTAAGCCCCACTCCAGCCTAAATGAACTCTTAATTCCTTGGACATGCCCATGGTTATTCACTGCTCTGCACTCTTGCAACAGCCCTACTCCTAGCCTACCTTGTTCTGTTCTTTACCCTCGTGTGTCAAAGGATTGACAACTCTGTCTTGTCAAGTGTTTGTGTACGGTTTTTCCCAGCAACCCTGGAGGTGCTGGAGGGAAAAAACCTGACTCCTCTGTCTCCAGCACCTGGGAACTTTAAGTCACATGAGTTGTTTTCTGTGTCCTGGTGTATTGGAGGGAAACATGTCTATATGTGCTTATAACAAAATTCTGGGGTGTCTGGCAGTAGACAGAAGGATTTCGAGCTACGTTTGTGCCTGGGATAATAGCTTCTTCCAACGCAAGAGGTGTGAGTAGGGGAGTGGGATGGTTGATCCAAGTCCAGAGGGACTAATGGAGAAGGAGCCAAAGTACGGCAGGGCTTAGATCGTGGAGGGTGGGGTCAAGGAGGAAAAGGGATCTGTTGGTCTATGCGCAGGGTCCATACTCAGTCCCAAGGCTCAGAACCAGCAGGGTGACCACATGAGCGAGCCGAGCGCGGCACCTGTGGCTGCCCCAGCGAGCATGCCCATGGCCAGCGGAGCGCCCGCACTGTAGCAGGGATCCTCCCGCACTACTACGTGCGTCACGCCGGGGCCTGTGGAGAGAGTGGTAAGGGCCGGGGACTTCAGAGTAGGGAGCAGAGAGATCTTTGGTCCTCTCCTCCCACTAGACTCATGCCCAACTCAGGGTAAAGGGCTGAGCCCGCTCTTCTGCACGTCAATTGGAGAAACTGAGGCCTTGATGTGGAAAGGACCTGTGCTCCTTCTCCAGGGCTTACAGGCCTTGGATCTGCTGGGGCCATGGGGCTAGAGTGGAACAGCTAGGAAACCCGGGATCTCTAAGAACCTCTAGGCCACGCCAGAGGATGGGCGGTCCCAACCGCCAGCCAGCCCCTGGAGCGGAAGGAGGCGGCCGTTCCCGCGTTAGCCACCAGGGGTCGCCAGCAGCTCAGAAACGGGTACTGCTGGTCAGCCGGCCTAGAGAAGTGAGGTCAGCTCTGGAGTGCGGAGGAGCACGGGTTCAAGAGGTATTCCGAGTCTCGGGATGGAGAGGGCCCAGCGGTGGGTCCCGCCTGGAAAAATCCGTGGTCCTCACAAGAGGGGGGCCTGGCTCTGGATCCGGGCAGGGGGAGGGCCAGGCTGGAGACTTACCTGCGTAGGGCGGTCCGTAGTAGCTGCGTACGTATGTGGCTTCGTGTGCATTGGGGGTTACCACCTCGTAGTAGTCCTGGTACGGGCTGTAGACACGCACCTGGGGAGCCCCACGGGATTACTGCCCGGAAACTCCCTGGCCCAGGTTTGGTCCTCTACCCACCGCACCCCGCTTAAGTTCTTCTGGGCCTACAAAACCACTTCTTAAAGGTTAGAAATGGATCTCCAGGAACCAGCAAGCTCCTGGAGAAAGGCCCTGCCTCCCCGCATGGTCCATAGTCCTTGTCCTCTAAAACTATAGCCTCTGCATCCAGATCCCATTTTCTCACCCTAGCCTCCGACCTAGCACTCCCCTGATCAAAACGCCTCCACAGCGGGGCACCTGGGTGGCACAGTTGTTTAAGTGTAGGATTCTTGATTTCTGCATAGGTCATGATCTCACGATTTGTGAGCTCGAGCCCAGAGCCCGCATCAGGCTCTGCGCTGTCAGCCTGGGAGTCTGTCTGTCAGTCTGTCTCTCTCTCCCCTCCCCTGCTCATGTGCTTTCTCAAAATAAATAAACATTAGAAAATATAATTTTTAAAATTCTCCATGGCTCCCAACTTCCCTACGTAATCTAGTATTTGGTAGCTGCTCTCCAATGGTCCCATTTGGAGAAATCCAGTGAATTACTCTCCTAGTGACTAGGAGTCACGGGCCAACCCCCAGGCCCAGAAGTAAAAGCAGGCTGGGGAGGAAGGAAAAGAAAGGAGGGGATGGATGGAAAGTAACTAAAGTATTATCGAGCATCCACCATGCACCAGGTCCTGAGGGAGGTGTTCATATTGTATTACTTCCTCTAGTCCTTACTGCAGGCATTATTATCTCCACATTACCAAAGAACTGGGAACAGGGGGCTCAGAGAAGAATGGTCATTGTTCTCTCTCTCAGGGAGGAAAGCAGTCTCTCCGTTAGAATCAACCACTCAACCTAACTCAGAAGTCATCCACTCCAGGAAGCCCTTTCGGTTTCAGGCAGAATCCTTTCTTCCTAAGTTCTCTACGGACTATCTTTCCCCCCTGGCCTTTCCTGCCTGCACCCCAAATGTGAGGTACTTATAGGCATGGACTCTGATTAATTTCTGTTACATGCAGGGTCTAGTGAATAGCAAAACCAATAAATATATGCTGAATTAAATGGAAACTCCTAATCCACACCCTTCATTTTACCCATGGGGGAAAAGACCTAAAGAAGGAACAAGATCCCCTTTCCTGGCTCCTTCTTCTTAGCCCCCTTCCACTCTACATCTCTCTCACACTAGGTGTCACCCCTGAATGGTCCAACTCCCCTTAGAAGTCAGGTGTCTTCCACTCCTCCTATCTCAAAGTGATTTCATCACCTTTCTGTCTCCCGAACCTGCTCTTCCACAAATGCTTGTCTCTAAATGCCACCACCCTGCACTCAAACCAAGGCATCAGGTTGGCACTCTTATCTTCACACACTTGTCTTCCATATCACACCAGCCACCAGGTCTCATGATTTTATTTTCTAACTATGCTCTTCTGTCCATCCTTTTGGCCAGTGCCAAGAGAATAAGCCATTGGTTTTGGCAACTTGGAAGTTGTGGATGACCTTGAAAAAAACATTTTTCAGAGGAGTGGTTGGGAGGAAGAATCCAGACTATGGAGAGTTGAAGAATGTTGAGAGATGAGGGATGGAATCAACATGTCATGACATCTCTTTCAGGAAATTTTGTTGTACAAGGAGTTACTCTAAGTATACCTTGGATTTCAAATCTCCAGACCATTTCTCTTTTTAAAAAATTGTTTAATGTTTACTTATTTTTGAGAGAGAGAGAGACCGAGTACAAGCAGGGGAGAGGCAGAGAGAGAGGGAGACAGAATTCGAAGCAGGCTCCAGGCTCTGAGCTGCCAGCACAGGGCTGACAGGGCTCGAACTCATGAACCATGAGATCATGACCTGAGCTGAAGCTGCCCCTCCATGCCATTTCTCTTTGATGAGAATGCTTCTCCCCATTTTTCATTCAGTTACCTAACTTATCTTTCAGACTGAACCCAAGTATCACTCTCTCTGAATCTTGGGTTCTATTGGGGTCCCATCTGGAGTCCCATAGCCCTTAGACTCTCTTTATCACAGCACCAGTCACTCCGCAGTGTCATTGTTTGTATCCCTGTGTGTGTCTCTCCCATCAGACTTGGAGACACCCCCCCCCCAAAGGGGGTCTAATCGGCCTCACTGGAACATGATAGGTGCCTAATATATTGAATTTATCTCAAGCGAGTCAAATACAGAAACAGACTGGAACTAAGGTTACCCAGCTCTAAGTCCGGACTCAACTTAGGGACAATGACCAGTTCCAGGGTAATGCAGGAGGCTCAGACAAACAATGCTCAGTCTCAGGTGACTTCCTCACTGTGCTCTTCCCTAAAAGTGATCCAGTAGAGCTTTCTGGTGGTGGGTAGCCAGGATCTGAGCTCCATGCCTGCAGAGGTCTAGAGAGATCCAAACACTCAGATACCCAGTTTTATTTGAAGAGACTTTAAGGTCTAGAGCCTGTACCTGCATGGCAGCTGCACAGTGAACCAGTGGCCTCGTTAGGCCTCAGAGAGAATGGAAAACACCAACTCTTGCCCCTTGGTGGCACCTGTTTCTACCCTCCAGGTCTGGGAGCCCCAGAGGCAAACTCATGTGGGTCACCTGGCAACAGGGCAGGGGATCCCCCAGGGACCTCATGGACAGAACCTAAGGGCTTGATTCCCGATCCTCTCCCTCTCTGCAAGCCCAGCCCCTTTGGCAAGCAGGGCCAATCAGGAGGTCACATACAAATAGAACCCTTCCCTCAGAAAAGCTGTTGTAACTTAGATTTACAGCTTTTTAAACCCCATTTTTAGGCATCCTTACTTTAAACAAACATATCCTTGGGGTGCCTGGGTGGCTCAGTCGGTTAAGCGTCTGACTTAAGCTCAGGTCATGATCTCACTGCTTGTGCGTTCAAGCCCCGTGTCTGGCTCTGTGCTGACAGCTCAGAGACTGGGGCCTTCTTTGGATTCTGTGTCTCCCTCTCTTTCCGCCCCTCCCCCGCTTGCGCACGCATGCTCTCGCGCTCTCTCTCTCTCAAAAATAAACATTAAAAAAAATCTTTAAACAAATTTACGTCCTCATTTGGGCAAGGGGGATGTCTCAGAATGCTGGGATGGGAATCCTAGTCCTGCCACTGATGAATGAAGTGACCCAGTCAAGTTATGTAGCTTCTCAGAGCTTCACTTTGTACATCTGTAAATGGAGACAGTCTTCCCTACAATGCCCACTCCCAAAGCATAGTGAGAATCCAGCTGAGCCATGTCTATGCACCTGGACCTAGGTGGACCTAGCACTTCTGGGTTCAGTGGTTCTGCACATCACAATTACCTGAATAACTTTTTTTAATCACAGACTTCCAAGGCCCCACTCCAGACCTACAAAATTAGAGCGTCCAGAGGTACGATCTAAACATTTGGATTTTTTTCCTTTTTAAGTCCTGAAGTGATTCGAACTCACAGCCACAATAAGCACCACTATGCTAGAAAAGGAGTTCACAGTTGACTATAAGACCACCGGCACTGGAAGACAGGCCCCCACTGCACCCACCCCAATGCTCTGCTGGGCACTGGGGACAGAGATAGGATTCATCCCCCCAATCCTATGTTCCAGAAATTCTGGGATAGTGGGAAGGGAGACAGATGCGGACTAAATTATGATACACAGTCGTGATGCCATTAACAGAGGTTTTTCACTCCTCCTTCTCCCTTTAGTCATTCACTCATTCGCTTATTCGGTGAATACTGCCTGAGGCCCACTTGTGCCCCAGCTCCATGCACCAGGAAGAAGGAGGGTCAAAACAGATTGTCCCTATCACTGAGTCTTTGCTTTGAAGGAAGTTCCAGGTCTCAAGGGAGAATAGAGACCAGAATAAAGGGACTTGAAACCAGGCCTAATAAGATGATACTAAGCACTAGCATAGCAGGCTATGAAGGGAGTGACGATAACTGGGAGGTCTGGGAAGTCCTCCCTGAGGAGGTGGTAGCCTTTGAAGTGGCTCTTAGAGGCTAAGCATCAGTTTGTCAGAGGAATAAGGAAACAAAGAGTCTTCACGGCAGAGAGAATGGCATGTACAGAGGCTGGGAAGAGGTCTGGTGCAGCTGGGAAGCTGGAGGAGCAGCTAGAGCACAGGGGATGAGGGGATGTGGTAGGTGAGATTGGCTCAGGCCATATCCTGAGGGCCTTGAGAATGGGACTGTGGTTGGTGTTCTGTGGGTGACAGGGAGCCATGGAATGTTTGTGAGCAGAGAAGGGATGGGCTGGGCCCAGTTTGGGAGGCACATCTTCGTGGCCAGAATGGAGGCAGGGAGGGCTGAGCCAGCACTTACCCAGATCCGCCTCTCAACCTTACAGGGGCTCCACGAGCGGGTCACACACCTGACCTTGGGGCAAACCCGGCGGCTCCTGGGAGGGACGGTGGCTCCAGCTGGGGCCTGCTCAAGCCACAGAAACCCAAGAAGGGGGAGGGAGGAGGTGTCAGTGGCCCTCTACATCTGGAGAAACTCAGAGCTTTTAACAGGCCCAACCAGAGCCTGCCAGCTGGGCAGGGGAAAGAGTGGTTCTCTTCCTCCTCAGCCCATGGTAATGGAGGGAGGCTCAGAGTGGGTGGTGACTTTGCCAAAGTTACACAGAGAAGGATCAGTAGTGTCCCTCCAGAATTAGCCCACCTTCACCGGTTTTAGGCTGCTGAGGCTCCCAGTCTCCAGGAAGGACAGAACAACTCTGATCCCCCCTCCCACCCACCTGTCCCCATTTACTGGCCTCCCAGCCTTGCTCCTGGCTGTGACCCTGGCCCTATGTTCCCTGGAAGAGCCTCCATTCAGAGTGGGGTATAAATCTGTAGGACATGTTCTGTACGTAGGCACAGAACAGAGAGAAGCCACAGGCACAGGCGTGAACACTCAGAGACAGGCAGACACTGGTACAAAGACCGAGGCACAAACACATTCCACTGGAGCAAAAGCCCTGGGACTATATGGGTGTGTGTGAAGGGGGACAGTGGGAGCGGGAGTAGAGGGTCAGAGCAGAGACTGGGGTAAGCAGAGCAGCAGGAAGGTGCACGGACAGAGGAGGGACAAGGCAGCTTCATAGAGTCACAGAGTGCAGAACAGAACGGTCAGCCCTCACCTCCTTCTGCCTCTTTTGGGTGGGACTCATTTGCTCTGCATATGGGGAATTTGGAGCTCAGAGCCAGGTTAGCCAACAGGGGTGTCTCTGCCCTACTGTAGACCACTGCTCCAGCATCCTCACTTCCAGCTTTTTCTAATCCAGCCTCCACCCAGAAGCCTGAATCTGCTCCCCAAGGTCTGGCCACAGTCCCTCCTTCTTAATGCCCTTTATCGGTCCCCACAATGCTGCTCAGAGGTCATTTCCCCCATTTCTTTCCCTCTGTGCATTATCCTCCAGCCAGGACAGACTCTTGGCACTTAAACACACGTACGTGTGTACACACACACACACACACACACACACGTGCACATCTCACCCCCCACCTCTGCTCATGCAGTTCTTTCTACAGATAATGCCCTTCCCTCCAAATCTCACTGAGATAGGTTCCAATACAGGCTCTTCCACGGACTTAAGATGATGAGGCTTTGGACAAGTCATTTCCCCTGTGAACCTCAGCTTCCCTATCTGTAAAATGGAACTAAAAGTACCAGACCTACCAGAGCTGTTGGAAGATTAAATGATATAACCGATGGCAGGAACTGAGCACAATGCTCAGCCCTCAGCAGGTGCATGTCTAAGAGGGGTTCTAAATGCAATCCAGTCTTCTCTGCTACTTCCCAGCAGATTCTCTCTGGGTGAGATTGGGCTCCACTGTGCCACAGATAGAAGGAGCAAGGACACAATGTGGAGTCGGGCAGATGGGGTCAAGGCCAAGCTGGGCTATCCTTAAGCTGGGGGCTTTGGGCAGCTCCTCAAACCCACACCTCCATCAATCACTAGGCTCTGTTGACTCTACCTCCTAAATATGTCTATCCTCATCAGCTTAGGCCATCAGCAAGGCCTTAGACCAGGCCTCTAGTCACCAGGACTCTGTCCCAGCCTTCTAACTGGTCTCCTGGCATCCACTCTTCCCATCTACAGTGCATTCCCTACTTACCAGCCAGACTGTATTTTAAAAACACAAATCTAGTCTGATCTGTTCATCTCATCCCACTGCTTAAAAGCTTTCCATGACTTCCTGGTGTTCTTAGCAGAAACCAACATTCTTAATACATCCCATAATGCCTGGCCCTGCCAACCCTCCTTCTCCCTTGCTCTCCCTCCCTAAGCTCCAGCTGCCCCAGCCTTCATTGTGTTCTTGAACTTGCTGAAGTCTTACCCTTCCTCAGGGCCTTTGCACATGCAGTTCCTCTGCCTGGAAAGCTGTTTCCTTTACCCCACCCCACCCCTTCTACACAGTCGATTTCTGCTTATCCTTCAGGTCTCATCTTTAGCCTTGTCTGAACTCCCACCTGAATCAGGCCACCAAGGTGGTCACACACTGAATGCACAGGGCACATCTCTGTCAGAGCAGTTACCACCATTGCAATAGAATCATTAACTGTGTAATTAGTTGCTTTCTCACACCTGGCTGCCCACGAGATTGAATCCAGGAGAACAGGGCCCACATCTCTTTACTTAGGTCACCTCTGATCCCTGCCTTTTGGCAGAGTGCCTGAACATAATAGGAATTCAGTAAATATTTGTTGTGTGGATGAATGAAGCTCAATCTTATCATGTGCTGAGAGGTAACAATAATCCCACCCTCACAGGACTGTTTCCAGGAGTAGCTGGAACTGCACCTGCGTCACACCTAGCACATAATAGTTGCTCGATAAAAGATAGTTTCTTTGCCCCAGCTTACATGCCACCCCTTCCTTCTCTCTCTATTCTCCAAGCACCAGTTGTCCTTCTTCTATCATTTTCCACTTGGACTCACAGCATCTGAGTCCACACAAGCCTATTCACTCACATTTATGGGAACTGAGAATTCCTGGCAGGTGGAGACCGAGTCTGAGTCACCCATGATTCCATGGCAGGAAGGGGTGGGGAGGGGAAAAGGAGGGAATGGGGGCTCACCGGGGTAGAATTCGCCTCCAGCAGCGCCGTCTTCCACGCTCTGCAAAGCAAACCCAGCAGACCATGAGGAGGGAGTTTGGGAGATTGGGCCCCTACCTGTTAGACTTTCGTACTCAACACAGCCTCATCCCCAGTCTCCTGTAAAGGCGGGAGGTCCCCTTGACCCCCTTGGGTAGACAAAACCCCCTCTCCCACCCCAGTCCCACAGACAGAGCCCTCATTTGAGCTGGAGCCTCCTAATTCATTCTTAGTCCACAGTCTTCCTGTTTACCAGTTTCCCTGTCTAGACACTAGACAGCTGGGCTTGAGTGGTCTCTTCAGGGCCTTCAGATTCTGGCACACTTGGGCTGGTTCTCTAGCTGCAGCTCACCTCCACACCCCAAACCTACACACACAGTTCCCCAACATTCTGACCCCAGAGCCCCGTGAGGGCCCAGTGGACACCAGACAATAGGGCCTTTGTTGGTTGCCATGGCACCTGGCTGGGGTGGACAAGGCGGCTCTGTGCTTTGTTGGCCCAGAGCTCAGCTTCCCCCACTCCCACACACCCCATCTCTTTCACTCTCACAATGCAAAGGCCTACTGACCCTCAGCCCGAGGGGTAGGAAGGGAAAGAATGTGAGTTAGCAGACACACCCGGCCTCACAGTGTGGATCTGCATTGGACATTGGCATGTCTCTGCAACACAGTGGGCTGCCTCTGTGAGGCAGGGCAGGGTCTCTGCCTCAGATCAGAGGCCACCCACCAAGGTATCTTCTCAGGAGGCAGTGGGAAGGGGGTCCTTTATGGATGCCACAGGGCTGTCTATTCCTTCGTATCACTCCCAAGTGAGGGCTCATCTCAGAGCCTGCTAAATACACGACTCTGTATGATCAAGGACCACACACCTGAGGCAGGTGCGCCCACTCCTCCCTCAACAGTCCCGAGTTCCATCAGTGTGATGTGAGGACTTTCCTGGGTACCACACCAATCACCACGAGCCATTCAAATCCCACTCTGCCCAGCACCCACCCTGCTGACTAATCTTTGTCCCCCCTTCTATCCTTTGGGAATCAGAAGGCCCAGGGAGGAGGAGGCAAGGAGACCTCCTCTCTTGGAGGAGACCCAAGATCTCGCCCTATCCTCTCCTGAGAGGACTCACATGGCATCGTCCTTGGTCTCTGCGCACAGATGCAAGCGGGAGCCCTCCCGGAGGTTCACAATCAGCAGGCCGTCTCGGCTCCGGCCCTCTGGGGGCTGCACATCTAGAGGCAGACACACACATATGGGGTTTCCATGGGGCACAGGCCCCCAGTAAACCAGAAACAAGAATAGGGACTGACCTCCGGATCCTGTTTATTGGCCATTGCCAACCTCCTCTGATCTCACACACTTTCTCTGGGATTCTGCTTTACTCTTCAGAGCCTTTCAACCTTTCCATATTGCCTATTGCCACAGTTACAGACATCTATCAGTTACCCTGTTATAACTGTGGCTTGAGCCCTGGTTGAGGAGATTTGCTGTGTGACTCTGGGCCAGTCACTTAACCTCTCTGATCTTATCTCTTTTCATCTTTTTCCAGTTCCTAGCACCCAGAGGGCAGGAACTGTGTCTGACTCGCCTATGTGATTCCATCATAGGACCCAGGCCCAGCACAGACTAGGAACTCAATAAGGAACTGATTTCTTAATCACATGAGTTGAAGTTAATAGAGACGCAGAAGCAATGTCTGTGGAAGCCCTCTGAAGCTGGCAAGAGCCTAATGCAGATGTTATCTGACAGACACAGTGGGAGGGCCATGGACTTAGTCACAGTGCCAGAGGGAAAGGGCTTCTCACCGTGGCACTCTTCGCCGATCTTTATGTTGCGGACATTGAACTGGATGAGCACGCGGTCCTCCTCGTCCTGCGCAGTCTCATCACGGTAGTAGCCCAGGGTCCCATCCAGCCACAAGGCAAACCAGTTTCGCTTCCAGCGGCGGAGGATGGAGCCTGTGCAGTAGTCAGTAGTCCACAGTTGCTAGGCAGGCTGATTGCAGAGCCTGCTAGGGGGCAGAGGCCCTGGGCGGGCTCCCAGAATCCCCTCACCCCCAACCCCAGTGTTATAACTGCCCCTTTTTTGTCTATCTATGCCCTGAAATAATAGGGCCTCTTTCTGCCTTGCTCACCCAGTGCCTCCCATTGGGCCTAACATATAGCAGAGACTTCATAAATGTGTTGAATGGTAGATGAATGACCAGATTCTTTCCTTGGGGGCTTCCAAGGCCAAGCCCCAGGTTTCTTCAAGGGCAAAGACCTCTTCCTACCCTGAGCCTCCATCTTATCTCTTATCTCTGACTTGTGTGACAGTTGTTTCTGTAGTGTCGGCCTCTTCTACCAGACTGGGGTGTCCACAGTTCCCCACCCTGGACCTGGCACCCAGCAGGACCTGGGCTCAGTGTTTGCTGAACTGAGAATGGGTCATGGGGTGTTGGAGAGCTCCTAACCCAGGACAGCTCTTCCTCAGATCATGATTCTGGTCAGAGGTGGGTCTGGAAGCCTGAGCCCTACCTTCAGACATTTTACGACTGAAAATCTTAAAAGAAAGGGCAAAACCGTAAAGGAACTTCTTAAGGCTTTATAGATCCCAAAGCACAGAGGTGTTTTCATATTATTCCAAGCCTTGTGCGGTGGCCAGCCCTGGGCGAGTGCTGTGGATATGCAAAGCATCAAACCCAGTCCATGCCCTCGAGGAGCTCACAGTCTAGGGTCAGTATGGTGTGGGGGAGTGGTAAGACCCACAGGTGAAGGCAGTTATGTTATAGGGGGATCCATGCTATCACAGGCATGTATGAAGCATTGGGAACGGTGTAGGGAGCCTCTAACCCGGCTTGGTGCTACAGCAGAGGCTGGAGTGGAGGTTAGAGGAAAAGTCAGAGAAGGCTCCTCCCAGAAGGGGGCATTTTCCAAGCAGTCAGGGATAGGAAGGACATTCCAAGCAGAGGAAAGAGTCTGGACAAAGATGGAGAGGATAAAAAGGGTCTTGTTTCTTGGGAGAATGGTTCACTGTGGCACGCCTAACAAGCCACTTCCTTCACGCCTGTCCCTGACAAGGTACAGAACGGACAAGGATTTGGTCCAGGGTCACTCACTCTGTCTCCACAGCCAGCCGCCCCTCACCAGGGCCATTTCTTCAAAAGGACTTTCCAGGGTGGAGTCAGGCGGAACCTGTCGGAGGATCCACAGGACACACAGGCCTCATCAGCAGCTCCAGGGCAGCTCCCCAGAGAGAAGTCCCCAGCCCTGCCCTCCCTGATCCTCCCTGGGGAAGCCACCGAGGAAACGTTTAAGGGAGTGTTAGTAAACAAAACAAGGGCAAGCCTGCCTGTCTCCTTCTCCTCCTCTGCTCCAGAAAGATAATGGGAGCACTGTCCTCGTGGGGTCAACAGGGCAGCCACCCATTGTGCAGGGGTGGGGGGGCAGTCAGGAGCCTGGATTCCAATCTCAGCTCCATAACCTTCACCATGTCCCTTCTCCCTGGCTTCTGTTTCTAGATTTGTGTCTATGAGGCAAGTAGAGGCTGGAGTGAGGAACAGTTAACAATGATGGAAACCCTGGAATTTTGAAATGCTGGCAGCACAGAATATTAGAATCATGGCAATGAATGAGGGACTTTCATGAAAAGAAAAGCCTCCCTCCCATCTGAACCTCACCTGAGCCATTTACAAAGTGTGTAAAATAATAGTTCAATAGCATCTATTATTGACTGAGAATTATGTGCCAGGTACACTTCTCAGTGCTTTCGTCTATTATCTCAGTGGAACCTCATGAAAATCCTTGCTACTCCCAGAAAACAGGCCTGGAGAAGTTCAATCACTTGCGCAGATCCCCTTGATTAGTAAACAGCGGAGCCAGCATTCACACCCAGCAGTCTCAGCCTCTAACCATTACAACAGTAGGAGCTTTTAAAACTCTCCACACCCAGGACATACCCGATAACAATTAAATCAGAAGGGCCCGGGGCTGGGAGGCAAGCACTGAGAGGTTTTAAAGATCCCAAGTGATTCTAATGTGCAGCCAAGTTCTGAAACCTCTGCACGTACTGTACACTACATCACCTTGTCCCCACTATAACTCTTGGATGGGTAGAATCTTTACTCCTATTTTACAGATGGACAAACTGAGGGACAGCAAACGACTTGTACGTGTAGGTGATGGAACTTGGACTGGAATCCAGGTTCCCTCTGTTCCTGACGGCGACTTACTTGCGAGTAGGTGCCTCTGCCCCTCCCCCACCTGCTTACACCTGTTGCTGCGTAGCAAGAGCTGGAACACCTGAGCTGGAAGGCCTGGTTTTGTCCCTCCTTCTCCTGCCGCTCCCTCCCCTCTCCAAGCCCTACACTGGTCAGACAACAGGGTCAGGTGCAAACTTCCTCTCCAGCCTCCCCTTGATGCACCCACCTGTCTACACCTGTGCCGGATGCTGCTGCCAAAACGGCCGCTACTTGATGCTGCTGTTACCCAACCTGCTGCGCCTGCGCTTTGTGTGTCCCAGAGCGCCTGGGGTATTTCAATACCCGTGCTGCGCCCAGGGCCGGGCTACCCCTGGGCCCCGCCCCCTGTCCCCGCCCCACCCCCTGGGAGGGTATGGGCCGGGGAGAGATGCGCGATCACGAGGCATGCTGGGACTTGTAGTCTGAAGCCCTAGAGCTGGCTTGCACAAGGCGTTTCCTGGGCAGTAACCCTGTGTCGATCTGGAGCACAGGTGAGCAGATGCACCTGCAATTTTATTTTGCCAAGACATTTGTACACTCATTTATCATAAAATACATTTCCTAAGAATCACTAACTCATTCTCTAGAAAAAAGTAAGGTAGTAAGGAGGAGCCAGTTTCCTAGTTTTGTCACGTTTTTTCGATACTCGGTTTGTGCCTGGCACTGTACTGGATGCTAGTGGAGGGCACAAAGGAACATCTGACAAGGCTTTAACTCCTTCCTGCCCCAGCTTCCAGTCTGGTGGGGTAGACTAAATGGAAACACAAGTAGAGCACAGGGTACGATTTAACAATGGGAGAAAAAGTCTGACTTTGCCCAGGAGGTTCAGGAAGGCCTCCCAAGGAGGCTAAAAAGGGTTCTTGAGGGATGAGTAGTTCCCCAGGGGTAGACCTAAGAGAATCATATGAGCGCTGATCAGAAAGTTCAAAAGATGGGGCGCCTGGGTGGCTCAGTTGGTTAAATGTCCAACTTCAGCTCAGGTCATGATCTCACAGTTCATGGGTTTGAGCCTCGTGTCAGGCTCTCCTGACAACTCAGCATCTGGAGCCTGCTTCAAATTCTGTATCTCCCTCTCTCTCTGCCCCCTCCTCAGCCAGTTCTCTGTCTCTGCCTCTCAAAAATGAATAAATACTAAAAAAAAAATTTTAAAAAGAAGAAGAAAGTCCAAAAGAGTAAGCAGTATTTCACTGTGTTTGGAAAGTACAGAGCAGGCGTGGGGAGGGCAATGGGAGTGGAAAGGGATGAAGCTGCAGGGTTTGCAAGGATATAACATGAAGCCTTGGATGACAGGCTCAAGACTTACTTGAGTATTATGACATAGTGACTGGAGCTTTGGGGGTGGGGGTTTCAAGATGAAGAGTTAGTTTGATTTGTGGGTAGAAAAGATCTCTCTAGGGCGTAGTGGAAAATAATTCGAGGAGGCCCAACTGGAGAAAGGATACTGTTTCTGTATCTACAACCTGGGCTCCCCTTCCAGTATCATTTCCTCGAATAGCTCAACCCCACAAACCCCCAACTAAGAGCAGATACAGGATGTCATTCAGAGAACAGGGACTGTCAGGGCCTGGAGGGCTCTTGGTCCCAAACCCTGTTTTAGAGGGGGCACCCACCCTGCCCTGGGTCCTTCTTCCTGTCTCAGAGACCTGTTCCTTACCGGGGCTGCAGGACTCATGGTTCCTGGGCGGCCAGGGCAGCATTTCCCAGAAGGCTCCTGCAGGGGGGCATTTTCCTGAGCGTCTTAAGAGATAAGGGGATCAGGAAGATGCTACCAAGTGGGAGCCGGAAGGGGGAGGCAAGAGGAGCAAACAGATTCTAGAGAAAATCGTCCTCCCTCTCCAGTCACTTGCCAACTTCTCAGACTGATCCCAGTTGCTGACCTTCATTCAGTTCATTGGATAACAAATCATCAGTGATTCGGATGTGGTCTTGGCCTAGTATCTCTGAGATTGCCGAGGCCGGGGGCGGGGCCGGGCCTCCTCCCCCGGTCGGGGCGTGGCTAAATCTGCTTTCTCCAGCCTGGCTGGACCTTGCCATCACCCCAGTCCTGGCTGCACACCCTGGCTCTTTAAGCTTCCCTCTAGCTTTGAATTTCTGTAATCCTGACCTTGAGCCACCCTGGCGCTTCGTGACTTGCTTGCCTTGCTTAAGGATTCACCATGGCCAATCCTATTAGCCGCTGAGCTCTACGTCTTTGTGCAACCCCAGGAACCAGCTTTACCAAACCACAGTGCCTTTCTGACCCAGGAATGTCCCACCCCTGCCTTCTCCTCGCTAAATATCTGCCTTACAGTGCAAGGAAGGAAGGGAGAGAGGAAGGGAGGGAAGACAGACGGTAAGAAGGGGAAGGAAGAGAAGGAAGTAGAGGAAGAAAGGAAGGAAAGAAGGAAGGAAGAGAGGGAAGGAGGGTAGAAAGGAGGTAGAGAGGGGAAGGAGAAGCAGGAACGAAGGATGAACGGCAGGAAGGAATGGAAGGAAGAAAGGAAAGAATGGGTGGAGCTGGCCTCGGGAAATCTAGACCTGAATTCTGCCCCTGTCCCCACCTCTCCCTGCTCCCCTCTGTGAAGGGCTGTTTTGTGTCCTTCATAGAGGAGTCGAGGAATAGGACAGACAGCTCCTAGATTACATTCTCTGGATTTAGCAACTATATGAAAAGGGAAGATTTTCCTGCAACAGTGTGGAATTACGGGGGACGACTCCCCACCCCCCAAGAGGGGTGGCTATGACAAGAAAAAAGGGAACGGTGAGTGGCAAACTAAAAACCACGGATGCCCTTACAGAATCTAAATGCAGCCCCATCTGTCATATGTCTCTAAAATGTAGGTCAGTGACCCTCTTTGAGAACCTGATAACGGGTGTAGACTCCGCCCAGGGGAAAATGCGCACTCATGTCACATTTTGCATGTAATTCCTGGGAGTTCATAGACCCCAAAGCCATGACGATTACTGCTAAGATTGTTTTTAATTTCCAGAGCTGGGTAGACTGTTGGAAAGAGTGTGGGTTGACAGGTGAGAGATGCTGAAAGCATAGCAGGAATCCCAGCTCAGAAGTCTTGGCTTTGAGAGACTGTTCAATCAACTGAAATGTATTGAGACCAACAAGCTAACAAGTAACTTTCAGATTTCTCTTGTAACTGCGCTGCATAGAACCATTGGCAGAGAACAAGTATTTGGCTATTTCAAATGTCTCTAGTGGGTGAACAGCTCATATCATATATTGTTTAGAGAATAGTGAACTAGCTTATCAAATTAAAATTACCGCTTGTAGTTTCTAGAGAGAATAATATAATGCTAATCACATGCTAGCTCTATTTTTAAATTCTGAAATTTATTTTAAGGTTCAATTTGATTGAAAGTAAAAACTATTTATGTAAAAGGTTTTTCATAATAATCTAGTGACATACATACCATAAAATTCAGTCTTTTAAAGTGTACAGTTCAATGTTTGTATATATTCAGACTTGTGCAACCACCATCACTAAATAATTTCAGGACATTTTCATCACCCCAAAGAGAAACTCTATATCCTTTAGTGGTCATTCCTTTCCCCCAGCCCCCGTCTTCAACCACTACCTACCTGGTCTCTATGAATTTGCCTATTCTGGACATTTTGTTTGAGTGGAATCATGCAATATATGGCCTTTTGTATTGGAATTCTTTCACTTAACACGATGTTTTCAAAGTTCATCCATGTTGTGGCAGATATCTGTATTTCATTCCTTTTTTTTCAAGTGTATGTATTTATTTTGAGAGAGAGAGAACACACACACACAAGGAAGGGGCAGAGAGAGAGAGAGAGAGAGAGAGAGAGGGAGAGAATCCCAAGCAGGCTCCATGCTGTCAGCACAGAGCCCTATGTGGAGCTCAATCTCACGAACTGTGAGATCATGACCTGAGCTGAAATCAAGAGTCAGACGCTTTACCAATTGAGCCACCCA
This sequence comes from Cryptoprocta ferox, assembly GCA_028646485.1. Classification (NCBI taxonomy): domain Eukaryota; kingdom Metazoa; phylum Chordata; class Mammalia; order Carnivora; family Eupleridae; genus Cryptoprocta; species Cryptoprocta ferox. The sequence continues at coordinate 53,011,647 of CM053575.1, read as the reverse complement.
GGCATCCCAGAGTACATCATTCCCTTTTATTGACAAATACTATTCCATTGTATGGATATACCGTATTTTATTTATCCATCAGTTGATGGATATTTGGGTGGTTTCCACTCTTTAGCTATTATAAATAATGCTGCGTGAACATTTGTGTGAGAACTTTTGAGTAGATATATGTTTTTATTTCTTTTGGGTATGATATTTCTGAGTCATATGGTAACTCTATGTTTAACATTTTGTGGAAGTATCAACCTGTTTTCCAAAGTGGATACACCACTTTACATTCCCACCAGAAGCATATGAGAGTTTCAATTTTTCCACATCCTCACCAACCTTGTCATTGTCCATCTTTTTTATTATAGCTATCCTAAGTAGGTGAAAAGTATTATCTTGTTGTGGTTTTGATTTGTATTTCCTTAATAGCCAATGATGTTGAGCATCTTTTCATGTGCTTGTTAGCCATTTGTACATCTTCTTCAGAGAAATGTATATTCTAATCTTTTGTCCATTTTTAATTGGATTATTTGTTTTTATTATTGGGTTGTAAAAAGTTTTTTAAGCTAAAAAATTATAGATAATTCAAAAATAATTTTGAAGAAAAATTAAGTGAAATGGTATAGGGCCCTTCTTGTGTTTCAAGCGTTTGAGTAGAAGGGTTATGTGGAGGCTCAATGGACCAGAAGGTGACATACTTCCATTTCCTGGATGGGAGTGTCCAGAGAAAAACCCAGCCCCTGAGGGAGTATAAGGAGCACAACTTCTTGGTGGAAAGCCATGGGTTCTGGGCCTAGTGGGGGAGGACAAGTATCCAGGCTTCCTGGGGCAAAGGGAATTAATTTTATGTGTCAACCCAACTAGGCTGTAGTATCCAGCTTTTCAATTGAAAGCTAATCTAGGTGTTGCTGTGAAGGTATTTTGTAGATGTGGTTAACCTCTACCATCAGTTGACTTTAAGTAAAGGAAATTATCCTCGATAATCATCCAATTAATTGAACAGCCTTAAGAACAAAACTGAGATGTTCCTGAGGAAGAAGACTGCATAGTCAGTCTATGGACCATAGTCTCAGTCCCTGCCTGAGAGTTTTCAGCCTGCTGGCCTGCCTTACAGATGTCAGACTCGCCAGCCCACACAGTTACATAAGCCAATTCCTTGAGATAACTCTTTATATATGCCTATGTAGCCTACTGGTTCTGTTTCTCCGGAGAACCCTCACTGATATAGGGAGGAAGTAGATGTCTTGTTGGGAACTTCCCATTTGAATCTATTGTAAACACCAGATTTGTCTGACAGGAGGGGAACTGAGACCCTCCTATCTCAGAAGAAAAGCACCCCATACCCAGAGATGGGGCGTGATGCAACTGCTCCCTGAAAACTGCTCCATCTGTATCATCATTTAGAAGCTCAAGTTTAATTATTGCTTCCATTGTTCTTTGTTTCATGTTTGCAATCTCTTGTCTTGGGATAAAAAGGTTCCTTTCAGCCTCCTGTGCTCTTGTCCAATGATCATGACATTTTAGTTCAAGGGAAATAATTTTAGTTCAAGGGAATAAAAGGATAAATGATGCTTTCCAGCTTTTCTTCAAGGTCTTTGACTTGCACTTTGAAGGTCTTCAGCTCTTCATTTACATGCTCATCTTGTCATTTACTTCAGCACTTTCCTCCTCTTGCTCAAAGTGATAATCTTCTTGGACTGATAATTTCAAAAGAGACTCTATTTCTTTTTTTTTTTATAAAGTCTGGTCACTTCATCTCCTCTCCCCTGAACATTTTGATCTGTACTTTTTCAGTGGAGGTTTGCTCAACCTGGAGATTTTTTAAAAAATTTTTGTTAAAAAAATGTTTTTAATGTTTATTTATTTTTGAGAGAGAGAGACAGAGAGAGACAGAGTACAAGCAGAGAAGGGGCAGAGAGATAGACACAGAGTTGGAAGCAGGTTCCAGGCTCTGAGCTGTCAGCACAGAGCCCGACACGGGGCTCGAACCCACAAACTGTGAGATCATGACCTGAGCCAAAGTCAGACGTTCAACTGACTGAGCCACCCAGGTGCCCCTCAACCTGAAGCCTTTTAAGATGATCTTTCATGTTTGCTTTTCTATTTCCTTCTTTAGCAATGTTGATGTAGAATTGATGTCTTTCTCCATCTTGGATGTTTCAATGCACACTTGATTTTTCAACATCAGTCAGTATCCTCCTGGCTCTTCTTGTCTGGTCATAAATACTGTCTCCACCTCCTGATTCCGACTTAGTACCTATGTTGCCTTCCCCAAGGGAAGCTGTCAGGTCTTTCATCTTTAGCCAACATTCCTCCAGAAACTTGATCTGACTCTTCACACATGCTGTGGAGTTTTGTGTGAAGGTCCTAAACAAAAGGTGCTTTTGTTGCCCGTATGGTTTTAAATTTGCTTTTGCTTTTTCCACTTGTACTTTTATAGATTTGGTTTCTTTTTATATATTTTTTTCATTTTTTTTCATCTATTTATTTATTTGAGAGAGAGAGAGAGAGAGAGAGAGAGAGAGAGCATGAGCAGGGGAGAGGGGCAGAGAGAGAATGCCAAGCAGGCTCCACACTCAGTGCGGAGCGCAATGTGGGGGACTCGATCCCATGACCCTGGGACCATGACCTGAGCCAAAATCAAGAGTCAGACATTCAACCAACCAAGCCACCCGGGCACTCCATGGATATGTATTTTTGTGGATTTTGGATCTTCTTATAAAAAAAGAGATTGATTTATCTTGATCTAAATATTGAGGATTTTCTTTTCCTGGCTGGTTTGCTATTAAGCAGAAGATGGACCATATCATGGGGTTTGATGTATCAGGGTGTCAGTCACTTTTGAGCTTTTATCTTCTTTCACTTCAGGGTGAAACTGACAGGAACTTCCATTTTATGAGAACTATGCTGAGTTGTTAATGGTATGTTCCTTGACTCTTGGTACAGAAAAAAACATTTTTTTCATTGACCAAAAAATTCTGCCTAAAACCAAGAGAACTGTTAACATACATACCATCACTGCACACATAACTGTCCCCCACTGACTCTGGGAGAGTGAGACTGGTCTCTTGTCGTCGGGCACTTCGGCATATAACTCTGCAGCATCTCCCAGCTCTCCAACAGCGTGGACTCAAAGCGGGACGAAGCCCCTCCATGGCACCCAGGCTGCATAGAGCACCCTGCTGTCACCGAGTCCTGCTGTGCCACATTATGGAGAACACTGAGCAAGGTTCCTCCCAGAACCAAACCTGTCTGGCAACTGGGCAGATCAGAGTGAGAAGGTCAAGGTTTCTGTATCAGATACCCTGATTCCCTCAACTTTATCCAGGGCTCCTTCTTTTCTCTACTTGAACCTTTCTTGCTGTGGCCACGGAGGTGGGGGGGAAGAATCCTACTATTCTCTGTGCACACTGCTCCCTTTCCCTGAAAGCACTCCCTCTTGCTGCCCACCATCCTGTTGTCACTGGGCCTAATCATCCCTGTGTCTCCAGTGCCCAGTGCAGGGCCTGGAACAAAATAGGTGCTCCACACATGTTCATGGAGAGAATGAATGAGTGAAGGGATAAAAGAGGGACAAAGCCATCATTTGCTCTCCCTGCAGATTTACACATAACGCTCACTGTGTTGCCTCAGCAGATAGTTCTCTTAGGAGAGCTTAAAACTCCTTTCAGAACCAAGAGCCAGATAGTGGAGAGAAGGGGTGGAGGTAGCAGCTCTGCCCTGGGCTCCCCATTTCCCCTGCCACCCCCACTACAAGACTTTGAAAGGTTAGCTAACCGCTCCAAGTGTCCTTTCCTCATCTGTAAGTGGGGAGAGCAAAGCCTGCCTCCTGCCACGTTGTGAGGATTAATACAAGGGCAGATAGAAAGCCTGGCAAGTAAGGGGTTCAAAACATTTTAGTGAACTTTTTGATTCCATTATCAAGGTATTTAGCAACTCCTTCCATTCATCAAATATTCAGTTATTCCACCCAAGTTTAGCAAGAGCCTTATGATAAAATAGCTTATAAACTTAAGAAAAAAGACATAAAACTCTCTTTACTGTTATGATTGTAAACCGAGTAAACGTAAGAGACTCTAGTAAAAACTACTAGAAGTAATAATAGAATTGGACAAGGTAACAGCATATAAGATAAACATAAAAAGCAAAAAGAAAAACAATTTTAAGAACATTTTATGTTGAGGGGCACTTGGCTGACTCAGTCAGAAGAGGATGTGACTCTCAGTCTTGGGGTTGTGAGTTTGAGCCCCAAGTTGGGTATATACAGCATTTTAAAAAATAAAATCTTAAAACAAACAAAAAAAGAAAACTTTATGTTGAGGTATAAAAAGCAGCAGCAGATTTTTGGCTTCCCTTTCCTCCCTGTCCCTCCTCCTCTGGAACCTCAGTGCCCCCCCGGCCTGGTTGGTTGAGAAGTTCCTCACCCCTTTTACACATTTGCCCTTGAGGTAGATGGAGAGGCTATTTCATCTGGATTTTCCAGCTGTTCTCTGTGGGAGCACCCACTGCCCAAAGCTACTCCCTTGTACTTGGACGCAAAGGTGTCAGTCTTTTCTTCTACTCTTCGAGTGAGGACTCACAAAATTGGGAGGAAAACTACATCTAGAGCAACCAAAACTATGAAATACTTCGGAATACACTTAAGAAATGTATAGAACCTATAAACAGAAAACCATAAAATTGTGTTATAAAAAATATAAAATGAGATTCGAATGAGTGAAAAGACATGCCATGTTCTTGGACACGAAGATAGAAATTCATAGAAGTGTCAATTCTCCAAAATTACTATGTACATTTAGTTTAATTCCAGCTGGAACACTAACGTTTCTTTCTTTCCCGCTCCTCCTCATCCTCTTTCTCTTCTTTCTCCTTCTCTTCCTCCCTCTGCCACTCCCTCTCCTCTCCCTTTCTCTTCCCCTTCCCCTTCTCCTTCTTATTCTTCTTTCATAGTTGACAAAGGAAGTATGAAAAATGAGAACAGAGGAGGAGCCTCGCTCTCCAGAAAACAGAACTGACTAGAAAGCCAATGTAATCGGAGCACTGATTACCAGATTACCCCCCAAATTCACTCTTCTCTTCCTTAGTAGAACCCTAGATTTACATTGGGACACATAGCCACTTGGAATTAAGACCACCACTCTCAGCGTATCTTCCAGCTTATTGTGGCCATGTGAGTAAGTTCTGGCAAATGAGATATGAGAAGTATCTTGTGCAACTTCAGGAAATGTCCTTTGAGGGAGGGGCATATCTTTCTTCATCCCTTTCACCTTCTATTGGTTGAAAGGCAGCCATATGGCTGGAACTTGAGTGGCCATCTTGGACCACGAGACAAAAGGCATGTGTTAAGGATGGTGGAACAGGAGAAAAAGAGCCTGGGTCCCTGAAACTGTGGAGGGTCAAGCCAGCTCTAGATTACTTATCTCTGGACTAAATCTACGTGAGAGAGAAATAAATTTTTATTTAATTTAAGCCACTATCGCGTTAATTTTTCTGTCATAGGTAAACCTATTTCTAATTAATGTTGAATTTGGTATCTAGAAATAGAGCACTGCAAGTAACAAAGCCGAGGTGCTTAATTAATGAGTGCATTGGGTTGCAGATGCAAGGACTCAGGCATTGCAGACTGGAAAGCTTGTGACTCTTGTTATACAGTAGTAAAGCATTTGATCCCAAAATTGTGTGTTAGTTGCCTATTACTGTGTGGCAAACCATCCCAGAACTTAAAGGGTTTAAACAGCGAGCATTTTACTACCTCTCACAATTCTGTGTATCAAGGGGTGACAGTTCCAACTGGGTGGTTCTTCTGCTGGTCTCACAGGGGTCTTTGATGAGTCAGATGCTGGCTGGGGAGGGAATGTCCAAGATGCTTTCACTTGCGTGCGTGGGTGGGATGGCTGGAAGGGCTGTGACCTCTTTCTCCTTGTGACTTAGCTTGGGCTTCTTTACATGGCAGCTGGAACCCAAGTAGGCAAAAGTGAAAGCTGCCAGACCTTCTTAAGGCCTTAAAGTTAGTCACAGGACCCGCCCAGATTTAAAGGGGGGGTACTACACAGGTAGTGAATACTGGAAGACATGATTCATGGGGGGATACGCTTCAGATAATAGCTACCCCACCTTGAAAGGCAGATCATAGGCCACCTGAGGTTGTAGCAGTGCAGTGTAATAATTTAGAAAGGTAGGGAAATTTAGAATGTTGGTGTTTTCCAGCTCTTTCTTGCCACTTCTAGCAAAATCCTACTGGAGAGAAAGGAATAAAGAAACTCAAACTAGAGCTAGCTGCTCTGTACAGCTTTACTAAGGGAGGAACTCTTTGCTATTACCTATAATCTGGGTTGACCAAGAATCCTTTAATTTTGAGTTTTGTAGAGTTTAAAAAGCCAACCGCTTCTGCATTGAAGCACTTAGGAGGGTTAATTGCAAAGTGGCAGCTTTAGGAGGAGATAATACAAGTACCCTCTTCAGAAAAGCAGTGAGCCTATTGGCAAGGAAGGTATTGTTTCAGATGGTCTGAAGGGAGTCATCATCCAGCTGGAGGGATGGCTGATAAGGGCAAGATCAGAGTCTTCAGGCTTGAAAACCTGTCTAGATAAGGTCTTTGGCCGTGGTTACTCACATTGGAACCGACCAGAACCAAATAGACCAAAGGCCTACCAAATTTTTTAAGGAATTGTGCTATCCAGGAAACCCCAAACCCAGCCTACAGAAGCCTCTGATTGCTCAACCCTCACAACACTCCTTGGGCCCTTGAACCTGCACCAGCAGGAAGTGGACTTGGATGGCGGAATTTTTCAAAAAAGGTGTGCTCTCTTATGTTCTTTATGGATGTGGCTCTCCAGCCTTGGGCTTGTATGCGCTTCTCAGAAATGTGGCCCATCTAGGAATTAAGTGAGGGCTACTGACTTACTTATTAGTTTCACCAAATGCTTCTTTGTGTCAGGTATTGGGTTAGTGCTGGGGATACAGTTGTGAGGGAAGGGAGAGGCAGTTGTGAGGGAAGGGAGAGGCAGTTGTGAGGGAAGGGATAGGCAGCTGAGAGTCCAGAAGGCCTGGTAGGACCTGTACTCACTCAGACTCATCATCCACAGCTATGTCTCCTCAGTGAGGGCCTTTTGCAGGACTCCAGAAGTTTCTACATCTGTCCCTGTTGCTGTTTCCAGTGATGCATATCTTGGCTGCACCAGCTTCCTTGGTCAGTCCGGATGGATTTTCCCAGGTCATGCCTGTGTCTGGACTTGCCATCAACGGTTCCAATACACCGGTTAGACAGCGTGCAGAGGTTAGGACTCATGGTCCTGGTGCCATCAGACTGATGATCCCTAAGACCCGACTGTGCAAGGCAGTGGCTTGCAATGTATTGTGCCATGGCCCTTTTACACACGTATCCTTCCTAAGTGACCCATTCCTCTTCCAAATGGGAAGAAAGCCTGATGATAACAGAAAGCATTTGGGGGATTACATTTTAGTTTTATGCTTTAGCAGTAGGGGTCTGAGGTACATTTTTTTTTTTTTTTTTACTTTTTAAAAACTTTGTTTATTTTTGAGAGATAGACAGAGCATGAGTGGGGGAGGGAGACACAGAATTTGAAACAGGCTCCAGGCTCTGAGCTGTCACACAGCTGATGCTCAACCGACTGAGCCACCCAGGTGCCCCGGGGTATGGATACTTTTAATATGAACTCTAACACATTTGCCTTCCGGTCATAAAAATGGCATACATCCCAACCCTTTACAGATAAGTGTGCCTGATCAGGAGGAACTTTCAGAAATGGCCTGTATTAGGCAGTTTCTGGTTGTACATGCAGAAAGCTGGCTCTAGCTTAAGCAAAAAGTATGTTCTCACTCTTTGCTCCAGGCCCTGTGTCTATTGCATTCTTTCCAACCTACCCAGGAGGAAAAAAATCCCAGGGAAGGATTCTGACTGGCCCAGCTTCTGTCATGTGCCCATCTAGGGCAAGTTCTGTTTCCAAAAAACGGGTGGGAGGGGAGGAAGCGCTGCTGGGAACAATAGCCAATACATTTGGGTTTAGACAGCAGGACTCCTGGGAGCAGAACTTTATTCAGGAAGAAGTCACTTGAATGGCTTCTTTGATGAGGTAAATGTAGGGTAAATAGATACCAATGTTCTAGGTGGAGGGTGACACTGGACTCTGGTGTCTTGAAAAAGACATCTTGTCTTCACACCTCTTGATCTGGTCCTTGGGGAGGAAGTGGGAAAATTTGCTGGAGCCTTCCAGAAGCAGTGAGGTCACACTTTACAACGTTCTTGGTTGGTGGAAGTCTTACTAACTGAGCTCTGCCTGCGGGAAAAGATACCAAGGCCCCAGTTCCGCCCCCCCCCCCCTCCATTAGCAATACCAGAATACAGGGCGCTGTTCTGCCACAGCTCATGACTGGAGTTAGAGCTCTTGTACTCCATCTCTCCATACAGAAAATATTTATGTTTTGAGAACAGTAACTGAACACAAGAAGGGAATGCAAAGAACTCAGTGCCCGTCAGGTTCAGAGCGACACCAACAGGAAGGCCTGACCCCTTGGAAGGTCCCTGTGGCCTGTGTAAGGATCTGAATCAGCACGAGTGTCATGCAAGCAACAGTCAAGGGCGCCTTCACAAGCACCTGAAAAAGATGGTGAGAAGTGGATACATTTTGCATGCATTTTGGAGTTTTTATTAGCTTGTTGACAGGCTGGGTGTAGATCATGCGGGAAAGGGAGAATTTAGGAAAGGCTCGTAGGTTTCTAACTTGAAGTGGATGCATTTGCATATATATGATGTGTATATATTTACATATATATGAATTTTATATAAATATTAAACATATATTTATGTACATATGCATTTGTTTAAACATGTACAAAATATTTCTACAGAGCTATATAAGAATTTCCACGGGAGATGTGGTAGATTGCAAAAAAATGATCACAAATTCCTCCCAATCCTTGTGTGTGTGGCCTCTTGCAAAGTGACTGTGCCGTTCCTCCCAATGAGAGCTGGAGTCTGTTTTTGCCCACTCTCAAAGCTTTGTGGGCCTAGGAAGCCTTGCAGTTTCCATGCTTACCACCATCCAGAGAAGGTTCCTTGAAGATGAGAGAGATCACAGGGAAAGAGAGGCCCCTAGACAGCCAGCCTGAACAGTCACACCTGTGAGTGAGGCCATTTTAGACCTTGTTGCCTCAGTCCATCAGCCAAAAAACCGAAGCAGCGTGATTCATCCCAGCAAGGCCAGCAGAAGCCCTGCCTAGCTGGGTCCAGCCCAAATCACAGACCCACAGAGCCATGAGCAAATACAGTGGTTGTTGCTTTAAGCCACTGAGTTTGGGCCAATTTACTGCACAATTATAGATAAGTGTTACAGGAGGTAACTGCCTAAAGAACAGAAGTAGGGGAGATTTTTATTCACCCTTTGGTATCATTTAAATTTTGAAACTCGTGAATAGATTACCTATTAATTCTCAAAAACTTTTTGTCACATTTGCATAAACCTCTTATTTTGAACATAAAGAGTATAGTTTTTAATTGACCATTGATTTTTTTAATGTTATTTATTTTTGAGAGAGAGAGAGAGAGAGAGAGAGAGAGAGAGAGAGAGAGAAATCTGAGGAGGGCAGAGAAAGAGAGGCAGACACAGAATCCAAAGCAGGCTCCAGGCTCTGAGCTGTCAGCACAGAGCATGACGTGGAGCTCGAACCGGAATGCTCACATGATCTCAATCATGACCTGAGCTGAAGTTGGGTGCTTAACCGACAGAGCCAGCCAAGTGCTCCTGACCATTGACTTTTTAATAAACTTTTCTTGAGGCAGAGCATTCCTACAGAAAAGTACACAGATCATAATAGTACAGCTTGATGAACTTTCACAAAGTGAAGCTATCTGTGTAACTGGCACCCAGATCAAGAAACACCACCAGTCTCCTTCATGACCCTCCTAGTTGCTACCTACAAGGAGTATGTGTGCATATGTTTATTTATATTATATTTACATACTGGGGGTACCTGGTGGCTCAGCCGGTTGAGCATCTGACTTTGGCTTAGGTCATGATTTCACAGTTTGTGACCCTGAGCCCTGCATTGGGGTCTGCACTGACATTCAGAGCCTGGAGCCTGCTTCAGACTCTGTGTCTCCCTCTCTCTTTCTGCCCCTCCCCCACTCACACTCTGTCTCTCTCAAAAGTAAATAAATAAACGTTAAAAAATCTATATTGTATTTACATACTTATATATTGTATTTATATATGTAATTTTTTAGTTTTTTATTTATTTAGAAAAGCAGTTTCTTTTCTTCCCCACTAAATACATTTGAGCAAGTACTTAAAGAATGTCATTTTGAAGGCACATCAGGTTATCTGCCTTCTCCAGGGCACCCGCAGATCTCCATCTGGCCCTTCTGCTTTAGCAGAGCGAACGCATCTGAGCTGTTCCTGGTGGAAGCCAAACCCCTGCAGTTGGGAAGATGTGTTACTTCCCTCTCGTGGCCATATTTGGTTACTGCACCGAAGCTGGGCACCCAGGTCACTGCAGGACTTTTCCAAAGCTTAAGCCAAGGTGCAGAACTTGATAAACTGGGCTCCTTTCTGGGCTGGCATTTTAGAGCAATCCTTGTAGCCAAAGTGACCTGACTGTCCCCAGCTTGTGTAGTACCTATAAAGTTAGCCCTGTGATGGGTTGATTTCCACCAGCAGCCTGTCCTTCCTGGGGACGAGATAGGATGGGGAGTGGGGAGGGGCAACTGAAGGTTCCTCCTCCTGAAGAACAACCGGTTTTAGAGATTGTGGCCTTGGCTTTCTCAGAACACAGTATTTGGGAGGACGCTAGGCGTGTCTACATGGCTGAAGCCCTGAAGCCCCGTTTCTCTCGAGCTTCTCCCTCCTCTCAGGTCCTGTGGGAGAAGGCGAAGTGTGTAGGAAGCTTCAATAAAAACTGGGGGCTTGCCTCCAAAACCTCGGATTTCTGGGGTACAGCCCACCCAGGAGAGCAGACTGGAGCGAACACATACCAAGTGCCATGGAAAGCTGTGGAGAGCTTCTGACAAAGAAATGACGTGATGTGATTTCTGTTTTTAAAAGTTCATTCTTGGGGCGCCTGGGTGGTTGAGTCGGTTAAGCTCCCGACTCTTGATTTTGCCTCTGGTCATGATCTCACGGTTGATGGGATGGAGCCCCCACATCTGGCTCTGGCTGCTGGCCCCCAGCCTGCTTGGGACCCTCTTTCCCTCTCGCTGCCCCTCCCCCACTTATATGTGCTCGCTCTCTTGCTCTCTCTCTCTTAAAATATATAAAATATTTTTTTAAAAAGTTCACTCTTTGGGAAGGTGGAAGGACCTGGTGATTTCTGGAAAGGAAAAAGGAGACCTGGTAGAGGAAGGGCCATGAGAAGTGGACCCACTTGGGGAGGTCTCCATAAGTAGACCGGGCCACTGCTCTGAAGACCTCGACTCTCACCTCTCACACCTCACACCGGGCACTTAATCAACATGCAAGTTGAGGAGCAGGCTGGTCCAGAGGACAGAACCAATTGGAATCTCTAAATATTGACATTGGTCAATTCTAGGCTATGTCGGCTTTACTGTCACTATCTTTCCGTTTCCTCCTTGTGTAATATTTTGTCATGCAAAAAAGGCTGTGAGACACACACCACTAGCCCTGTTCAGCAGTGCAAGTATCAAATAGGATTTGATAAGGGGAACCATACAGGCAGAGAGTAGGGGACAAGCAGCCCCTGGAACTCACTTCTCACTGCACTGTCACCAGAGTCGCAGTAGTTCCAGTAACGTTGAAATGGAGGAGAAACATATTTGGCTGACACGAGTGATTAAAAAAGAAGAAATTTATTTTTATTTTATTTTTATTTTTTAATTTTTTTTAAGTTTATAAATTTTTGGGAGAGAGAGAGAGAGTGTGTGTGTGAGCAGGGGAGACGCAGACAGAGAGAGCGAGACACAGAATCCGAAGCAGGCTCCAGGCTCTGAGCTGTCAGCACAGAGCCCAACGCAGGGCTCGAACTCACAAACCACGAGATCATGACCTGAGCCGAAGTCGGCTGCTTAACCGACTGAGCCACCCAGGCGCCCCGAAGAAATTTTTTTAATGTTTATTTTTTTTTACTAAGACTTAATGTTTTAATTTTTTTAAAAAAAGGTATTTGTCAAAATGTCACATGTGATTTATGGAGCAAACCATAAAATTCTGTGCAATGAAATTAATGATGAAAGAGCGGAAGATTCGTATGTGCAAGAATTATTCCCAGTTCATCGCAAGCCTCAATCACAACTTTGTCAGCAGCAGAGCCAGAAGGAGCAGCTATGCCACACCACTCCTTTTAGCTCTGTCTATGTTATCCCTAAAAGGAAAGAAGGCATCGGAGCTGATAGAAACTTCATTAAGTTTGTCAACCCATTCCTTCTTCTCTACTTCAGTTAGTAGTTCAGGGACTTCTTCAAACAGTGCCTTCCACTTTACCAAATCTTCATCCTTGCCAATGGTTCCAGTAACATACTAATTGATGGCGTTGGGGATTTCTTCTCTCCTCACTCCAGTTTTAAACTTGATTGAAAGCACTCGTGGATGATGTCTAAGCCACCAATAGTTTGCCTTATCCCCCTGCAAGGTGTGTACAGTGTATTCGGGACTGCTGTCCTGCTCCAATGCCAATAACCTGACCATTTCTTGGCACAGCACATGTGCTAGTTAGGCTGCGTGTACTTCACAGCAATGGTGGCTACAATGAGGCCTCTGAGCGCAGACTCTGGCAAATCTTTATTCTTGGTCACAACATTGCTAAATAATGACTTGTCAGTGACACCATTATTTCTCTTCTGACTTAAACGAAGACCAAATAGAGTTCGAACTTGGTTTTCATCTGGACTGGTCCATCTGAAGAAGACAATAGTTCCCATTTTTCTTTTTAGAAAGTATTTTCAGGGGTGCCTGGATGGCTCAGTGGGTTAAGCGTCCGACTTCGGCTCAGGTCATGATCTCACGGTTTGTGAGTTGGAGCCCTGCCTCGGGCTCTGTGCTGACAGTTCAGAGCCTGGAGCCTGCTTCAGATTCTGTGTCTCCCTCTTTCTCTCTGCCCCTCCCCCACTTGTGCTCTGTCTCTCTCCATCTCTCAAAAATAAATAAATGTAAAAAAAAGAAAAATAAAAAAAATGGATTTCAAAGTTTCATTCTCATATCCTGGGGGCAACAATACCATCCGATACCTCTCTGGAGTTCATTTTGGCAGTAGGGACATCACAAATATCAGATAATGCAACAAAGTCACCAAATGAAGACATCCTATCAGCCCCCTCTTGCTCTTGCGTATGCAGTTGACATGGGTGTAAGGGTTTTATACAGATCATAGACCATGCAGACTTCGGCCTCATCTTCACTTAGTGGAATTCCAACAGCAGCACCTGCTGGGCTGACATGTTTGAAAGAGGCAGTGGCAAGAGTGTCTAAAGCTTCTTTGAGTTCCCTCACCAGCTGCCAGGCATTCAAAGTAAACATCACACAAGTTTATAAAGCCAGGGGCTCCATTTAGAACTGTAATGGGAAGCTTGGACTTCAGAGCATATAACTGGGGAGGAGTTTGGTGAGGATTCATTCCATACCTCAAGGGTATCTGAGATATTCCTTTACTATAGTGTTTCCTGAAGTAATCTGAAATTGCTTCATCATATTGTGTCATATGAGTGAAAGCCTTCAAGGCTAATTGGCGTCTAGTCTCCAAGGAGATGTCTTTACTGTCCGAGTTCTGCATCTCAGTGGACACGGCCACAGAGTCCTCGGGTTCACATACTACTGTCACTCGAGTGTGGTTTTTGGCTACGGCTCTCAGTAGGGTTACTCCACCAATATCAATCTGCTCAACAGCCCGTTCAACAGTTACATCTGGAGAAGCCACTGTTTTCACAAAGAGATACAGATTACAGACGACAACCCTGATAAGATTGAAATCAAGTCTGGCCATGTCAGCATTATCTTCTGGGATATTACGAGCCAAGATTCCAGCATGGACTGCAGGATGCAAGGTTTTCACATGCCCCCCTAACATTTCAGGAAATCCCGTCAGCTCAGAGACATCTCTGACTGCCAGACCAGCATCCCTGAGAGCTTTTGCAGTCCCTCCAGAAGCGATCAGATTCAAACTAACAGAAGTTAGGTTTCTGGTAAATTCCACAAGGCCCGTTTTGTCAGAGACACTAAATAAGGAGAGCTGGCCTGGTGCCACAGCTGCGGGTGGCAGGGTGGTGGGGAATGAGCGAGGGCACTTGTGGTGATGTCACAGAGGGGCACAGAGTGGCCAGAACACTGGAGATCAGGCAGACTAATGTTTATTTATTTTTGAGAGAGAGAGAAAGAGAGAGAGCGCATAAGCAGGAAAGGGACACAGAGAGAGAAGGGACAGAGGATCCTAAGCGGGCTCTACACTGACAGCAGTGAGCCCGATGTGGGGCTCACACTCACTGTGAGATCATGACCTGAACCAAAGTCCTCTGCTTAACCAACTGAGCCACCCAGGCTCCCCAAGGACTTTTAAATAGAGTGGGTATGGGGAGGGAACAGCTATGTGACTACGTCACATTGGAAGTACCACTGTCAAGGAAGTAGCCTAGTTAGAAAGGGGGAACCCCTATGGGGTAGCTGTCTGGCTCGGTTGGTAGAGCATGTGATTCTTGATCTGGGGGTTGTGAATTCCAGCCCCATGTTGGGTGTAGAGATTACTTAAGAAATAAAATCCTTAAAAAAAGAAAAGAAAAGAAAGGGGGAGCCCCTAAAACCCTGTAGCTGATATCATGAGGCTAGCTGTCTAGGGAGATGAATGAACCTCTAAGGCCATCAGATATATCTCTCCTTACACTTGAAAAAATATTCTGTGTCGATTAGGATGTTGTAATTGTAATTGAGTCTTCCTAACCAAAAGCGACTTAAGGGGCACCTGGCTGGCTCAGTTGGAAGAGCATGTGACTCTTGATCTTGGGGTCATGGATTTGAGTCCCATGTTGTGTGTAGAGATTACGAAAAACAAAACAAACTAAAACAAAAGCGACTTAAGCTGTAGAATTTTCATAATCTCATTTAATAAGAAGTCAGCAGAAAAGTCCCCGGATTGACTCAGTAGCTTTTCTTAAAATTCTGCCCCCATGTCCCACCAGGGAACATCCCCTTTCATTTCACTGGTCAGAACCAGGGCACACAGGCTCCGCTGACCCAGCCACAGGGAACAGGAAAATGTGACCATGGCTGACTTGGACCATGATTCATGCTATCAACAGGGAAGGAGAGAATGCCTGCTGGGAAGTGACCCCCTGTGTCTGCCATTACATTTTTGTTCTTTTCTCTGATTACAGAAGCCATATATGTCCATTGTAGAAAACTTGGGAAATCCAGAGAAGGATGAAGTAGAAAGTAAAATCTAATCCCCTACCACCTGAATCCAAGCACCCCTCTTCTCCATCTCTGCACTCGGCTCTGCCCAGCCCCTCCATCCTCCTCTTGCACCAGCCCTTCCTATCTGCCCACCCACTCCCAAACCACCTTCCATTCAGCACAGAAACAATTGCTGTAGGCGTTGGCCCCAAACTCCTCCCTCACTTTTTTTAAGCTGTAAAAAAAAAATTGTGAATAGCAGAGTATGTATAATAGATGTGTATAGTTTAAATAATGATGTGATGAATACTTGTGAACCCACCACTCAGCCTGAATACTTGGAAGCCCTGATCACATCCCCTCCTTTCCCTTCCCGAATTGGCTATTGCCTACCGTGTTCATCAGTTGTTGCCGCAAAAATGCCACGCATTGCCTCAAAACTCAACAAGCCTTTGCCTCACTCTCATGGTCTGCAGGTTGCACTAATCTAGGTTGGGCTTGGAGGGGTGGCTCTACTTCAGCTTGTGGGTTGTCTGGGTTTGGCTCCAGACTGCAGAACTGGACCCAGGTCTCCTCCGCATGTCTCCCACCCTACTGGGATCAGAGTCTACCTGGTGCCTATTCTACTGGCTGCTCACTGAAGCCGGAGAGCCATGGCAAACAGCAGCACAAGCACGTTTGAGGCACTGCTCATCTCGCGCTTCCTAACATTTGGCTGCCCAAAGCAAGTCATGGCCAAGCTCAACCTCAGTGGGGCAGGGCAGTACACTCCCTTCACAGCAGAGGGAGGTACCGAGAACACTTGCTAAACCCTAATCCAGACTGCCACAAACATGCCTTTGGTTTTCTTTATGGGTTTACCAAAAAAGGACAGTATCCCTGAGCAATATATGAGTTGTTTTCCTCTGGTTTTGAATTTTATATACCTGGATTCTGAGTGGATATATTTTCCGTGGGTTACTTTTCTCTTCCCTTCTCTTTACTTTGTTTTCTCCCTGTTTTATCAGTCAGGATGTTTGGTTGTGAACACAGACACCAGTTCTGGCTCACTTCAAGGAAAGGAATTTATTGGAAGGGTGTTGGGTGGTTTACGGAACTGACGGGAAGGTTGGAGAACCAGGCTCAGGAAGTGGACAGGATACAGATCGGTAGTTGCCTTGGGGTGAAGAGGGAGATTCCCTCTACAGGGAACTCTCTGTAAAGGGGCACAGAGAAACTTTTGGGGATGATGAGAATATCTTGTATCTTGATTGTGATAATGGTCTTGTGGGATACATACATTAGTCAGAACTCATCAAACTATACACTTCAAATGGACGCAATTTATTATATGTAAATTACACATCTCCTTGATATAAAAAAGAGGACCTGCTTCACTTAATAATAATTTTTAAGTCTGTAGTGACTAGTGCTTCAGGAAGCAACTGTGGGGTTCTCCCCAGACCAGTTTCATATGATTTGAGGTGATATTCCTGGCTCTATTACCTGGTTCTCTTGGACTGTTGTTGATTCTGCGAGCTCCCCAATACCACTTAAAAAAATTTTTTTAATGCTTATTTATATTTGAGAGAGACAGAGACAGAGAGAGAAAAAAATGTATGAGCGAGGAAGGAGCATAAGGAAATGGAGACAGAATCTGAAGCAGGGTCCAATCTCTGAGCTGTCAGCACAGAGCCCCAAGAGGGGCCCGAACTCACAAGCCCGGAGATCATGACCTGAGCCAAAGTCGGACGCCCAACTGACTGAGCCACCCAGGTGCCCTAGCACTTTCTTTTTTTAATATAACAGATATATATCAATAAACAGTTCAGTGATTTGAGTATATTCACAGAATTATGCAGCCATCACCACAATCAATTTTATTTTTATTTAAGTTTATTTATTTATTTTGAGAGAGATAGAGTGAGTAGGGGAGGGACAGAAAGAGAGGGGGAGAGACAGAGAGAGAAAGAGAGAGAGAAAGAGAGAGAGAGAGAGAGAGAGAATGTCAAGCAGGCTCCACACTCTCCGTGCAGACCCTGACACAGGGCTCGAACTCATGAAACCATGAATAATGACCTGAGTCAAGGTCAGATGCTTAACCGACTGAGACACCCAGGTGCCCCACCACAATCAGTTTTAGAATATTTCATTTCATCACCCCCCAAAAAAGTCCGTACACCTTGGAAGTCACTTCCCATTTCTCCCTAGTCACCTGTACTGCTTTGCTAGGGCTGCCATAACAAAGGGCTAAAACAACAGACATTTCTTCTCTCAGAGTTCTGGACACTAGGCGTCCAAACTCGAGGTGCTGGTAGGACCATGCTCTCTCTGCAGGCTCTAGGGGAGAATCTATTCCAGCCTTTCTCTTAGCTTCTCCTGTTGCAAGAAATCCTTGGTGCTCCTTGGCTTGCAGAAACATCACTGCAATTGCTGCCTCTGTTGCCACGCGACATTCTCCTCTGTCTTGTTTTCACATGGCATTCGTTTCTCTGTGTGTCTCTCTGTGTGTTCTCTTCTTATAAAGACATCACTCATATTAGATTAAGAACGTACCCTGGGGCGCCTGGATCACTCAGTCGGTAAGCGTCTGACTTCAGCTCAGGTCATGATCTCACAATCTGTGAGTTCAAGCCCCACATTGGGCTGTCTGCTGTCAGTGCAGAGCCTGCTTCCGATCCTCTGTCCCCACCTCTCTCTGCCTCTACCACACTCACATATGCAGTGCCACTCTCTCTCTCTCAAAGATAAATAAACATAAAAAAAAAAAGCATATACCCTACTCTGATAGGTCCTTATCTTAGTTTACATCTCAGTTATGTTTTCAAAGACCCTATTTCCAAATAAGGTCACATTCACAGGTACCAGGGGCTAGGACTTTAACATATCTTTTGGGGGGGGGGACACAATTCAACCCACAACATTCTCTAATCCCTAGGCAACCACTAAGCTACTACCTGTATTTATGGATTTACCTACTCGGGATATTTCATGTAGTCTTTTGTGACTCGTTTCTTTCATGTAGCATAGTGTTTTCAAGGTTCATCCATGTTGTAGCATGTTGTATTAGTATTCCATTACTTTTTAATTGAAATAACATTCCTTTATATGGATATGGTGTATTTTGTCTATCCACTCATTAATTGATGGACATTTGGGTTGTTTCTATTCTTTGACTATTATGAAGAGTGCTGCTATGAACATTCTTGTACACATTTTTGTGTGGACATATGTTTTAATTTCTCTTGGATGTATACCTAGGAGGGGAATTGCTGGGTCATGTGGTAACTCCATGTTTAACTATGAGGACCTGCCAGTCTGTTTTCTATAGCAGCTACACCATTTTACACTACTACCAACAACGCATGGAGTTTCCAATTTCTCCACATCCTTTCCAACACTTATTATCCATCTTTTAAATTGTTAGTCATTCCAGTGAGTTTGAAGTATTTCATTGTTTGATTTGCATTTCCCTAACAACTGAAGATGTTTCATGTGCTTATTTCCATGTTCTTTTTTTAAGTTTATTTATATGTTTTGAGAGAGAGAGGGAGAGAGAGAATCCCAAGCAGGCTCCACACTGTCAGCACAGAGCCTCATGTGTGGGGCTTGTACCCACATGAACATGAGATCATGACCTGAGCCTAGATCAAGAGTCGGACGCTTAACCAATTGAGCCACCCAGGGGCCCCTATTCCCATATTCTTTTAATAAATTCCTTCTCTTAAATCAGTCAGAAATTTTTGTCATGTTTTTGTTCCTCACAACCATGAATCCCTGAAACTTTCCTGAAAGTCTCCTTAAGAGCTGTCTTTTGAGTTGGTTGTGGGCCTAACAAAGGAGTTCTTCAGGGGTCTTCTGAGTCTTCCTTTAAGGTCCCTGAACACCCCAAGGGTACAGGAGTTCCATTTCACAGAGGCCCTCAAAATTCACCAAGGCCCCCAGGGGTAAGAAGCTGCTTCTAAACTCATTAAATCATTCAATAAGCACCCACTCCCTATTTGTCTCATGCCTGGCCCGGTGCCTAGGGTCCTGCCTTTAAGTTGCTCATTATCTGCTACACAAGGCAGACCTGGATATAGCCAGTTTCTGCTTAGAGTGGCCAGTGCTGCTGCAGAGGAAAACATAGCGTCTCTCTGTCCCTGGGAACAGGAGGCTTCTTAGAGATGGAAATAGTTGAGATAAGTCCTGGAGGATGAGTGGGAGATAGTCAGGTGAAGGTGGGGTGTGTGATGATGCTCGAGAAATGGTTCAGAGGGACAGCTTTGTACTATCGATGATGTAAGTTCAACTGCTACAACAATCATCCTCTGTGATGTAAATAGATGTAGATCTTCTTTAAAGTTCAAGTGTGAGCCCTCCAAGTGGGAGTATAAATTATCTATTTCTGCATAAGAAATTATACCAAAAGTTAGTGGCTTGAAGCTATAGATATGTATTGTCTCACATATTTTCTGTGGTCAAGGATTTAGAAATCGCTTAACTAACTAGTTCTGACTCAAGTTTCCCATGAGTTGCAGTCAAGACATCAGCCAGGGCTGCAGTCATCTGAAGGCTGGACAGGAAGCTTGGTTGTTGGCAGGAGGTCTCAGTTCCTCAGGATGTGGATCTGTTCTCATGACATGGCAGCCACCTTCTGCAAGAGCAAGTGATCCAAGGCAAAGTGAGGCAGAGCCACAGTTCTTTTTATTACCTCATCTTAGAAGTTACCCTATATCAGAGCTATGAATGCCAGGAGATAAGAATTATGGAGGCCCTCTTCAAGGCTGGATAACATAATCTGCCTTCTTGACCCCAAAGATTTATGGCTCTCCTACAGGTGAAATACCCTCACCTTCCCGTAAGGCCCTGAAAGTCCCATCCCATCACAGTATCAACTTGAAATCCTGAATTTTATCATTTTGGTCAAATTCAGATGAAGACAAGTTTCCTTGGGAGTAGTTCCTCAAGTGTTCTCATCAAGTACAGTTCTGCTTTATCCAAACACCTGCAAATGAGAGACAGGTTATCTGCTCTCTACCTGCCCAACATACAAGCAGGCCCAAGGTAACTGCTATGGACCCTCCTGCTCAAATAGGGAGGAAACAGGTACACAGGAGTCACGGGTCCATAGCAATTCTGAAATCAAGCAGGGCACACATTGCTTCTGAAAGCAAGCCCTTCCATGATTCAGACCAAACTTGGGAATACTTCCTTGTGGGTTTTGGTCCTGCCCTCTGAGTCATCCTCCCTTTCTCATGAAAGATAGCCTGTGTTTGCAGCTGAGTAATTTTTTCAGCCCATTTCCTAAACTATTATACAAGTTTAGAAATCTAAAGTTTTCTTTTCGTTTTATATCGTCCCTGTCCCTTTCAAATGTAGGCATTTGAGTTTGTAACACACGGATTAGACAAAGATCTTGTGGGGAAAATCAAAATCTGTATTCTGGGAACTTCTACTAGTTCTATATGACCAAAAAAAACATTGGGTGTTCCCTGGGTTTCTCTCTGCTAGAATGTTTAAACATATAGTCACAATTATTATCTAGTTATGTGTCAGCCCTCATATCAGACTATGAGAACCTCTAAGGCAGGGACTATTTCTCAAGGAGAAATAGACAAGTCCATTATTATGCTGGGATATTTTAATACAACTCTTTCAGTAAATGATAGAACATGCAAATAAAAACACCAAAAAGACAAAGAAAATTTGAGTGACATGCCTCAGAATTTTGACCTAATTGGCATAATAGAACACTGGATCCAATAACTATAGAATACGTATTCTTTCCAAGTGCATATCGAATATTTATTGATATGCTGAGCCATAATGTAAGTCTAACTAAATTTCCAAGAGTTAAGATCATATAGAGTATATTCAATGACCACAGTTGGATTATGCTAGTAATCAAAAACACAAAGAAAACTAGAAAATCCCCAAATAATGCAAAGGTCAAAAAAGAAATCATAATAGAAATTAGAAAGTATTTGATTCAAATGATAATGAAAATATATGTTAAAACTATATTTTTATGGTTGTTGAATGTAGCTAAAGCTATGTTTAGAGGGAAATTTGCGGCTTCAAGTGAATATATTGAAAAGAAAACAATGGCTGAAAATAAATTATCTAAATATCTATTTCAACTAGTTAGGAAAAACACCCAGAAATTAAATCCAAATGAAGTAGAAAGAAGAAAATAATAAAGTTGACAGAAGAAGTTTATAAAATAGAAAACAAAGATATGAATAGAGGATTCAAAGAACAAAAAGTTAATTTTTTGGTAAGACTGCTAAAATTATTAAAGTTTTGGCCAGACAGGTGAAGGATAAAAAGAAGAGACATAATTATCAATTTAGAAATGAGAAGAGTGCCATCCCTACAGATCCTACATGAATCAAAAAGATTGTGAGAGGAAATGGTGAATAACTATATCCTAACAAACTTGAAATTCAGATGGCATGAACAGATAACTAGAAAAACACAGCCTACCAAAACTGACACAAGAAGAAATAGGAAAACTGAGTAGTTTCTATTAAAGAAATTGAATTTTTTATTAAAAAAAAATCTTCCCACAAAGAAAACTCCAGGTCCAGATTCTTCCAGAGAACAGAAAAAGTAGAAGTACTTCTCAACTTATTTTATGGGATCAGCATTACCTAGATACAAAAACCTAATGAGGACATTATAAGGAAGGAAAATTATAGGGTAAACAAAGATGCAAAAATTCTAAGCAAAATATCAGCAAGCCAAACCCAAAGATCTATAAAGTAGGATAATACTACACAACCAAGTTGTGCTAACTCCAGGGATATAAAGTTGATTTGACATTTGAAAATTCATATAGTTCACCAATTAACAGAATAAAGTTAAGAAAATCATAGGACCATCTCAAGAGATGTAGAAAAATAATTTGATAAAAAATCACCAATCATGTATAATAAAATCTTTTCAAACTAAGAATAGAAGGGAACTTCCTTCATCTGATAAGAGGCATGCACAAAAAACCTACATCCAACATCATACTTGCTGATGAAATATAAAAATCTTTCCTCCTGAGATGGGAATAAGAAAAGGGTGCCCAGTATCATTCCTTCTAGTCAACTTTGTACTGGAGGTCCTCCCCTATGAAGTAACAAAAAAGACTGTGGAATTAGAAAAAATAATTATAATTATTTGAGGGCAGGGACTTGGCCTGATTCCTCTGCTGGGGACTGGCACAGAGCAGGTGTTTGTTTGGTGGGTAACTATTGAGTGGGCAGATGGAGAAATTGATGGACAAAGAGAATGTTAAGTAGTGGGGCCCCAAGGCAGGGGCTTATCTAAAAGGACACTGACCACTACATAATCAACAGAAAATATAAAACAACAGTAAAACTGCACACAGCAAAATTTTTTAAAAAATGTTTACTCATTTATTTTCAGAGAGGGAGAGAGAGAGACAGAGAGAGTGCAAGCAGGGGAGGGGCAGAGAGAGAAGCAGAGAGAGAATCCCAAGCAGGCTCTGCATTTGTCAGCATAGAGTCCAATGCTGGGCTTGATCTCATGTAGCATGAGATCATGACCTGAGCCAAAATCAAGAGTGGGTCGCTTAACCCACTGAGCCACCCAGGCGCCCCTGAAATTTTTTATTGATGAAAAATTGATGAAAGGATCAGAGAAATCTTCTTGATAAAATGTAGATCAGTAAAGACTTGGCCACCATCTCCATTTCTTTTCTCTCTCTAGGAGCTTTAGTAGAAAGGTAAGGATATTTGGCTCCCACTTTGACCCTAAAGATTAATTTTTTTTTTATTTTGAAGATTTTTATTTTAATTTTTTAAAGTTTATTTATTTATTTATATTGAGAGAGACAGAGACAGCACATGAGCAGGGGAGGGGCAGGGAGAGGGGGAGAGAGAGAGAATCCCAAGCAGGCTCTGCATCGTCAGCACAGAACCCATGAAATTGTGAGATCATGACCTGAGCCAAATCCAAGAGTCGGATGTTTAACTGACTGAGCAACCCAGGCGCCCTTAAAGATTTTTATTTTTAAGTAATCTCTACACCCAACGTGGGGCTCAAACTCACAACCCTGAGATCATAAGTTGCATGCTCTACTGGCTCTGAATAAGCCAGGTACCTGACCCTGAGGATGTTTTTGTCTTGTAGTTATGAATACAAATTTTTGATGGAATTACATCATATTGATTACTTTTCACTGAGAAAATATTTCCCAGAACAAATCCCATTAAGTCAGTTCAATACCTTTGATTTTTCTACACAGCTATTAAATCTATTTCCAACTTACTCATTTTCACTTACATTGAGCTATAATTATCTTCATCTGAAAAATAATTTTCTGTATAAATTTCATTATGATGATTTGTGTTATCATTCAATTTAAGAAATCCACATCACAGCTTAATAAGTATAGCTTCTGCCATTGTAAGTTATCTTTTGTGGTCATTATTTCTATCTTCTATAAAGTTCAGTTTTCCTGGGGTGAATTTTCCAGATCTACACTTTGTCAAGAAGGCTTACTTGATTTCCATCCATTTTAGTCAATGAGTAATTTCACTGTATGCAATTTAGATATTGTCAGTTTTATTTTTTTTCTGTTGTTTATACAGTGGGTATGAATCTTAACTCCACAAAGTTAGGGAAGTAAGAAATGACATATTATTTTATTCAGTTTAAATCAAATTAAGTCCAATTCAGAACTTATATTATACGGGCTCCTTCCCCTGCAAAGGATCAGGTCTTTTGTAGAGAAAAATATTTTGTGAGTCACCTCCCATGCTTAATGGATACCAGTGTACTTCTATCTACCATATGCTGTCCTTCCAGAGAGCACGCCACACATACATCCAAGCCCCAGACCTTCCTAGTTCTGGGAATCTCCTCTCTCTCACTACCCTCAAAGGCATTGGCTCCTACATGGCCTTTCCAGAAAACAGCCTCCCAGGCTCTCCTGGGTGAGGTGCAGACAAATTTCTTTTCCCCTTAATTCATCCAGGTTAGGATTAGAATGTTTCAAGAGAAGTTTAGGAGAAAACAAAAAGCCTAGAAGAAAATGTGAGAACTAAAAAGGATGGGTTTGGTGGAGGAGCACAAATTTCTTCTTTTTGAAATCAGTTTTGACTGTCCACAATAGATAAAAACTTTCTAAAATTGGAGGGAAAAAGGAACAACTACCCCCTTAAGACGACAATGAGAGCAGACTAGTGGGTACACAGGTGGGTGTTATTCTTTTTTTTTTTTAATGTTTATTCATTTTTGAGGGGTAGAGAGACAGAGTGGGAGTGGGGGAGGGGCAGAGAGCGAGGGAGACACAGAATCCGAAGCAGGCTCCAGGCTCTGAGCTGTCAGCACAGAGCCTGATGGGGGGCTCAAACCCACGAACTGCGAGATCATGACCTGAGCCAAGTAGGATGCTTAACCGACTGAGCCACCCAGGTGCCCCAGGTGGGTGTTATTCTATTCTCAGAACTTTTCTGTCTTTTGTGGAACAACAACATGGTAGGCCATGGGTATTTGGACAGAACCTCTGACTTCTAGACTTTTCCCTCTGGGGGATTTTGTGCCTCAGTCTTGTTCTCTCTGCACTGTTTCGTTTACCTAAAGTGTATCTGAGAGCTAATTTCAATCCATCCAGAGACAACTTCTCTGCCCGATCTTGTCCATTTTGCTCTATTCATTCCTACCATCCACAAGTGTCTCCTACCAACCTTTCTAAAGCTTTCCTCCTTCCTATAGGACTAAAACAATACAGTTATAAACAACAAGACAAAATGCAAAATCCTTGTCTCTTTACAGAGTTGTAGGGTTGAAGAGAAATTTGTGTTAGACACTCACAACAGCTCTGGGAGGTATGTGTGAATATCCACATTTTGCAGAAAGATGAAATGACTTGCCCAATGTCATACAGCTTGTGAGGACAGAGATAGGGAGGAGGATTGGAATTCAACTCCAGCTGGCGCTTTAGTCTCTGCCAACTTCATCCCACTACCTTCTCAACCCCACACTCCATTAAAAATTCCTATCACATGGCCAACAGACACATGAAAAGTAGCTCAACATCACTCATCATCAGGGAAGTACAAATCAAAACCACACCGAGATACCACCTCACAGTGGTCAGGGTGGCTAAAATTAACAACTCAGGAAACAACAGATGTTGGCAAGGATGTGGAGAAACAGGAACCCTCTTGTACTATGGTGGGAATGCAAACTGGTGCAGCCACTCTAGAAAACAGTGTGGAGGTTCCTCAAAAGATTAAAAATAGAACTACCCTATGACCCAGCAATAGCACCACTAGGAATTTATCTGAAGGATACAGGAGTGCTGATGCATAGGGGCACATGTACCCCAATGTTTATAGCAGCACTTTCAACAATACCCAAATCACGGAAAGAGTCCAAATGTCCATCAACTGATGAATGGATAAAGAAGATATGGTTTATATATACAATGGAATACTACATGGCAATGAGAAAGAATGAAATCCTGCCATTTGCAACAACGTGGATGGAACTGGAGGGTACTGTGCTAAGTGAAATAAGTCAGAGAAAGGCAGATATCATATGTTTTCACTTATATGTAGAACTTGAGAAACTTAACAGAAGACCATGGGGGAGGAGAAAGGGAAAAATAGTTTCAAACAGAGAGGAAGGCAAATCCATAAGAGAACAAACTGAGGGGTGATGGGAGGCAGGGGAGAGGGGAAAATGGGTGATGGGCATTGAGGAGGGCACTTGTTGGGATGAGCACTGGGTGTTGTATGTAAGCGATGAATCACAGGAATCTACCCCCGAAACTAAGAGCTCACTATGTGTTAACTAACTTGATAATAAATTATATTAAAAAATAATCCTTTCCCAGGGGCGCCTGGGTGGCTCAGTCACTTAAGTGTCTGACTTTGACTTAGCTCATGATCTCATGGTTCATGGGTTCATGGGCTCTGTGCTGACAGCTCAGAGCCTGGAGCCTGCTTTGGATTCTGTGTCTCCCCCTCTCTCTGCCTCTCCCCAGCTCATGCTCTGTCTCTCTTTCTCTCTCTCTCAAAAATAAATAAACATTAAAAAATTAAAAACATTTAATTCTAGTATAATTAGCATATGGTGTTAATTTAGTTTCAGATATACAATATACTGATCCAACAATTCTATACATTACTCAGTACTCATTATAAGAGTACTCTTAATTCCTTACCTGTTTCACTCATTCCTCCACCCCCCTCCTCTGATAACCATCAATTTGTTCTCTACAGTTAAGAGTCTGGTTTCCTTTTTTTTTTTTTTTTTTTTGCTTGTCTCTTTTTTTCTTTATTTTGTTTCTTAAATTCCACATATGAGTAAAATCATATGGTATTTGTCTTTCTCTGACTGACTTATTTCACTTAGCATAATACTCTCCAAATCCATGTTGTTGTAAATGGCAAGATTTCATTCTTTTTTATGGCTGGGTAATATTCCATTATATATATCTATATCTATATATCGATATATAGATATAGATATATGCAACATCTTCTTTATTAATCTATTGATGGAAACTTGGGCTGCTTCCATATTTTCGTTATTACAAATAATGCTGCAATAAACATAGGGGTGCATATATCTTTTTGAATTAGTGTTTTTGTTTTCTTTGGGTAAATACCCAGCAGTGGAATTAATTACTGGATCATATGGTAATTCTATTTTTAATTTACAAAAAGCTCTTTGAGAATGCTTTGTTTATATTCATGCATTTCTCTTGTTTATCTTAGCTAAACTCTAAAATTATAATTTAATTTTCCATTAAGATGATTGCAGAAGTTTAAAAATTAAGTTACATAATTTTGGAACTTGTAAATATACAAATTGCACTGAGTGTTAAACCGGGGCCTGGTTTCTGATCCTAATTTGTCCATCTCTTCCTCTCTCTGGGTCTCAATTTTCTCTATTATAAAATGGGCATGCAAAGGAAGTTTAGGCTGAAGGATTAAATGAGGTAATGCATCTTTAATGCCAGCACAGCACCTGGCTCATTGAAAATTGGTTCTCCTAACATGGTCTGTAATGTCCGTTTTCCTGCAATTCTAATGCAATTCTTTTTTTTTTTTTTTTGCAAGCAATTCTTAAAGTAATAGTCCAGCCCACACATATGTGCCAATGCTCTTAAAGAGATGCTTTGAGAGAAAGAGGAGCTCAAACAAACTCATTAACATAGCGGAGACAAAACCATCTCACAGTCCCAGTTAATCAGATAATAACAGGCAAAGGATAGTGTTTTGACAGTGTCATTTTGTCCTTGAGTTTGTTTTGGTTGGGTTGCAGAAAAAAAATTAGATGTAGTAGAAATAATCAACACAAAATAAAACTGACAATGGCTAAAACTACATGTGGTAAAAATTTATTATGGATGGAAAAGCAAACTGAATGATCCCATCTTTGTTGGTAATATTAAACATTGCAAAGTTGACCCCTGGGAAAATTCCACTTGGTAGAAATAATCAACCCAAAATAAAACCGACAATGGCTCAATTTGCTTCCAGGAAAAGGTGGAATTGGTGGAAATAATGACCAGAAACTTCATAATAGCTGAAGCAATAATCAGTAAAAATTGGTAAACATAAAAGATAACTGATGAATCTAATTTCTCTTATAAAATTGAGAGAAAAGAATATATCTTAATGAAAATTCAATATAGAAAAAAATCTAGAAAAGTTAGAAATTGTTTAACTGTGCTATACAGAAAATTTATCAAGGAATTAAATTGGCTTCATGGAGTTGATTCCTTACTTTAATAAATCCATGAGTAATGATCTAATTCTGAGTAAAAAGTTTACATGCCAACAGTTGGCAGGGGTTTGGAGAGAGAATTCTCAAATTAGATGAAGGGTTTGCACTGTAAGTGTCACTTTACAGTCTCCAAAGCACTCTCATACTCATCACTTTACTGGATTCTCCTAATAACTTTTTGAGGTGACAGGGCAGGAGTCATTCCCTCCATTTTACAGATGTAAACACTGAGATTCAGAACAGTTAAGAGACTAAAGGGCACCCAGCATATTCATGGCAAGGTCTAATTTAGGATAGTCTGGTAAACTTTCTCATCCCTGTGCCCCTAAATCTGATAATGCTTTACTTTCTGGTCAGACCAGACCCCTTCTAATTCTGATCTTCACTCCCTGCCCCTACGCCTGCCAACCTTCTTCCAGTAGGAGAAGTGGGAAAAAGGAGGACGGGAGTAAAGAGAGTTTAGAAGAGGGCCTGGTCAATGCAACACTTAGGGAGGGGAAGAGACTTGCCTGTCATATAGCCAACATGTCACAGGCACTTTTCTTATTCTTCTCAGAAAAGGGTGGGGCACCTGGGTGGCTCAGTCATTTAAGTGTACAACTTTGGCTCAGGTCATGATCTTGAGATTCATAGGTTCAAGCCCCGCTTCGGGCTCTGTGGTGACAGCTCAGAGCCTAGAGCCTGCTTTGGATTGTGTCTCCCTTTATCTCTGCCCTTACCCCGCTCGTGTTCTGTCTCTCTCTCTCTCTCTCAAAAATATATAAACATTAAAAAAAATTTTTTTTTTAATTAAAAAAAGTAAAGGGAGCAGAGGGACTATGCTTTTTGGGGGGATGTGTGTGCGTGTGTGTGTGACTGGGATTTTAAGGCTGGGCAAATAGGATGAAAATGAGATAGGCAGTTTGAAAATGATAGTGCCTGGGCACCTGGCTGGCTCAATCAGTGGAATGTGCAACTTTTGATCTCACGGTTGTGAGTTTGAGCCTTACGCTGGGTGTAGAGATTATTTAAAAAAAAAATCTTAAGAAAAAAAGAAAATGACAGTGCCTCATATATTTGGGGAAAGTGAGTCATAAGAAACAGGAGTGTAACTAGAGTTAGGTGGGGTGAAGCTGAAGAGATTGGCTACAGCAGGTCTGTAGACCACATTAACTTCTGATATAAGGAACCTGGCCTTTCTCAGGTAGGCTTGAGGTTCTCCAGTGGGCTGGCTAGTGGAGCTTGAATGTTCTAGTGTTCAGAACATCAAGGAATAACAGTATCTAAAATATAAAATACTGTAATCGAATACAGGATTTATGCTAAATCAGAGATCATCTGCTGCCATATTTCATATGCTAGGAGAGTTCGACATAGAAGAAGAAAAATTATTTAAGTATAAGACTTATTCAGTCAATAGACAATATTTTGTTTAAGTAGAGCTTTGCAGACCCTTTACGGTAACTCTGTTCCTCCCTCCTCACTCTGCATTTCCACAGAAATCTCTGGCCCGGAGATTTTTTTTTTAATGTTTTATTTTATTTTTGAGAGAGAGAGAGAGACAGCATGAGCAAGGGAGGGTCAGAGAGAGAGGGAGACATAGAATCCGAAGACAGGCTCCAGGCTCTGAGCTAGCTGTCAGCACAGAACCCGATGCAGGGCTCGCTGGAACCCATGAACCGTGAGATCATGACCTGAGCCGAAGTCGGACACTTAACCCACTGAGCCACCCAGGTGCCCCTGGCCCAGAGATTAAAAACGGGTGCTATAGGAATTCAGATATAAGGAAAATTAATGTGCCTAAAATACGTTCTAGGGAAGGTAGGATTTTGGCTTGAGTTTCAAGAATGAGGAAGGAGAAAAGGAGGAAATGGCTTTGGTAAGAGCAGAAGGAGTAAAAATCTGAGAATAGACAATGAAAATAGAAAACATTCTACTAATTTAACGATCTTTTATTAATTGTTAATAGCCACCATTATTTGTTTTAATAGTGGAACTGTTGAGCTCACAGAAAAACCAGGCAGGCCTCGTGCCGGAGCACCACTGAGGGCAACAGGAAGCCATGGTAAGCTTTTAGGCAGCAAAGAATGGTTGTGGGATTTTGGAAAATTTTTGAAAATAGTCTTATAACTTAAAAAATTATGTGCTCTTTTTAAACAGTTCAGGCAATAAGAAAATAAGAATTACTTGAAATCGGGTGCCACCCTTTCCTCCAAGATAACAACTGATAATATTTGGGGAACCTCTTTGCTTAAATCTAACTATGCTTTTATAGACGATTGCCTCAAAAACTTCACATAAATTGGACCATTTTAAACATGCTGTTCTGTAATCAATTTGTTTCCCTCCAGAATAAATTGTGAATAGCTTTTCATGTCAATAAATAGATCTACATCATCATTTCAAATAGCTGCTTACTATATTGTTTGTATATACAAATGGACACTTATGATACCCCGATAATCAACAACCTCATATAACCACCTTGTGCATTCATCTTTTTCAAAATGTTTCATTCTTTAAGGTAAAAATTTTAAAGTAATGGAGCCCGGTCAAAAAGCAATCTCTTTTCACATTTGCATTTAAGTTGCCAAATCGTCCTCTGATTTGCAGGGAGACCAGGAGGGAGCTGCTGAATTAGCTCTGGTGTTGACAGTGGCAACGGGGATGACGATCAGAGTACAGACTTACAGGTGATCTAGCCCATCTAGGCCTATCCTCAACGAGTTGGCATAGTCCTTCCTTTTTTCCTCTCTTTCACTTCTTTTTCTTAACATGGAGGAAGAACTGAGAACTGCATCTCCCAGCATTTCTCAGGCACCACCCGCTGGGAACTCTAGTACTGCGTCAGAGATGGGTCCGGAAGGAGGGCGGGAGACTGTGGGGGCATGCTGGGAAATGTAGTCTAGTAGGGGGCGGTGGCGGCGGGTGTATGTGTGTGTAAAGAGGTTGGAGACGTTGCAAACATCGCTACTTGGAGAAGAGGGCTCGGGGCGACCTAACTCTCCTCACAAGTGATTTCTGAGTCTACAAAAGCCGCTAGGGGATGGTTGATTTTGCTCCATTGTCCGTAACCAGGGAGGGCGCGGCCCCTCTGCATAAGGCGCGCGGCTGGAGGTGCAGGCCGCGCAGGCTAAGCGCGGGCCGGAGCAGGGCATGCCGGGAGTTGTGGTCCCGGCGCGCTGAGGCTGTGGGACGTGTCGCGGCACCGCGCAGGCTCCTCCTTCCCCGCCCTTCTTAGCGGTCCCCCGCCCCCTCCCTCCGCCTCCTCCTCCCTCGCCCGCAGCCGAGCGTCCCCTCCCCCCACCCGTCGGGCTCTTCGTCGGCTACTGCAGAGGATTCAGAGCCGAGTCTGAGGAGGAGGCTCTCGGTCCCTGCGCGCCATCCGCCACCTTACTGGACACAGGCGAGGGAGTGAGAGCGTCGCCGCTGTAGCCTCCAGAGAAGACAAGGGCATCGCCGCCTCCGCCGCCGTTTTCGCCTGCAGCGGCTCGCCGGTGAGGAGACCTCCCCCTCCCTTTCCTGGTCCGCTCTCTAGGAGCCTGGGCCGGTGGTACTTACGGAGAAGGAGAGTGGGGGCTGCGGAGCCCCCGCGCGGGTTGGGGGAAGGGGGTTGAGGTCGCGATGGAACGGCGGATTGGCAGGGGAGACTTGTCCAGGCGCGGGCTGGGGGTGGGGTGGGGTGAGGGTGGGACCCAAGCAGGTTGGGGGGGCCGACAAGAGAAGGGGACTTTTAATAACGATTGACCCGATGTGGGACAGGAGCGTGAGCTTGGGAGGTCGGGGTGGAATTTCGGATGGTGTTGGGCGATATGGATGATGAGGCTGGAATGGGATGGCTTTTAATGGGGGAGGGGACTGAATGAGGGTGATGGATTTGGGGTTGGCTTGGAGCAGTTGACAGCTTGGAATCCAGCCGGGGTGCAAGGTGGGGAGACGATTTCAATAGATAGTGGGATTGCAGGGTTCGATAGGACCCTGGGGGAGGGGTGTTAATTCAGAAAGGTGGAATTTAGGATGGACCTAAGGCAGACTGAAGGAGATGGTAGGGGCTGGGAGTAAGGGGCTTGGCATGGGTTGAGACCTGAGCTTGAAGTGGGCGTTTGCCCTCTGGGGGTGGTGGAATTTGTGGAGACTTATGGAATAGCGTGGGTTAGGAGAGCAGAGGAGGTAGATTTTTTTTTTTTTTCCTTTCTTTTCTTGAGAGTGCTTATGGGGATTGGAATAGGAGCTTGGTAGGGGTGGGACTTTCAATGCGAGGAGTATGATGGTGAGCTGGCAGGAGGGGGGTAAATTAGAAGTTAGGCCCAAAATGAGCAGGCTGAGATTGAAATTGGAGGGGGGGGCACAGGGGATGGGATTAAGGGTGATTTTAGAACCACTGGAAAAGGCACGGTGGCTCCCTGGGTGAGGGGTTGAGTCAGAGGGCTCAGAAGACGCTGGTGGGCTATACACAGTGAAAGAATAGTGGCAGGTGGTGCACAAGGTTGGGGGGATGGTATCTTGAAGAAAATGTCCCTTGGCCAAGGTGGCGGAGGGAGTTTTGGAAAAGGAGTGTCTGAGATGAACTGGTAGGATTGGAGAGGTGGTTGCTGATGGTGAGGTGGCAAAGAGGCTATTTAAGGAGTGGGAAACCTGGAGTTGTAGGTATCAATGGGGCAGGGAGGATGGAGTGGGGAGGTGAGCAGGGCTGGGAAGAAGCGGGTTGGATGATTCTACAGAGGAAGGATTCTGATGTCCTCTGAGAGACACAAGAGGGTAAGGGGTTGTACTTAAATGGACAGCTTTTGAGGCTGTGGTTGGAGGGACAGTAATCAGAGGGGACTTTGCAGGGGACAGAGAAGGTACATTAAAGACTTTCTTTCCCAGAGGATGTTTTAAGCTGTTAATTCGATCTTTTTGTTTCATTTATATTACTAGCATATTTGGAAGTAAATCAACCTGAAGGATAAAGTTAAGAGGGGCTTCAGTTCAAGTAGAATTAAGTGTGTGTGTGGGGGGGAGGGTGTTTTCTATTCATTTATCATAAAAAGAAAGTTTGAGGAAAAAACCTACTCCCAAACTAAAGGTGGAGAAGATAAATTTGGAAATTGATAGGTATCTTTCTATATGATGTCTCTGCCTGTTCCTTCCTACCCTCCCCTTGGTGCATTTAAAAATTAGTCCTGGAATTTTGGAATTAAATAGATTTGATGAGTTTGAGTTATTTAAGGGAGCATTTCTTTCTGGAGAACCCATAAATGAGACTGAAAAATATGAGGCTGAATTTATTTCTTAGGCAAAGTGCATGTATGTAGAAAGAGCTTAGGCCTTTTTTTTTCTCCTCTTAAAATTGATTGTCTGAAGACTCCATTTATTGGTGTCCTGGTTTGCAAGGCAATTAGGCCCATCATTGTATTGCAGGCTAATAATCCTGAGATGAATCTTGGCACCACTGCTTTATGTAAACAGAGAGAAGACAGGAAATATGGAAATGTCATAAATATTCATTGGTGAAATGGTTTGGTATTGATGGAGTTTTTCATTTGATTCTCTTTTGATATTACTTGATAAGATTTAAAATAATTGGACTATATTTCTATAGATTGAATTTTCTTCTAAAGGAATTCAGATGGTCAGAATTCTGTCTGATGTGGATAAAGCATATAGAATCATATTTATTTATTTTTTTTTAGGGGTTGGTGTTGATGTAGGCACATTGCATTAACTGCAGAAACAATGTCTCCATCTATTCATCAGCAATTTTATTTAAAGCTTCATGTTATGCTCATTCTTATGGCAGAATGGTGATGCTGGAACGTAGAGAGGGGTGTGACTGGGGGAAGGAAACAGCGTTAGGGAAACAATTTTCTGCACTTAATTGCATTAACTATGATATGTTAAACATGAAGTAGCTGTTGATTAGAGCTCAGACTGAGAAAACATGAGGAGGGATGTAAAGAGGATAAAATTGGCATCAGCAGGATCAAAGTGATTCTCCCCCCCCCCCCCAACCTTTAGAGTTCAGCTTATAAACAAACCATTTTCTTTGGCTTTCACAGTTGAGCACGTAAAAATGCCCAATACTTAGAATCCTTTTTTTTTTTTTTTTGGTAGTTCCCAAATGGGCAGAATGATGGAAGATTTGACTTAACCTTGGGATTGAAAGTATTTTGTTATAAGGAATCTTTATTACAATAAAAACCAGGTTTGAGCAGTTACCTGTAATTCAGTGAGAGTGTAATCTAACTAATGCAAGCATTTCTCCTTATAACTTTACTCTGGGGTCCAGACATTGCTTTGTGGATCTGCAAGCTTGAGCTAGAGGTGAGATATTTATGTTAAAACTCTAGCTTTTGAAAGCTCAAAATGAAAAGTAATCACCTGAGAGAAATGTCTTGGTGGATTTTTCCCCACTCACAGCTGTGGGCACCTGTGCAGTAGAAATGTATACAAAGTGTTTGATTCTTCTGATATTCTGGTCAGAAGGAGAGAACAAATGGAGGTCCTGATAGACAGGCCCCTTGGTAGAATGAATAGCCTGTGAATTTATGTGTGGAGAGTCCTGGGTTCAAATCCCCATTCCACCAATTGATAGCTGAGTGATTGATTTCAGTAAAGTCATTAAAAACCTCCATACTTAGTGGCAATGGTTGTACAACATTGTGAATGTACTTCTGAATTGCACACTTAAATATGGTTAAAATAGTAAAAACAAACAAAAACTTTTATATTTGGCAAGACTGTCAAGGGAAACAAATCAGTTCATGTCCTGAAATAACTTTATGCATTGAAAACACTGTACATATATGAACTGTTTATTCAATATTTATTTACTTACTACCTGCTAAGTGCCAGGGGAAATAATAATGAACAGAAAACAGTTGTGAAGGAGTTTTAATTGTTGGGAGAGATAGATAATTTAAAAATAGTGAGAGGGGAGCCTGGCTGTTTCAGTTGGATGAGTGCCCAACTCTTGGTTTCGGCTCACTTCATGACCTCCTGGTTTGTGGGATTGACCCCCGCATCGGGCATTGCGTTGACAGCACGGAGTTTGCTTGTGATTCTCTCTCTCCTCCTTTACCCCTCCCGCTTGTTCTCTCTTTTTCTCAAAATAAATAAAAAATCTTAAATACAGTAAGAAAAATGAGGTATAACTTGGTGTGGTTAAAGGTGTGGCTTCTGAAGTGAGTCCACCATATACTGCTAGCTGTGTGACCTTGGGCACAATGGTCTTATCTGTAGAGTGGGCATAAGAGAATTCATTGTAATTTCATAGGATTGTTTTGAGGATTAAACAAAATAATCCGTGGAAAGTATTTAACACAGTGGGTCAATTACATAGTGCATATTAAAAAAACATTAATTGTTGGCATTATTATGAGACAAGAAGATACTAGAATGTAAATAGCCTTGTGTGTCCTACCATTGAGTTCTTGGCATTATGATGTTCTATAATTTATTAAAGAGGGATTACTTTGTATTATCATCTCACAGTTTATCTCTTTACATGTTTGTACTGTAGTCTAGGAACTTTAATCAGTAAAGTGCTAAACATATGTAAGCTGTAGCTTCCTCATCTATAAAATAAGAAGAAAAAACTGCTCTGAGGGTTTAAATGACTTGTTTAAGGTCACAGTAAGTGGAAAAGTCTGGGTTACATCCCCCAAATTCTGATTTCCCAACACTGTTTGTATCTTCTTTCTATTTATTTATTTATTTATTTATTTATTTATTTATTTATTTATTTTTGAGAAAGAGACAGCGTGAGCAGGGGAGGGTCAGAGAGAGAGGGAGACACAGAATCCGAAGGCAGGCTTCAGGCTCTGAGCTAGCTGTCAGCACAGAGCCTGACGTGGGGCTCTAACCCATGAACTGTGAGATCATGACCTGAGCTGAAGTCGGACGCTTAACTGACTGAGCCACCTTAATATGGCAGCCATGACTACTATTATTTTTATTTTACTTATGAATTGTTTAGAGCAAATTTTTCCTGTATGCTGTTCTTCTGTTATTTAGTATTTTCCTAGGCTGTATCTCCTCACACTCATTTTACATTCGGAATAGAAATTTATGTAATATTATCAGAAGCAAAGCAAAACAAAGAACATAAATCCACAATTGCGACACATTCCAAGGCCAAAGAGCTAGTAGTCTTGTCTGTTTCAGATATGTTTAAGACATTTGTTCAACAAATACAGGGGCACTTGGGTGGCTCAGTGACTCTTGGTTTCGGCTTAGCTCATGATCTCATGGTTCATGGGATAGAGGCTGGCATCTGGCCCCGGGCTGACAAACATGAAGCCTGCTTGGGATTCATTCTCTCTCTCTCTCTCTTTCAAAATAAATAAACTTTAAAAAACAAACCCAAATACATATTGAGTGATTATTAGATGGCAGTGAGTGAGGGCTGTAAGTATGGGATACAAAAGTTAAGATTTCTGGGTGCCTGGGGGGCTCAGTCGGTTAAGCATCCGACTTCGGCTCAGGTCATAATCTCACGGTTCATGAGTTCAAGCCCCGCATCGGGCTCTGTGCTGACAGCTCAGAGCCTGGAGCCTGCTTCAGATTCTGTGTCTCCCTCTCTCTCTCTGCCCCTCCCCTGAAAAAGAATTAAAAAAAAATTAAAATTTCCTGCCCTTAAAGAGTTTATAGTTGATACATTTGGGAGACAGACTTGCCACACATTGCCGTAGCATGGTAGGATAAATGCTACAGTGGGGGCATGAACAGGGGGCCTGGGGAGGATGGAGGTTGGTGTGACTTGATCTGCCTAGGGGAACTGGCAAGAGACAGATGCTTGGAGGAGTTAATGCTTGAGCTGAGACCTGAAGGAGATGTGATGTGCTATGGAAGGAGAGCTTAAAAATGGTTCATGATGTCAATAGCACAGTCTTCCTTGATTGTTCCCTCCCAGTGTTCTTGGAGGCCTTCGTTTGTACCTCTTTTTAAGGCCTTTCTAGCATGTACACCTACTGTAAGACCAAATAAACAAATCCCCAAACATACTGTATGGTCTTGCTCCTGTTCTTTTGATATGCTATGCCTCTTACCTGGAATGTCCTCTCCTACTGAATTTCTTAATTTTTACTTATTAGTCAACATGTTTCGTGGTTTTTTGCTCTTCTCAGTTGTGCAGCTGGAAGAGATTTTTGAAGCTGTGGAAACCAGCTGATATGTAAGATGAAATCTTTATTGTTTCTGCTTTCTCAGTAAATGTTGGTATTCCTTAGGGTTGGCTCCTTGGCTTACTGGACTTTCTAAGATTCTTTCCTTAAGTAGTCTTGCCCACTCTATTGGCTTAAACTGCTACCAATATGCTGAAATATCTGCAGTGTGGAGCTGTCTCATGAGCTCCAGACTTGTAAATCTCACTAGCTGCTGGCCATCTACATATATCATTTAGATTTTCCTCACATTCAGTAGGTCCAAAACAGAACTCATTTTCCCCATCTACTTCTAACCTCTTCCATTCTATACCCCCTCCCACACAAAAAGTTAAAATCATCTCTTCCTGTAGTTTTGTAACAAATCCACTACCATATATTCACTAATGAATCTGTGCCATTAATCTTTTCTCATTCTCTTTTTTAGAATTTATTTATTTATAAAAGTTTGTTTATTTTGAGACAGTGTGAGTGGGGGAGGGGCAGAAAGAGAGGAGAGAGAGAGAATCCCAAGCAGGCTCCCTGCTGCCAGTGCAGAACCCGATGTGGGGCTTGAACCCATGAAGCTGCGAGATCATGACCTGAGCCGAAACCAAGAGTCAGACACTTAACTGACTGAGCCACCCAGGTGCCCCTCTTTTTTCTTTCTTTCTTTCTTTCTTTTTTTTAATTTTAATTCCAGTATAGTTAACATACAGTGTTACATTAGTTTCAGGTGTAAAATACAGTGATTTAGCTATTTGGTACGTTACTCAGTGCTCATCACTGAGCACTCTTTTTTTAAAAAATTTTTAATATTTGTTTATTTTTGAGAGCAAGAGACAGAGCGTGAGCAGGGGAGGGGCAGGGAGAGAGGGAGACACAGAATCTGAAGCAGGCTCCAGGCTCCAAGCTCTCAGCATAGAGCCCTACTCAAGGCTTGAACTCATGAAACTGTGAGATCATGTGTTGAGTCAAAGTTGTATGCTCAACCAATTGAGCCACCCAAGTGCCCAATGATAAGTGTACTCTTAATCTCCTTCACCAATTTTACCCATCCTCCCTCTGACCTCCTCCTGGTAATTATTGGTTTGTTCTCTATAGCTAAAAGTCTGTTTTTTGGTTTGTCTCTTTTTTCTTTGTTTTGTTTCTCAAATTCTACATATGAGCGAAATCATACGGTATTTGTCTTTCTCTGACTTATTTCACTTAGCATTATACTCTCTAGATCCGTCCATGTTGCATATGGCAAGATTTCATTCTTTTTTATGGCTGAGTAATATTCTATTGTGTATATATATCGCATCTTCTTTATCCATTCATCTATCAATGGACACTCTGCTTCTGTAATTTGGCTATTTTACATAATGCTTCAATAAACATAGTGGTGCATGTATCCTTTTGAGTTAGTGTTTTTGTATTCTTTGGGTAAATACTCAGTAGTGGAATTATTGGATCATACGGTAATTTTTTTGAAGAACCTCCATACTCTTCTCCACAGAAGTGCACCAATTTGCATTCCCACCTTTTTTTCCCACATCCTTGCCAACACTTGTTTCTTGTGTTTTTGATTTTAGCCATTCCAATAGGTGTGAGTTTTGATTTGCATGTGTGCAAACAATTTGCATTGTGGTTTTGATTTGCATTTCCCTGATGATCAGTGATGCTGAGCATCTTTTCATGTGTCTGTTGGCCATCTGTATGTCTTCTTTGCAGAACGTTGTATTTTTTAATTGGATTATTTGGGGGTTTTGCATTGTGTAAGTTCTTTATACATTTTGTATACTAACCTTTTATTGACTAGGTCATTTGCAAATATCATTTCCCATTCAGTAGGTTGTCTTTTAGTTTTGTTGTTTCCTTTGCTGTGCAGAAGCTTTTTATTTTGATGTACTGCTAATAGTTTATTTTTGCTTTTATTTCCCTTGCTTCAGGAGACAAGCATTAACTTAAAAGGTTAATGCTTATTTAGCTTCCTAATGATTTTATAGTATAGATGCTGATCATTTTGCGAAGTATGTTAGTGGAACCAAGTACAATGGGTATAAAGCTGTGGTTTGAGCCGCAGATTTCTGAGCATTTGACCATAATATAGTCCGGGTCGTGTACCCATTAGGGTTGTTTGATTTAGTCGGCCTGGGATGGCATCAGTTTTTAGACCTAGGGATGGGACGGCCCATGAGTGCAGGACATCTTCTGATGAGATTAGTATACGGATGGTTATTTCTATTGGTACTACTGCTCTGTTGTCAACTTCTAGCAGTTGCAATTCTCCAGGTTTTAATTCTTGAGTGGGGATTATGTAGGAGTCAAAATTTAGGTCTTTGTACTCTGTTATACTCATAGCTTCAGTATCATTGATGGCCTATAGTTTTCATGGTTGGAGAAGGGTTGTTGATTTCATCTATCATATAAAGGATTCATAGAGAAGGTAGGGCAATAAGAATTAAATTAAGAGCTGGCAGGATTGTTCAGACAATTTCCATTTCTTGGGCATCTGTTGGGCTTGTATGTGTAAGTTTGGTTGTTAGTATTAGTGAAATGATGTAGAGAACTAGGGAACTAATTAGGAATACAATTATTGATGTATGACCGTGAAAGTTATAGAAGTTCTTCTATACTGCGGGATGTAGCATCTTGAAAACCTAGTTGAAAGGGACATGCCATGGAGACACAAAGGATTTAAACCTAGAATTTAACTTTGACAAAGTTATGTAATTTTTTACTAAAGTCTCTTTATTGAGAAAGACATAGTGGTTATGACATTGGCTTGAAACCTGTTTTGGAGGGTTCGATTCCTTTCTTCCTTATTTTAAGGACACCTAGGCTGGCTCTTCAAATGTATGGTATGGAGGGGGACATCCATGTAATTACTCGAGAAAAATGTTGCTATGGCTGATGTCAGAGAAAGTACTACCTGTCCTCTCTTCTAGGATTTTTATGGTTTCAGGTCTTACATTTAAGTCCTTAATCCATTTTAAGTTTATTTCTGTGTATGGTATAAGAAAGTGGTCAAGTTTCATTCTTTAGCATGTAGCTGTCTAGTTTTCCCAATATCATTTGTTGAAGAGACCATCTTTTTCCCATTGCGTATTCTTGTGCCTTTATTCATTTCTTCTCCCTTATCCTTCACAGCCCAAATTAAATCTTTAAATATTTCTGGAATTCATCTCCCCTTTCCTATTGTTACCACCTTAGTTCACACCCTCATCTCACCTGGACAACTGGTTTCTATATCACCCATCCAGTAAACCTGTCTTTTACTCAGCAGCTATGGCATCTATCCAGTAGGTGTATATGTCCACATTGTTCTCTTGCTTAAATCCCTTTACTGGCTCTGAAGACTAAGCTCCTTACCATGACTGTTAGGCCTTCTGTGACCCGACCCTATGTACTTCTCCTGCCTGTACTCTTCCTATGACTGGGATTACTGAGTAGCATGTAGCTCATACAGATCTCTTGTAATTTCACACCTTTGTTCGTGCTGTTTTTCCTTTTATTCATCCCTCTGCGTTGGGTGCATCTCCCCTAAGAAACCTTTCAGAACCTTTAAGATTGCCGTGCCTCCAATTTGTTCCCAGGGTCATCCAGTACATGCTTCTGTTATAACACTCTGTTTTTGGTAAATTAACTGTTTTTGTCTGGTCCTGTAAGTTTTTTTGGTGGCAGAGGCAGTATCCTCGTCATCTTTATAGTTTTATCTTTTGGAGGGTACATTACAAGTAGTGAGTGATTAGTTTTTGAACTGAACCTAGTAAGGGTAGATGACAAGCCAGTAGTATGATATTCTAATAAGGCATACGATGATATGTGGTTTTTAAAATTTGTTTAGAATGGAATTTAGAATTTAATTGGATTGATAAAGGCTTTGGTGATGATGTTGGTGTATAGCTTAAGATTCAGAAGTAGAAGTAGCAAGAGGGTATATTCAGGAGTTGGCAAATGCTTTCAGTAAAAAGTATTTTAGGCTTTGTGAGTCGCATGCAATCTATAATTTCTTCTTTTCCTTTTCCTCTTGTTCCTCCTTTCTCTCCCCATCTTCCTGAAGCTCCTCCTCTTTTCACTTATGTTTCATTCGTTTTTTTTAATTTATTTTTTTAAATTTTTTATGTTTATTTATTATTGAGACAGAGAGAAACAGAGCATGAGTAGGGGAGGGGCAGAGAGAGACACACACACAGAATCCGAAGAAGGCTCCAGCCTCTGAGCTGTCAGCACAGAGCCCAAAGTGGGGCTCGAACCCATGAATTGTGGGATCATGACCTAAGCCAAAGTCGGAGCTCAACCGACTGAGCCACCCAGGTGCCCCGCGTTCATTTTTTTTTTTTTTTAATGTTTGGTTATTTTTGAGAGAGTGCAGGTAGGGTAGGGGCAGAGAGAGGGGGACAGAGGATTTGAAGCGGGCTCTGTGCTGACAGCATTGAGCCTGAGTGAGGCTCGAACTCACGAACCATGAGATCATGACCTGAGCCGAAGTCAGACTCTCAACCAACCGAGCCACACCCAGGTACCCCATCTTCTGTTTCATTCTTAACTCGTAGGCTATCAGAAATCAAACTTTTAAGTTGAAGAATACTGAAGGTAAAAGAGATTAAAGCAAGTTCATATTTCTTGTTTTATTTATTATAAAATTTAGTGCCGTGGGCAATTATG
The DNA here is from genome assembly GCA_028646485.1 of Cryptoprocta ferox. Lineage (NCBI taxonomy): Eukaryota > Metazoa > Chordata > Mammalia > Carnivora > Eupleridae > Cryptoprocta > Cryptoprocta ferox. Next base: position 52,969,835 of record CM053575.1, on the reverse strand, counting down.
CATATCTTTAGTATGAAGAACAATTATGCAGAATCTTTTTTGTCAAACTGTTACTCTGTTTATCTAAGAGTTTAATGTTTGAATAAATGGACCATTGATTTCTGTGTGAAGATGCTGTAGGAATGCTTTGGTTTATAAAGCTCCAATATAACTCCCCCTCCTCCCTCTATTTAAGCAGATATCTGGGTCCTTTCAGAATATGCCTATTTTTATGATATTATGGATTGTGCTTTTTCTTAGATATGCACATTTTGAAGGAACTGTGGCTGATACATTTTTTTATGGTAAACTTCAATCCCTGGCTGACTGAAGATTATGATCTTGATTTGCCTTGTGATCATGTCCTTCAAGCTTGACAGTTTCTGCTGATGCTCATATTTTCTAACCTTTGTCTTAGAATTTTTTAAACATATCCTAGTTTTCTAATAAGTCATCCTTGTTTTATTTTGAATTTATAGCAGAAATCTCTATCTGTAAGTATAGTTACACTGTACTTCTGTAAACAGATTTATACTATTTTTTTGACCTATAGAGCATAGGTGTGTCATGTTGCATTGTTTTAAGAATGAAAAGTGAAGACAAGAGGGTAATTTGTCTCAGGCCTGACAACTAGTAGGGGATGAGGATGGAAAGACAAGGGACCTAATACTTGCATATCTGTGACAGGTAATATGCTGGGTATTTTTTCTCCCTTGTATAATTTAATTATCACATTTACCCTATGTAGGGTGTTGTGCCTATTTTACAGAAGAGGAAACTAAAGCAACCGAGGTTCGTAGAGATTAAGTAGCTTGCATTTGGTTACATAGCTGGTAAGAGAAGCTTGTGTTAAAAACCTGATCTGGGGTGCCTGGGTGGCTCAATTGGTTAAGCATTGGACTTCATCTTGGCTCAGGTTATGATCTAACAGTTCGTGAGTTTGAGCCCCATATTTAGCTCTGGGCTGATGGCGCGGAGCCTGCTTGGATTCTTTTTCTTCTTCTCTCTGACCTTCCCCTGCTTCTTCTGCATATGTGTGCACACGTGCGTTCTCTCTCTCAAAATAAATAAACTTGAAAAAAATAAAGAAGATCCAGTCCCACATAGATATGTGGCTAGAAAAGGGAGGAACGTTCTAATTGCCTTTTTAGGTAATTGCAGATATTCTTGTTTGAAATATCACCACCAAAACTTGACAACTGTTAGTTTCTTTTTCTTTAAAAAAAATTTTTAAAGTAATCTCTACACCTAATGTGGGGCTCAAATTCATGACCCCAAGATCAAGAGTCACATGCTCTATTGACTGAGCCAACCAAGTGCCCGACAACTGTTAGTTTAATTTTTTTAAGTATATTTATTTATTCTGAGAGAGAGGGAGTCATGTGCCAGCAGGGGAAGGGCAGAGAGAGAGGTGAGAGAGAATCCCAAGCAGGTTCCATGCTGTGCTGTCATTATGGAGCATGACGCTGGGCTCGATCTCACAAACTGTGAGATCATGACCTGAGATGAAATCAAGAGTTGGACACTTAACCAACTGAGTCACCCCAAGGGTCGGACACTTAACCACTGAGCCACCCAGGTACCCCGACAGCTCTTAGTTTCTTAAAGGTCCATTACATTATAGAATCTGAAACTGTATCATTGAGCTTTTTGTACTGTGTTACCTTACAATCTGTTGGTCTGTTTTGTACTTTGAATGGACCTTCTACCCATGCATGATTTAGTAGCATCACTTGTTGGTCATTTGCAAAATATTGGTTTACTGAGTTACATAGATCTTCTAAATGTTGTATTCTATTATGTAATGTAAAAAAATCCCATTAGTTAATATTACCACCAATATTATCAGAAAGTCCTTTCTAATTTTTACTTGCAAGCTCAAATTTTAGCATTGGTAACAAATAGTGATAGTTGTTTTCCATAAAGTGAGTCTCACATCGTTCATTTTTGAAAAAAATGCTGAACACCCAAGTCTGCATAATCATAGTTCATCTGCCAGTTGTTCTTTCAAGTAAAAACGGTGTTTCATGAAAAAAGCTGCTAGTTCAGCTTGAAACTTAATTGCATGAATGCTTTAATGTTTTTCTTTGAGACAATTCTTATCCTTTGGTATGCAGGAGAAGTACTTTATGTATACTTCCAATTTCATCACAGAATATTAAAAAGATGTACAGTTAATGATTGTGATTAGTAAAGTTAATCATTTTTGTGGCTTTATCAAGAACATTCTTTAGTGAAACTTAAGTTCTCTTTTTTGGCATGTTTATGGAGATGTAAAGATACAGTTTGGTGTCACTGCCTTGCCTCAATACAGGATAGTATGTTTTTATTTATTAGGATGATGATTGTGTTTCCAGGCTTTACTTAGTTCTCATTAGGAGAATAGGTGGTTTTGTTAAACTTTTACTAACAATACTGTTTTGAAAGCCAGCACTAGGGCAACTTGCTGGTTCAGTCAGAAGAACATATGATTCGTGATCTCACGGTCCTGAGTTCAAGCCCCACGTGGGATATAGAGATTACTTAAATAATGTAAAACTTAAAAAAAAGCCAGCATGAATGCAGTTGGTTTTTACTTGGTTTAGTAGAACCAAAATACTTTAGAGTTGAGCAATTTCACAGGTTTGTCAGGATGTTAGAAAATCACTGGGCTTGGTGCTTATTCTTCACCACCTTGTGGTGAAGGAAAGGTATGAAATAGCCTTTAGAGAACTGTGCATAACTGTGTATGAAAGTGGTTCTTTAGGTATTTAGTCTTCTTTCCCTTAACTTGGAGCATTTACAGTAGAAAAAGAAAAAGATATAGTTGAAGCCACTGCCAAGTAGTCTTGCCACACAATGACTTTGGTTTTTCTCTGTGATTGGGCAGGAGAGAATGGAGAAGGTGGGTTAGACAAGTTGTAGTACTGAGCATCATTTTACCTTTCTGCCAGCACACTTGAACTGCCTGGAGCCTCAGTTCCGGGGGGAGGAGAATGAACATTCATTGTGTGTCTACATTTGTGCTAGTCCTTTATGTTTTTTAATCTTATTTCAACTCACAGTTCTCCTGTAGGATGGTCACAGTTATTTTATACAAGAGAAAACTTAGGCTGAGAGATGTATGTAGAGTCTGCTCAGATCCACTAGCCAGTAAGTAACTAGGGGGGAATTTATCCCCAGACTTCTCTGTCTCCATGGCCTATGAGAGCTCTTTCCTACATGCTGTGCTGTCTTCCATGGACAGTGTCTCAGTGATTATTTGTATATCCTTGATACCTGAAACCTAGTGGAGTTTAGTACATTTTTGCTTAATAAATGAGTCCGTGATAAATGAGTGAACCAGTTTTTACAGAGTAACCCCTCTGGGCTACTATGTAGATTGGTGCTACAAAGTTTGCACACTAGATTCTCGTCACCATTTGCTGTGGGGGAAACGGTCAACCTTCTTAGTGATAGACTATAAAATAATTTAAGTAATTTGGATATTTAGGAATTGAGATCTAGTGGGATGAATTTTCCTTACATTGTTAATTATCTCTTCAGAAATAGGTAATGCATCTGTCTTGCCCTTGTTTTCCCCCTTATTAGCTGTGAGACCTTGGACAAATTACTTCACTTTTCTGTGCCTCATTTTTTTAATCTTTAAAAGGGGAAGGGCAGTAATAATTGTACATAATTTCTGGGTAGTTGTGAGTATTGAATGAAATAATTCATGTAAAAAACTTAACACAGTGTTTAGCTTATATTAAGAAATGCTAGCCATTATTCATACCATCTTTCTAGAATGAAGTATGGGATTTCTTTCTTTTTTTTTAATTTAAAAAATTTTTAACATTTATTTTTGAGAGACAGAGAGAGACAGAGCATGAGCAGGGGAGGGGCAAAGAGAGACACACACACAGAATCCGAAGCAGGCTCCAGGCTCTGAGCTGTCAGCACAGAGCCCGATGTGGGGCTTGAACTCACAAACCGCGAGATCATGACCTGAGCCAAAGTCAGGTGCTCAACTGACTGAGCCACCTACGTGCCCCTGAAGTATGGGATTTAATATAACTTTTTAGAACACTGTTTTGGTTTTTAAAGCATGTTTATTAGAGAAGTAAAGCACTGAATTTATTGGGTTTTGTATTTTGGGATTTATTTTCTGATTGTAGCGTACTTATCTTTCTGGCAATGAAGCTCTAATTTTTGGTGTTTGCCTCAATTTCTAGGTGAACCAGTGGAGGTATGGTATGACCTTTGACTCTCCATCAACTTTTTAAACTTTGTAGTCTAGATGAAACAGGTTGGATTGTTTTGGAGAGTTCACTGAGGTTGATAGTTTTTTCTAAATTAAAATGTCAGTGGATGTGACAAACACCTCTAAATTTTTTCTAACTATAGTTAGAAACTATAACTGTAGTCATCACTGGTAGAAGATCTGTTATTTTTCTGTTGTACTCAGAACCAAAGGAGGAGTGTGTCTTTTAAAATTTTTCTGCATTTATTTATGTTGCTGGTAATATTACCATATTTTTGAGATTTATGGCTTAGACAGTACATTTTGATCAAGCTGTGGAGTTAATGGAGAGGAAAACCCTGACTGTTCTAAATGAATATTCCTGAAAGCCTGCCTCCCCTTCAACCAAGTGTCATTGTAGGTACACTGTCTTCTAGATGGCAGTTAGCATGAAACTCCTGAAGATTTAAATAACCTTTGAGATGAGGTCTAGGTTCCCTAGTATGGTGTATAAGTTAGTTTGTTCAGTAATCTCTCCCTAACTCCCTCTTGACTGTCATTCATTGTTTACCTCTCCTCCCAGCTTATACATTTTTATCTTCAGTACTAATGAAGTGTACACTGTACTTTGTTTGCAGTTCTCCAGATGTGCCGTGCCTCTTGTTTCGGTGTCTTTGTACATCTGCCTCTTTAGGCCTGGACGTCTTGTAGATCTTAATTGGCCTAACTCCTACTTGGCCTTTGAGACTCAGCTTAGGAGTTAACCTTTTCTGGAAAGCTTTCCTTGTCTTTTTCCAGGTCGGGATTGGATGTCCCATCTCTGGGTTGCCCTGATTGTAATGATATGTTTATTTATTGTTTACTGATTTCCTCCACTTGCAGGGAGCAGGAATTGTATCTGATCGCCCTTTTTCTCAAGGGCCCGTTTTTGGCCCTTGAGAAAAAGAGTATCAGTAAGGTCTCCTTGAGTGAATCCCTAGTTTCAGGCTAGTCTGTTAGCAGCTATAATTTCCCAAGTAGCCACAGTTACTCCATATTGTTCCAGGCTGAGTTTTTGTGGAATGGCTTTTCTGTTGTGCCTCACGCCCCCTCCCCCCGCCATGTTACGTCTGCCGTACTTCAGTCCACTCTCATGCAGCTTTCTTCTATTTTTTGCTCATGGTTGGGTTAGTGGAGCTGTGTAAGCAGTAGACTTGTAGATACTCAGAACTTGATTTGTGACAGATCATAGAATCTCACTTGGAATGAATGAAGGTTATATTGATTGGTAAATGAAGAAGTTCAGACCTTTTGATTGCTTTTCTAACTGTTGGTTCTATTCTCTACTTCCAAGTTTCTTCTTTATTAACTTTTTAAAAAGTTTATTTATTTATTTTGAGAGAGAGAGAGAGTGCCAGTGAGCACTTGTGAGTTGGGGAGGAGGAAGTCATGGGATCATGACCTGAGCCCAGATCAAGAGTTGACGCTTAACTGACTGAGCCACCCAGGTGCCCCCTTCTTTATTAACTTTTGGTCAGTTTTAACTTTTAGATAGCATAAAATGAATGCTGCAAAACTAAATTTTATCAGTACTCAGCTTGTGCATTTGCTTTTTTGACCCTAAACATAGGATTTGACTTATTAGTTATGGTGGTAGGATGACTGAGACTTTAGGAAATGTGAGTGTTTTTGGTCTACCCTTTTAAGCCCTTCATGGTCCCTGACAGGGGATTTAAATTATGGCTTCTAAAAAAGGTTTTTGTAGAGTCTTAGTAGCACATGAAAATGATCATTTATGCATGTACTCATTTGGTTAACATGGATGTCACGCTCTGTGCTAGGTTGGTTCTGATGATTGATACACAGAGATGAGTAGGTTGTGGTCTCTGTCTCCAAGGAGCTCCGGGTGCAAGGAAGAAGGTATAAACAAATACATTACATTCAGTGTCTTATAGATGCTGTAAAATAACAAGCAGGTGTTAATACCATTTTCAGGAAGAGTTATTGGAGGAGTAAATACCTGAGCTTATTTTTGAAAGAGTGGGTCTGGTGTCTGGAAGATTCTGAATGGAGAGTCAGAAGACCTAAATTTGAACTCCAGTTCAGCCACTTACTAGCTCTCTGACTTGGGGAAAGTTGTTTTAGCACTCTGAATTTCCGGTTTTTCCCCTGTAAAATGAGAATAATCACATCTGTATCTACTTTTGAAAGTTGCAAGGATTTATTACATGTGAAAGAACTTCATAAATGTTCTATACAAATATTATATCCTGGTTTTTGTTTTTTATTCAATGATAATAGTATTTTGACAGATTGGAGCATCAGTTTTCTTACCCAGTCCAGAAATAAAAAGACTGCATATATTAGTGTGTAGGTGTCATTTTTGAAGTACTAACACTATTGGCATGAATTAGGGCAAAGAGTTTTAACTCTAGTCCATGAAACTGGGGTTCTGTGATATTATGGAAGATGCTGCTTAAGATGTTTAAGATGTATTCTCTGAAAAAATATTGAATGTGGTCCTGAGTGTCATGGATGGCAGCAAGCCAAAGTGGAAAGAGCTCCATTTCTTGTCAGAAGACTTATGTCTGTGTCACCTTTGGAGTTTATTTAAATTTCAGAATTGCATTTTCCTCATCAGTAAAGCAGAGCAAAATAGTAGTTACTTTGCAGACTGAGAATTAGGGATAAATTGGGTAAAGTAAACACCACTAGCCTTAATTAGTTAAAAGTTTAATTTGTAGAATATTTTTTAAATTTCTTTTTTGGGTTCCTGGGTGGCTCAGTTGATTGGGTGTCTGACTCTGGGTTTCGCCTCAGGTCATGATCTCATGGTTCATGGAATTAAGCCCTACAATGGGCTCTGCACTATGGTCATGGATCCTGCTTGGGATTCTCTCTCTCCCTCTCTGCCCCTCCTCTGTGCGCTCTTCCTCTCTCAAAAATAAACATTAAAAAAATTTCCTTTTAATATGTTACTTTTTTAGAGAACCTTTTAAGAATAGAGGGGGCTTTCTATCATATACAAATTATACTAACACTAATAGTATTTTACGTCCTTCTTCAAGTTTATTACCTCGAATAATTTTGTAAGGTTTAAATCCCAGCTCTGGCACTTACTGGCTTTGTGACCTTCAGAGTTACTTAATCTTTCTACAACTTATTTTTATCCATCTTTAAGATGGAAATATAGTGGTATTTACAGTATACAGGTGTTAGGATTAAATGAGATAATTAGATGAAGTGCTTAGTTAGGTGTTTGTCATGTAATTAACAATTTCAGTGAATGATAGTTTTGTTATTATTAACTTTTATAAGTGAAGAACTGGGTAGAGATTTAGCAACCTGACTAGATTCACTTGTAAGAACCAAAGATGGGATTTAGTCCAGGTTGGGTAATGCTAAAGCCTTCACTCTTTATCCTTTTACCAGGCTATGTTTTGTAATTAATACTTCATTTGTATGGAAGTGTATTTATGAAGTGCTGTAGAGTGTTTGGAAAAAATCTGTTACTCCTAGGTACTTAAAACTTTTTCAGTGATGTTTTACTAGTAGTTTACATAAACTCCAAAATAATTGGTTAGGGATAGAATTCCTTGGCGTGGCTTCCCTGAGATCAGACACAATTTAAGGTTAGATACTCTGGTTAGTAAAAAGTGGTCAGTGGTTAGTAAAAAGAACAGTGTATTTTTCCCCTCCTAAACAGCTTTATTGAGGTAAAATTGACAGTGAATGACAGAAACTTAATATATTTTGCTAAGTTTTGACATATGTATATACCTGTGAAACCATTATCATAATTCAGATAGTGAATATATTCATCACCTCCCAAAAGTTTCCTGGCACCCCTGTGTAATCCCTTCCTCTTGTTTTCCCTGACCCCCCATCCAAGCAAGCGTTGATCTGCTTTCTGTTACTATAGTTTAAACATGGTCTTGAAGTCAGACCCAGTCAGGATTCAGGTCCCTAGTCTGCCACTCTACTAGTTGGGCATATTTAGAGATGTCATATCATCTCCCAGCCTAGTTTACTCACCTGTAAAGTAGGAGTTCTATCACCTGTCCAGAGGACCACAAGGAGGATAGGAATAGTGTGTGGAAAGACCCTAGCATGGTGCCTGACACATAGCGCCTTCAGTTACTGGAAGTCAGTATTACCAGCCCAGCTTTTAGTTAGTGGTCCAGAGTACATTTAGGAGTTCGGAGCTCCAAAATGCTTTTCTGTCACCTTGAATCTTGTTGTCCCCTCCCACCGAATGAGCTTTTAACGGGAACATTTAGATTTAGGTAGCTTGAGGCCCTAAAGGGCTTTTGGTACTTCGTCCTTGCCTCCTCCGTGCCCAGTGTTCCACATGCTATTAATTACGAACAGATGTTTTTCATAAATAAGCAAAGAACTCCACAGAATATTTTTGAGTTCTTGATGCCTGTGTTTAAGTCTGACATTGTGATAAAGCTGCATGAGCAATGAGCTTGTCAAGAGTTCTGAGTTGTAGCTTCCATGCTGCTTTGGGTAAATCATAAAATCTTTCTGAGCCTCACATATAAAGTTGTGTCATATATAAAGTTGGGAAGGATCATACCACACAAATTTGTTGAGTGGGTTAGAGGAAAATTTTGAAAATGAGTTGTATGATGAAGTCTTAGCTCATATACATTGTCCCGACTGCCTTGCATTGTTAGAACTTTGTAAAAGGCTCAGGTAGCACTTAAATGTGAGGTCTTACAGTCCTTTTTTCCAAAAAGTATATTTTATCAGGTTTTACAGATAACACAAAAAAGCAAAAACCAAAGGTTGAAAGTGTTTAGAATTTAAAGTCAATTTGAAGTCAGAGAACCTTAAATTCAAATCTTACATTAGTAGCTGTGTGACCTTGGGCAAGTTATTTGATTTCTCTAAGCTTAGAATTCTCACCTGTCAATAAAGGATGTCTAGTCTGCCTCAGAGGGTTGTTGTGAGGATTGTAAGTAATGTGTGTGCAGTGGTTGGCATATAGCAGATACCCTGTAATGCTAGTTTCTTTCCTTCCATTTCCAAAATTGGTAGATTTGTGGAGTTCAAGTGAGCTATTACTGAAAGGATTACTTTTGCCTTCCTCATTCCCTGCTGCAGTTTGGCCCAGGATAGCTGTTAGCTAGCATCTCTGACTTCTCATTTAAGTCTGAAAATGAAGTTTGAAGTTTATGATGCTAGCAGTTATTGTAAAGGGATTTTTTTTTCTAATAATGGGAGGAGCCAGTGCCATACTTTTGTACTTTCTTATTAATTCTCATTGTTGTAGCTGGAGATATTTGTATTGTGGGAGCCAGGGAAACCAGGGGCCATTTTTTTGTCTCTTCTGTTTGTGTTTATTTGGGTTGGAGAATTGTCTAAACGTTTCTTAGTGAATAAAGTGCATTTACTTAGTTCAGATTCTTCCTCCTGGGTGAGCCCAGGAATGACCTACTGGGGTAAAAACAAATAGGAAAACATGGGGATAACTGGTGAGTTCTGCTTATAAAGTTGTCATGGTCTTTGAGTTAAGGGGTGGTGGAGAAGAGTTGATTCTCTGTTCCCCTCTTCCCCTTCAGAGCGTTTATAGCCCAACACAAAGGGAGCTTTAAGATGGAGGTCTGCATTGTAATTTCCTAGAAATTGCTGCTTCTGGTAACCGCTCATTCAGTTTGCACCTCTTTGCTGCAGTGGATGAAACAATGGGGACAATAAAGCCATTTATCTGATAGCTGTAGCCTCAATGGGATGTTTGTTTTAATAATGGTATAATTTGCAGGGCTCATAAATTGTGATTTTATTCTCATGGAAATAACTGCCCGGTGGTATTTGGATTTTCAGGTCTCCTGTTGTGGATAATTTCACTAACATTCTGGCTGACAATTCTCTTTATTCCAGACTTCGTTTTAGATTGTTCAGGCTGGTTGGGTAATTAGCCCAGTGCAGAGCCAATTTTCTTTAGTTTGAGGCTGGCAGGTGGTTACTAGGTAACTAGAGGATCTTCTGAACAGGGAAGAAATTCTGCTGAGGGATTCAAGGGAAAAATAGCTGAATTTGGTTTTTATTGTCATCTGGGATTTGGTTTTTGAAGGTTTTGTGTATTTAATACCAAAATATCTAGATAGCAGTAAAAATATTAAATCATTTGAATGTTTATTTTCCATGCTCCCAAACATCCCATAATTTTTGGAAAAATTGTATGTTTGAGTTTTTAATTTTCATCTACATGTTTTTGCTGGAAATACGTCCACAGAGGGCTAAAGGATGATAATAGCTACTGCATGCTAGACATTGCCCCTAGGTGTTTTAAATACATTATCTCTAAATCTTAATTAGAATCATGAGAGGTGGGTATTGTTTCTGTTTCACATATGTAGAAACTTAAATTCAGAGAAGTAACCAAATTAAGGTATCTCAGCTAATAAGTGGCAGGCAATTTATCAGATTCAAAACTCATGCTAGGTTTTTAATTATAGTAGAAGACATTCTGAAGAGGCGTTAAGGTTTGTATTAAACTCTTAGGTATTACAGTGATTGACTCGGTATTACATGAATTAGTACCTATCATCAGATGTATATACAATCATATGTACATACATATGTATATTTGATTCTTCCTGTCATCTAATCTTTTTAAAAACAATTTTTAATGTTTATTTAATTTTGAGAGGGGGGAGGGGCAGAGAGAGAGGGAGACACAGAATCTGAAGCATGCTCCAGGCTCTGAGCTGATAAGGGGGTCGGATCCATGAACCACGAGGTCATGACCTGAGCCGAAGTCAGATGCTTAACTGACTGGGACACACTCTAATCTTTTTTTTTTTTTTTTAAGTTTATTTATTTATTTTGAGAGAGAGAGAGAGAGGAAGAGAGAGAATATCCCGAACAGGCTCCATACTGTCAGTATAGAGCCCGATGCGGGGCTCAATCTCATGAACTGTGAGATCATGACCTGAGCCCAAACTAAGAGTCAGACACTCAACAGACTAAGCCACCCAAGGCTCCTCCCTGTCATCTAATCTTGTATTATATAAGTAAAGTACATGGAGTATTTTGATTATCTAACCAAAGTTAAAGGCCTTCCAAACATACACTGTTTTAAGAATGCTTTAAAAGGTACCAACGTATGTAATAATCTCTGGAAATAGCCTCACACTTGGAGTTTGGGGACTGGGGCTTTTAAGTCTTGGCACTGCCACTTATTGGGTGATCTTGGATAAATCTCTTAGCCCTTGGATAAGCCTCATTTTGCTCATCTGCAAAATAGGGATGTGATACCCATTTACCAGGAATACTGGTGTTAATGTATGTGATAGTGCCCAGTATATGCCTATAACATAGTAGAGGCTAAATAAACATTGGTTTTCTTCCTTTAGACTTTAGTAGTATCGAACTACTAGAGTGATTTGATGTTTCTTTTATCATTGGCCATAGGAGTTATTAAAAGATGGCCAACTTCTAGTGCCACTATGTTACATTTCATGTTGATCCTGTTAAATTGACAGAGTTCATTTTTCTCAAAGAACTTGCTGCCCAAACTAGGTAATTTGTTTAAGGGACATATAGACAGGTGGCTCATTGTTTACACTCTCTTGGTCAAGAGAGTGAGTGCATATGGGGTCAGGGCATTGGATTTGTGGTTATACAAACTTGTTGAAGTTAGAGCTTTGCTGCTTACTAGCTGAGTTTCTTAAGACAGCTGACTTTCTCTGGCCAAGACTTGGGATAGGGATAATAATAGCTCAACTTCTCTTATGAGAATCAAGTGAGATAATAGATGTGAAAATGTCTTTTAAATTGAAAAATGCTAGGTGAGCTAGTAATTATTTGACTTTCATAGATTAGATGGGGCTTACTGAGAATTCACCACTATTTTAAGAGAGAAATTTAATTTATTCAATTATTTTTTAAATTGAAGTTTTAGTTAACATATAGTACAATATTGGTTTTAGGAGTAGAATTCAGTGATTCATCACTTACATAGAACACCCAGTGCTCATCACAAATGCCCTCCTTAATACCCATCACCTGTCTAGCCCATCTCCCACCCACCTCCGTCCATTAACCCTCAGTTTGCTCTTTTTTGTTAAGAGTTTAAGAGAAATTTTAAATTTCACTTGAACTGTATAAAGGAAATGTTTTGATGAGTTTTGTGTTAGCTCTTGGAACAAGTGAAGAGAAGAGACCAGGATGAGGTCCTTGGGTAGAGAAAGTATTGGGTGAATGAATGTAAGAATGGGGTGGGAGTGGGAGTACAGCTTATGGGTGGCCAAGGGTATTTAGAGAAGAAGTTAGATGTGAGGTTTGGATCTTGGTCTAATCTTGATCCAATTCTTTTTAAGAAATTATTTATTTATTTATTTATTTATTTTAATTTATTTTTTAAATTTACATCCAAGTTAGCGTATAGTGCAAGAATGACTTCAAGTGTAGATTCCTTAATGCCCCTTCCCCATTTAGCCCATCCCCCCTCCCACAACCCTTCTAGTATCACTGTTTGTTCTCCATATTTAAGAGTCTCTTATGTTTTGTCCCCCTCCCTGTTTTTATATTATTTTTGCTTCCTTCCCCTTATGTTCATCTGTTCTGTATCTTAAAGTCCTCATATGAGTGAAGTCATATGATATTTCTTTCTCTAATTTTGCTTAGCATAATATGCTTTAGTTCCATCCACGTAGTTGCAAATGGCAAGATTTCATTCTTTTTGATTGCCAAGTAATACTCCATTGTGTATATGTGTATGTATGTATATATACATATACATGTACATACATACATATATATACCACGTCTTCTTTATCCATTCATCCATCAATGGACATTTGGGCTCTTTCCATACTTTGGCTATTGTTGATAGTGCTGCTATAAACATTGGGGTACGTGTGCCCCTTTGAAACAGCATACTTGTATTCCTTGAATAAATACCTAGTAGTGCAATTGCTGGGTCGTATGGTAGTTCTATTTTTAATTTTTTGAGGAACCTCCATACTGTTTTCCAGAGTGGCTGCACCTAATCTTGATCCATAGAGCAAGGAAGAGGGAGGCTCCTTGATTAGAAAATCTTAGAATGCTAAGCACTGTGTGGAGAATTGGTTGAAAGAGTAAGCTGTAGCCTCCGTCCTGAGGACACTCAAGTTGAAATCCCAGTTTTATGTCTTCTAGGAATATGTACAGAAGTTAAAATAGATTTTGTTTCATTTCCAGCTCTCTCTACCATCCAACAGCTAAGTGTGTCCATGTTTGGGGGGCAAGTTCCAAGTGAATCTTGTGCTTATTACATAAATCAGTTGGTGGCTCTCAGGTGAGCACATTGGTATATTTTCATTTAAAGAGGTGCAGGTGGCTGGCAAGTGGGAGATCTGCTTTCACAGGCTAGAAAGCTTAATTTTATGCAGTCATATTCAGGTTCTCCCTTCCCTAAAAATTGGTTTCAGTTTACAGCATTTCAGTAATGCAGATGATATTTTTCCTAAGTGGAACATCAACCAAAATTTTTAATGTGTTTAATTATTGATGTATCTGAATGCTGCAGTGTGTTTGTTAAAGATTTTTTCATATGAAGAAAGCCTTCTGGCCCTGGATTTGGTGCTGCACCAGTTGTATTCATTTTTCTTTCAGGGGCATGTCAGTTTTCCTTTACTACAAGTGACTGCGTTATGTTGTCTGGAGCATTGCCTTTTCTCTTGCATATTAGGATGGACTATTTGTTGTATAGGATAGTTTCAAAGTCTCCATTTTATTAGATTATAACACATAGACTTCTTTCTTTTGTCTTCTTTGTTTGCTAGTATGCAGATGTTGCAGTGATTAGGTAGGAGATGGATCTACGTAGGCCCCACTCAGAATCAGTGTGATTTACTTTGTCATATTAACTTCATGTATAATAATGTCAACTGATATTTGCATAATAATTACTTTGTATTTTATGTTATTTAATATTTTTCTTTGTACTTATCTGTTTCTTGCACTAAACTGGTAGCTCTTTTTGGGCAGGGCTATGTATTCATCTTTGTATTCACAGATCTAATGATGATGATGCTAGCTAACACTGTGCTGTATGTATGTAATGCATTGTGCCAAATGCAGCATTTTTTTAATCCTCATTATTCCCGTTTTATTGAAGGGAAAACTGAGACTCAGAGGAAATAACTTGCTCAGTCTCTCAACTAACAAAGGGATGGATCTGTGATTAAAATTTAATCAGTCTGACTTCAGAGTCTATGTACTTAACCCCTGTACTATATTTTCTCAGAAACAGCTTGTAAGGATATATGGGTATATGTAACATATATATTATCTATCTTATTTGAGCCTTAAAACTCTGTGAAGCGGGTATGATGCTTCCATTTTATAGGTAGGGAAAAGTGAAGTGAATCAATTAATACAGGTCATACATTTGTTGAGTGTCAGAATCTGGACTCCAAATCCCATGTCTCCTGACTTCAACATTTTTTTCCCCTCAGTCATTCTGTTGCTGTTGGTTAGAGCTACACATCTGTTTTCTTAGGAATGCACAGTAATCTTTTTAGATATGGAAAATAGATTCCTTTATCTAGACTAACTGAAGATAAGAGACAGCCTTAAAAAAAATCTTAATCTGTGTGCCTTTCTTTTTTAAATTTAAAGAGCAAAATTCCTTGGTAGATAGACTGTTAGACCTCCTTGAGAGAAGATAGACAACTCTGTGTGTGTGTGCGCGCGTGTGTGTGCGTGTGTGTGTGCGTGTGTGTGTGTGTGAGAGAGAGAGAGAGAGAGAGAGAGAGAGAGAGAAAGAATGAGAGACAGAGAGAGAGAAGGCCTTTGTTTTCCTAGTACCTGGCACAGAACATATTTTCTGTAAAGGTTGCTGGATGCATAATTGCAAGAGTTTATGCTAAGTCCACAGCATTATTAAAGAGTGATGATGTTAAAATTGCTAGTTTACTTTCGGCTTTCTCCTGATTAGTTCATTCTTGGTCATTATTTGATTCTGTTTGAGAATTACAGTAACACTAATTATAGTAGCATTTAATATAGTTGAGCCAGTATGTTAACTGTCTGATAGAGTCTTCATATGAGAGAGGGATTGCAGTTATGCATTTGTAATCCTTAAGCAATTTTTTTGGTGTTGTGTGAACTTGATTATGCTGGATACTTGATTGCCTTGTCAGGTTTGTTTTTTCTTTTTTTTCTTTTCCTTTTTTCTTGTATTTCTATGAAGAAGATGTGACAGTGGGAAATTAGTTTTCCAGTATATTTTTTTAAAGTTTGTATCTTAAATAAATTGAAGTGATGCTATATTGTGACTTCTCTTTTTTTACATTGAAATATAGACATTAAAATAGTAGTAGGCCAACTCAGGAGTATATCATTAGAAGATTTAAAAATTCTGGAACTTCCTAGGGCTAGAAGAGATCATTATCTGCCCCACTCTCCCTCTCTCCTATATTACAGATAAGGAACTGGAAGCCCAGGGAAGTCAGTTGATATGTTTAAGATCATATAGTTTGACAGCAGAGAATATGAGGCTGGAACCTATGTTTCTCTACTTTTGCATGCCACGTTCTTTTCTTTGAAAGCTATTTTCTTACTTTGGCAGTTTTGAAGTCAAATATTGCCCTAATGGTGATGTCACATGGCCACAGTCACAAGCTAAAGTGTTTCGACTCATCTGTCCTGCTAATAAATAGTGTGGCTTTTGATATGAACATCCTAATAGTAACAAACAGATCAAGGAACTAGTTCCATGAATAGCCTCCTTCCTGGTCCTTGGGAAGAAACTGGTTTGTTTTATTTAGCTTCTAGGCAATATCACATTTAAATAGTCATGCCACAGCCTAGCTACATGGTTTCCCAGGTACATTGCCCTGAATTATTTTTAGGTATGATTATAGTTCAGAATGTTTGAGAATTCCTAAGTCTCTCTTCTTGTTTTTGTCTGACATGGTTGTTATGTTCATTTAACTCTCATCTAGGAATGTCATAATTGACTCCATTGTTCCAGATTGTAGATCTGAGTGTCAGATAGTATTTCTACATATTACTGGCTTTTTAAAGAGTTATTTTAATATAGAAACTGTATGAGATCAAAAATTAGAATTGTCAGTCTTGATTAGTTGACTACAGGCCTGTTCTTGCTCTGTCACTTGGCATACATCAATCCAACTCTTTTCTCACTTTGTCATGAGTGCATATATGCATACATACTCAGGAATGTTCCTCTTTCCAGTCTTGAAGGTACTACCGATGTCTAAGATTTTTAGGGCCTTGAAATTTGTCTTGCATAGTTTTCTTGCAGGTTTTACAAGCTCGGGAGGGTATATAGAGTACAGGGTAGTTGCTGAAACAGACTCAAATATTGAGTGGTCCAAACAAGATAGACATTTACCTCTTATATAAAAGAGATAGGTCTGTTATGACCAGGGAGGGCAGAGGTTTTGCTCCATGAAATCATCCAGGGATCCAGAGTACTTTTATCTGTTTTTTTAAAGTTATTTTTTTAAGATTTATTTTTAAGTAATCTCTGTACTCAACATGGGTCTTGAACTTGGAATCCTGAGAACAAGAGTCTTGTGCTCTACCGACTGAGCCAGCCAGGCACCCCAGAATACTTTTATCTTGTTGCATTTCCAAGATGATGTCCTCATCAGAGGGCAAGTTTAAGACAGCTTATTAGCACTTCCACCTTCTAGCTCATGAGAAGAGAGAAAAGAGAGCATGTAGTTGCCTTTAAAAAAGAGCTGGAAGTTGCATACATCATTTATACTGGCATCTCGTTCATTGTAGTGAGAAACATGGTATACCTAGTTGTAAGTAACACTGAGAAATGTAGTTTCCAGCTGAGTTGCATGTGCCTCAACTAAATCTTGGCAGAAAGTGGCAGTAGGGGAGTGTCTGTACTAAAAGGAAGAAAGAAAAAGATGGATACTATTTGGCAGTCTCTTCCACAGAGTCATAGGTAGAAGGTAATAATAATTGAGCCCTTTCCCCATCCATTATTCTATTTAATCCTCACCACAGCCTTTGAGGTATTTTGTATTATAGTCATTTTCTTAACGGGGAAACTGATTTTGAAGTATTAAGTGATGGGCTTAAAATCACATGATTGGCTTAAAACTGGACTTAACTGTCTTCTTGCCCAGACTCTCTTCCTTTGTATTTATCTTAGTGAATGACATCACCATTCTCTCAGCCACCGAAATTAGAAATTTCAGATTTCCTCATTTTCCCATACTTCCCATATCTACGCTAAGCTGTGTAGATATTATCACCTTTACATTTCTCAAATTTATGCCTTTTTCTCCGTTACCAAAGCTGTTTCCTCAGCTCAGACTCTTAGCATCTCTTGCCCAGATAGTAGTGTCCTTTTTTCCCCTCTACCGTCAGGGTCACCTTCATTGACCTCCTTCTTCTCAACCTCACTCTGCCAAACCACATGGGATGCCCAGGTTTTACCATATGCTATTATGTTGCCAAAGCTTTACTCATGCTGTTTGTTCTGCTCAAATGGTCCTTCTTCTCTTCTCAACTTGGCAACACAGCCTAGTTTTATTTTTAAAAATCTAGCACCAACATCACTTCCTCTATAAAGCTGTTGCTCTCTTTTCTAGGTAGAACTGACTGTTTTCTCTTCATGCTTCTCCCCGGTTAATGCCTGTCATAGAACTTATAATGCTTTATTGTACTAATTTATTATTTGTCTTCTTATACCGTCAGCACTCAATATTCTGCCTGGTAGAGAGCAGCTACTCAATAACTGTTTGAATGAATGGAGTATGTGACAGACTGGTACTTGAATCCAAATCCTGTGTTCTTCTGATCATAATGACTCATTCAGTGTGTGTACATATTTCTCGGGAGTTGTTTCCCAACACCACATTTGGAGATCTGACCTTCAGGGAACTCGTTTCTTTGGCAGTCAAGAGTAACCCTGGTAGAAAAGGGCTGTTTCAACAAATGGGTGCTTTTGTGGTAGCCTCATTACCCTGTCCTGTGTTTACAATTTACATAAACGGTTTAATTTGTAAGAGTCGATCTCTTTGAAAGGTCACACTTGGACCTTGGAATAATCAAACTTGTGGGAAAATTATTTTTCTGTTTGGATTTTGGGCATGTGCTTAATTTGGCTTTTATGCAGATACTGTTAAAAAGCATTGTCTGTAATGTGCAAAATAAATGTTGGATGTTTGACTTTAGCTTTTATTAAATCAAGGGACAAAAAGGTTTACTATGCATTTTGGAGAAAAGGTAGGCAAACTAGAAAAAAATGTTACACCCCCTTAAAGATGATTTTGTTCTTTAGGTTATTTACAAAGTATATGAAAATGAAAAAAGAATAGCTTCAATTTACAATAGGTACAATTTAGGGAAACATGGTAACATCTTAGTGATGAATATAAATTCAGCTTGGTCATTATCATTTCCGATCACTGAAACTCACTTATTGTGGATTCAAACCATCTGTTTTGGTGTTAATCCTTTAAAACTCAGTTGGTGGATGTTAATGTGATAAAGGGCAGTAAAGCTTGAAATATGAGTGTCATTTGGTCTGGTTTACTTTTCAACTAATTGCATGCAAACTTAGTGTCTTTGGAAAAAGGAAGTGGGGATTAATGCTGTAGTCAACTATTTTGATCTCAGCTTGAGCCCTGCACACCGGTCACTGGCTTGTGGAAGTTTTCCTCCATAATTAAGAGCTCCTCTTTCATATTATTACTTAATTGGATGCCACAAGAGCCTGGTGAAACAGTGGAATCCTCTTAATTGCATACCAGCTCTTAAATCACCAATGTTTAGTATGGCATTGTTTTTATAAGCCTTCCCTGGAAACTGTTTTGTCTTTTTCAAGTCCATATGTTTTGTTTAAACTTTTTTTATTAAAAATTTTAGAAAATTTTTCTGGTAAGATTTTGTTTTTAAGTAATCTCTACACCCATCATGGGGCTCAGACTTACAGCCTTGAGATCAAGTCACATGCACCACTGACTGAGCCAGCTGGGTGCCCCTAAGTCTCTATGTTTTGAAGCATTGAGGCTTTTGCTCTTTATAAAAGTAGGAGTCATATGATACTTTGAAACATTTTTCCACAGAGTGAAATAACATAATAACTAACATTTACACAATGCTTTTCAGTTGACCAAGTGCTTTCCCTTGCTTCGTATATATTTTTTCCTACGATAGTTCCGTGAAGAGAGATGCTATACTCATGTTTCTCATCTGACAGATGAGGAAACTGAGGGTCAGAAAAGTGGCTTGCCCCAAGGTTACACACTTAGTAAGTGGTGGAGATCGAAACAGATCCCAAACCCTACCTCCTTTCTGGTCCGTCATGCTGTCTCAATAAGCATAAACTATATGTGTGGAGATGTCAGTTTTGTGGAGCTTTTAAAACTTGGTTTGTCATATGTTAATGTGGCCTCACCTTAGTGTGTTTGGCACTTTTGTCTTTGAGTTTTCAATCCTTACACATGCAGTGGAAAAGAGGCACCATGGTAGGATGTGGCGAAGCTGAAGTGCTGAGAAGTGACAGACTGTCTAGCTCTGGGTTTGGATCATGACTGCATCTAACTGAACATCTTTCAGGAAGGGTTGGCAGGATCTTTGTGGTTTTGCTGCTTGTGTGGACAGAGCCTTTTCAGTGTATTTAAGTACTGAGGAGTTATAATAGCTGGTTTAAATGAGCTTCTGTGGCATCACCTCCACTGATGTGCCACTACCATCTTCCTTTCATACCATTAGGACCTAGTAGTGTAAAGATTCCTGAGGGGAATCAGGAAACCTTGGTTCTACTGTTGTAGCTGGGTGATTTGCTTCCTTTAGGGCTGAGGTTTGTTCTTTTTAGGGCTGAGGTTGGTCAAAATATCACCTCTATGAAGACTTCTCTGAGTACCCCAAGTGCCTTAGTGCTTTTTTTGTTTCTGAATGCTGTAATATTTTGTTCACATATCCACTGTGGTACTTATCTTGTTGTACTGCAATTATGTTTCTTTCTCACTAGAACCATACCTCTAACTCTTTAATATCAGACACCTGCACTTGCAAATCATTGCCCTGAACTCTGTATTCCACGAGCACAGTCACAGGGTTCCTTGTAGTGGGTATTTGTGGTTTGCTTCCTTACCTTCCCCTTTATCTTGGTAATGACCTCAGATGTTGACTTTAGAAAACACGCCTCCTCCCTGTTTTGCCCTGTGTGGTTTGGGTAGGAACTTCTTAGCTCTGGTGTATCTGAGCCAGGCCCAAGCTATCTAGCACATCACATTCCTCTGGCCACACTGATTGGTTTAGGGATAAATATATGTTCAAAGCTGGTCTAAACTGGATTTTTAGGACACTTGTGGGAGCCACTACAAAAGACCCTCTCCCAGTCTTGTTGGAATAGAAGGATATTAGCTTCTAGAAGGACTAGGAACTGATAACTATTTTACCACTGTAAGAGGAGAGTCTGGCTTGTGATAAAACCAACACTAATGAAGGGAGGCTAAAGAGATGGAGATGGTGACTTTGAATTCTGAATTGAGGATTCTTCCTAATCTTCCCTAATGCTGGGCTTCAGTTAATTGAACCAATAATTAGACCTTTCAATTAAACTAGTTTGGAGTAAGTTTTCTGTCATCTGCAATGGAACGAGTCCTCACTGATCTGTTTCTCTTCTGCATCTAGCATAGTGCATGGCCTAGAATTTGTTAAATGCATAAATGATTGATCTGTATGAATATTTACATGATTTTTTTTTTCTTTCTTGGTCTCAGTTCCTTTTCTATAAAATGAGAATGATAATTTCTGTTCTGCCTTAGAGTTTTTGTGAGTTAGGGGAAGGAAAAGCTTTCTAGTTTCCTTCAGCACTTTATTAATGGCACACAATTCACTATTTAATTATATAATTATGTATAACAGTTACCTTGTTTTCTCTCAACTAGATTATATACTCTCTAAGAGTGAGACTGCATCTATACCTATTGTTCCCCCTAGTGCTGAGCACAACATTGGTAGAATAGTGGGCATTCATGAATAGTTATTAATGATGACAATAGCAGCTACCATTTATTGTATACTTTCTTTAGGCTGCACATTGTGTAGACATTCTACATAAATTATCTCTAAACCACACTTACCTAATAGTACTACCTACTAGGATAGCTATTACATAAGTAGTGTTGTCTTCAGTGGTTTGGTTTTCAGTTAACAGGTAAGAGAGCTGACCTTGTCATTTGTGTTATGATGGAAAATAGAGTGAGCCTTCCAGAGCATATGCTAAGAATGTTTGTGTGGTTCGGTGTAGGTGAATGAGAAAGATGAACAAGTAAATACCTGATAGGGATGAAGTGGTCTGGAATTGCTTGAAAGGGCACCTGTGAGTCTTGCCTTGGCACAGTTTCACTGATTACACCAATCTATCACATCAGTATTAAATAATGAAGGATGTAGAGAATAGTGGTATTGGAAATTCTAGTCATAAGAGTAGTGTATAGTATGGTGATATTCCATTGAATAGCTTAGTAAATGCTCCCTCTCTGGGTCCCTTGTGAGATATTTACTTGCTAAATATGCTTCACTGGTGCCCACAAATGTTTTGCCATGTTCGGCAGAACTACCCTATTAGTAGGTAATCTTTAGTTCTTTATTGAGCTTTAAAGTTTGAAACCGGATTAAGCAAGAAATCAAATAGAAAAAGTCTAACTAACATTGTCGACTTCATTCTATGATGGAAAACACTTTCACCTTGAAGCAAGACATCTGGATTGTAGACTAAAGTCTGAATCAGATGATACAAGTTACTGAGGACCTGCTTGGTGATTTGCATATGTTGTCTTTTATAATCTCCAAAAGAGCCCGTCAGTGTATTACTCCCATTTATGATACAGGTCAGAGACATGAAGAGAGGCGCCTGGCTGGTGCCTTTCTTTGTTTGAAAAAGTAGGCTTCACTCCTAGTGTGGAGCCTAATGTGGGGCCTGAACTCATGACCCTGAGATCAAGACCTGAGCTGAGATCAAGAGTTGGATGCCCAACCGACTGAGCCACCAGGCACCCTGGTCATGCAATTCTTGATCTCAGGGTTATAAGTTTGAGCGCCATGTTGGGTGTCAAGATTGTTTAAAAATAAAATCTTAAAAAAAAAGAGGTTATATAGCTGTAAATATTCCCCTACAATGCTTTGAATCACAATCCTTCCTAACATTGTAGCATTATACCTCAAGAACAAGAACCATACAGGATAAGGGGATACTTAAATTATCCAAAAGTTTTTTATTGTCCAAAGAGAATGAAGTGTCACTTTTTATCCCTTAGTTAAATGATGCAGATATAAAAATAAAGTCACTTCAGTAATGGGAGGAGGCCTGATAAGTATCTTGGTTTATGAATTTTTTAAGTGATTTTTTTTAAGTGAATGCCATTTTCAATCCTATATGCCATAATTTTAATACATTTATAAGGATATAGTAGGGTTTACCAATTTGTGTGATCTTTAGTGTATTTATTCCACAAAGAATTTAGGGTAGTTTACAATAGTAACTTAATAAAATACTATTAAAAAGAAAATTATTCAGTACTAATGAAAATAGAGTAAAATATGGGTCTTCCCACTTGCTGTAGGTGAGTTACAAGTTTACCTCCGAATTTCCTGGAAGCCTGGAGAGAAAGATGACTTGAAAGGAGAAAATAAGACATTTCCTCTGGGAAGGCAGTTTAACATTTACGAGTTTATCATTCAGGCATAGGGAATAGCATGGACATAGCCATTTTGGTCTGAAACCTGAACCAAATGTTCTTGATTTACATGTTTTATTCCATGTTAATGCATTGCCTTTTTGTAAGGTCCTACTCATATGGGAGATGGATTAAAATGTACTACAAACTATAGTTTATAGTAGCATACGGTAAGTTCCCAGAGGTAGTACTTAATTTATATTTTTGTGGTAGTAGGCGCTCAGAGACGACTTTTAGCTTGCATAACCAGAAAAGACTTCACAGCAGAGCAACAGATATGTTTGGAAGTCCAGCAGGTAGATCTGTTTGACTGGAATGGGGACTTAAGGTAGGAGCCCAAACCATCCAAACACTGTTCGCAGTGTTAGATTTTACCCTCTTGCCTCTCCTAGGGACTCAGACGCTTCTCATTTTTTTTTTATACCAGTTATATCTTCTGCTGTGGCCCACCTTTGTGCTCTTGTTCAGTCCCTTTTCTTAGGAGAGATATACTCCCAAGAAGCTACTTTATCCTCCTTTCCCAGTATATGTTCAAATGTATTTACTCTTTCAGTTTTTTTACTTCCTAAACAACTTTTTTTTTTTCTTTCCAGCTCACATATTTCTACACCCTCTAGGCTTTTTTTGTTTGAAAAAGGAGAGCTAGTGATATATTCTGAGCTCCTGATATACTTGTTAATGGTATAAAAAATGTGCTTTGGCATACAGTAGTAATAATGTATTTCTTACGTATGTTAATAGTAAATTAGTGTTGTAATAGTTGCTGTATTAGAGAAAATAGTAAATAGATTAGTCTCAGAAAAATGATTCTTAATTTTTAAGGTGAATAAGTCAGGGCTATAGAAATTGAAAAAGTTTTGGTTTTAGACAACATTGTAGTATACAATTTAAAAAAATATTTACTTATTTTTTTTGAGAGAGAGAGGGAATGGGGGAGGGGCAGAGAAAGAGGGAGAGAGAGAGAGAGTGAGAGAGAGAGAGAATCCCCAGCAGGCTCTGTGCTGTTAACTGCAGAGCCCAGTGCAGGGCTCAGTCCCACAAACCATGAGATCATGATCTGAGCCTAAATCAAGAGTTGGACGTTTAACTGACTGAGTCACCCAGGTGCCTCCGTACTATATAATTTTTTGATGGATAACATTTTGTTATAGAATGTAACACCTTACACAGAACCTGACATGTTACAGATATTCAGTTAGTGTTTGTTAAATTGTATTGCTTTTTAAAAAACCCATTTTTAAATTTTGAAATAATTATAGACTCACAGGAAATTGCACAAATAGACATAAAGTCCTGTGTATCCTTCTTCCAACTTTCCCCAGTGGTCACATCTTATATAATGTAACAGTATCAAAACCATGTAATTGATCTTGGTACAATATGTTAACTAGATTACAGACCTTTTTCATTCATTTTTCACCATTTTTTACGTGTGCGCACGTGTGTGTGTAGAGCTCTGTGCAATTTTATACCATGTTTATTTGTGTAGCTACTACAGCAATGAAGATACAGAAATGGTTCCATCACTACAGAGAAACTCCCTTGTACTGTCTGTATTTGTGCATACACTTCCCTTTCTCCCTCAGCCTATTCTTATCATTGTCCCCTGACAAGCACTAATGTGTTCTCCATCTGTATACTTTTGTCACTTTGAGTGATATATAAATGGAATCATATGGGATATAACTTTTTGAGATTGACTTCACCACACATAATGCCCTTGAGATTCATCTGGATTATTGCATCTATCTTTATTTTGTTCTCTTTTGTTGCTGGATAGAATTCCGTCATGTGGATATACCGGAGTTTATTTAACCATTCGTCTGTTCAAGGACATTTGGGTTGCTTCCAGGTTTTTGCTATTACAAAGAAAGCCCTTATGCGCATTTGTGTACAGGTTTTTGTGTTTTTATTTCTCTGGCATAAATGCCCTACAGTGCAATTGCTAGGTTATATAGTAAGTCCATTTTAGTTTTATAAGAAATTGCCAAACTTTTTTTAGGATGGCTGTACCATATACATCAGTGTATAGAAGAAATCCAGTTTCTCAGCATCCTTGCCAGCGTTTAGTCTTATCACTCTATTTTATTTTGGCCATTTTAATAAATACATACTTCTTTCAGTTTTTCTTTGATTAAGCTACATTTTTTAATGTTTGTTTATTTATTTTGATAGAGTGCAAGCAGGGAAGGAGTAGAGAGAGAGGGAGAGAGGAATCCCAAGCAGGCCTTGCACTGTCAGCACAAAGCCTGATGCACGGCTTGAACTCATGAACTGAGAGATCATGATCTGAGCTGAAATCAGGAGTCGGACGCTTAACTGACTGAGCTGCCCAGGCACCCCTAAGCCACATTTGTTTTTAGCGCATGGCAGGTTGATAGCCTTTCACACTTGCTGTTTATATCCATTGTATTTTTTTTTTTTTTTGGCTTTCAAAGCTACTTAAAACTTCTTTCTTTTTTTAAAATGTTCTCTTTGTCTCTATATGTCTCCTGAATCCTAGCCACAGGTGTCTTAGGAAAAGTACCTTCATTGGGCTTTCCTGAAGTGAGACCCAGCCACTTGGACTTATTTAATGCTATAGTAGTGCTATTGAGGATTTTATGTTCTTTTCATTTGTGACAACTCCCTGGAGCTCTTGTTTCCTTTCTTGATGAGAATCAAGAAATACACTGTCTGTTGTTACAATATGGTTCATGAGAAGAAAAGACAATAACTGAATTTTTGGGATGGGCTTGTGATGAGAGAGTTCTCTTACCCAATTGATTGATTGATTCAGATGAAATTCACATAACATGAAATTAACTATTTTAGAGTGAAAATCCAGTAACATTTAGTATAATTACAGTGTTGTGCAACCACCTCTATCTAGTTCTAAAACATTTCCATTACACCAAAAGGAAACCCCGTATGTTAAGTGGTCATTCTCCATTCCTCACTACCCCCATCCAGTGGCAACCCTCCAGTCTACTTTTGTTTCATTGGATTTACCTGTTCTGGATATTTTCATTTAAAGGAAATTATACAACATGTGAACTTTTGTGTCTGGTTTCTTTCACTTAGAATGACATTTTCTGTTTTTTTTTTTTTTAATTTTAGAGCACATGTGTGTGCAGGGGGGCGGGGAGAGAATCTTAAACAGGCTCCATGCTCAGTGCAGAACCTGATGTGGGGCCCAATCCCAGGACCTGAGCTGAAATCAAGAGTTGAATGCTTAACCAACTGAGTCACCCAGGCACCCCTAGAATAATGTTTTTGAGGTTCATCCATATTGTTGCATGTATCAGTACGTCATTCCTTTTTATAGCTGAATATTACACTGTATGTATATATCACAGTTTGTTTATCTATTCATGTGATAGTGGGCATTTGGATTGTTTCTACCTTTTGGTCCTTGTGAATAGTACTGCTCTGAACATGTAGGCACATGTGTTACCTGAGTATCTCTTTTCATTTCTTTTGGATCTATACCTAAGAGTGGAATTGCTGGTTCATACAATAATTGTGTAACTTGTTGAGGAGCTGCCAGGCTGTTTTCCATAACAGCCGTGCCACTTTACATTCCCACCAGTGATGTATGAGGGTTCAGATTTTTTCACATCATTCCCAATACTTGTTATATCCTCCTTCCCCCCTCCCCCGCAAATGGCCATTTTAGTGGGTATAATATGGTATCTCATTATGGCTCTGATTTGCATTTCTCTAAGGACAAATGTTAAGCATCTTTTCATGTGCTTGTTGGTCATTTGTATATCTTTTGAAAAATACCTATTCAAATCTTTTGCCCATTTTAATTTTTTAAAATTTTTATTTCTTTTATTTTTATTCATTTCTTTTCAGAGAGAGAGAGAGAGGGAGAGTGCTTGTGCACACGGGCATGCATGAGTCGGGGTGAGGGGCAGAAGGAGGGAGGGAGAGAGCGAGAGAGAGAAAGAGAGAGAGAATCTAAAGCAGGCTCCATGCTGAGTGTGGGGCTTAATACCACAACCCTGGGATCATGACCCGAGCCGAAATGAAGAGTCAGACACTGAACCAACTGAGCCACCCAGGCTCCCCCTTTGCCCATTTTTCAATTACGCTTTTGCCTTTTGGTTGTTGAATGATAAGAATTTTTTCCATAGTCTGGATACCAGAGCTTTGTTATATATATGATTTCCAAATATTTTCTCCCATTCTGTAGGTTGTCTTTTCACTTTCTCGATAATGTCTTTTGATACACAAAATTTTTAATTTTGATGAAGTCCAGTTTATTCCAGTTTATTTTTTGTTGTTGTTGTTGCTTATGCTTTCGGTGTAATATCTAAGAATCCATTGCCAAAATGATTATAGAGTAATACCAGTCAGGGGTGCCTGAGTGGCTCAGTTAGTTGAGCGTCAGGCTTCGGCTTGGGTCGTGATCTTGCAGTTCGTGGGTTCAAGCCCCGCGTCAGGCTCTGTGCTGACAGCTAGCTCAGAGCCTGGAGCCTGTCTTCAGATTCTGTGTCTCTCTCACTCTCTCCGACCCTCCCCTGCTCATGCTGTCTCTCTCTCTCTCAAAAAATAAATAAAACATTAAAAAAAATCAGAGTAATACCAGTCAGTGGAAGGCTGCTCTTGCACAGATGTGGTCCATGTGAGACACAAAATAGTAGGTTGGATGCAGAGGATGATAAGTAGAGATGAGAAATGCAAAAGAGTTTAGTAGGTGAAACTGATAGATCTGTGTGATAAATTATATTGGGGATAAAGGAGAAGGAAGTGATGAGGATGTTTCCAAGTTACTGGCTTAATAATTTGGAGGTAGATGGTGGTGTCTTTCACTAAAATGGGGGCACTGCAAAGGACCAGTTTAGGTTAGAATATTATGAATTCAGTTTTGGACATGTTGAATTTGAGGTGACTTTAAGACATCTAAAGGATGATGCTATATAATCAGGTAAGCGTGCCTGGAACTTAGAGAAAGGTAACAGTCTAGAGAAAAATTGGTTATGTTTTTGGCATTTAGATGGTAAATAAACTAATGGAGTCATGGACATTGATTAGATTGTCTAGGGAGGGAGAACAGAGGGAGACAAGAAAAGAGAATGGTACAGTCTTAAACATTTAATCACTGGGCAGAAGAGGATAACCTTGGAGAGCAGAGAAGGCAGACATAGAAACAAGTGGAAAGGTAGGAGAATGTAATGTTCAGAAGGCAAGGGGTTCAGTAAGGAGGAGATGAACAACAGTGCTAAATGATGCTGAGAGAGCAAATAAAAATAAAGACCATTTTCATTGGATTTATCAATGTGAAGGTCATTCATAACTTCAGTGAACTGTGAAGTGATTAATGGAGGATTATTCAGCTGATATCTGTTTCATTGAGAATAGAATGTTATCTGAAAAGGATATTATTGATCATCTAGTGTAGTGGATAAAAAAATTTTTTTTAAGTGCTAGAACTCTTTTTCTACCAAATGTTACATGAGGAGATGAAAGGAAAGCTGCTCTGGTTGGAGTGGGGCTTATAACACTACTCCTTTGTATCCCCCTTCTGTTTACTTCTGGTCCTGGACGCCTTTTCATAACCCTTAGCTCTCGGAAGACCAGTTTGAAAACACTGATCTAAGTGGTCTCTTAATCCTGAGGGGGAAACTGAAGGTTGGGGACAGGCAGTCTCTTAGCAAAGCCTGTATAGCAGAGTTAAGTTTAGAATTCGCATAGTACTATTACTAAAACTAAGGTCTCTAGATTTTCTTCCAGAATGCTCTCCACAGACTCTGAACTCTATAGAGTGCTTCTTCTCTCTTCCCCAGGCCAACAGTTCTTACCCACAATCTTTGGGGTCACTGTCACATGAAGGAAATATACTAAGGAGTATGGAGGCAAGCTGCTTCTCTCATAGTTTCATGTCTGTGTTCTAGAGGTGATGGGCACTGTGGTGGTTGTGTATTTGCCAGCTTCCATTCTACCCCAGGGAATTAGTCGAAGTCAATTAGTCATGGTAATTCCATGCCCCTTGCCAGTGAATGATTTAGTAATGGTTATATGCCCAAAATCTGGCCAGTGAGACATGAGAGGAGTGCTACTAGAAGCTTTGAAGAAAGGCTTAAAAAAAAAAAAAGTTGAAAGGTGGCCTCTTTTATTGGTGGATATTTTGTACTTATTTATTTAGAGTAAACTGAGTCAGTTTGGCCAAGCGGAAATACTAATATCTATCTCTCTGAGTTGTTGCAAGGAGTAAGTGATTTAATGTGTTCAGAAGTGTCTGAGAACTGGGGTCCCTGGGTGGCTCAGTCGATTGAGCATCTGGCTTTGACTCAGGTTATGATATGGTTCGTGAGCTCGAGCCCCACATTGGGCTCAGCACAGAGCCTGCTTCAGATCCTCTCTCCCCCTCTTTCTCTGCCCCTTCCCTGTTCATGCTCTCTTCCCCTCTCTCAAAAATAAATAAACATTAAAAAAAAGTGTCTGCGAATTTTACACTGTTTGTTTATTTTATAGTAGTTGTCACCTGGCAGAGGTAGGTAAAGGAATGAGCAGTATTGAAAGGTATATGGAAGTAGAAAAGAGCTTCCTTAGATTAGTCTTGAACTTGATGTTGGGAGTGGCACAGATGGGAGTGGGAGAGCCTGAGGCAAATGGGCCAGAAGGAGATGAGAGCTGGTAATGATTTATAGGGCTGATCTAGGGGAGGAAAGGGAGTGAGGGCTATTAGTCATTGAAGCTTTTGTTAAGCTGCACTAATATTTTAGGTATTGCTAGAAGCACATTTGCCCTCCTGGAGGAAACATTGTTACAAATGTATTTCTGTCCTGTTTGGTCAGTTTGGGGTCTGAAAGACCTGTGGTGAGCCCCTCCTCTTTTCCTCCTCCAGTGGCTCGTGTCCAGAGCATCCGCATCTCTGGCCATTGGGGATTGCCCAGAAGAGTATTTGGCAATTACTTAGTCTAGGTATTCCCAGTTTAAAGCTTCTGCAGAACTGGAGGGCAGAGCAGGTTGGGGGCCTAAGCCCCTATAGTAGCACAGAGAGGTACCTCATCCTAGATAATTCAGTATGAAAATAGAATTTTAACATTTAATTTTCAAGTTACTATTATGATTAGACATAATATTCATAAAACTGCAACCATAGTGCCCTGCATGTATTAGGTGTTCAAGTAAATGACTCGTTTTCTGTTACCAACAAAAGGAAACAAAAGATAAAGTCATTGAGACTGGTTTTTCATACTGCGGCTCTCAGGTTGCTCATGGATTTGCTTGTTTGTGACTCCTTGGGGATTCCACACTTAGTATTTGTTTTAATTGGGACTCAACTGCATGTAAAATTACTAAATTGGATGTGGATGGAGATGGCAGTTGAAGGGAGGGATTGAGGAGACATTGCTGTTAGCCTTTGGCTCCAAACTCCTCTAAGGGTTGGCCTTAGTCTTTAGTTGTACTTGTGCTGCTTTATATATTTTTAAATGTTTATTTATTTATTTTGAGGGAAAGAGATCATGCATGTGAGCGAGTTGGGGGGTGTGGGGTGGACAGGGGCAGAGAGAGAAAGCAGGCTCCCTGCTGTCAGTACAGAGCCTGGTGCAGGGCTTTATCCTACAAACTGTGAGATCATGAGCAGAACCCAAATCAAGAGTCAGACGCTCAACTAGCTGAGCCACCCAGGCGCCCCTATACTTGTACTACTTTAATCTTTTTTACATTTCTTTTGTTTTCCCTGTTGCTTCCCTTTTTAAGTAACATTTTTGGGTGGGTTGTAACTTTATTTTGTTTTTATTTAACTTATTAAATTTTTTTTAATGTTTATTTTTGAGAGAGACAGAGTGCGAGCAGGGTCGGGGAGAGAGAGAGATGGAGACGCAGAATCTGAAGCAGGCACCAGGCTCTGAGCTGTCAGCACAGAGCCCAACATAGGGCTTGAACCCACAAACCACGAGATCATGACCTGGGCTGAAGTCGGACATTCAACCGACTGAGCCACCCAGGTGCTCTATTTTATTTTTTTAAAGTTTGTATTTATTTATTTTGAGAGAGAGAGAGAGAGAGAGAGAGAGAGAGAGACAGCGTGAGTGGGGGAGGGGCAGAGAGAGAGAGAGAGAGAGAGAGAGAGAGAGAGAGAGAGAATCTCAAGCAGACTCTGCACTGCTAGCACAGAGCCTGACTTGGGGCTCAAACTCATGAAACCATGAGATTATGACCTGAGTCAAAACCAAGAGTTGGATGCTTAACTGACTGAGCCACCCAGGTGCCCCTGGGATTTGTAATATTAAAAAATTGTAGTAAAATATATATGAAATTTGCCATTTTAACCATTTTAAAATGTATAGTTGAATGACATTAAGTCTATTCATGTTGTTCTGCAACCATCCCACCTTCCATCTCCAGAACTTTTTTCATGTGGCACAACTGAAACTCTGTAAACGTTAAATAGTAACTCTCAATTTCCTTTTCCTTCCAGCCCCCAGCAGCCATTATTAAACTTTCTGTCACTATGAATTTGATTCGTGAGCAAACGGCTAAGGAAGAATTCTTGAGATGTTTTTGGTGCACAAAGGTGATTTTATTATAGCATGGGAACAGGACCTGTTGGCAGAAAGAGCTGCACTGGGATTGTAGAGTGACTGATTATATACTTTTAAGTTTGTGGAGGGAGAAGGGATAGAGATAAAGTAAGTTTCTAAGGAATTTTGAAGCAAGATTTTCAGGACCTTGCCAGACTAACTAGCTGCTATTAAGATAATGTTATTTTTAGTTTTTAATAAAACATAAACATTAAAGCACTCAGGCAGCCATGAGTTCCTTGAGGAAGGTCATCCTCTGCATGTTTCAGGTGTCTTATCAGTGGGCTGCAAGCTGTAAGGAGATTTAATTTAAGCTACATTTCTCTTGCCTTTGTTTCCCTCATCAACAGGAGTGAAATCATACAGCATTTGTCCTTTTATGATTGCTTTTTTCACTTAGCATAATGTCTTCAAGGTTGTAGCATATGTCAGAATTTCCTTCCTTTTTGAAGTCAAATAATTTTTCATTGTATGTATATACCATGTTTATTTTTTATCCATTTATCTGTCAATGAATGCTTAGGTTGCTTCTCCCTTTTGGCTATTGTGAATTTCCATTGCTTTTTAATATAACAGCAAGCACCCCTGTCTCTTTTTTTTCCACAAATATTTATAGAGCAGCTTCTTTGTGCTTGATATTTTTGGTATTGGAAACATGGCAGTGAACAAGACAAATGAGGTCTTTGGAGCTTACATTCTGGTGATGAGAATAGTTGTCTCTTTGGAAGCCTTGCAGGAAGGACTGGTTCCCTGACTCGCAGAGTTTGTGTCAGGCCCCAGGTGTCAGTAGTGTGCTACCATCTTGTATGTTGCTGCCCTTAGCTCCATTTTTCCTTCATGTCTAAAATTTGGCACCTTCTCAATTTTGTCTCAACGTTATGAGCCCCCAGACTAGATTGGTTGCTCTTTTTTCTGTGCTACCTGACTTCACTTCTCTTTACCACAACACCACCAGTGTCTTTTGCTGGAGTGACTTTCTTTTGGGCTGGTGCCCTTGTTGATTGATTGACATGAAGCTGCTTGGCTAGCAGACCAGGATTTAGGTCCTCTGAGACAGGCCCCTGATGACTTCTGCAACCACATCTTTCACCACTGCCTGCACTTTGTACTCGGGCAACACAGAAATGCATGTCCTTTCCTCAGGCTTGTGAAATTGTTTCTCTTCTCTGGGCTGCCCCCTTTACCTAGAATGGCCTTCTCCCCTTTCTCTTTTAAATTAGTCTTCTTGCAGGAAGCCTTCTTGGACCTTCTGCATACTATTGTGCCACATTCTTGCTGCTGCCTTCCATCATGGTCTTTATCCCTCCGTATGGTAATTGACAGGTTCTGTGCTTTTAAGGAACTCACAAATTTTAGCACTAGGTTTTAGCTGTATTTCTGCCATCTTCACCCATCAGGCTTCGTTCCTCACCTCACTCACCTTACTTGTTGAACTTGACTTTGCTGCTGACAGACATTCCAGAATGAAAGTGACTGCCAGGGAATCTGATTGGATTTCCTCTTTATTGCTGTCCTGTTGTGTTTCACCCTTGTAGTTGTGTCAGTTCTCACTAGGATTAACGTAATCCTTTTGTATAAAAATAATACACCTTTTATATCCTTCTCACCTAGCAGAGATTCCAAAGATTTTGATTAGTCCTGGTGGCATTTAACATCCTCATTTTTCTTCTGTAAATCTCCTCTACCCTGTGGTTTTTTGAAAAACGCCTATTACGGAAAATTTCTCTCTATATCCTATCTTGACAAATCTCTCTCTGTATCCTATCCACTCTGTATTCTACCAGGCAGAGATTAACTTTTAAAACTTACAGCATTTGTTTTTTTAAAGTTTTTTTTTCCCTATTTATTTTAAACTTTATTTATTTATGTAAGTAAGCTTTCACCCATTGTGGGACTTGAACACATGACCCAGAGATCAAGAGTTGCAAGGTCCTGTGACTGAGCCAGCCAGGCATCCCTCCTATTTATTTCATATGAAGATCATACTATAGAAACAGTTTTGTGGAGTGCTTTTAAAAAATTATTTTTAATGTTTATTTTTGAGAGAAAGGGATGGAGTGTTAGTTGGGGAGGAGCCAAGAGAGACACACACAGAATATGAAGCAGGTTCTAGCACAGAGCCTGATGCAGGGCTTGAACTCATGGACTCTGAGATCATAACTTGAGCCCAAGTTGGGTGCTCAATGGACTGAGCTACCCGGGCACCCCAGAGTGCTTTTAATTTAATATTAAGTCATAAGCATTTTCTTAAAAATTTTTTAAAAATAATTTTTATTTATTTATTTTGAGCGAGAGAAAGATAGCGTGAGTAGGGGAGGGTCAGAGAGAGATGGAGACACAGAATCCGAACACAGGGTCCAGGCTTTGAGCTAGCTGTCAGCACAGAGCCTGATGCAGGGCTCGAACCCACAAACTGCAAGATCATGACCTGAGCCGAAGCCGGATGCTCAACCGACTGAGCCACCCAGGCGCCCCAAGCATTTTCAAGTGCCATTAAAAAAATCTTTTGTTATATATCAGTTTGTTTGTTTTTTTATTTTTTAATGTCTATTTATTTTTTAGAGAGAGTACAAGCAGGGTAGGGACAGAGAGGGGGACACAGAATCTGAAGCAGGCTTCAGGCTCTGAGCTGTCAGCACAGAGCCAGATTCTGGGGTTGAACTCAAAAACCGCGAGGTCATGACCTGAGCTGAAGTTGAATGCTCAACCAAGTGAGCCACCCAGGCATCCTTAAATATCAAAAGCTATTGCATTAAATGGCATTATTTGATCATAACCTTATTGTTAGACGTTTAGGTTACTTTGTATTTTTTGATATTAATAAATAACAGTATGATAAGTATCTTTGGTTGTAAAGTTTAGGTCTATATTTTCTTTCTTTTTAAGAAATATTTTTTTAATGTTTATTTTTGAGAAGGAGAAAGGGGCACAGAGAGAGACACACAGAATCTGAAGAAGGCTCCAGGCTCTGAGCTGTCAGCACAGAGCCTGATGCGGGGCTCGAACTCATGAACGGCGAGATCATGAGCCCAAGTTGGACCTTTACCTGATTGAGCCACTCTGGGGCCCCAGCAACACATTCTTCTTGAATGGCTACTAGGTGACAGTTGTGTAATAAATTCTGAAAGGTTTTTCCTCTTGTCACAGAACTGTGATCTCTTCAGTTCATGCCTTCAACCATTATTTATTCGACTGGTCAGCAGCTTATGTATGAGGTTTTCTGCTAAGTACTAGGGAGAAAGACAGCGAATAAAGAAATTACAGTTCAGTGTGAAACATGGTATGATAATGGTATATAATAGTAACAACAACAGTAGCAACCAGCAATTGATGGTTGCTTACTATGTGCCAGGCACTGTTCTAAGCCCTTTACCTGTATTAATTCATTTAATCCTCATAGTAAACTTTTAAGGTAGATGCATAGTCACGGTTATGTATAAATTATAGTGAGGTGCAAAGGAGAGTATAAAAATTGCTATCCTTTATTGAATGCCCATAAGAGCCAGATGTTCTATAGATATTTTATGTACATTTTCTATCATCTTCACCACAGCTCTGCCAGGTTAGATGTTATCGTTGTCCATATGAGGAAATTGGTTTCTGGAAGATCAGGAATTGTGTTAAGTTCATATAGTTTGTAAGAGGTAGAGTTGGAATCAAACCTGGTTTTAGATTAATTACAAGCCTTTATTCTTACATTCTTAAGATTTTGTTGGTACAAGGCAAGAGGGTAG
This sequence comes from Cryptoprocta ferox, assembly GCA_028646485.1. Lineage (NCBI taxonomy): Eukaryota > Metazoa > Chordata > Mammalia > Carnivora > Eupleridae > Cryptoprocta > Cryptoprocta ferox. The sequence continues at coordinate 52,934,743 of CM053575.1, read as the reverse complement.
GTACAACTTTCTAAGCAAAGGAACTATGGGATCAAAGTTATCTGAGTCCACTGTCTTTTTTTTTTTTTTTTTTTTTTTTTTTTAAGTAGGCTCCACACCCACTGTGGGGCTCAAGCTCATGAGTAAGAGTCACACGCTCTACCACCTGAGCCAGCCAGGGCCCCCAGACTCCATTCCCTTTTAAGGGAAAAAAGATACTTTGTTAACATTTTGAGATTGTTTCTTTCATTTTCCCGTATGTCCCCTCTACTTCAGGATTAAACTAAGAATTTCTCATACCAGTAAGAGTATGTAGGTACTTCTTCAGTACTGTACTTGTGGCTATGGCTGTAGATGGCACATGGCAGTTCTGAATGCTGTAGCCAAGAGCCTAATAACTGAAAATGCTGTATTCATTCAGGACAGCTGCACCAGGCAACCAGATGGGATTTAAAATTGGCATGTTCATTAAAAAAAAAAAAGACTACTTTAAAAATGTCAATTTGCAACCTGATGTTGCCATGTTAGAATTTTCTAATTTTTTTCTCTAATAAGAATAGGAAATGTTTCATTAAACTCCTGTTAAATTGTTTACACTTGTTGCACACTGCACAGATGTGCTCAGCTGGCTGAAGTGTTTTCCAAAATTGTGTGCAGTGGAATAGAGAAAAATGTGCAGCTTTAGTTCGAAGAGTGGCTGTTGAATAAGAGTGCAGTGTAATTTTTTTTAGTTTATTTAATTGACTTTAACAGTTGCTTTTGTAGTTGTGCTATATAATTGAATCATGGTGTTACAGCTTTGACAGAGCATAGACTAATGAAGAGAGACCCATTTAAAATAGGTTGTATTTAAAACTGTTTGCATTAGGGGCGCCTGGGTGGCTCAGTCGGTTAAGTGTCCGACTTTGACTCAGGTCATGATCTCACGGTTGTGAGTTCTAGCCTCGTGTTGGGCTCTGTGCTGGCAGCTCAAAAGCCTGGAGCCTGCTTCAGATTCTGTGTCTCCCTCTCTCTCTGACCCTCCTCACTCATGCTCTGTTTCTATCTCAATAATAAATAAAAACACTAAAAAAATTTAAAAAAACCTATTTGCATCAAATGGCCCTTATCTCATCACTTTTTTTCCCCCCCAGTTTTTTTGTAGTGGTGGTGGTGGTGGTGGTGGTAAAATACACTATCTCGTCAGGTTTTGCAGCAACTTTCCTGCCCCTGTCCTACCTCCTCCAAATCATCTTCATGCTGCTTCTCTGTGAGCTTTGTTGAATATAGATTGCACTCCTTTTTCCTACTTTAAAAACCTTTACAGGTTAGTTTATCATGCATAGATTTTTAATGATTTGGCCTCTGCCTGCCTTATTAGCCTCAAATCTTACTTCTTTTTCATGTTGCACCAGCCAGATTGAACTACTTGACATTTACTGTCTAAGTCTCATGCCTGCCTGTACCTTCTTCAGTGTCACTGTCTCTGTGTATGACACCTTCCACCTTTTTTTTTTTTTTTTTTTTTTTACATCTCCCAGACTCTTAATTACCCATTAAAACTTACCTTGGACACATTTTTGAGCCGCCTCCCTATAGTTCCCCCATCCTCTGTCACATTTCACCATTGGGTTTTCAGCTTTTCCTTTCTGTTCTTCGTTGTTCCTGGTATTTCCCCTTATAGAGCACTTAACACTTTGTGTTATTTTAATTTGTTTCTATCTGCCACTAGAATTTATTTCTCTCTTTTAGCTCAAAGCCCTTAATAAGGCCTCCGAAAATGTGTGCCAAATGACTGTCTATCTATATATTTATATATAGAGAGATTGAGACTAGACTATATGTTTATATAAAGAGCATACTAAGGGTATATTCATTCATGGCCAAGAAATGTGATAAATTTCAAACAGTGTCTCCTTGTTTTTATTTCTACTGAGTTGTCCGATTGTTCCGGTATTTGAAGAAAAATTCCTTTTAGAATTACCTGGAGTTTAATTACATGCCAAAACAGAAACAAGAAATGAGCCCTATTTTTCACGAAGTCTCACATTAAGTAGTGGAGTTTTGGTTTGAGGGGACAGACCAAACTTAGGCTTCTAATTACTCCTATTGTGGTTCCTACCTTTTTCCATAAGTTGGTATGATGGTGAGTTATTACACTGATTCTAGCTTATAGGGGACATTGAACTTAATGAAACCAAGGCCCTGGTGGTGTGTAATAATAAGAAAGGTAGAACAAGCTGTTAGTTGTTCCTAAGAGACTTTTACTAGGAATTTACCAAGGGCTGGGTTACCACAGTGAATTAGGCATAACTCCTGCCAGACTGCCTGCTAGACTTTGTGTGCCTTGGGGAACATGTATGATTTAGACAGAGTACTGTTCAGTAGAACTTTCTACAATAATGGAAATGTTTTACATCTGTGTTATCCAATATGGTAGTCGCCAGCCAGCCCCATGTGGCCCTTGAGTATTTGAGAGGTGGCTAGTGAGACAGATGAACTGAATTTTAAATTTTATTTAGTTTTAAGTTATTTGACTTTAAATAGCTATGTCTGGTTAGTGACTACTGTATTGAAAAGCACAGATCTGGAGGGGCAAATCAGTAACAAGACAAATATGTAAATAAGGATAATAGGATAATACAATTAAGTATAATAGGTGCTAAGATAGAAGTGTATCTAGGGTTCTAGCTAGGAATAGGTCAGATATATCTGAGGTAGAGTGGAACCCAAAGAAAGAAGTAGATTAGGCATTTCTGGGAGTGGGGAGAGGAAATCAAGAAAAGGCTAAGGCTCTTAAGAATCTTAATCTTCAAAGATGTGTGGCTATACCTGGTTGTCACATATGCTAGCTTAAAAGAGTTACCACTGTCAGGGGCACCTGACTGGCTCAGTCCGTGGAGCATGTGACTCTTGATCTTGGGGTCATGAGTTTGAGCCCCACATTGGGTGTACAGATTGCTAAAAAAAATTAATTAGTTAAAAAATAATTGGGGCACCTAGGTGGCTCAGTTGGTTAACCAGCCGACTCTTGATTTTGGCTCAGGTCTTGATCTCAGGGTCATGAGATTGAGCCTGCATTGGACTCCACACCCTGCTTAATATATTCTCTCTCTCTCTCTCTCTCTCTCTCTCTCTCTCTCTCTCTCAAAACAAAACAAAAAAAAACACACAAAAAACCAAAAACCAGTTACCACTGTCTTAGAACTTAGGTTACCAGTTTTTTAAAAATGAAGATATAACAACATACAGACTTCCAGTTAGAAGACGAGTAAGTTGTGGGGATCTAATACACAGCATTGTAAATGTAGTTAACAATACTATATTATGTACTCGGAAGTTAAGAGGGTAGGTCTTAAGTGTTCTCACCACAAAAAAATGGTAATTATGTGATGAATGTGTTAGCTAATGGTATGGTAGTAATCATTGCAATATATAAGTGTATCAAATCAATGTGTTGTACACCTTAAACTTATATCATGTTATATGTCAATTATATCTCAGTAAAGCTGGAAAATATAAACGTATAAAACATATACAAACAAAAACAAAGCAGATATAATAAAGCATAGGTATGGATTGAATGACATATGATAGGAACCCTCCTTGTGTAGTACTAGTACAATGTGGAAAAGATGGAGAAAACCTTTCAATCTGACTTTATTCACTTAACCATTCATTTATATTTCAACAAATATGAATGCCTATCTGTACTGTTCTGTGCCCCAGGGATCTCAATTTAAGTTATAGTTTTAGCCCTTAAGGAGCTTGTAATTAGACTTTTGTCTAGTATAAGTTCTTGTTTGGTAGATCAAGGTACCTAATCTATTCTGGGGATCAGGGGTAAGGGCTCTGGTGGATGGTGCTGACCTTCCATTTTAGACATTCCCTAGTTCCTGCCATCTGGCCATGACTCCTTTTCCTCCCTAGTGGATGCTTATTACTCCCCTCACTTTGCCAGCCAGAGAGTTTTTGTTTCTCCTGAAGCCTACTGCCTGGCCAGAACACTGTGGCTTTTTCTATTTCTGTCACTCTATGTTAATTAAGTTAATTATGGCTTAAAGAATTTTTCCACCTGCATGTGCATCTGTTTGTCTAAGGGAGAATAGAGGAGAGGAAGTAATCCTTATGCAAGTCCCTGAGCATAAAGTGCTTTGCTACACGCATCCCATTTGCCAGGTGAGCCAGAAATGCTCCTGAGTGTCCCAGAGTCACATCATGTGATGAACTATCCCTGTGGGGACCAAGACAAACTCGTTAATAAGATAGCTTAGAAAAAGTCAACTCTGGGGCTCCTGGCTGGCTCAGTCAGTGGAGCATGCGACTCTTGATCTTTGATTTGTGAGTTTGAGCCCCACGTTGGGTGTAGAGATTACGTAAAAGTAAAATCTTAGGGGTGCCTTGGTGGCTCAGTTGGTTAAGTGTCCAACTTCGCTCAGGTCATGATCTCACGGTTTGTGAGTTCGAGCCCCATGTCAGGCTCTATGCTGACAGCTCAGAGCCTGGAGCCTGCTTCAGATTCATTCTCTCTCTCTCTCTCTCTCTCTCTCTCTCTCTCTCTATCTCTCTCTCTCTGCCCCTCCCTTGCTTATGCATTCTCTCTTTTTCAGAAATAATAAATGAATAAAACTTATTAAAAAAAAAAAAAGTAAGGCACGCCTGGGTAGCTCAGTTGGTTAAGCATTGAGTCTAGCTCAGGTCATGATCTCACAACTCGTGGGTTCGAGCCCCGCGTCAAGGCTCTGTGCTTACAGCTAGGAGCATGGAGCCTGCTTCTGATTCTGTGTCTTCCGTTCTGTCTGCCTCTCCCCCATTGGCTCTCTCTCTCTCTCTCTGTCTCAAAAATGAATGAACATTAAAAAAAAAAAAAGTTAAAGTAAAATCTTAAAAAAGAAAAGAAAAAAGAAAAGCGTAGTCAGCTTCGAAAATTGCCATTTGTTTGGTTGGAATAAGCCAACAAACCAGACAATTAAAGCATAAAGGAAAAAAGGAAAAGAACTAATGTTTATTGAGGAGCAGGTACTGATCTGAGTGCTTTGCATGTAGTATTCCTATCTCAACCCTTTTTTTTTTTTTTAAATTCCAGTAGAGTTAAATACAGTGTTATATTGGTTTTAGGTGTACAATATAGTGATTCAGCCATTCTATACCTTACTTGGTGCTCATGATAAGTGTACTCTTAATCTCCTTCATATATTTCACCCCTCCCCCTACCCACCTCCCCTCTGGTAACCATTGGTTTGTTCTTTATAGTTAAGAGTCCGTTTTTTTGGTTTGTCTCCTTTTTTCTTTGTTTTGTTTCTTAAATTCAGCATATGAATGAAATCCTGTGGTATTGATCTTTCTCTGACTTATTTCACTTAGCATTGTACCCTCTAGATCTATCCATGTTGTTGTAAGTGGCAAGGTTTCATTCTTTTTTTATGGCTGAGTAATATTCTGTTGTATATATATTTACTACATCTTCTTTATCCATTCATCTATTGATGGACACTTCAGCTGCTTCCATAATTTGACTATTTATTGTAAGTAATGCTACAATAAACATAGGGGTGTATATCTTTTTGAATTAGTGTCTTTGTCTTCTTTGGGTAAATGCCCAATTACAGAATCATATGGTAATTCTATTTTTCATGTTTTGAGGAACCTGTGTACTGTTTTCCACGGAGTCTGCACCAGTTTACATTCCCACCAACAGTGCATAAGGATTCCTTTTCTCCATATCCTTGCCAAGACTTGTTTCCCTACAATCAATCTTTGAGCATGGATAATATTTCCATTTTGCAGATGAAGAAATCGAGATTTCAGAGAGACGAGAGCAAAGGTTTGAGTTTGAATCCTGGCTGCTCTATTTTTTTTCCCTTTGCTTTTTAGTTGTAAGATGTTCGTAGGTTATTTTAACTGTATGAGTCTTAACTTTACTTGGTGGTTTAAATAAAAAGAGAAAGGGTGCCATCCAATAATGCTTTAGTCAAAGAATTCTTTTTGAGAATTAAATGAGAAGCCTATGAAACAATCTAAATCAGACACATAGTAGGATAAGTTTGGTTGAATGTAAGCCTGTTGCTCCCCTTTTTGTTTTTGTTTTTGAGAGAGAGAGAAGGGGCACAAGTGAGCGAGGGATAGAGAGAGAGAGAGAGGAGGAGGAGAAGGAGGAGGAGGGGGGGAGAGAGAGAGAGAGAGAGAGAGAGAAGTGGGGCTCACCCAAAGTGGGGCACAAGCTCACCTGAAGCAGGGCTCAAGCTCACCCAATGTGGGACTCAAACTCACAAACCTGAGATCATGACCTGAGCTGAAGTCAGATGCTTAAGGACTGAGGCACCCAGGTACCCCCTCTGTTTAATCAGGGATTCCTTTTAAGGAAAGGATTAAAATTCCTGGAAACGCTAAGAAAATTTTACAGAGAAATATGGAGAATTAAGAAATGTGGCCTAGGGTTTAATAAATGTAGCTAACAGTTATATTTATTATATAATATGCTTATTTGATAGAAGCTACAGGAGAGAAAGGAACTCATGCTGAGGAGCCTTCACTGTCGTTCCTTGAATAATAGGGACTGGTTATATAGAACGTTAGTTCCTTGTCCCTCTTCCATGCTCAGGTTCCTCCTTAGCTCCCCATTCCTGCTTTTGGCACTTTTGTTTGGCTTATTGTACTTTTTTTTTTTAAGTTTCTGCCTTTCATATAAATAAGCCTCATAAACTGTGAGGTATGAGGGAATAAAGAATTTAAGTAGTAATGGGAAATCTGCTTAGTATTGTGCGTGGATTAAATTCTAGCATTCATTTGTCTGGTGAAGATACAGAGGGTAATGTTTGTTCTGCAAAGCCTTGGGATAAAGGGGAGAGTCTTTTGTCTAGAGCGAATATCAAAACTACTCAGAATTTCCAAGTGCCAGCAAAGGAAGAGGGTGATGCTTGAATCTTACGGGGTGAGGGTGGGGGCAGTTCTGAAATTGGGATGCTGAAGGCTGAGGTCTTAGTAGGGGTGTGTGTGTGTGTGTGTGTGTATGTGTATGTGTGTGTATGTGTGTCCCTGTCCCACCTGTGATCTAGAACTGCCATTATTCTGCTCTTTCTTTTATGGGCTGGTTTGGGGCATGCTTTCAAAGAGAGAGACTGTGTGGCCCACTAAATTTATGTGTGTACATTTTTTATAAGAACAATCTTGATGTTTCCACAATGCTTTTGATCTGCTATATTGGTTGTACGGTATGTCTACTTCTACTGTGGGTCTCTTCCGTTGATAATTTAGGTTGTCAGGACTGGCTGGAATAGTTATCTTTGTGAACTTCTATCTGCGGTATTTTATATAGTATTTTATGTTGTAGTACGGCAGTTAACGTCCTGGGCTTTGGAGTCAGACTGCCTGAATTTGAATTTAGTTTCAGTTACTAGCTATGTCATCTTGAACAACTGACTTGATCTTACTAGGTTCAGACATCTCATTTGTGAGAGATCATAATAGTCCCTACTTTATAGGATTATGGTCAGAGTTGGGTGAGATAATGTGCTTACTCATTGTAAGCACTCAATAAACATTAGCTACTATTATCATTTTATCTCAAGTACTGCCCAGCTTATCTATTCATAAATAAATAAATTGTGGTAAAAAATACATATAATACATTACCATAGTCATTTTTAAGTGTACAATCAGTGACATTAAGTATATTCATATTCTTATGCAATCTTCCCACTATCCATCTCCAGAACTCTTCCTGTCTTGCAAGACTGAAACTCTGTACTTATTGAACAACTCCCCATTGCCTGTCTTGCCAGCCCCTGGCAACCACTATTATACTTTCTGTCTACGATTTTGAGTACTGTAAGTACCTCATATAAGTGGAACCATACAGTATTTGTCTTTCTGTGACCGGCTTATTTCACTTATACTGTCCTCAAGATTCGTGTGTGTTTGTAGCATATGTCAGAATTTCCTTCCTTTTTAAGACTGAATAATATTTCATTGTATATAAACACCACATTTTGCTTTTATCTGTTCATCTTTTGGTGGATATTTGGGTTGCGTCCACATTTTGGCTATTGTTAATAATGCTACTGTCAACACAGGTGTACAAATATCTCTTCGAGACTCTACTTTTGATTCTTCTGAGTATATACCCTTAAGTGGAATTGCTGGATCATATGATAATTCTGTGTTTAATTTTTTGAGGAAACTTTATTTTTTTCACAGTGGCTGTACCATTTTACATTCCTACCAACAGTGCACAAGGGTTCTAATTTCTGCACATCTTTACCATCACTTCTTATTTTTTAGTTTTTTGGTAGTAGCTATCCTAATGGGTGTGAGGTGGTAGCTCACTGTGGTTTTGATGTGCATTTTCTTGATTGTTAGTGACGTTCATTATATTTTCATGTGCTTATTGACCATTTGTATATCTTCTTGCCCATTATTTTCAATGTTTTATTAATTTTTGGGAGAGAGGGGGAGACAGAAGATCTGAAGTAGACAATGTGCTGAGGGCAGCAACCCTGATGTGGGGCTCGAACTCACAAACTGCGAGATCATGACCTGAGCTGAAGTTGGATGCTTAACCAACTGAGCTACCCAGGTGCCCCTGGCCATTAAAAAAAATTTTTTTTAATGTTTATTTATTCTTGAGAGATAGAGACAGAGCACGAGCAGGGACAGGGCAGAGACAGATACAGAATTGGAAGCAGGCTTCAGGCTCTGAGCTGTCAGCACAGAGCCCGACGCAGGCCTCGAACCCATGGACTGCGAGATCATGCCCTGAGCCGAAGTTGGACGCCTAACTGACTGAGCCACCTGCCCATTTTTGAATCAGGTTTTTGTTCTTGAGTTTTGGGAGTTCTCTCTATATTCTGGATGATAATCCCTTATCAATATATGATTTGTAAATAATTTCTCCTGTGGGTTGCTTTTTTTTACTTTATGATTATGCCTTGATGCACAAAAGCTTATTTTTAAAATGTGTTTTTTCTTAAATTTCACTTTTAAATTAGCAACAAAATTTCTCTTTTTTTGTGTCCTAAAATTCTATGAATTTTGACTTCTACATAGATTGTGTAACCACCACCACAGTCAAGATCACTCAAAAAAAACTTCATCATAGCTAACTTTTTAAAAATTTTTTTAAATGTTTATTTTAGAGAGAGAGAGAGAGAGAGAGAGAGCGCGCGAGAGCGCGCAAGAGAGCTGGGGAAGGGGCAGAGATAGGGAGATAGAGAATCCAAAGCAGGCTCCAGGCTCTGAGCTGTCAGCACAGAGCCCGACATGAGGCTCAAACTCATAAGCTGTGAGATCATGACCTGAGCCGAAGTCGGATTCTTAAGCAACTGAGCCACCCAGGTGCCTCCACAGCTAGCTTTTTAATAAGTGCTTTTTGGTGGTGTTATTGAGAAGCTGTCTTATTTCAAGACTGGCCGAGGTCAGTGCAAACCAGTCTGAAATGCTTATGGCTCTTAATTGGTTTTCTGGGGAATACTGTATACTTTTTTTGTTTGTTTGTTTCTCTTTCCTTTATTTCGCCACATAGGTGACTTTGGAAATCAGACCTAACCCCTTCTTTTCATGTAGCACAGCACTGTTGACCAAGTGATTAATGCAAGGATATTAGATTTTATGATATACAGTTTTGATGATCATTCTCTCAGTCTTTGGTTATAAATCTGTGTTCTTATGATCTCTTAGTCCTTGGTTTATTAATTTATAGCTTTGATGAGTAAGTACTATAGCTGGGTCTTAATTATGCTCCCTGGTAAGAAGTGGGGTAAGAGAGGTGAGAAAGAGCCCGAGATTTGGAGATAGAGAATGCAGGACCAACTCTTAGCTCTGATAACTTCTATATATCTTAAATCATTTAATTTCTATGAGCTGTAGGTTTCTTACCTGCAAAATGTGTGAGCTGATAACCCATACCTCATAGCATTTTTAGTTGTGAATATTAAGTAGAATAAAGAAGGTGAGAGTTATTTAGTGTTCAGTAAATTGTTATGTTGAATGTGAATGTTAAGTATGTTGATAAATGGAATCTAAAATAAATTCCAGATTACATTTTAAGGTATTTTTAAATAATAGCTGTATTGAGCAATAATCCCACATGCCATACAGTTCACCCATTTAGAGAGTATGATTCAGTAGCTTTTAATATATTCACAGAATTGTGCAACTATCATCATAATTAATTTTCATATTCTTACCCCAAAGAGAAATATATACCCTTTAGCAGTCACCTCATACTTCTTTCATATCCACCAGCCCTAGGCAACCACTAGTCTATTTTTTTAAAGTTTATTTGCTTAGAGAGAGAGAGAGAGAGAGAGAGAGAGAGGGAGAATCCCAAGCAGGCTCCACACTGCCAGCATGGAGCCCAGTGTGGGGCTCTAACTCAGGAAATGTGAGTTCATGACAGCTGAAATCTAGAGCTGGATGCTTAACCAACTGAGTCATCCAGGTGCCCCATGTATGTATATATGTATGTATGTATTTTAAAGAAATCACATAGCCATTAAACAGTTAATCCTAAACACTTAAATTTTTTTAATGTTTATTCAGTTTTGAGAGAGAGAGGGAGAGAGAGGGAGAAAATGAGTGGGGGAGGGGCAGAGAGAGAGAGGGAGACGCAGAAACTAAAGCAGGCTCCAGACTCTTAGCTATCAGCATAGAGCCTGATGCGGGGCTCAAATTCATGACCCATGAGATCATGACCTGACCTGAAGTCAGACACTTAACTGACTGAGCCCCCCAGGTGCCCCAATCCTAAACACTTTATTTTTTATTTTTATTTTTTATAACATATTAAAATTTTTTTTAACATTTATTCATTTTTGAGAGAGACACAGAGCGCAAGTGAGGGAGGGGCAGAGAGAGAGGGAGACACAGAATCCCAAGCAGGCTCCAGACTCTGAGCTGTAAGCACAGAGCCCAACGTGGGGCTCGAACTCACGAACCATGAGATCAACTCAGAAGGTAACCAACTAAGCCACCCAGGTGCCCCCTAAACACTTAAAAAATGTTTATTTATTTTTGAGAGCAAGTGAGAGAGAGTGTGCACGCACACAAGCATGTGCTGGGGAAGGGCAGAGAGAGAAGAAGAGAGAGAATCCTAAGCAGGCTCGTGCTGTCAGCACAGAGCCCAGTGCAGCGCTCAGTCCCAAGAACTGCAAGATCATGATGACCTGAGCGGAAACCAAGAGTCAGACACTCAACCAGCTGAGCCACCCAGGCGCCCCTGGGCTTCTTTCATTTAGTGTAATGTTTTCAGGGTTCATCCATGTTGTAGCATGTATCAGTAGTTGATTCCTTTTCATTTCCTAATGTTCTCTTTTATGGATATAACACATTTATTAATCTAGTCATCATATCAATAATAGACATTTGGGTGGTTTCTACTTCTTACCTATTATGTGTAATGGTGTTATGAATATTCATATATAAGTTTTTGTGTGGACATATGTTTTCATTTCTCAAGTGGAGGAAAATGCATTCTAGGTGTGGAATTGCTAGATCATATGGGAACTTTATGTTTAACCTTTTGAGGAACTCCAAAAGTGACTGTACCATTTTACATCCCCACCAGCAGTATATGAAGGTTTTAATTTCTGGGATACTTGGCTCAGTCAGTGGAGCATCCACCTCTTGATCTTGGGGTCATGAGTTTGAGCCTCATGTTGGGTGTAGAGATTACTTAAATATTAAAAAAAAAAAAAAAGGTTCCAGTTTCTCCACATCTTCCACATTCATTTTTGTGAGAGAGAGAGAGAGAGAGAGAGAGAGGAAACATGAGTGGGGGAGGGGCAGTGAGAGAGGGAGACACAGAATTCGAAGCAGGCTCCAGGCTCTGAGTTCTCAGCACAGAGCCTGATGTGGGGCTAGAACTCACAAACTGTGAGATCATGAGCTGAACCGAAGTCGGATGCTTAACCGACTGAGCCACCCAGGTGCCTCATTTTTTTTAAATGTTTTATTCTTTCCATTTTTTAGTTACTTCTAGCACTGAGAATCCTTAGGAAGGCAATCCAAAAAAGAGAAATTTTTAAAATAATATTCAGTCTTTTTAGGGCAAGACCAGACGATATAAGATATTAACTAAAGAATAGTTAATGCCTGAATTGATTACTAGTATTGATTATAGGGCACTTAAAATTTGATCTTGACACTGTGGATACAGCAGTGAATAAATAATTAAAGCTTTCAGTTGCACTCTACTGAGCAGAGACAGGAAAAATTAGGCAATATATGGGGAAAGGGAGTTATTGACAGAGAGGGGACTATTTTAGATATGATTGGTTAACCTAGGTCTTTGTTGTGAGGTGAAATTTGAGTGGAGATCTTAACAAAATGAGGAAACAAGTCATATTAATAATTCAACAGCAGAATGGGCAGAGGGAGCTATAAATCCTAAATTCCTGAGATGGGGTTGTGCTAGGCTTATCAGTGAACAACAAGAAGGGAGAGAATAAAGAACGTCCCTGCTGTTCGCATTAAGGAATCTGAGGCCTTGGGTGGCTCAGTCTCGGGTCATGATCTCACGGTTGGTGAGATCGAGCCCCACATCAGGCTCTGCACTGATAGTGCAGAACCTGCTTAGGATTCTCTCTCCCTCTCTCTATCCCCGTCCCTTTCCCTCTCTCTCAAAAATAAATAAACATTAAAAAGAAAAAAGGAATCTGAGGCTTGCATGTTCTTCTTGGTCTGTGGTTTTGGCCACCTCAGAGTGGTTTCTAAACAACATGAATATTGGTGTTAAAATTTAATTTTATTGCAGTGTGGCTGAAGTATAATGAACAGAGAGGACAATGGAAAGGGTAAGATAGTTCGAAGAGAGCCAGATTACACAGTGTCTTGTAGGCCATGATGGTGACTTTTTATTTTATTCTGAGTGAGATGAGAAGCCATCGCAGAGTATTGAACAAAGTGGAGTGGCATGATGTACACTGAATCTAAAGATTCACTTTGGCTTCTGAGGAGAAGGGGTCAGGGGATAGACAGATGGCAAGGGGTATCAGAAGCAGTGATATCAGATAGGAAGCCGTTAACAAGAGTTAGGGAATGAGATAATGAAAGTTCGAGCCAGTGTGTTAGCAGCAGAGGTGGTAAGAAATTGCTGGAATCGGTATGATTTGAAAGAGCTGACAGAATTTGCTGATCGGTTGGATGAGGACTATGAGAGTAAGAAAGTAGTCAAGGAAAAGTTTTTTGCTTTGAGCAACTATAGGATTGGAGTTGCCATTTGTATGGATGGGAAAGACTGAGAAGAGCAGATTTGTAGGAAGGGATCAGGTGTTTGGTTTTAGACATACCTCATATTAGATGGCTATTAGACAATCATGTAGGCAGTTGGCTTTACAAGTCTTAGAATTCAGAGAAGTTCAGGTTAGAGATATAAATCTGGGAGGCATTAACATATGTGAAGCCATAAAGTAGCTGTGATCACCTAAGAAATGTGTGTAGGTAGAGCAGAGGAGGTTTGACATTGGAGCCCTGTGGAGGCTGAGAAGATCAAAGGAATAGCCAGTGAGGTAAAAGAAGAATCAAGAGAAAGAGCAGTACCAGAGGCCAAGTAATTTGTGGAGGATAATGGCCAATGCCCCAACTTGGTTGCCTGGTTTGGTTCTAAGTAACTGTGGGACATTGGACAGTTCATGTTACTTTTTTGGGCCTTGGGTGATCTCTAAAGAAAAAGTCTTGATTAAATTGTCTTGAAACTTTTCCCCATTATTATCATAAACATATTTATATAACACTTTATATAGTTTCTGCAAAGCATTTCATGTGTTTAGCACATTTAATCTTTGTAACAAATTAATGGACTTACATTTTTATGCCCATTTTACAGATGATAAGAATAAAGAAGTTTAGAGACTTGTCCAAAGTCACACAGAGTCAGACACTTGAACCCAGATCTGCCTGATCTCAAAGCATGTGCTCTTTATACTGTATAACAACTATATTTTTACACTAATATTCTAGAGGGCTGTGATTTTGAACATATGGAATTCATTGGTTGAATATTTGTGTGAGTACCTGCAATGTACTAGTCACTGTTCTAAGTGCTGGGGATACAGTTGTGACCAAACTAAAGTCCTTTTTGTTCTTTGATCTTTCATTCTAGTGGGTAAGACTGATAGTAAACAAACAAATTAACTAGTAATATAATCCTAGTGCCATAATTAAAAAAAAAAAAAAAGCAAGGTGAGGGAACAGGATTTGTTGGGGGAATGATCAAGAAAAGAAAAGCCTTTCTGAAGTGAAGACATTTTAGCAGAGAGCTGAATGATCTAAAGTAGAAAGCCATGAGATGTGTTGGGGGAAACAAGAAACAGAAAGGTCCAGAGGTACGAATGAGCTAGATGTGTTTGAGGAACAGCAAGAAAGGCCATTGGTAGGACAGGAGGTTACCAAGATGCAGAGAGCTTTGGAGTCATTTAGTCCTGGGAGGTCAGTTATGACTCCCTTCATTTAATTTGCTGTGTGACTCTGGGCAGAGTACTTGACTTTCTTGAGTTTTAATTACCTTATCTATAAAATGGAGATAATAAAACAAAGGGTATCTTGAGAATGAAATGAGAGAATGTATGTAAAACACTTAGGATGGTGCCTGGCATATTACTTTATTAAACTTACATTTACTGCACACTTTTATTGACCATGTTCTAGGCACTCATTCCACTGTCATCCAATAAGTTTAGTCTGTTTTTCTGTTTTTTGTTTTTTGTTTTTTTTTTCAGTTTGTTTTAGTCAGCAGATCTTAAAGTTCTGTTTTTGTGCCCAGGCTAGGCACTCTCCCTGAGCTCACCTTTGTATTAAAATCAAGGAAAGAAGTGTTGGACTGAAAAGAAAATGATTTAGAAATTGATGGCTAAGTATAAAAGTAAGGGTTTGGGATCCTGGTAATTGCAGCCTCTGATATATTCATTTATGATGGAAAGAAACCGCATGTGCATTTCTGTCATCTTTCCTCATCACTGGATACTCGCTCTACTCAGCCACTTTCCAGCCAGGCTTCCTGCTGACCCAAACCTGCTTGCCTTAGGAAAATCCGAGAGGAAAGAAGTCTTCCATCCTTATAAGACCATCTGTTTTTAGACCCACAGCTGCTGCCCTTACAGTTGCAACCCAACACAACTGGAATGATTTATTCATCTCCAGGTAACATTTGTGCACCAGGCTTCCAGCAAAGTACAGTATCAGCTTTACACTTAATGAAGCATCCAGCACAGGTGGTGAGCTGCTCCGGAAAGGATGCTTCTGGCTTAGAAATGGCTGATGGACAGGTGCAGGTAAGCTGTTAGTATTGAAGATAGCCAGAGGAAGAACAGAGTGAACACTGGGCAACACGGGAGAATTTCTAGTCCAGTAGGGTCTTGATTGTGTGTCCTATATTCCTGGAGTTTCAAGATAATTTAGTCTTTAAGTTAAATGTTGTACCACTATTAAGTTAAGGGAGAAGTTTAAACTCCAGGGAGAGGAAGGGACTTAGTTTAAGTTGCAGACAGTTTGGCATAGTTAGCACTAAAACTCAGGTATTCTAATTCCCATATAATTTGCTGTTACTGTGAATAAATCACAACTTTTTGCCCCTTAATAACTGAGTGATCAAGCAAGTAGCTTAATTTTTTTAACCTCTTTTCTTACATATAAATTAGGATGATTAACATTTGTTCTGGATTGTTTTGAGGTAAAGTATATGAAAACTGGTAAGGTCATTTTTGATAATCAGAAGATAGTAAACAATTGTTAATTTCTCCTCTTTTTCAGTTCAATTGAGCAAACACTAATTAAGCATCTGTCTTGCACCAGCTCCGTTTCTAGGCTTTTTACCTACCTTATCTTACTTAACCTTTAAGGTCTGTCCTCTCTCCCCTTATCATATGAGGGTCTAATTGATACAATAGTACTTTCCGTCTCTTGTCAGAGTCCTTCCATAGTCAAATCTTCATAACTGAACACAGTTGTTGTAAACAAGTGATGCTTACTTTAGAAAAATCCAGAATGTTAGTATTAACCTGTGGTGATAATTCTGGGACCAGTGCACCTAGAGCTAGTCTGTAAGACTTGGCTTCTGTTTCTACAAGGTGCTTTGGGGACCCTCTGTTTGGAGGGCAAATCATGACTATGACGATATTCTTTGTCACCTCAGAGACACCTTGGTTTCTCTTTTGGAATGTTTGGTTTTAGTAAATTGCTTCCTCTTCACCTTAGGTTTTAGGCTCTTTGACAAGCCATCTGCTTCCAAACCCAATTTCCCTTTACCACCAAGTGCTTGCAGGCAGTTGTTCAGATGGAGAACAAAAGCATTCTCCAGTTCCTAGTGGTTTTGTGAGAGTGAGAATGCCTCAGGGAGAGATTGCATCTGCTTATTGGAATTCATTTGTGAGGTCTGCAGTATTTTAGGCAGTATTTTACCAAGGACTGTGCTGGGGCTGGCTGAAGAAGAGATAAAATTTTGGAATGGAGGTCTGTCAGCATGGCTATTTCTGTCCTTGCCAGTATCTGCTAGGACTCCAAAGATCTTGTTGGGGTTGCTGCTGCTTTTTCTGCTACTTTACTACTGCTTACATCTATTGTCCAAGTTTTCCATTTGCACTTTTTGTTGTTGTTGTTGTTGTTCTTTGGTTGTTTTTCCAGGTTGTTGATCTATTCTGTGAGTGGCTCAGTAAAATTCAATTCAGTAGACTGAGTAAAGTGGAGATTAAGTAATGAATAAAATAAGATACAGGGAAACCTAGTGTGAGGTAGTAAAAAAGCCTTGGTAGACGTATAGGCATATTGTGGCTTTAAATTTTAGCTTTGCTTTATACTGGTTCTGTGACCTTGGGTATATCCTTTAATCTCTTTGCGTGATAATTTCTTCATCTCTAAAAGTGTGAATATAAATATCTACCTTGCTTAATTAAGGTTGTGATGAGGAGTAAATGAGAATTTATAGGAAAGACTCAAGCATTCCTTCCTGTAAAAGATTAATGTGCTCATTAAGCATTCCTTTCCATCTTTCTTCCCATCTCCTTAACGAATGTGCATGGAGAAATCAGACCCGTACACATGTCTGTATGTGTGTGTGTTAGTTTAACATAGCTGTGAGAAGTGGCTGGAATTTGCCACACTCATTGAAACCAGGCAGAGAGCTATACTCTGGTGAGGTGACATAACCTAGTCTTTCTGCCTCTAAAGAAGACCTTAGGAGGGAAAAAGAAAGAACCTGGCAGTGGAGGCCTTGGGCTGCTGGTTTCCTCAGGGGGCCATTAGAGTGTCTCTGGTAGCTACTGGTCTCTTAGCGATAGAATAACCTATTTCACGGTAAGGTGAGAGCAGAACCTGGGGTTTCTACGTGTGAGACCCGCCTTTTGGGAACAGTAAGTATATAGCTTGAACGATTATAGCCATCACCTTTTCCTTTCCCACACTCAAAATCCCACCCTCAGTATCATCCTCAGAATGACCTTTTCCGAGATTCAAATCTGGTCATCTTAATTGGCTGTTAAAAGTCTTCACTAGCTCTCAGTTGCCTCTAGGTTAGAGTACAGATTTCTTCTATGACATATGAGGTCTTCTTAATCTGGTCTTTACCTACACTTTTAGCCTCATTTCCTACTTCTCCTGCCTGTGCTTCAGTGACACTGTTATTTACAGCTTTTCAACTCCTCTGTCCTCGTGTATGTGACCCATGATAGTCTTTCTGCTGCCTGTACTTTCCCTTTTTCTCATTCCTCTGTTTTACTTGACAAACTTCCATTCTTTCTTGAAAACTTTTCTCAAAAACCGTGTTTTCTGTGAAGTTCTCCCTGACTTCGGAAGGTGAGGTGCCACGGGATGAGAGACTTCCCCCCTCTAGGTTCATCTAGAATTCTGTATATATAAAAATCTAATTACGTGTTGTAGCATCAGTGATTAGTAGACACAGTTATCTCTCTTAATGCTTTTATTCATGGCCCATTGACTTCTTTATGTTAGTGCCTTCATTGGGCTACTCCATTCATATGTAGATCCATTTACAACAGATATCTTTAGATTTAGAAAAATAAACACAGGTATAATACAGCATTTTGCCAAGACTTAGCAAATTGTATTTTATTATACCTCTAATCCCTGATGAAGTGAATAGCCATCGGTAAAATGAACCACTAGGTTCTGAAAGAGCTATTTGTTACCAGGTTGATGATGTAGGTCCTTCTGATCTAATTTTTAATCATTGATAACCTTTGACAAATCATTGACAGAGCGTCATTATTATACTTATGTTTTTTTTCAAATAACTTTTCATTTGGATTCTCAAATTTGATATGAATAGGATCTGAATTCTGTTTTTCATGTTGGAGCTTTCCCCAGATATCTGGTGATCCTTGGTTGTTTGTTCATATTAATTTTTTTTACATTTATTTATTACTGAGAGACAAAGAGAAACGGAGCATGAATGGGGGAGGGGCAGAGAGAGAAGGAGACACAGAATCCGAAGCAGGCTCCAGGCTCCCAGTTGTCAGCACAGAGCCCAACTTGGGGCCCGAACCCACGAACCGTGAGATCATGGCCTGAGCTTAAGTTGGACGCTTAACCGACTGAGCCAGCCAGGCGCCCCGGTTGTTTGTTCATATTAAAATGGGATACTAAAAAGCTGATTGGAAATTTTAAATACTTGGGTGGGGCTTATTGATGTGGACCTCACTGTATGGTGATCTGCCTGGGATATTGGTGAGGCGCCTACAATGTCAGCATCTGTAAGTCTTTCCACTAGGGCTGGTCAGATTCTCTGGAAAGATCTAGTCTTCTTCCCAGGTGTTCTAGGCCTGGCTCTAGTGGTCTGGAAGCTGAATGGGAGGGGAAGGCTGCAGAGAGGTCCTCAATATTAATTTCACTTAACATTCTTATTTTCAGTATTGTAAACCTGCCTTCAACTGTACCTGCTATTCCCTTATCTAGAGACCCCCTGTCTTATCTTCCTCAGAGGGAAAAAGAAATCCTGAACATTGTGCTACCAGTTTCCGAAACTTGCGGGGGTTCTACAAAACCCCTGCAGAAGCAGCAAATCAGGTTACTTTTTGTCCCCCACCCGTGCCCAACTGCTGGCTCAGTATTCATCCTCCTTGGTCTGATGTCAGTTACTGATTATTGCTGCTTTCTAGCTTTCAATATTTTGTGGCTGTTGTTCTTCTCATTTCTCTTTGTTTTTATGATTTTATGCCTTATAAAAAGTCCAAAAATGAGTCTAAAAAGATCCAAAAGTGGGGTCTAAATTATATATTCTCCTCTTCAGAATAGACAGTATTATTTAATCTTTCTTGAGAGTCAAGTTCATTGTTGTGAACATCAATTATTCTGCCTTTTTGTGTTGCACTAATGGCCATGGGAGCTATTGTATTCTATACTAACCAATCTAATGCTGTACTTTAAAACAAAAACAAAAGCTAAGGGCCTCTTTTTTGGTGAGTACTGTGCTTTTTGTATTTTGTGGTTGTTTTGGAATTATTTTCCTGCCTTTTCCTCTTTCTTTGTCACTTCTCACCTACTGTATGTGGTGCTCTCAAATTACTGAGTTTATTAGATATATTTGTAAAGGAAGAGTGAGGCCCCAGGGATTCTACTGGCTGTAAAGTATGAAGAATTAAAGATGGTTATTTTGGCTTTGAAGAGGTGTTTTTGCTTACTTTCTAGTTCTCTGTGTGATCCAGAAGAGCAGGATATTGGATTACTGAATTCCATACAAGTGAGGTATTGCAATAAAGCTTCATGGCTTGTCAAAAAAATTGCTTTCATCCATATCATCTCCTTATTATTTTAAGCTTCATAGTAATTCTACAAGGTAGTAGGGCAGGTAGGATTATTCCTGTTGTATGTATGTATAGGGCAATTTGAGGTTCAGAGAGATTAAATGATGTGTTCTTGTCACATAATTAAGTGGAAGAGCTGGGCCTGATCTCAGGTTGTCTGACTTAAAGTAAACCCTTGTATTCTCTGTCTTCTCTGTATATGGCCTTCTACAGAGAAGGTCAAATTCATAAGATTAGAGTTCAGCACAATAAGGAGTAGTCCTCATTTGATCCTTATGGTAACCCAAGTAACAGGTAATAATTTTTCTATTTCCTATCTGGGGATAGAGAGATTAAATGACTTGTTCAAGGTCACCTGGCAAAATAAAGAGTGGCAGAGCTGGGACTCATTCTCTTCTTTTGACTCCAAATCTTGCTCTCTGATGTTAGTGCATGATACTTCCTTTCCTCACTCTGAATGAACTGCCAAAAGAGAAAACCAGTCGCGTGCAGATTAACAGCAATGGTTTGAAGTATTAGTAAACAGCCAAGTCCTCTTCCCTGGGAAGGTTTCAGCTGATTGGAATTCTCAGTCTGTTTTTCCAATTTATGTAAGGGAGGAGGATAAAGAACTGTAGTGTTTGGACTTGCAACAATCTTTAATTCCCTTAGTGAAAACACTAAAGATACACAGTTGCATTGCCAGTTTGGCAAAAGGAAGTACTTAAGCTTTCAAGTAGAAATACTTACTGAGTTTCTAGTACAGCCTAAAATGTTCTAGACCCCAGGAGGGATTTATCATGTATCAGGGAATGTTAGAGCTCTGAAACGCATTCATTCTAAGGCTTAAAGGCTGAGTTTGTCTAGACAGTTTAGTGGAACAATTCTGTATACCTTTATTGAGCTCTGGCTGTTTACTAGGAATAGTAGTAGACAATGCTTAGGAATTTATGGTCTAGTTGAGAAGGCACACACAGACAAATAATTATATTATAGTTCAAGAAAGCACTATAATTGAGAGATATCCAAAGAGCACTGAAGAGGGAATGATTAATTCTGACCAAACCAAGAGTGGGAGGAGTGACTGGAGAAAAATTTACAGTGAAGGTGATGTTTGATTTGTACCTTACAGGATGGCTCAGATCTTTAGAAAGGGAGTGAAGGGCATTGTAGGCAGAGGGAACAGTATATGTAGAATCTTAGAAATATGAAAGAACTTATTGTTTGAGGGAAGCAGTGGGAGGCTTGATTCAGCTAGAACTGGAGAGTAAGGTAAAGTAGGCCTTCTCTCTGGTCTAGGACTGTCAAGGCCCCTTCTTACTATGCTCTGCCAATTTACTAAGTGTGTTCTTCTTCACATGTGGGTGTTCTCTGAGACAGGCTGCATCTCCTCTCCAGTCTTGCTAGCCTTTCTTCAGAGCTTCGTACAATTACACACACTCCCATAAAGCTTTCCAGGATGATAGCTGATCATTGTCTTATCCCAACTGTCCTGTTGCCCTTTGTGAGCCAGTGTAGTTGCTGCTTAAGTTAATCCTGACAAGTGTTCATCTATAATTTGTTTCTATTTTGCTTCCTATTCTAGAAGGATTTGCTATTAGTGATATTTCTGATTATGCCCAGAGTGGAGGTTTATTGTTTGGTTACTTGTATTTCTTAAGCCTTGGTTATAGGTTTATTTTGAGGTTTTTTAACCTTCTAATCAGCTCCGGAATCCTTCAGTTTAGGGAATAAAACGCGGTGCAATGAGACCCTCTAAGAAGCCTTTGCTGACCCTCCCAGAGCTAGTAATTCCTATTCCTTTTGTTTTAGGGCTTATCACTCTGCCTACAACTCTCTCTTTTTTGGTGTCTGTTTCCGAAACTAGGTAGTGAGCTCCCTGAGGGCAGGGATTTTGGTATAGTTCATTTGTTGTGTTTTCAGCAGCCAGTGGAGAGCTTGGACATAGAATAGGTGCTTGGTACATGCTTATTGTTTATTAAGAGCCAGGATGCAGGAGTTCTAATTCCAATTCTACCATCATGTGACCTTGGGCCGGTAGATCACTTCCACTCTTTGAAACTCCAGTATCTTATCTATAAAGTATGGAGGTTGGACTCCATGACCAGTATCACAGCATTTATTCTACTTACAGCAATCAAGGTCCACTTGAAGAGTTAGAAGCCACACCAATAAGTTGAACAGGTAGAATTTAATATGAAGAAATGTTAACTAGATAAAAGTAGTTAACTACAAAAAAGATAAAAGAAAACTCTAAGATGTAATAGAGGTAGTAACTGCAGAAAACTGGTGCCATCCCTAGGGCTGAAGGAAAAACAAATGAGGAAGGAACTTAAAAGCTTAAGAGAGCTCCACAAGGCTGCAACTCAGGCCTCTGAGGAGAGTGTACGGTTGTCATAGGAATGTGTTGCTGCTGTGGTGAAGAAGAAACTGGCTGGAGAGTGCTCGCCTCAAAACCTGGAAAGCCACTGTGTTGAAATCTACCATGACCCCCTGCATGCTGATCTACTTGCTGATTTGTAGAAAAAACCAAGCACTGGAAAAGTCCCTTCTTTCTCTCTTAGCTTTGTGATCTCCTTCCAACACCCTCTATTGGCAAAATCTGACATGAATCCACTGGGAATGGACACGTGTAGCCTGTAGAGTCCAGTCCAGTATCACAGAGCAGGGCAATGAAGAATTGGTTTGGAACCTTAAAGCAAACTACTTTCCATTTTGTACTAATCTGTTTCGATACTTATTTTCCTCATTCCACCTCATTCCAGCTCATATTTCCACCATGAGCTTGATAGTGGCTGGAACAGTGTCCTTTTTGTCTCTGTATCTGTATTGCCCCAGAAGGGGCCTAGCACTAAAGAATTGCTCAGTCAATACTGTTTGAGTAAAGGAAAGACTCTGTAAGATAGGGGAAATTAGGTATTTCTCTAGGTTGGCACAAGTCTGATTATCTTGGAAGGAATTGGAACTAAGCATCCTCCCTAGCAGTTAAAACCTTATTGAATGCCATTTTTCTTGTGCCTGTCATGTGCATACCTTGCATTAGATGCTACAGTGAAAACATTTTCCTGTTCATCTATTTAATATGAAATTAAACATATCCCCTTCCCTAAAGGGTGACGCTCTAAAATCTGGGTTAGTTACTGAGCACATAAGTATATTCCTCAAAAGAGCAAAGAGATTAATGTGTTAAGTGTCATGTGCAATTTAGTTCATTTCATCCCTAGAGCCCATTGTATTATACCCATTTTACAGATGAAAAAACTGAGTCTCAGGACCGTCGAGCTACTTGACCAAAGTTCTGCAGCCTGTAAGTTGCAAAGGTGGGATATGAACTCAGGTTTGGCTGTTGTAAAAATTTGAACAGGGCAATACTCTATCCCTTTATCCCAGCTTACAAGGGCACAAGCACAGAGTTTCTATTAGCTGATGGCAATGTAAATGTGTGGAATTGATTTTCTCTTTCTGGTCGTTTGGGGCTGGGCAAGTAACAGAGCAAAAGAGCAGTACTTGCAAGGCTGCAATGATAGTGTTTGCTAATAATTGGCCTTTTAAGTAAGCCAGTTTGAGCCTGAGCTTCAGATATCTGATTTGTGGAGCAGTTGCTGTCTGGCAGCAGGGTATTCTTCTTTTTCCAAATCCCACACGAGCAGCTCACAAAAGAGTTCTGATGCATTCCCTACATTAAGTTCTCTTCTCTTGCTCCTATAGGGTTCTTTCCTTTTAGGGGGCCTGAAATTAGATAGATCAGTTAATTATTGTTAGGACACAAAATTTATGAGGCTAGTGTGTTTGTTGCTTCTGAGCCAGGACATGTAAAGCCTTTAGGTAAATTATTTAGGTTTGAGAGTTAGTTATTCCTTTCATTGGTTGCCAGCCAGGCAAAGTTAGGGACCCAGATGCCTGTCTTACTGCCTGAGGGGTCAAAGTATTGCATGTGGCCTGAGAGAGATAGTATTATAAGAAAAGCTTTCTGTTGAATGCATTGGAAGAGACCAATAATGTCAGGATTTGCTAATCAGATTATTCAGCTAGTTATTTTGTGATTATCCACTGGGATGACCACTGATTGCTGACATGGGAGTGTGATTTCATCATGACAGTGAGAAGCCCTTGGGCCAGTGTCACCTTTCCTTCATTTCTTTTGATACTACCATTGACTAGGGAATCTTAGGATAGTTAGTTACCATCCCCTTTGATTTTCTGGGCAGTAAATGCTGCTGCTTAACTGCTTTTCAGAAGTGATGACATTTATTCTTTGGAAGGAACTGAAGAAAGAGCCTGCACGTGTCATTTATTTTTAACTGCATACTCATTAGAGTTGAAATCTTACTTTCATTTAGTGGGTTAGCATTGAACAGGAAAAGCCATATAGTGGAATTAGTATGGGCTATAATAGCACAATCACCTGGGCAAAATCCCATTCTGCTACTTAACAACTTAATAGTTATTTATCCTGTATGAGCTTTGGTTTCCTTTTCACTAAAATGAGAATAATGATTAATAATAATGACAATAATAATGGTCCATAATTTTGGGGAGATCTGTTAATTTCTCTGAGCCTGAATTTATTTATCTGCAAAATGGAGCTAGTAATTCCCTAATAATTGGTTTGGTTTGAGGAAGAAACTGGCTAATGTGAATGAAAATATCTAGTGCAGTGCCTGGTACATAGTATTTGAGTATGCTAAGTGCCAAATAGTGGCTATGACTGCTCTTAGGAGATCTGAAGGAAAAGATCCCTGAGGGTGTAATAGTTCCTGTGGGATGGATCAGGACTTAATAAATACTCATTGATTAATTCTTCCAGGGGGGAGGTCTTGTCATTTCCTTTAGGAACCGTTTTACTTGATCTATTGGTATTCCTTTTCCTACCGTGTCTCCAGACAGAACTATGGAGTTGTTTCCCCTGAAAGTTTCCTTCCCAACCTGTCATCCTGATGTTGCTAGTTCAAGTTGCTCTCTATAGAGAAAGTGGAGTACAAAGACTGAGTTGTGGTTCAAAACTTCCAGTAGCTTGTATTTCTGGGTTCATTGTTTTGTACACAAGACTGAGGAGGGTTTGTTAGAGGCCTTTAATGAGGTATGATCATGCCATTATTTTGCTGTTTCTTTGGTATAAGCCAAGAAGGAGGGCTGGCCAGTAAAAAAAATGTTTTATAGGACAGTAAACTGGATGTCTCTACAAAGCTGGCCTCTGATCTTAGCCTCTTCAGGCAAGAGACTTGGGCAAGTTTGAATTCCAACTGTTTCAGTTCAAGGGTTTCATTTCTCTCTTTGTCACACAGTTACAGGTTTTAGAGGTGTTCAAAGCTGAAGCACAGAGATTAGAGGACTTGTTTAAAGTCATATGGTAAAAGCAGAACCTAGATTTCTTTTTAATTCTCTTTCTGTAGTTCTTTGGGAAAATTCACTGTTTCTTTCATAGGATGTTTAGCTAACAATAAGTAGCTTAGTTTTAAGAATATGCTCTCATTTTCCTTCTCATAAATGCTACAAGATTGTTCTGAGTATAAAGATTACAAAATTCTTTCATGGCCACTGTTGCTTTTTTCTTTGCAACACTCCTGTGAGATAAGCAAGTCAGATAGTCTTGATGATTTAGGGTTTTGTTCTTGTTTTTTTTTTTAAGTTTATTTATTTTGGGAGAGAGAGAGAGAGAGAGAGAGAGGGAGAGAGAATCCCAAGCAGGTTCTGCGCTGTCAGAACAGAGCCCCAAGTGGGGCTCAGGATCATGACCTGAGCCAAAACCGAGAGCTGAACGCTTAACTGGCTGAGCCACCCAGGTGCCCTGGGTTTTATTCTTGTTTAAACAACGATAACAAAAAAAAAAAAAAAAAATTAAGGAAATTGAGGCCCAAGGAGGGGAGCGTGACCTGTTTAAGAGTCACATAGTGAAGGTTAGAATTGGAATTGAGGAGTACGAAGGCCCTTCTATTTTTTGGTGTTTGATTATCACTGGGAGCGTCGTCATACCTTGTCAACACTGAATATTATCACCTTCTACAGTTTTTGCTGTAGAAAAACACCTCATTGTTTTAATTTTCATCTTCCTAATTACTAGACAAGCTAAATATGTTTTCATGTTTATTGGCCATCTGTAGTTCTGTGAATTTTGTATTATTTATTGCATAGTCCCTGCTAGGTTTTTTGCCTCTAAGCAGTTTGGTGAGGGGATGCTCTTTTGTATATTAAAGGTATTCATCTTTTGATATATAGGCTGCAAATGCTTTTGACATTTTATTTATGAAACTTGGTACTTCTCTAGAACACCAGAGAGAAAAAAGTCCTTTGTTTTGGAATAGCTATTTATTTATTTTTTAAAGTTTATTTATTTTGGCAGAGAGAGAGAGGGAGGGAGAGTGTGCAAGCAGGAGAGGGCTAGAGAATCCCAAGCAGGCTCTGTGCTGTCAGTGCAGAGCCCAACACGGGGATCGAACTCCCAAACTGTGAGTTCCTGACCTGAGCCGAACCCCAAGAGTCAGATGCTTAACCGACTCAGCTACCCAGGCACCCCTGGGATAACTGTTTAAGGATAACATCTACTCCTACCGCTAACACTACTACTGAACTTTACAAATTTAACAAGAACTTTCATGTTCTTTCTATCTTTCGTTCTCTCAAGAACTTTGAGGGGGCTTAAGATGAAAATAAAGTGGATTGAGCATGTACATCTTACCTCCTTTTGAAAACCCCACTGAAATAACTGGTATTAACTTAACAAAGGCGAAGAGAACAGGAGAATATGGAAAAGAGGCATAAGTGTTGGATGATTTAGTGCCTTAGGGAAGGCAGAAATGCTGAGGCTGCAGAAGGAATGTGAATATGAACAAAGAAAGCTGTTTGTGGTATGGGACCCTAGAAAGCTCTAGATACCAGAGGTTCTTGGTGTCTTGAATGTTAGGCTAAGAGGTGGAGCTGAAAACAGGAGTTCAAAGGTTATAAGGAACAGTTAAAACCCCAGATCTTTTCACTGTTTCAGAACATTGGAAGTTTATTCTCTAGGGAAATAAAAGTAGGGAGGCCATGGACTTGGGAATAGCACATTTAGTTGAGAGAAAAAGAGAGGTGACATTTTGAAATCAGAGATTAAGGGAAGGCCTTCATCCACTTATTAGCTCCCAGACATACAGGTAATCAGGCTTATTCTCCTCAGGTGGGAGGTTGGAAGATTCCTGTCTGAGTAACCGACTCACAAATGTTAAGGGCCTCCCCAATAAAAAATTGGTTTGTCACTTTCTCTTGTCACAAGGAAGCCTGGAAGTTAACATGCCCTACTGCTCATAGAGTGTATCTGCAAGTGCCTTATTCTTAAACGAACTCCACCTCCAGAAGAGGGGTGGGTAGAGAGCACAAGAGAGACAATGTAGGGAGCAAAAGAAAATTTGAAAAAAAACCTCAGATCAGTGGAGATACTGCCTCTATGAAATAAGGATAAGGTCCTGTTATAAAGAAGAAATAGAGAGCAAGAAAGAACTTTTGACCCTTAAAAATGTATCAGAACTATGGGGCACCTGGATGGCTCAGTTGTTTAAGTGTCAGACTTTCGGTTTTGGCTCAGGTCATGATCTTGTGATTTTGTGAGTTCAAGCCATGCATCAGGCTTTGTGCTAGCCGTGCAGAGCCTGTCTGGGATTCTCTCTCTGCCCCTCCTCTCCTTGTGCTGAATCTGTCTCAAAAAAAAAAAAAAAAAAAAATTAACCTAAAAAAATTTTTTTAATGTATCAGAACTAAAGAAAGAATAAAAACAAAGAAGTGGAAAATAGGAGATGAAAGAAGTTAGAAGATCAGTTTAAAATTTATTTAAATATAGGGGTGCCTGGGTGGCTCAGTTGCTTAAGTGGCTGACTTTGACTCAGGTCATGATCTCACAGTTCTTGAGTTCAAACCCCGCATGGGGCTCTCGCTGTCAGCACAGAACCCGCTTCGTATCCTCTGTCCTCCTCTTTTTCTGCCCCTCCCCTGCTTGCACGCTGTCTCTCTCAAAATAAATAAATGAACTTAAAAAAAGAAATTTATTTAAATGTAAAAGTTATTTAAATCAAAAGAATTTTTAATTTTTTTGTTATTTTCTTCTCTCCAGTTTCTCTAGTATCTTCCCTGTAGATCCCTGAGTCTCCTCCTAATTAGGTGTTGGATCACAGGGTGAAGGAAATCATCAAACAAATAATAGAATTTCTCAGAATTTAAGTACACATATGTATAGATTGAAAACCCAATCAAGTATGTTCTGTACAATGAATAAAATACATTATATATATATATATATATATATATATATAGTCATGAAATATCAAAACACTGGGTAGAATGAGAATATTGTAAAAGCTTCCAGAGAGAATTAACAGGTCATATACAAAGGCACTGGACTTCTCAAAAGCAATATGGGAAGCTAGAAGAAATTGGAGGAATTACCTTATATTCTGAGAGGAAATGATTTCCAACCTAGAATTCTATACCAGTCAAAAGTAACTATCAGATATGAAGGTAGAAAAAAAAAAACATTTTTAGAAATGCAGCATCCCAAAAGATTTATTTCCCATGTATGCTATCTCAGGAAACTTGGTAGTTTGATACATCATAATGAGATGGAAGAGAAAGAGGAAGGTATGGATCTAGGAAGCAAGGGAATCCAACAGAGAAAAGTGAGTTGGAATCTCAGAGTGGTGGGAAAGAGGTATTCCAAGAACACAGCTATGCAGGAGGGCTTGAGACTAGAAAGAGTTACCAGATTGGAACAAGAGGGTGGAGGTCTCCTAGAGGGATGTTTTGGAAAAGTAAAATGAAACCAATACTTTATCTGATATTCTTGACCATATTAAAAGGAGCCTTAATATTATTTTGGAGACTTTGGAGGTGACGTGGGGAAAAGGACATTTAAACTCAGAAAATTAGGGGCGCCTGGGTGGCTCAGTCGGTTAAGTGTCCGACTTCGGCTCAGGCCATGATCTCACAGTTCGTGGGTTCGAGCCCCGCATCAGGCTCTATGCTGACAGCTAGCTCAGAGCCTGGAGCCTGTCTTCAGATTCTGTGTCTCCCTCTCTCTCTGACTGTCCCCTGCTCATGCTGTCTCTTTCTCTCTCAAAAATAAATAAAAACATTAAAAAAATTAAACTCAGAAAATTAAAACTGAGGCAGCTATTAATTCAAGGAAAAATTAGTATTCTAGTTGTCCAAGAAAGGCAATGCAGTCATAATACATTATGTGGCTTAGTTGTAAAAACCATAATGTAAACTCTGAATATTTTTTAAAAACATTTTGTTTTGAAATAATTATAGATTTACAGGGAGTTGCAAAGATAGTACAGAAAGGTCCTCTATACCCTTTACTCAGTTGATCTTGTATAACTATAGTACAGTATCAAAACCAGAAAAATGACATTGGTGCAATGTGTGTGTATAGTTTTGTGCCATTTTTTCACCTGTGTAGATTTGTGTAACCACTACTGCAATGAAGACAGAGAATATTCCATTACTGCAGAGATTTCTCTCATGCTATCCCTTTATAGTCATAGCTCTCACCCCTCACCACAAATCCTGATAATCACTAATTTATTTTCCATCTCTATAATTTTATCATTTCAAGATAAGTATACAAATGGAATAATACAGTAAATGGCTTTTTTTTTTTTCCACTCCGGATAATGCCCTTGAGATCCATACAAGTCATTATGTATATCAGTGTCATAGACTCTAAGTCTGAAGTTCTCTCTTGGCCAGTGAGAAAGCGGATGCAGGATTAAAATAGGAGAGATGGCTAATGTCCGGGAAAAGACAAGAGCCTCGAATAAGGGTCCTTGCCCCATATTTATTAAGATCAGAAGGCTTACAAACATGATGGGCGTGCGCAAAGAAACAGTGAATCGGTGAACATGAACTCATGGGCATGAGGGAAAGGGGGTTTTGAAGATACACAGTGTTCGTAGTTTGGGTCAATATGAAACAAAATCCTGGCGCTGGGCAGATGGGCAGATGGTTGTTAATGGCAGACAGGAGGCTCCGTGTCAGTTTATCTTAGCTAGCCTAGGGGATAAGACAGGGCAAAATGCTTCAAGGTTAACAAGACACCTTTTCTTTTGTAAATCAGCTCTGCTCTGGGCAGCATCACCTGCAGCGCAGTGCAGTGGTCTATAGCCCTATTTACCTGCTTACCTAATTTGGTCCTTCCTTCCTGTGAAAGCAGCTTTCTGCTATAAGCACTAAATTGGGGGGGGGGCGCTTTGCCCTGAATGCCTAACCTGGCTTACCTCATATACCTCTGCACCCCCTCTCTATGCTGGGGCCTTTGCCCCTCCCTCTCTATTCTCGGGGCTCTGCACCCCCTCTCTATTCTGGGGTGCTAATCTTGTTTACCCAAACTCAGGTGAGAGCATCTTATGGCTTTGTACTTCTTTATGCCTTGTTAACCCATTGGTATAAACCCAGGGGATTTCTAAGCTTATTCCCCACATATCAGTAGTTCATTCCTTTTGATTGCTGAGTAATATTCTGTCATATGGGTATATCTTAAATACTAATATAACGAAAAGCTGTGATGTGACTATGTTAGTGGAAGGGTAGTATGTATATATGTGTATGGATAGTTTTGGGGGTGATGATCATATTATACAGAAAGATAATGATGACTAAAATTGACCAAAAAACCAAACATTAAATCAATAAATAACTAGTACAAGCATGGGTTTTTTTTTTTTTTGTTGTTGTTGTTTTCGTTTTTGACATGGAGAGATAAATACCAAGACAAAGAGCCAAAAGTTGAAACCAGCTGCCTTTGGGAAGCAGGAGTCAAGAGTAAGGTAGGGGACTGCAGTTTTTTTGTTATGAACTTTATAGTACTACATACATAAGAAGTAAAGGGCTATTACCTACATAGAAATAAGGCCTAGAGAGTTAGGGGGTCCAAGGTTTTAGAGTGAATATCTAGAGAAGCTGAGACTCCAGCTTTGGCTCTCTGATTCTTACCAGTGCACTTTCTGCTCCAGCCTGCCTTGGGGTGTTCATACAAGTGAATGCTCATGCTTCCAACAGAGCCTTCTCAGTATTTTTTATATTGGTCATTACAGCCTCTGCATCTAGGACACTGCAAAGTGCCTGACCTAGCAAACAAGAGTCCCAATGACCCAGTTCCTGAGTAGCTGATGCTGGGATAATAAATTACTATAAAACTGGTTTGTGATTGCCTACTTGGCAGTTTTGTTTTCCCTTTTGATGGACTAGGGATAGCTCTTTTATAGGAATTGCATATATATATATATATATATATATATATGTCTGTGTGTGTATGTATATATATGTATATGTGTGTGTATGTGTATTTATATTTACATGTACAAATACCTACTTATATAAATACATAATCCATAATAATGTTTTTACACACACACACACACGCACATTTAAAAAATCACTTATTGGTGCCTGACAAAATACTCCTGTTATAAGAGAGGGAAGTCAGAGAATTTGAATGCAAGCTGTGCTCCACTACTTTTTTGTGTGTTTTTACCCCCCACCTTTAGCAAGGTAGGTTTCCTTCTTTTGTAAGCTGCAGTTTCAACTTCCTTGAGAATTCCCTCTTTGACATCTTTGTTGGACTGTAGTGCTCCTGAATTTCCTGTGCTCCAGATATTTCTTTGAGTCAGTTCCGCAAATGATTTATTGCTCATCCATCTTGTGTGAGAATTTTATTTTCAGTAAGGAATCCCATTGTCCAGTGCTAGAGAATCATTCTTTACCCTCGTGTGTTAACTACAAGATTCAACCCAGGGTGAAGGCCTCAGTATGAATCTGTGCCCTCGTGGTTTACTTCAAATACTAGGTTATTCCCTTTTCATTGTTATTACCATTAAACTATTCTTGTCCATAGACATTAACTGCATGTTCCTTTGGTTTTCTTTGATTATTGGTGAGGGTGCTTTGTGGTTGTTAAAGACTGATTTCTAAGTTCTGAAGATGAAAATAAGAGCTGTTATTCACCAGCAGAGCAAACTTCATAGCCAGATGTGAGCAAATACAAGAGCAGAACTTTATGTTTATCTCCTGCCACCCCTGGGCTCAGTGGAGAGGAAAAGAGGGTCCTTAGCCTGGTCAAGCGTTTATGAATACAATGTAGGTAGGGGTAGGTGTGTCTCCGTTTTCTTGTCCCTAAGGAGCAATGCCTCCAGAGAGTTCCACAGGTGTTTCAACAACAGTACAGACAAGAGTATGGAGTCCCTGTCCTGTTATTCAGACTATTCCTGGAGAGGCAGCCAACAGGCTCCTTCTTTTATGGCTCCTACTGAGAGCCACAATAATAGGCTAGGTTGCACATGCAGAAAAAGCCACCAATCCTTTCAAATTATAAAACTAAAATCCATCTTATTATAAAAATGATAACATGTTTCCTGAAACTGCTGTACCATAATAAAATTTTATCAGCTCATTTGTAACTTGGAACTTAATTGGTTTCAACCAATGTAAGAGAGAGTCTTTTAGACCAAAGGACCTTGCTGTTAATGTAGTGTTTGCTGGGAGGTCTCAGGCTTGTGAGATGGTTTTCTGGGAGCCATTGCCAGTAATGGTTTTTTTTAGCTCATTATTTCAGTTGTCTTTGGGTGCAAAAACAGATGTTTGACAGTAGTGTGAAATAATGTGTAAGCCCATTTCTTCTTTTTCAAGGGCTTGACACCAGATAAGAGGACAAAGCCTTTGGGGCAGGATATGTAGGGAGCCACTTTGATGTTCTGAATTCTGTAAAGGGGCTGTTTCTTTTTAGACAGGGCATCCTTTGGTGACAGGCTTGATCATCCTCCCCATTTATGAATTATGATTTCAGAGAAACATTTTGAGACGATTTCTAAAGAAACTAGGTCAAATCAGGTATGATTTATGAAATGTACCATTAATGAGGCAATGAGAAAGTGAGTTCTGTCTTTCTGTGTCCTGAAATTCTAAAGAGGTTAATTACAGGAAGGCCTTCAAACCACATGTTCCTTTGTCTTGGAAACATTCCCATTTTTGCATAATGTGCTTGCTTATGTGACTACATCTAGTCATGCAGCATTCAGAATCAGCACTTATTACCTGAGTTATTTTGTTTTATATCTGAAGTTATATAACCTGGCTTTAAAAGAATATTTAAATTATAAGTTTAAGAGGTGAGTTTGCTGATACGCTACTCTCACTGATCTATGATTAACTCACCAGTATTGCTTCAAAAATCTATCCTCTGTTCCTTGTGTATTCTCCATTGTGTTCACTCTGTTCCAGCCACACTCTCTCAGTTCCTCTGAGAGCACATCAAGCTCTTCTCTGCCTCAGTGCCTTTGCCCATGCTATTCCTTTCCCTAAAATGTTTCCCTATACCTTCCTCCAGTATGGCTAATTACTCCTCTGTTATGGCTTGTTTAAGTGTCACTACCTTGGAGTGTCCTTTCTTGACTTGCTGTTCACAAGAAAATCTCTATTTGCTTTTTTACGAGCATCTCTTACAAGTTGTAATTATATGATGTGTGTAGTCTGTCCTATCTGCCCTTCATCTTTTTCCTCCTTTAGTGTATAAACTCTGTGAAGATGGGCAGCGGCTGAATGGTTCACTGTTGCATTCTCACTACCTAAAACAATGTCTAGGGTTTGACACATAGTAGGGATTCATAACAAATATTTGTTGAAAGCTTGAATGAATAAAGGATGCTTTTCTAGGGAGTATCCAAGAGAACCAGGCAAAAGCTGAAAGACCATTTAAAATTTTTTAAATTAAAAATTTTTAAATGTTTGTTTATTTTTGAGAGAGAGAGAGAGAGAGGGAGGGAGAATCCGAAGCAGGCTCTAGGCTCTGAGCTGTCTGCACAGAGCCCAGTGAGGGGCTCGAACCCACGAACTGTGAGATCATGACCTGAGCTGAAGTTGGACGCTTAACCAACTGAGCCATCCAGGCACCCCTGAATGGCCATTTTTGACTAAGCTTTGGAAGTCACATAGCATAACTTCTGCTGCATACTACTGGTTGGGTGAATCTAGATCAGATTCATGAGGAAGAGAATTATACTTTACCTCTTGACTAGGTACATAGATTTCCCATATACCCACTTAAGTTTCATTCATATCTTTTCATGGCTTGATAGCTCATTTCTTTTTATTTTAATTTTTTTTGCATTTATTTATTTTTTGAGACAGAGAGACAGAGCACAAGTGGGGGAGGGGCAGAGAGAGAAGGAGTCATAGAATCCGAAGTAGGCTCCAGGCTCTGAGCTGTCAGCACAGAGCCCAACGCAGGACTTGAACTCACAAACTATGAGATCATGACCTGAGCCGAAGTCAGATGCTTAACCGACTGAGCCACCCAGGCGCGCCACTCATTTCTTTTTAGCACCGACTAATAGTCCATTGTCTGGATGTACTACAATTTATTTATTCACCTATTGGAGGACATCTTGGTTTCTTTGAAGTTTTGGCAATTATGAATAAAGCTACCTGTAAACATCCTTTTGTAGGTTTTTGTGGGGGCCTATATTTTCAACTCCTTTGGATAAATACTAAGGAGTGTGATTGCTGGATCACATAAGAATATGTTTAGCTTTGAAAGAAACCATCAAACTGTCTTCCAAAGGCTGTACTTATTTACATTCCCACCAGAAATGTATGATAGTTCTTTTTGCTCTACAACCTTCCCAGCATTTGGTATTGTCAGTGTTCCAGATTTTAGCCACTCTTAATAAGTGTGTAGTGGTATCTCGTTGTTCTAATTTGCATTTCCCTGATGACTGATGATGTGAGGTATCTTTTCATCTGCCTCTTTGCCATTTGTATGGCAAAGGTGTCTTTGCCTTTTTTTGTATCTTCTTTGTATCTTCTTTGGCAAGGTGTCTGTTAAGGTCTTTGGTCCATTTTTAAATTGGATTGTTTGTTTTGTTTTTGTTGAGTTTTAAGAGTTCTTTGTATATTTTGGACAATAGTCTTTTATCAGATGTATCTTTTGCAAATATTTTCTCCTAATCTGTGGCTTGTCTTCTGATTCTTTTGATACTGTCTTTTGCAGAACAAAGGTTTTAATTTTAATGAAGTCTGGCTTATCAGTTATTTCTTTTATGGATCATATCCTTGATGTTGTATCTGAAAAGGCATAACCATACCCAAGGTTACCTAGGTTTTCTTCTACTCTTATAGGAGTTGTATAGTTTTGTGTTTTACATGTAAGTCTGTGATCCGTTTTGTGTTAATTTTTGTGAAATGTGTAAGGTCTGTGTCTAGATTGATTTTTTTTTTTTACATGTGGATGTCTAGTTTTTCTCCACCATGTGTTGTATTGCCCTTGCTCCTTGATCAAAGATCAATTGACTGTATTTATGTGGCTTTATTTCAGGGCTCTCTATTTTGTTCTCTTGATGTATTTGTCAGTTCTTTCACCAGTCCTACACTGTCATGGTTACTATAGCTTTGTAGTAAGTCCTAAAGTCAGGTAGTGTCAGTGTTCCAACTTTGTTCTTCTTTTTCTTTTTTTCTTTTTAAATTTTTTAAAATATTTTATTTATTTTTGAGAGAGAACACGAGCAGGGGAGGGTCAGAGAGAGAGGGAGACAGAGAATCTGAAGACAGGCTCCAGACTCTGAGCTAGCTGTCAGCACAGAGCCTGATGCGGGTCCTGAGCCTACAAACTGCGAGATCATTTCCTGAGCCAAAGTCGGACGCTCAACCGACTGAGCCACCCAGGTGCCCCTGTTCTTCTTTTTCAATACTGTGTTGGCTATTCTGGGTCTTTTGCCTTTCTATATAAACTTTAGGATCAGTTTGTCAATATCCATAACATAACTTGCTGGGATTTTTATTAGGATGTATTGAATCCTAATTAGGATTGAATTGAATTGTATAGATCAAGTTGGGGACAACTGATATCCTGATAATATTGAGTCTTTCTGTCCAGGAACATGGAATATCCACTTATTTAGTTCATTGATTGCATTAATCAGAGTTTTCTAGTTTTCCTTATATAGATCTTGTAATTTCAAATTCTACTTCTTTGTTAATATGCAGAAAAGCAATTTACTTTTATATAATAGCCTTGTATCCTGCAGCCTTGCTCTAATTACATATTAGTTCCAGGAGTCTTTTTGTTAATTCTTTAGGATTTTCTACACAGATGATAATTTCATTTGTGAACAAAGACAGCTTTATGTCTTCCTTCCCAGTCTGTATACCTTTGATTTCCTTTTCTTGCCTTATTGCATTGGTAAGGACGTCTAGTATGATTTTTAAAAAAGGGTGGTTAGAGGTGACATCCTTGCCTTGTTACTGATCATAGTGGGAAAAGTTGGAATTTCTCACTATTAAATATGTTAGCTGTAGTTTTTTGTATACAGTCTTTATTGAGACAACTCCCCTCTCTTACTAGTTTACTAAAAATTTTTATCATGGGTGGGTGTTGGATTTTATCAGAAGTTTTTCTGCATCTATTGATATGATCGTATAGTTTTTCTTTTTAGAAAAAAAAAGATATGGATCTTTTTGATATGGATTACTTTGATTTTTTAAAATAAATTATTTTTTAATTTTAATTGATTTTTGAATGTTAAACCAGCCTTACATACTTTAGATAAATCCCTCTTGGTCATGGTGTATAAGCATTTTACATTCTTTAAGAATACATTTCCGGGGCCCCTGGGTGGCTCAGTTGGTTAAGCGGCCGACTTCGGCTCAGGTTGTGATCTCACGGTTCATGGGTTGGAGCCCTGCATCAGGCTTGACAGCTCAGGGTCTAGGGCCTGCTTCAGATTCTGTCCTCTCCCCCTCCCCCTCCCCCACTCACTCTCTGTCTCTCTCAAAAATAAATGTTGAATGTGGATTAAATTACTGTCCCTGCTCTCAAGCTGTTCACAATCTCTTGTCAGAGATAGATACATTTGTATATTTACATAGTCTTTATATAAGCATAAATATACATATATAGACACATCATGTATATGTATATATAAAGAGATATATAAGGATAATAATAATGTTATACTAGAAGTAAATACAGTATGATATGGGAGCAGGAAGGAAGGAGAAATTCACACTGAATGACTGCAATGTGTTTCTCATTTATCACATTTAATTCTCAGGCCAGCTCTAGGAGTTGGAGATTCTTAGTATAAATGAGGAAACTGACACTTAATGACATTAAATTTCTTGCCTAGGGTCATGTAGATAATAAGTAGTTGCTGGGATTTAAACCTGAATCTGACCAATTGTGAAACCTTTTTTTTACTATTTCTGATGCTTACAAAAATAATTTGCTGCCGTTTCTTTGAAATTTTTAAGTCCTACCAAGCAAAACTATGTTTTTGGATGAAAGAGCCTGAGATTCAGTACATATTTTGAAAAATTCAACATCTGGAGCCTTGCTTTTCTATTGCTCCTGTTACCTGCTCTGGAAAGAAAAAACTTGATGACTGGGAAAGCTCAAGATGCCTCAACTTTGGGCAGGATGTACTGTGTCCCATTTGACTTTATCCATTGTCTATCCTGCGAGGCTCCTGACTGGGCAGCCAGGCTCCTTTGTGTGGGCAGGGACCTGGGGATCTGAATGGAGAGTTTGTGTAGAGCTTCCTGTGAATGAGAAGTGTTCCTGTGATTAGCCATGACCTCCTAGCAGCAGATACTTTCATCATTTGGCTTCAACTTTCTCACCTCTCCTTTGAGATTCCACTGGATCTACCACTCACAAAGCAGCTTCCATTGAATTCAGCAGTTTGTTTCTGATTACATTAAGCATTATCTGTACTGCCCTCTTGGCTCCCCTCATGAATAGGCTAGTACTGTGGTTATTTTTCACAGAATATCCAAGCTGGGAGGACCCAAAAAAACCCCTGATTAACCCCTGCTCATTTTGCAGAACAAGTAAGCTGAGACCCAATAAAGGGAAGGTATTTACCCAGATTCCACAGAGTTTGTTCCAGAGGTGAGACCAGGACTCTGATGCCTTAACTCCAGGTCACTTTTTCTCCCTACCAGACCCTGCTCCCTCCTTTTTTTCTCACTCATATAAAATCATAAGCTTTTAGAAGGCAGAGATCATGCCTTTTGTACGTTCATATCCTTCAGAGAGCCCAAGTTATTAGATATGTTCAGATTTGTTATTATCTGATTTTACATATGGAGAACACATTGCCTAGTAGAAAGAGATATGTAGGGGTGCCTGGATGGCTTAGTTGGTTAAGCGTCCGACTTCAGCTCTGGTCATGATCTCACGGCTCATGAATTCGAGCCCCGCATCAGGCTCTGTGCTGACAGTTCAGAGCCTGGAGCCTGCTTTTGATTCTGTGTCTCCCTCCCTCTCTCTGCCCCTCCCTTCTTTCTTCCCTCCCTCCTTCTCTCTCTCTCTCTCTCTCTCTCTGTCTCTAAAAAAATAAACATTAAAAAAAATTCTAAAAAAAAAAAAAAAGAAAAAAAAAGAAAAAGAGATAGGTAGGCCTGGATGGGAATCTTGGCTAGGAGTCAGTAGAGCTGGGGTTCTAACTCAGGTATTCTGAGTCCAAGTTGTGCATTCTTTTTTCTAATAAATGATTACTGGATTGGTATGCTTTTGACAGGGGAAAAATGATCCAGACAGAGCCAAGCTCTAGAGGCAGTGAGTGTTTGGTGTACTTGGAAAGAAGCACCTAGACTGATGTGGCTAGAACACAGGTTGGATTGAGTGAGGGGAGATAGGAGGCAGGCAGCCAGAAACATTGGGAAAAAAAGGTGAAAAAGGTTTGGAGCCAAAGAGGACAGATCACTTTATTTTTATTTTCAGTTTCCAAGTCATTTTATTCAGAATTTTGTGTTTGTTTCCTGAATTAAATACTTT
Source organism: Cryptoprocta ferox (assembly GCA_028646485.1). Lineage (NCBI taxonomy): Eukaryota > Metazoa > Chordata > Mammalia > Carnivora > Eupleridae > Cryptoprocta > Cryptoprocta ferox. Next base: position 52,896,262 of record CM053575.1, on the reverse strand, counting down.
ACAAAACAATGTAAGAATGGCTACCATTTTCTCTCCCCTGCCCCCCACCTGTGGACAATCCTCTGGGGCACTTGACTCAGGGATTCTCCAGATTTGGTTCAGCAAATTAGGTTGAGTGATACTAAAGCAGATCACTTTAATAGGATCACTTTAATGTGCACTTTTAAAAGAAAATTCCTGGAGTTGGGATCCTTGAGCTGGGTCTGGAGGTTGGTTAGGATTTGAATTCACAGGGAAGGCATAGGATTTGTGGAGAAAAGTGAGCACATACTTCTTTTCTTCTTTAAACAAAGTCAGAAAGCCAAGCACCTGTCTAATTTGCCTCGAGTGTTGTTGAGGGGAGTACTGGAAAGTGGAGGTTGGGGCTGGGTTTTAAAAAGCATAGAATTCTAGATTTGAGGATTTAATTTTTATTTCCATTGATACCACTGCAGATGTACTCCCTCTTCAAAGATGAGTTGTAGGAACCCTGGACAGCAACTCTGTAATGAACTCTCTGCCTTATTCTTTTGGGGTTTTGTTTTAGATATTTCACTTGGATGAACTTACTATATGCAGCTTTGGCTATTCTTTTTTTTTTTTAATTTTTTAATGTTTTTATTTATTTTTGAGAGAGAGAGAGAGGGAGAGACATTGTGAGCAGGGGAGGGTCAGAAAGAGAGAGAGACACAGAATCCGAAGACAGGCTCCAGGCTCTGAGCTAGCTGTCAGCACAGAGCCTGATGCAGGGCTCGAACCCATGAACCATGAGATCATGACCTGAGCCAAAGTCGGACACTCAACCGCCTGAGCCACCTAGGAGCCCCAGCTTTGGCGATTCTTGAGCAGCCTCAAAGGTCCATGACATTTTGTAATTCCCATTTTCCTGAGATGAGCATTTGAAAAGAATTTGAGGAGGCAATGGTGGATGAGAGTGATTTACTTAGCTGAGCAATCTCTCCAATTTCCGGATAGTGACATATGTAAATTTGAGGATTCTTAAACTGTCTCTGGAGATTTCTCTACAAATGACAAGGTTTTTAATATATTCCCTTCCTACATTTTATACTCAAGTCCATAATCAGCCTAGTCTTGGGTTCTGATCCCAAGTCTACTCCTTGACTTGTCTGTGTGACCATGGAATAGCCTCTTTCCTTTAGTTTCTACATCCACAGTAACAGTGATGCTGAGCTGGATACCTCTAAAAACTTTTCTGGTTCTGATATTTTTAGGACTCTGTATATGGAACACAGATCAGCCTTTTCTTTGACACTTCTTATACACAGATCATAATGCATTAAAACATAATTGTACCATAGTGACTATACACACATTAGTGTAATCAGTACATGTACATGAAACATCGGTGATCATGTTACACTGGCTTTATGAGTATTTTTGTTGTATCCTGTCCTTTTATGTCCTCTGCTGCCTTCATATTTTGGCTGTGCCTTCTGTCATCCTGCAGAGCAGGTCATAGACCCAAAGACACCACTGCGTTTTAGTAGTATCTGGAAAAAAAAAAAACAAAAATCACATTTTAAACTGAACCAGCTGCTTCAATTTAAACTGGCCTTCCTGCCAGCTACAGATTATCAATTTCTGCTCAGGCGCCTGCAGGGTCAGAAGGAGGAGACATGGCAATTTTGTCCTAACTTGATGGGAAAACCTTAAGCCTCACCTTTTCTGTTGATTCCAAGTGTGTAGCTTACATTTCCACTCCTGCTTTACTGCAGTATTAAAGATTTGTGGAAGGAGGCAAAAAAATGCAAAAGAGGGAGCTGTAAGGAATTTTATATACAAAATGTGGTTTAAGACAACTGCCTTTGGACAATTTTTTGTTTTCTCCTCATTTTTGTTAATTTGCTCCATAGTTTTGGATATGAGTAATTGTAATAGGCATTCCAAACATTTCATAGCATTTAAAGATTAGAGCCTTTTTTTTTTGATCTTTTATAACAAACCTTTATAAACAACCTTAGAGATAATTCCTACTATGAGTATTTACTTTTTATTGAGTACTTACTGTGTGCCTGACAATGTGCTAAATCATTTTGCTTATCAGCTGTAAAAGTGGGGTTATCACAATTTGAAACAGATGAAGACACTAAGACCCAAAGAAGATAAATAAGATGCCCAAGATCACACAGTTAATGTGTGATGGAGCTCAGGCTGGAATCCAGCCAGTAGTGCCTGGATGGACAATCAGTTCTGTTAACTTCTGTGGTTTACTGTCTCTCTGTGAGATATGGCATTGTATCTTCATTTACAGATGAACAAGCTGACTAGAGAGGTTGTAAATTGCCAGTAATCACACAGCAGATATATGGTAGATATAGGACCTGAATTTTGATTACTTGGTTTGGAATGTATGTCCCAGCTGGTTTTTATTCTTTTTCATTTTTTAACTGTCTTATTTTTATATCATAATAAGATGAACCATTTCACATTCTTTTGGATTAGTTTTGCTCTGGATTATAAATAAATTATAAAAAGGTCTTACTGGGGATGCAAAGAAAAATAAGTTGTTGGGTCTGTTCTCAAGGAATTAATGGTTTGTTGTAAGGAAAAGATATGTACAGAAGCATAAGTGCTCCCACTGTTTAGTAAGTGGAGGGAAAACCCCTGAGTTCAGGCTATGAGTGATTTAAAGGAGAGAAATATAAGTGAATACGATTTAATAGAATTTTGTTGTTGTTATTTTGGGAATTTTTGTTAAGTATCGCATATGATAATAGAAGATCCACAGCCCTCATTAAGTGTGATTAGAAAAAACAAAACTACAAAATTCTGGAGCCAAGTTTTGTTTTCAGAAGGGACACGGTTCTGAAGTATTTATATATGTGAGTGGGGTAATTTAGTATTTGTGTTTTCTATCCCTTGCTTACATAAATGTTTACTGAATGAATGAATATTGGGTCTGATTGTGAAGGTACAGAGGTACTGTGTCATTATTATGACATAATGTGCAATAAAGGGCAGAAGTGGAACCTTTAAAGAATGTCTAGTCTAGCCTCTACTTCTAATTGATGAGGGAACTGAGGCACAGAAAGCGGAAGTGACTTCTAGTAAGTTGTAGAGAAGGACTGGAATCCACAGCTCCTGGCAGTACTAATGAATTTCTGTAATAAGTTGCCAGTGTTTCCACAGAGATTTCATGAGCATGGGTATAACCTACAGAGAAAATATCATTGAAAGTATTTCAAATCACTGACTTTTTTACAGGTAGAGTGAGAATGTAGAGGTTTGGGTTTTTTCTCAATTGTATAGATCTTGTGTACCAAGTTTAGATTAGAAAGGTTCTGTAGGTTGAACCTAACTTTTGATCATAGTTTTCCCACAGTGCGCATCTAGCAGAGTTTTTTCCCTCAAAGGCCTGGCTGGAGGCGGTGGCCTTTATCTCTGATGTATAATTTACCTCTCCTTCCTGGTGTTTGAGGCTTGTTGGTCTTGATAAATGCCTGTTTTCTATGCACAGCCTACAGTTAACATGGGGAGCTCCTGGTGTGGAGCTGCCTAGGGAGCAGTGGGTGAGAGTGCATGTGATGTGGGCAGGGTGGGTTAATGGCCTGTGCCCACAAGCAATGCATTAACTCAGAGAGCTTGTCTAGTCCGAATGAATCTATAAATCTCAGTACCAGAAGGGAAACTGATGTGAAAAGGATGCACTGGTATTGTTTTACTGCAGAAAGGAATAGAGGTCAAACAGGGTCCAGTAGTGAATTAGAATCCAGCAGTTCTGCATTTGACTCTAGGCTTATTTGTAAGCTGTATGACCTTGAATGGGTTCCTTAGTCCAAGCTCAATTCTCCCATCTATAAAATGGTGTTAGTAATACTAAGTACCTCACGGGGGTATTAAATTCTTCCTGAGTTAACCTGCATGGCTTATTTTCCTATTCTTTCAGATCATTTCTCAGGTATCACCCTCTCAGTAAGACTTCCCTAACTATCCTCTTAACAATTATAATCCCTATCCTGACACTCCCTGTTCTCTTACCCTGCTTTATTTTTCTGTTACACTGCTAATTGTTCATATTTTTTATTTGTTAATCTTGTTGCTCCCCAGTCATAATAATAACAACAAAATACAGCAATAATAGTAACAGTTCTTATATGTTGGGCACTGTTCTTAGCACTTAACATATGTTAACTATTTTAAACCTTATAGAAATCCTATTAGGTGGTAGTATTATTATCCCCATTTTATAGATTTAAAAATTGAGGCACAAGGACATTAAGTAATTTTCAAAGAACACATAGCTAGTTAGCAGTGGAGTCATAATCTGAGCCTGAGCTCTCTGGTTCCAGTCCTTGCTTTTAACCATGGTACTACACTGCCTCATTAGAACATAAGCTTCTTGAGGACAGTGCTGTTTCCTTAGCACCTAGAATAGTACTTGGTACATAGTAAGCAATGACCGTTTGTTAAATGAATGAATGTGCACTGATGATACTTGTGAGGAAAATAAGTTAAATGGAGCTGTTTTATTTACTGTGGCCCCTCTTTGTCTTCTAGGGTCCTAACAGTTGCCCTAGTCCTGTACTGTTCAATATGGTAGCCAACAGCCACATTTTAGGTGCTCAGTAGCCACATGTGGCTCATAGCTACTATATTGGATACTACAAATGTAGAAGATTTTTATCCCTATAGAAAGTTCAAATGAACAGCACTTCTTTAGCACCTCCTGCGAAGAGGAGGAGGAGGAGCTAGTAGTGAGAAAGGAGAGAGAGAGAGAAGGATGGCTCATGGAGGGCCTTGAATGCTGAAATAAAGTTTGGCCTTTATTTTTAAGCCAGAGGTTTCTGAATTTGACCATATGTTAGAAATACTCGGGGAAGCTTGTTTAACATTCTGATTCTCAGGTGGTCTGAATTAGTAGTTTTGGTGTGGGACCTAAAAATCTGCTGTGTGTGTGTGTGTGTGTGTGTGTGTGTGTGTGTGTGTGTAAAATAACATAAACTTCACTGTCTAAACTATATTTAAGTGTGTAGTACAGTAGTGTTAACTATACATACCTTGTACAGCAGATCTCTAGTAATTTTCCTTTTGCACAACTGAAATTATACCCATTAAACAACTTACTATCCCACAGAGTCCCTGGCAACTACCATTCTACTTTCTAAGAGTTTGACTACTTCAGATATTTCATATAAGTGAAATTATATAGTATTTGTCTTTTTATGACTGGCTTATTTTACTTAGCGTAACATCCTCAAGGGTTATCCATGTTGTAGCATATGATAAGATTTTCTTATTTTTCTTATTTTTGTTTTATTTTTGAAATGTTTATTTTGAGAAAGAGAATGTGAGTGCAAGTGGGGGAGGGTCAGAGAGACAGAGAATCCCAAGCACAGAGCTCGATGTGGGGCTCCATTCCATGAACTGTGAGATCATGACCTAGCTGAAATCAAGAGTTGGGTGCTTAACTGACTGAGCCACTCAGGCACCCCCAGGATTTTCTTCTTTTTAAAGACTTAATAATATATTGCATATATACATTATATTTTCTTCATCCATTCACTGTCAGTGGACATTTAGGTTGCTTCTCCCTCTTGGCTGTTATGATTAATGCTGCAGTGAACATGGTTATGCAAATATCTCTTTAATATCCTGTTCTTAGTTCTTTTGGATCGAGACCCAGAAGTGAAATTGCTGGATCATATAATAATTCTATTTTTAACTTTTTTAGGAACTTCCATACTGTTTTCCACAGCAGCTATACCATTTTACATTCCCACAAACAGTGCACAAGCGTTCCACTTTCTCTGCATCTTTGCCAACCCTTGTTATTTTCTGTTCTGTTTTTTAAATATTTTAATTTTGTTTAATACTGGCTACCCTAACAGATGTGAGGTAGTAGCTCATTGTGGTTTTGATTTGCACTCCCTGATAATTAGGGATGTTGAGCATCTTTTTGTATGAGTGTTGGCCAGTTGGAGAAATGTCTATTCAAGTTCTTTGCCAATTTTTAAATCAAATTATGTATTTATAAAACTGTTTTAAATAAGTACCCTGAGTAATTCTGATGGAGGTTGGTGGTGAGTGGGCCAGCAGCTGTGATGGAGAGTGAGGAGGCTTAGCTCATTCAAGCTGCATTATTCTCAGTTGGGTTATTCTTGGCATCACATGCTGTCTCCAGTTTGATTTTTTTGTTACGTCTATACCATTAAGCCTCAAATTAGACAGGTGCTTCCCTGGGGAGTCTTCACTGTGTCCTGAAATTACCCTCTCTTCCATTTTCTGAGCTTCTAGCTTGTTCTAATACAGTCTCTTTCTTTTTCAGCAGGCGTGCTGTCTCAGTGTTGATGCTGCTGGGCAGGAATCTCTCCACTGCTCCTATCTTCTATTTCTTCCCCGTTTCTTCAGCTTCATCACAACAAAACTCTTCCTGATCTTGTGCCAAGGCCTGTAGCCTAGGGCTTCCTGGGGCCTTTGCATCAAACAAGGACGGTTTTGCCTGGTTTTTCTGAGCCTTTCTGTCCTGAGACAAAGGACTTGGCCTGATACTCAGAGTCTCAACTGTTTGGAATGCAGCAGTTCCTGATTCAGTCTCGGACCTCCCATTGCAAGGGCCCAGTAGTCTTTGAACTACCCAGTAAGCAGAGGAGATCTCTTGTGCTTCAGGTGGAAAAGCAGCCTTGCTGCCATTCTGCTGGTTTGGGGAGTCTAGAAGCCTGAGGTCCAGTCCTGGATCTGTTACTGACTTGCCCTGTGACTTTGAGGAAGTCACTTGGTCTCTGTTTTCTCTGTTGCAAAATGAAGGGGTTGAATTAAATGATCTTTAAGGTCCTACCAAGCTGTATGTTCTTTGGTCCCTTTCCATTAATTAATGGTTCTCTCAGCCAGTGGAGAACTCCATAGGTTAACAAGATAGCCTCTGCTTACACAAAGCTCATAGCCCAGGAGGGAAGCACTCACGTGAACAATCAGGTCTAACTTGAAGCAGGTCTAGAATGGGACTGTCACCAGGTGTGTTTGAACAGGGCACAGTGGTTCCAGCTGGAAGGATCTGTGAAGCTTGAAGTAGGAGAGAGTGTTTGAGCCTTTGGTCCTGTTTTCACTTCTCTTGTTCTTCCTTCTCCCATACCCACAGTCCGCAGGCCATTCCCTTCTCAAACTTTGCCACAGTTTTCATGGTAAATCATGTTACTCCTTAAAAAACAAACAAACCTAAAACACATACACACAGTCACAGAAATCCTTTCCTCCCTTGTCCAAACTCTTGCAGTAGTTGTGTAGGTGCACGGGTTACATGTAAAAGCTTCTTTAGTTTTTATAATTTGAACCAAGGGTTCAAGCTGCTTCTCTCATTTTGTCTGCTATCAGGATTTTAAGCTGAGTGTTTTGAGTCTCAGTTTTGCTACTACACTAGGAGCTCCATAGGGCAAACAATAGATCTTATTCTTTGGTTATCTATACCTCTTCCAAGTGATGTACATAATAAATAGCCCTGAGTAGAGAGTTGTTAGTTGTGGGCTTATTTTAAACTGAGTCTCTTGGCTCTGATATGGATGTTACACTTGCTTATTTATTCAAGGTGTGGCGTTTTATGTTATTAATTGATAAATTTAAACATGTAACAGTTTTTTATTAAGTTTATTTTGAGAGAGAGTGCTCACGTGTGCGTGCTCGCGCGTGCACACACGGGGGAGGGCCACACAGAGAATCCCAAGTAGGCTCCACGTTGTCCTACTTGTGGGGGTAGATCCCACAAACCATGAGATTATGACCTGAGCCAAAACCAACAGAGGCTTAACCGACTGAGCCACGCAGGCACCCCAAATGTGTAACAGTTTTGTTTGTTTGTTTTTGGTCAATCTGATCCTTCTTTCTTGCCTCAGCCATCTTCTTGGCTCTAAAAAAGATAGGGAACCTGTTGTTACATGAAGGAAAGAACACTGGGTTTAGAATGTGAGGAATCAGGGTAAAATCTGGGCAAGTTTGTAAGTAGAGGCTAATCCCACCTCTGATTCCCCATTGAGTTATTAGATGATTGCAGAAATACTTTGGAAAGTAAGAAATTGATCTTTGATTTTTTTTTTGGCTTTTAGCGTTTGTAATTTAAGAAATATTCACAAAGTACTTAGTCTGTGCTAAGTTCTGTGCTAGAGGAATAGAAGGAAGAGTAAGATATGAACTTTGCTCTCCAAGGACTTTACATCCTAACTTGGTAGGTAGGTATGAACACAAAGGAATAAAGGCAGTGAACAAAGTGGGTGAGGAGGGAAAAGATTCGAGAAAAATGCTTGAATATGCGACTTGTCAGGTTTTATGGGGTTCAGTTTGGGAACTTGGATTGCCTTGTGAAGATCCTATCTATGATGTCTTTTCTCAGAATACAGCTAAGGTGAAGGATCTGCATCTCATGTATGATGTGAGATCAGAGAGTCAGTGTTCAGTCAGTTATCATTTTTGTATAACAGGGTTGCATAGGAGAAAGAATAGGGAACTTGAGTTCAAATTTCTGGTCTTCACTTAAAGGGTATTCATCTTTGAGCATGTTACATAATGTTCCTGAAAGATTAGTTTTGTTAATAAAAATAAGAGAATAAATACCTCATGTGATTTTTCAGTTCAATTCGATAAACATTTATGGGAGTCTATTTTGTGCTAGCTGGATTCTGAGGTTGCAGAAGTGAAAAGACAATTTCCCAGGAACCCTCAATCTAGTGGGAAGAATTGTGTCATGTAAGAATGTGAAATAAAAGCCATGTAATAAGAGCATCCCTTGATTATAAGTGCTATGTAAACATGAAGGCTTCCACCATAGATGACCATTCATAGAGCTACTTCCCACTGGAACAGTATTACCATAAGCAATGTCTGATCATATTTCCTTTCTGTTTTTGGGAGTTGTATATGTGTCTGTTTTCTTTATCAACAGCTGGTTTCTGAAAGCTCAAGATTGTTACAAGTAGTAAATGTGATAGTATCAGTCAGGTCAACTGGAATTAGCATCTGACACACAGTAGGTAGTGACTAATGGGAGCTTTTGTTATCCCTAATCTGTGTCATCTGTGTCATAGAACAAGGAGAATCTCTTAAATTAACTTCCATGTTCTGGGCACTGTTCTAGGCATTAGGGGTACAACAGCGAACAAAATAGATGCAAATATTTACCATAATGGAGCTTATGTTTTTGGGAAGAAGACAAATAATTAACAAGATAAAAAGTAAAATATTAAGTATGGTAGGCAAGTGGGAAAGAGGAAAAATAAAGAAGGGAGAATTATAGTGTTGGGGGTGAAAGTTTGAACTTAAAAAAATTTTTTTAAGTTTATTTATTTTTGAGAGAGAGAGCGTGAGTGAGGGAGGAGCAGAGAGAGAGGGAGACATAGAATCCAAAGCAGGCTCCAGGCTCCAAGCTGTCAGGACAGAGCCTGATGTGGGGCTTGAACTCACAAACCATGAGATCATGACCTGTGCCAAAGTTGGACACTTAACCACCTGAGCTGCGCAGGCACCACTGAACTTTTAAATAAGGAGCCAAGGAACGCCTCACTTGAGGAGGTAACTTTTGATTAAGATCTGAAGAAGATGAGAGAATGAGTTGGAGGAAGAGCATTCCAGGCAGAGAAAAGCAAGTGCCAAGGCTCTGAAGCCAGACATGGTATGTTTCAAGGAATAGCAGGAGGACAGGGTGGTTGAAGTGGAGTGATGAAAGGGGAGAATAATAGAAGAGTTTGGAAGGTTGTAATGGGAGCAGATCTTGTTGGGTCTTCTAGATCCTAGAAAAGACTTAGCTTTTCCATGGAGTAAGATGGAAAGTCATTGATGGGAAGAGTTACTTGATACAACTTTTTCGTATGTCTTCATAGACTCATTCTGACTACTGTGTTGAGAGTAGACAGAAGAAAGGATAGATCCTAAAGAGAGACACCGGTTAGGAGGCAGTTGCATCAATCCTGGTGAGAGATGTTGGTGGCTTAGATTAAGATGATGGAAGTGGGGGTAGTGAGAATTGATTTTCAGGTAGAGCTGAAAAAAAATTGCTGTTGGGGTAGTTGTGAGATATAAGAAAAAGAGAAGTGAAGAGTGACACCAAAATTTTGACCTTTGCAGTTGAAAGGGTGGAGTTGATGGGCCCCTGAGTGGCTCAGTCAGTTAAGCTTCCAACTTTAGTTCAGGTCATGATCTCAGAGTTTGTGAGTTTGAGCCTCGTGTTGGGCTCTGTGCAGACAGCTCAGCCTAGAGCCTGCTTGGGATTCTGTGTTTCCCTCTCTCTCTCTCTGCCCTCCCCTACTCACGCTCTGTCTCTCACTCTCTTTCTCTCTCAAAAATAAATAAATGTTAAGAAAATTAAAAAAAAAAAAGACAGGACGGAGTTGCCATTAACTGAACTGGGAAAAGACTTCAGGAGAAACAGATTTCAGGGGAGAGGGTGAGTGAATATAAAAATAGAGATGGTATTTACATTCACGATATTAGATGAAGTGACCTTGGGAATGCATGGAAATAGAAAAGAGAAAAGAGGCCCAAGACTTGAGCCTAGGTCACCACAAAGTTTAGATACTGAGAAAAAACTGCCAGAATAATAGAGGAAAACAAAACAAAACAAAAAAACTCCACCCAAACTCGGTGAGTATAGTGTCTGGAAGCCAAGTGAAGAAAGTGCTTAAAGAAGGGGAGAAAGTGATCAACTGGGTCACATTCTGCTGACATATCAAGGAAGATGAGAGTTGAAAACTGATCACTAATTTTAGCATGGTGGAGGTTATTTGTGACTTTGATAAGAACAGCAGTTGTGGTAGTATGGTGGGAATGAAAATCTGATTGGTGTGGGTTTAAAAGAATGAGAGGAAAGACAAGAGAAAGCAAATATATAGCTGTTTCTAGAAGCTTTGTTGTGATGGGAAGTAGAGAAATGGGTTGATAACTGGCATGTTCGATAGAATAAAGAATGGGGTTTTTGTTTTTTTAATTTATTTTTTTATATAAGACCAAAAGCAGCAGGATGCTGATAGGAATAATGCTGAAGAAAGGGGGAAACCTGATAATGTGCAAGGAGGAGGGAAATAACCAGAGTAATGCCATTTGTTTGGTGAGGGAACGGAATCTGGCGTATCTGTCTGTGGAGGGTTGGATATGGGCTGGTACCCATGGTTATGGGGGAGAAATTAGAGTATATATGCACAGATGCACTTTGGTAGGTAAATGTGGTGGGAACATGTGAGAATTCTCTTTTGTGATTGATTTTATTTAGACAGATAAGCAAAATCACTAGGTGATACAATAAATAGTGAGGTTAACAGCAGAGAAAGCATGAAATAGTCTAAGAAGTAAATAGTCTTGGCAAATACGGAATGCATTTAGAGCCTACATGAAAATAGTGATCATAAGTTTAAAGTTTAACTTTGGTGGACATAGTTGTGTATATTTTCTTCTTCCCAAGAGCTGTGCCAATGTAGGCAGAGAGTAGGTGATGAATTGTATTTAACCAGAGCTGTGGTTTAATCAAACTTGTGTTAATACAAGTGGTAGAGGGCCAAGGGAATGATTATAAAAATTGACCAAGGAAGTTAAAATAGCCAGGATTAGGAGGGAAGTAAGGATGTGAAGAATGTGATGGAAATTAAATGTAGGTAGGATCAGTAGATTAAATGTCCTGATAGGCTGAAGGATTGTTAGAATTGGGGTAACTATAGTGAGTAAACTGGAAAGATAGGAGATAGTAATTAGAGAATGAGATGTTTGGAATTAAGGTTATAGAAGATTGACAGTTACTGGTAATGATAAGGTATAACCATGTGAATGAGAAGCTGAGGTAGGGTGGAATTCAACATCAACAGAAAAGAGGAGGTCTAGTAACTGGGAGGGCAATATTCTGTAGCCATTATTTATATAGTTACTGAAATTACCAAGAATTATGGCAAGAATGGTATTGGGGAGAATAACAGTTTGCTAGGAACTATAACTTTTAAGACATAAGTGGAAGTAATTTGGGCTACAAGTTCAAGGCCCGGTGGTAGATGGGGAATGAGAGAAAAAAACAGTCCCATTTTCTAGGGCTGCAAAGGAAACATTGTCAGGGACTGCTAGATTTCTCTTAGATCAAGAAGGCATGGGGGACATACACAGAAGAGATTGAATATACAGAGATTTGCTAACCTTGAGATCTAGAGGGAACAGTGGAAAAGGTCAGGAGGTAAAGAGGGGAGAGAGGTAAGAGTCAGAAAATGCAATGTACAGAGCCACATAGGAGTAAAGTCTGGAAGATGAGAAACAGCCTGGGGATCCTGGGGTACGGGTGGGTACAATAGCTAATGGCATTCCAAATTGAGAAAGAGATGGTCTTTTCTAATTGTTTGTAGTAAGATTATTCAAATTGGCCTTCCAATGACATTTGGAATAAGATATGATTTGCTGGTTAAAAAACAATCCACGTGTGGGCCCCTGGGTGGCTCAGTCCGTTAAGCATCCGAGTTTTGATTGTGGCTCGGGTCATGAACTCATGGATTGTGGGATCAAGCCCCATGTTGGGCTCTGTGCTGACAGCACAGAGCCTGCTTGGGATTCTCTTTCCCCTTTCTCTGCCCCTCTCCCTGCCCACATGAGTGCTGTCTCTCTCTCTCAAACATTTATTTTTATTAAAAAAATTTTTTTAATGTTTATTTATTTTTGAGACAGACAGATCATGAGTGGGGGAGGGGCAGAGAGAGGGAGATAGAGAGTCTGAAACAGGCTTGAAGGCTCCAAGCTGTCAGCACAGAGCCCGATGCTCAAACTCACAAACCATGAGATCATGACCTGGGCCAAGTCTGACACTTAAGCAACTGAGCCATTCAGGCACCCCTATTTTTTATTTTTTTATTTTATTTTTTGATGTTCATTCATTTTTAGGAGAGAGAGCATACATGTGTGTATGCACATGCGAGTGGGGGAGGGGTAGAGGATCCAAAGAAGGCTCTACACTGACAGCAGAGAGCCTCATGTGGGATTTGGACCCACGATCCATGAGATCATGACCTGAGCCAAAGTCAGATGCCTAACTGACTGAGTCACCCTGGCACCCCTCAAAATAAATAAACATTCAAAAAAAACAAATAATCCATGTGGATAATATAAATTTATTTGCAAATATTAAAAACATACTGCTTTGGAATAAGAAACATTTATAGGTGTATTATAAAAACCAATGATACCACATTGTCTTTTTTACCAAGGGTCATTTTGCTTCCTAAGGAACATGCTGGAATTTATTTTCAGGTTGCTTCATCTGAAGGATCTATTCAGAAGTAGTTGTTCCAAGGGTGCCTGGGTGGCTCAGTTGGTTAAGCTTCCAACTTCAGCTCAGGTCATGATCTCTGGGTTCCTGAGTTTGAGCCCCACATCAGGCTCTGTGCTGACAGCTCAGAGCCTAGAGCCTGCTTCGGATTCTATGTCACCCTCCCGCTCGCTCGCTCTCTCTCTCTCTCTCTCTCTCTCTCTCTCTCTCAAAAATAAACACTAAAAAAAGAAATTAAAAAAGAAAGAAATAGTTGTTCCAGATTACAAATCAGTTTGGAAATCCCAGTGGCACTTGAGGGGGGAAAAATCCTGCAGTGAGCTTTTGATTTTATCTTGGAAAGCTAATAAATGATGGTCAGACTTCTAGTTTGTGATCATCTTTATCTAAAACAGAAGTCTGGTGCATTTTAAAAACCAATGTCTTCATATTATAATATAGATAAACCTTGACATTATGCTAATTAATATATGCCAGTCACAAGGGACCTATATAATTCCTCTTATATGAGGTTCCAAGAATAGTGAAATTCATAGAGATAGAAAGTGAAATGGTGGTTGCTAGGGGAGGAGAGAATGGGGAGATTTAGTCTTTAATAGGTACAGAGTTTCAGTTGGGGAAGATGAAAAAGTTCTGGAGATGGATGGTAGTGATAGTTGCACAACAGTGTGAATTTACTTTATGCCTCAGAACTGTACACTTAAAAGTGGTTAAATTGGTAAGTTTTATGATATATATTTTACCACCACAAACAGAAAAAACCTCCAATGTTTTGAGTGTCCAGTGCCTACAAGATTGCTTGCCTAAATGAGTTGATCATTCTCAATTATTATTATTATTATTATTATTATTACTACCATTATTATTATTTTAGAGAGAAGGAAAGAGTGCAAGGTGGGGACGGGGCAGAGGGAGAAAGAGAGAGAGAGAATCTTAAGCAGGCTCCACACTCAGTGTGGAGCCCACCTCAGGGCTCAGTCCCACAACCCTGGGATCATAACCTGAGCCAAAATCAAGTCAGATACTTAACTGAGTGAGCCACCTAGGTACCCCATTCTCATATTGAATTACAAATAATGAACCCCCTGCTCCCTAATACCTTACATTTGTGTACTACTCTACAGTTAAATGTTTTCATATCTCATTCAGATCAGCCTTGAGAAGTAGGTAGACAGGAATAGATAAGGAAATTGATTCTAAGAGACTTGCTCCCAGTAAGTCAGAGACAGAGGTCAGTGTCTAGTTCAACATGGTCTAGTTTCAGAACCTTTAAAACTTAAAAGTGGGGGGCTTTTTCTGAAGCAATATAGTTCCCTCAGCAGAGACCTCCTCCCTTTATTAGGGCACAGAGGCAGAACAGTTGAGATCTGCCCTCCTGACTTGCATGCTCTACCTGGCTTATATCCAGTTCTTGAGCAGAGCATTTGAACCAAGGAGACTAATCATACCATCTGCAGTTTGACCGATTAAATTCTATATGCTCTTCTTACTCCCCCCAAAGGGAATTAGTTTTTCAAATATGGTAATATAATAGCATCAAAGGTAAATAAAGAGAATCACAGTGAAGGGGAAAAATAAGGAAAACAGAATAAATGAAGCCAAGATAAATTTAGTACCAGAAGTTCCTGCTTTTTGCCAAGATTCAGTAGCAAATTCAACTCTGATCTTCCTGGTGGCCACAGCAAGGTCTGGTCCAGGATTCAGAGTGTCTGTCATTCACTCATGTGTTCTTTCAACTGGTGGTTTGTTCTCAGAAGACACACATGTATCTCTGGTTCTAATGTCTGAAGAAAATAGAGCTCATCTTAAACAATGGATGACATTAGTGGTTGCTACAGTAAACTTGATGGTAAGGTCTTTGTCTGGTTTGTTTCTATTTAACTTACACCTGGCACCAGTGATTGGTTCAGACTGAATACTTACTATGGACTTGCTGAATGAATAAGAACTGATTGCTCTTTTTAGGATCTCATATAAAACTTGAACAATGGACAGTCATTTTGATGATCAGCAAATACTGAATACTTGTAGATACTTGGTCCTGTGCTGGGCTCCTGGGAAAATAAAGACATAAATAAATTATGGCTTTATTTGGGGCACCTGGGTGGCTCAGTCGGTTAAGCTACTGACTTCAACTCAGGTCGTGATCTCACAGCTTGTGGGTTCAAGCCCCACGTCAGGCTCTGTGCTGACAGCTCAGAGCCTGGAGCCTGCTTCAGATTCTGTGTCTCCCTCTCTCTGAGCCTGCCCCGCTTACACTGTCTCTCTCTCTCTCTCTCAAAAATAAATACACATTAAAAATTATTTTTAAAAAATTATGGCTTTATCTTCAAGGAGTATTTTTTTAAAAGCTTATTTTAAAATCTTTTTTTGAAAGTATTTTCAAAATGCTTTGTGAGGATTATGGGAGCTCAGAGGAGAGAGTTCATCATAGGCCTGGCTGTTCTGTTTTCCCATTGGTAGGGTGGTTGTGGAAATTAAGAGTTAACATATGTAAAGCTCTAAGAAAAATTCCTGGCTCATAGGAAGCATTCCACAAATATTAGCTAATAATAATATTTAGGGAAGACATCCTGGAGAAAAGTGCATGGAGTTAAGGCTCTTTATATCCCTGTGCTTGACTACCAAAGCATGGGGGTGTCCTTATTTGATTCTTTATATGTTTCCCTTCTCTGCTAGCTCCAAGGTCCTTAAGGGCATAACTTATACTCGTCTCTATATCCTTTTTTTTTAATTTTTAAAGATATTAATTTATTTTTGAGAGACACAGAGCACGAGTTGGGGAGGGGCAGAGAGAGAGAGGGAGACAGAATCCGAAGCATGCTCCAGGCTCTGAGCTGTCAGCACAGAACCAGACGTGGGGCTCGAACCCACGAACTGCAAGATCATGAGCCGAAGTTGGATGCTTAACCGAATGAGCCACCCAGGTGCCCCTCATCTCTATATCCTTAATGCTGATTACTGGGCCTGGTATAACATCAACACCAAGTGAAGGTTTGCTGACTGAAGGAAGAAAGCAAGCAAGCATGTTGGGAGCCAAGCAAAGCAGACTTGCTCCTTTAACAGCTGAGAAAGTTCTAAAGACCTGCTTTCTGGGAGCCCTACTTGGCTCTGAATTACATCTGACAGCATATTCTGCTTGCTGTCCTGTTACTTTTCCTCCGTGTTCTTTCATTCCTTACTGCCTTTATATTCCTGTTGGACTACTGCTGACCTCTAATCAAATGAACTAATGGTTGGTGGGTAGTTCACAGCAGTTGTCATCTCGGATTGTATTGATTTCCAGTTGTTGACTGGACATCTTTGCCTCTGCTTGTTCAAAAATGAATGCCATCTTTCATTGCTTACCTAGAAACTCCTTACTATCTCCTCATTGAGCCCTGTATACAGAGTTTCTAAATCCTATTAGTTATGACTCTAAAATAATTTCTATGTTCTTTCCTTCTTTTGTATTTCCACTCTTCCTTTTTAGTTCTGTTTCTTTTCTGCCAGTTCATCCTCCATCTTCTCATGAAATGTCATTCTAAAACACAAATATGATATGTCACTTTGTTGCTTTAATTTTTCATGGCTCCCTATTTATCTTCATAGCAGTTCTTTAGAGTATGTGGTAGTATTTCCATGTTATAGATGAGGAGATAATTGCCTTCCTGTAACAGGTGGCCTCAGGGTGAAATTAATTCTCCTCTTTGTCTTTTGAGGCTAATTACCCTTCTAAAACCTTAGACTCAGGAAGAGGACAGTCCAAAGTCCTGGGTGGCTCCAGGCCATTGAAAATCACATGTGATGAGGATGTTTCCCTAGATACAATAATGATAAAATCAACATTTGTTAAGTGTTTACATGTACTCTAGCAAAACATGTATTGTCTTATTTAGTCCTCCCAACAATCCCAAGATATACTTAAGACTAGTATTTCCACTCTACAAAAGAGGAAACTGAAATTAAGTGTGCTATACAAGGCCTCATGTGTGCTATGACTTAAAAACCTGTGTTCTTAACTATTATATGAAGTTTCTAGGTAGCACTTTGTACATGTTGCTTCCCTTGGAAATATCAAAAATTTATGTACTATAAACTTGCTGTTGAGAATTGCCAGCCTAGTGGGCTTTGTGGATTTGATTCAGAGAACTAACATACTCTGGTAGAACACTTCGACTGAGTAGGTACTTCAATGAATACCTTTATTTCTTTAGATTTCCATAGTATCCTGTGTCTCATGACAGATCAATCTAAAATGCCACATCAGACTTATGACCAGCAAAAGGGGGAAGAGGGGCTTTATTGAGACTGTGTTTTTATATAGCTATCTTGTTCATTTGTTTGTCTTCCCATCTAATTGTCTGTTCATCTGTCCATGCAGAGAATGATATCAAGTAGAGATGGTAGAAAGCCTCCAGTGTAAAGTTGGAGACCTGGGTTTTGTTAAGGACCCAGTCCATGACCCTGACTTGTCATGTATTTCTAGGGTAGTCCCTTCCTTTCTCTGTGCCTCAGTTTTTTTTCTTCTAAAAAAAAAAAATAAAGTATTGAATGCCATGACCATAGGCCTCTTCCAACTAGCTCTCTGCAGCTGGATGTCATAGGTAACATGGCAGTTGTACTTTTGAAAAGTAGCACTGGTACTTTTACAGGCCTCTTCTAAGAAGATAAAATCTGACTTATATATTTGCATTGCAAATCTAGCCTCTTGTAAGTAACCTTTAAACAGGGGCTCTGATTTATAGCCTCTCTAGAAATGCGTATGACTATTTCTTATAGCTTGGGGTGTTATATAGCAAGTCTGCCTATAGCAATCCATTTCCAGCAAATTATAACTTTGCTTCAGAGATGTGTGATAATTTAAGGTCATTGTATTATGTGGTTGTGAAACTGTGGTACGCAATCAATTTGTTCAGGAAATAGTTTCCAAGCACATACTGTGTTCCTGACTTTGTGCTATGTATTAGGAATAAAACTCTGACAAGACAAATCTCTGCTTTCTTGGGCTTGGCAGGAGTTGGGAGTGTGATATAATTATGTTAGAATGTGATAAATACTATAGAAGCTTCCCAGTGAAAGTGACATCTAATTGAGCTCTGAAGAGAAGAGTAGGAATTATCCAGATGAAGAGATAGGGTAGATCAGGGAGAACCCCAGAATGATGGAGAAGGATGGTATTTCAGGTACAGCGAACAGCAGTGTGAAAAGGCTCAGAGGCAAGAAAGTATGGCATGTTCAGGGGAACTCAAAAAAGATAATATCTGCTGGATTATAAAGTGTGAAGGCAGGAAAAGGCTATTTTAAGATTATAGTCATTTTAGGTATCCCATCTGGATTGTGAAATAGCATGATGTCATGGAAAAGACTAGATTTGGGATCTAAAGACCCAGGTTTTAGTCCTTGGTTTGCCACTAGCTATCTATGGAATCTTGAACAAATTATTTAACTTCTCTGATTCTTAGTAATTGTTAACTCTTGCACCATCCTTTGAAGCTATAAAACTGCTACACTATTAAAGCTTTTCTTAACCCTTCTGCAAAGCAAAATGACATTCTTGCTCTGTTTTAAAAGCTTTTAGTATAGCACTTTTACTATAGTAATTTTGTATGCAGGTGTTTCTCCATTAAAAGATGAGCCTTTTAAGGGCAGAGAAATGACACAAGTTAAGTCCCAACTACTTTTGAGCTTTAGTGGATACTTGGATTCTATATTAAAGGAGATTCTCTCTGAAATTTATTTGCCCTTAAGAAAAAAAAACCTTGAGAAGAAATTTTGTATTATTTGCAAGCATGTGGCTTGACGATTTTGTTGTGTTTTTGATTAGCCAAAAAGCCATTTTCTTTTCTTTTTTAATATAATTTATTGTCAAGTTGGCTAACATACAGTGTATACAGTGTGCTCTTGGTTTTGGGGGTAGATTTCCGTGATTCATCGCTTACATAAAAAAAAAAAGCCATTTTCTTAAAGCTGTTTCAGTGGACTGAACGCTCTGGTGGTTAGAATGTGACATTTTGCAGATGAGCATATCAGTTACAGGCAGGCACAAGAGGTGGTTGTTGAGATTTTACATGAAAAGAGCTTTCTGTTAACAGTGGAAACCTTTTTGCTATTGAGATCCTCTTAGCAGATCCTAGAAATCAGAGTTCTCCTCCATTTCTCCTTTAAATTGAAACATTTTCTAAGATGAAATGATATCTACAGAACTGTAAAATATGGAAATCTAATGGGCAGTTTGATTACATTTGGCAGACAGAATAAAGAAGCAGACAGCTGCTATAAAAATTGGCCTTCCTTGTGTATCATCATACTGATAGAATTAAGGGAAAAAACCCACTGAAATGGACTTTTCTTAAATTTGTTTGGTCAGAAGAAGTTAATGTGATATTAAGCTGTTGAATTTCAATAAAAGGTTTCTTTTTATTTACCCATTAATTCATTCATCTTGACTAATCAATAAATGTTTACTGAGCACCCTGCTTTGTACTGGGCCCTTTCTAGAAATTTAGGAGTGCATAAAACATATGATCCCTTTACCTCTTGGTGCTTCAAATATAGCAGGAAGAAAAGAATTGCGCAAGCAAATTACAGGGGCAACAAGTGTTTACAACAGAAGTTCAGAGAGCTCTCGGATCATTAAATGGCCTGTAGTCATTCCCGATCTGGCCTTCTGAGATTCTTCATAAGAACTATGTAGACACAACAAGAAATGGGTATAGGATGATAATATCCCTGGCGTGTTTTCACTTAGATTCTGTGCTCCAGTCTTTCAGAACTGCTTGACATCCTGCCTTGCTGGCTCATGGCTTAATTTCATGAAATCCTTTTCCTTCTCTTCTGTAGAATTCCTGTCATCATTCAAAACAGATCAAATGACACAGTTTTTTTTTTAAATCTTCAATATCTTTCCCTCTAATTAAGTAGAAGTAGGATCAGCTACAACAGTCTAAAATAACAATGGTTTGGAAATATAGGGTTTTATTCTCTCATGTAAAAAGAAGTACAGAGATAGGCAGTCCAGGCCTGACCTGATGATTCCATGAAATCAAGGACCCAGGCTCCTTCTGCATTCTTGATGTGGATTTCTGTTCTCAAGGTTACATCATGGAAGAGAAGGCTGATGAGCTCCAATCATTATGTCCTAATTCTAGATAGCAGGAAGGAGTAAGTGGAGAAAGCGGGGTACCTCCCCCAGATAACACTGTTCCCTTTAAGTAGCCTTTAACAGAAGGCTAACGATATTTCCGTTGTATCTCATTGAGCAAAACTAATCATGTAGCCACACCTAACTATAGGATGGCCTGGGAATTAGAATCCTTTAACTGAGTGTTTTGCCACCTAGTGGTAGTTACAGCATTCCTTCCCTGACTACCATCCTTTAGTTACAAATTCTAAGCACTTAGTATAATAACAGTACTATATTGCTTTTAACTTTTAATTTCTATGTATGTTTCTGTCTTATAAATACCTCAGGAATAGAAATTGTGTCCTGTTATCTCTGTAACACTGCGCAAAGCCTGGCACAGGAGGTATCTTCATGTGTATAAAATGAAGGTGTTGAACTAAATGACAATTACTTTTAGCTTATAAAAAAAATCTGTAACTATTTTTTGAAACACTAATTTGTATTTTTAAACCAGTTTATTGAGATATAACTTGTATATGATAATATTCACCCTTCAGTATACAATTCAGTGCTTTTTAGTAAATTTACAGAATTTTGTGCAACTATCACTAAAATCCAGTTTTAGACCATTTTTATTACCCCATAGAGATCTCTTGCTCCCATGTGCTATCAATCCCCATTCCTACTCCAAATCTCAGGTAACCAAAGATCTACTGTCTGCCTCTATTAATTTGCCTTTTCTGAACATTTCATATAAATAGAATCATACAATATGTGGTCTTTTGCTCCACCTGCTTTTATTGCATGATATTTTCAAGGCTAATTCATGTTGTGATATGTAGCATTGGTTTGTTCCTTTTTCTTGCTGATATTTTCTTTGTTGTTTTGGGGCTTAAATATATGTATCTTAATTTATTACAAATTATTGTTATATATTACAGTCTGCTTCACATACAATCTACTCAGATACAAACTAAATGAAATTCAGTAAAATATAGAAACTTTGTTTCAGTATAATTCCATTCCCCCTTGCCTTTACTTGTTTTTATATAAATCAAATCTGTATATATAATATGCCCAATAATACAATTTTAGAATTATTGTTTTATATACTGTCTTTTAAATCTATTAAGAGAAAAAGAAGAATATTTATACTCATATTTACCTACATAATCACCTTTACAGGTATTCTTTATGTTTTTTACATGGATTTGAATTACTCTCTGGTACCATTTCCTTTCAGCCTGATAGCCTCAGTATTTCTTTAGTAGAAAAGCAAGTTGCTACCAGTGAATTATCTCAGTCATTATTTATATGGGAATGCCTTTATTTTTGCCTTCAGTTTTGAATGATAGTTTTGTTGGGGTTATAAATATTTTTTAAGGAGGATATTTAATTTTTAATTTATTTTTTTAATGTTTATTTTTGAGAGAGAGAGGGAGAGCACATGCACGAACACACAAGCAGGGGAGGGGCAGAGAGAGAGAGACAGAGACAGAGACACAGAATCTGAAGCAGGCTCCAGGCTCTGAGCTGTCAGCACAGAGCCCAACATGGCGTTCAAACTCACGAACTGCTAAATCATGACCTGAGCTGAAGTTGGACGCTTAACCCACTTAGCCCCCCAGCTGCCCGTATTTTTTATTTGTATTTAATTTTTAAGTAAAGTTGACACATAGTGTTAGATGTTTTAAGTATACATCTTAGTGATTTGATAAGTTTATACATTATACTATGTTCACCCAAGTATAGCTATCATCTGTCCCATTATAATGCTATCATATTATCATTGACTGTATTCCTCATGCTCTGCTTTATATTCCTATGACTTCCATAACTGGACGCCTGTATCTCCCTCTCCTCTCCACACCCTTTTGCGTGGCCCCTCCAGCACCCTCCCCTCTGACAACTATCAGTTTGTTTTATGTGTTTATAGTCCTGATTTCTGCTTTCTGTTTATTCATTTTTTTATATATTCATTTTTATATTCCATTCATAAATGGAATCATATGGTATTTGTCTTTCTCAGTCTGCCTTATTTCACTTAGCATAATACCCTCTAGGTCCATCCATGTTATCTCAAATGGCATGATCTCATCCTTTTTTATGGCTGGATAGTATTCCATTGTATGTATTCCGTTGTATGTGTGTATATATGTTTTCTTTATCCATTTGTCTATTTATGGACACTTGGGTTGTTTCCATGTCTTGGCTAGTATAAATAATGCTACAGTAAACATAGGGGTGTGTATATCTTTTTGAGTTAGTGTTTTCATTTTTCTTGGGTAAACACCCAATAGTGGAATTATATATCTTTATATATAATTGGATCATATATCTTTAATTTTTTGAGGATCCTCCATACTGTTTTCCACAGTGGCTGTACCAGTTCACATTACCACCAGCAGTGCAAGGGAGTTCCTTTTTCTCCACACGCTTACCAACATTTGTTGTTTCTTGTCTTCCTGATTTTAGGCATTCATACAGGCATTGAGATGTTATCTCATTGTGGTTTTGCTTTGCATTTCCCTGTCAACGAGTGATATTGAGCTTTTCATATATCTTGTATCTGTTGGCCATCTGTATGTCTTCTTTGGAAAAATGTCTATTCAGGCCCTATGCCCATTTTTTAATCAGATTTTTTGTTTTTGTTTTTGTTTTTTTTTGGTGTTGAGTTGTATAAGTTCTTTTTTTAAATTTGTAATGTTTATTTATTTTTAATTTTTTTAATGTTTGTTTATTTTTAAGAGGGAGAGACAGAGCATGAGTGGGGGAGGGGCAGAGACAGAGAGGGAGACACAAAATCTGAAACAGGCTCCAGGCTCTGAGCTGTCAGCACAGAGCCTGACACAGGGCTCAAACTCTGGAATGGTGAGATCATGACCTGAGCAGAAGTCAGACGCTTAACCAACTGAGCCACCCAAGTGCCCCATAATGTTTGTTTATTTTTGAGGGAGGGGAGAGAGGGAGAGAGAGAGTGAGCATGAGTGGGAAAGGGGCAGAGACAGAGCGAGACACAGAGTTCGAAGTAGGCTCCAGGCTCTGAGCTGTCAGCACAGAGCCTGATGTGGAGCTTGAACTCATGAACCGTGAGATCATGACTTGAGCTGAAGTCGGATGCTTAACCCACTGAGCCACCTAGGCATCCCAAGTTCTGTAAGTTATTTATATATTTTGGGTATCAGACCCTGATCAGATACATCATTTGCAAGTATCTTCTCCCATTCAGTAGGTTGTCTTTTTATTTTGTTGATGGTTTCCTTCGCTTTTTATTTTGTATGTAGTCCCAATAGTTTATTTTTGCTTTTTGTTTCCTTTGCCTTAGGAAACATACCTAGAAAAATGTTGCTATGGATGATATTATAGACATTACTGTCTGTGTTCTCTTCTAGGATTTTTATGGTTTGAAGTCTAACATTTAGGTCTTTAATTTGTTTTCAGTTTATTTTTGTGCATGGTGTTCAGAAGTGGCCCAGTTTCATTCTCTTATATGTAGCTATCCAGTCTTTCCACCACCGTTTATTGAACAGATTGTCTTTTAGCCGTTGTATATTCTTGCCTCCTTTGTCATAGATTAATTGGCCATGAAATGTGGGTTTATTTCTGGGGTCTTTGTTCTGTTCCATTGATCTGTGTGTCTGTTTTTTGTGCCAATACCATACTGTTTTGATGACTACAGCTTTATAGTGTATCTTGAAATCTGGAATTGTGATACCTCCAGCTTTGTTCTTTCTCAGGATTGCTTTGGCTATTCAGGCTCTTCTCTGGTTCCATGGGGATTATCAACTTAATTTATATGTTTTCTTTTTTTCTTTTAGCACATTTTATGTATCATTCCACTGCCTATAGCCTCCAATATTTCTGATGAGAAGTGAGCTGTTAATCTTGTTCCATTTTATCTGATAGATTGTTTTCTCTTGCCACTTTCAAAAATTTCTCTTTGGCTTTCCACAGTTTTTATTATGATGTATACAGGTATGCATATATTTTGTGTTTCGCCAACATGGAGTTCATTATCTATCTTAGATGTGTAATTTAATGTTTTTTTTTTAATTTGATATATATATATATATATAGAGAGAGAGAGAGAGAGAGAGGGAGGGAGGGAGGGAAGGAGGGAGGACGCAAGCATGAGCAGGGGAGAGGAGCAAGGGGAGAGAGGGAGAAAATCCCAAGCAGGCTCCATGTCCAGTGCAGAGCAGATATGGGGCTTGATCTAATGACCCTGGGGTCATGACCTGAGCCGAAATCAAGAGTCGGACGCTCAACCACTGAGCCACCCAGGCGCCCCTAATGTTTGTTTTTAAAATCAAATTTGGGAAGCTTTTAGCTATTATGCCTTCAAATATTTTCTGCTTGTTTTTTTTCTTTTCTCTTTCTGGAACTCTCATTACTTAATTGTTGGTTTGATTGATAGTTTCCCACAGGTCACTCACTTGGTTTATTTTTATTTTTGTTTTTCAGATTGCATAATCTATATTGATCTGTCTTTGAAGTTTGATGGGTTTTTTTTCTGCCAGCCCAGATTTGTTGTTGAATCCTTCTTGAATATTTTATTTCAGAATACAGTTTCCATTTGGTTCTTTTTATTTTTATAATTTCTATATATTGATATTCTCTATTTGAGTTATTATCATCATACTTTCATTTAATTCTTTAAATATGGTTTCCTTTTGTTCTTTTTAACATTATTTATAATACCTGTTTTGAAATATTTATCTGCTGATTTCAGTGTCTGGGCTCCCTTGAGTCAGTATCTTTGGTCTTTTTTTTTTCTTTCTTTCTTGGTAAATGGGGCACACTTCACTGTTTCTTTGCATGATTCATGATTTTTTGCTTTTGGATGAAAACTGCATGTTTTAGATAATATATTAGCAACTCTTGATTCAGATTCTTCCCCCTTGGAGGTTGAGGGGGATATTGTTACTGGGTGTTTCTGTTTATTTAGTGTCTTAGACTATTCTATAGTGTCTGTCTCTTCTGCAGTGTGTGACTACTGATGTCTTTTTTTTCTTAACATGAATATTTAGTTATTTACCATGAATAGTTTACTCTGGTCACATTTTAAAAACTATTGTTTTAATTTTTAAACTTGGCTTCTTAAAAGTCACCCCTGGGTCAGTGTAGATTAGTGGTCAATGATTGGCTTAACCCCTAGGCCAGGAAATTTTCTACCATTTGCTAATGGATCTGTTTGTTATTTGGGGAATGCATTCAAATTTCAGGCAACTAACAGTTCTGTACCAGCCTTTAGTTTCAGTGTGTTCAAGGCCTTACATTCACAGAGTCAGTAGATAGCTTGGACCATCTCTTAATCAAGACCCATTGTCGCTGTTTGGTTCCCTAGTATACCCTTTTAAATTTATGGTTTATCTGCTCTGTTGCCTGCCCTACCTAGTATTCTGACCTTAGTCTAGCTCCAGTAGTGGCCTTCCTGGATTGTTTACTATTGTTCCCCAGAATGGTGCTCTGTTGTGATGCTGGGCAATATCCAGAGCTGATTTTCTGTGCTCAGCTTCAGATTAAATCAGCCCACTCTGGCTCCAGTCATCCTCTTGGCCTGGCCTGGCGTGCTCTGACAGAATTACTCTCAGGGAGCCGGGGATTGGGAGATAGGGGCAGCTCTAGGCTAAAATGCCACAGATTCTCACTGTTCTTAGTATGGTTCAGTAATTTTTCCTGAATAATCCTTTCTCAATTTGATGTACGCCTTTGGTTAATTTTCAGAGGCCTGAATTGGTTGTTTTGACAATTTTATCTAGTTTTATTGTTGCTTTTTGGGGAGAAGGTTTGCTAAGCACTTTAAGCATTCCAGAATTTCTGTCTCCTTATATTATTTTTGGCATCTTTATTTTTGTTGAACTTTAAAAATTCCCCAGCTAGACCATAACCTTCTTTAGGGAGACACCATCTTTCTCTTTTCTGTATAGTATCCATCCAAAGTGCATTAAGCATTTGAGTTTTCATTTCTTTATTTGTCAAATGGAAGTTAATTTGCATTACTTACCTTAAAGTATCAAGTGAAATAGTAGTTAAAATTTTCATAAACTATAAACACTTTGTAAATGGTAAAATTCTTTGAAAATTTTGAAGTACTTTGCAAGCTACATCACTAATTTTTAATGCTGCAACCTATTGTGCATGTAGTAGTACTTCCAAGTATTCATCCTGAATCCATGGGCTTTTTTTTTCCTTGTCATTTTCTGCTCATAGGTTTTGCTGTTGGTTTGAACGAAATAGTTGATGTGATTTTTTGGGAGCAGCAACAGGCCACTTGCAGAACAGTCTGAGTATGAAAGCTAGCTCCACCAGGAGGGAAATTTTTAGGACCTCTGTTTTCTCTCTCACACGTTATTCCACTGTCTGGCTCACTGCTTGTTCTGCAGTTAGAGAGGTGAACTATCAATGAAGGCTTCTGTGGACAATAGAAATAAATACTGGGGAGATGTGGAGCCAAGTAGTTCACTGGGATATGCCAAGAAGTGGCAAGCACTTTGATGCTTTTTTCAGAGTTGTGTTTTGGAGAAGCATGAAGGATGGTTCATTATTCATTCAGCTACTATGTATTTAGTGTCCATTCTGTGCTGGGTAATATTTTGGGTACTGAGGACAGAATACTTGGGGAGAGAATAAATAGGCAAGAAAATATATCAGGTAGTGATAGGTGTCAGTAGGAAAGGTAAAACAGGATGATGGGACAGAGAATAACGTCATTTGGAGGAACTATTTTAGGTAGGTAGGTGGGTTAAGGTAAGGGAGTCATTTCTGGTAAGGTGACATTTGAGCAGAGACCTGATTGAAGTGAGGGAGTATACTATTTGGATATCTGGGGGAAGGGCATTCTGGGTGTGGGGAAGAGCAAGTGCAAAGATCCAAGGTGTAAGCATGTGTGGTGTGTTCAGGGAACAAGGAGGTCATTGTGATTGGAATGGAGAAAGCAAGGGAATAGTAGTAGGAGTTGCAATTGGAGATGTGGGCATGTGAGGTCAGATCATAGAAGGCCTTGTAGACTTTTAGAAGGATTTTGGATTTTATTCTGAATACGATGAGAAGGAAGCTATTGCACGGTTGTGTTTGCTGGCACAAGAAATGTAGACTTGCTGTGGTTCAGCCCCAGGAAGTAGGGGCAACTCCATACTTGGCTCTTGAGGGGCAGCTAAGGAGGATGTGCACAGTGGGCACTTATCTTTCTTAAGAAGTGAAATCAGGTCGGATGGGTAGTGTTTGGCAGCTGAGATTGTAGAAATCAGGCAGGCAGTGCTTTTATTCTCTTGTAACTGTGTGTGTGCCCAGCAGGGACCCAGCAGGTAGATATGAACTGCCTCCACGAGAAGGATCTCTCAGGGTCACAAGGGATCCTGAGTTAAAGGGAAGGGCTCAGGGCCTGCCATTCCAGAGGATAATCTAGAGCTGGGTTTGGGAGACTAGGAACTTCATCTAGCATGTTGGAAGTAGCTTGGACATTGGAATCAGACAGACCTGGGTATGAAACTGACCTTTTTCAATTCTTAGTAATGAGACTTTGGATAGTTTGCTTTATTTCTCTGGGCTGAACTTTATTTATCTATATAATACAGTGAAAAAAATACCTACTTGGCAAGATCACTGTGACCTTTTAAGACTTATAGGGACTTATTAAGGTAAGTCTCTAGAACAGTGCCTGTCACGTGATAGATGTTCAGTAATTAGTAGCTGCCAGTAATAGAGGTGGTATTTATAATATTGGTAATGGTTAATCCCTACACAATGCCCATTGTGTATCCACCATTGTAAGTAGTATTCTTAGGTATTGCAAATTTAGTCCAAATCCAGATTTTTTTTTTACTTCCCAAACATGCTCCCTTCATAGTTCTCATCCCAGTAAGTGGTTATTTTTATTATCCTGATTTCTCAAGTTAGCTTTGGAGTAATCTTTAATGTCTTGCTCCTTCTCATACTCCATATTCAATCCATTAGTAATTTCTGTCAGCCTGTTCTTCAAAATATATCCAAAATGTGACTACTTTTCACCACCACTATCACCACTGCTACCACCGTATTTCAAGGCACATTATCCTTCATCTGGATTATTTCAAATAGAGTTCTGACTAATTTCCTTTTTTCTCCATTTGCCTTCCTGCCATCTGATCTCAGCTCAGCAGTCAAAGTAATCTTAAAATGAAGTCAAATCATGTCACTCTTCTGCGCAAAATACTCCAGTGGCTTCTTATCTCATTTTGAATAAAAAACAGAGTCCTTATATTGGGCTACAAAGCTCTGCATGATTTGACCCTTATGACCTGTCTGGTCTCACTGTCTACTCTTTTCCCTTTCATTCTCTGCTTTCTAGCTAAAGTGGCCTCCATGGTGTTTCTCAAACAGTTCCACTTCAGGGCATTTGCATTTGCTGTTTCCTCTACTTGGACAGTTTCCTCTCAGCTGTATGGCTTGTTTATTCATTGCTTAGATGTCACTAAATGACACTTTCTCTAGCCCCCTCCCTTTAGCACTCCCTGTCTACCCTCAGTGGATTTCTCTGCTGCATTTACCAGTATCTGATATACAATATATTTTACTTTTTAGAAAATTTTGTCTCTTCTGCCCCTCTTCCAACTCAGGTGCAGGTAGGAATCTTTGTTGTTCCTCTATCAAGCTTATGTGGGACAAATGGCATTTGGGAAAGAGAGTCTCAGGCCTTGTCTTCAAACTATTGGGCTTCAAAATCTCCTTGGGAACATAAATGCATAGATTACTAAGCCCTATCCCATAAAGCATAGAAAATATTGTATACCATGTGAAAGAATTTGGATTTTATTCCCAAAGCCTTTGAGGAGAGTAATCCATCCAACCTTTGTTTTAATAATGAATATCAGGGATGTGGTAGACTGGGTTAGAATGTGGAAAAATAGACCTCTTGGGACTGTTGTAATAGTTTAGACAAGAGATGATGAAACTTAAAACAGGGACAGTAGGGTTTTTTGAGAGTTGATGATTGATCAGGTGTGAAAGAGTGGGTGGAATTTAGGATGATTTCCAAGTTTTTGTGTTAGGTGCTAGGTGGATGGATTGTCAGTAACTCTGAGACAGGCAATACAGGATGAAAGAATGGGCCTGAGGAAAGATGCTGAGTTTACTGTTGTGTATGGTGGGATTTGTATTGCTTAAGGAGTGATGAGGAAGAAAAGTTCAGAAAGTAGGGTGTATGTGGGTGTGGATGTGTGGTTGAGTGTTACATTATAATAATTATTGTGGAAAAATGTGGATTTGGAAGTTATTAGGTCTCATGTGTCATGAGCTAATCTAGGCAACCATTAATCTACCTTTTGTCTCTATAGGTTTGCCTATTCTGGAAATTTCATATAAATGGAATCATGTAATATGTGACCTTTTGTGACTGGCTTCTTTCACATAATGTAATGTTTTCAACATTCATTTATGTTGTATCATGTATCAATACTCCATTTCATTTTATTGCCAAATATTTCATTGTATGGATATATCACATTCCATTTATCCGTTCATCAGTTGAACATTTAGGTTGTTTCCGTCTTTCTGTTTTTGTTTTGAGAAAGAGAGGGGTGGCGGGGGGGGGCGCGGAGAGAATCCCAAGCAGGCTTCACACAGAGCTTGATCCCACGACTGACCGTGAGATCATGACCTGAGCCGAAATCAAGAGTTGGATGCTTCACTGACTGAGCCACCCAGACCGCCCGTTTCCTTTTTGACTATCATGAATAATGTTGCTGTGAACATTCATGTGGACATGCATTTTCATTTCTCTGTGCTATAACCTAGGAGTGGCATTGCTGGATTATGTGGTAGCCCTATTTAATCATTTGAGGAACTATCAGATTTATTTCTAAAGTGGCTGTGTCATTTTGCATTCCCACCAGCGTCGTATGAGCGTTCCAGTTTCTTCACACCCTTGTCAACACTTTTTGTTGTCTTTTTTATTATAACCATCTTGTGTATAGAAGTAGTATCTCATTTGGTTTGATTTATCATTTACATAACTTCTGTGAAAAAATGTGTGTTCAGATCCTTCGCCCATTTTTTTGCCCATTTGGGTTATTGGCCTTTTTATTATTAAGAGGTTTTTTTTTTTTTTGAAAAAAATGTTTTAATGTTTATTTATTTTTGAGAGAGAGACAGAGAGTGACTGGGGGAGAGGCAGGGAGAGAGGGAGACAGAATTCAAAGCAGGCTCCAGGCTGTGGGCTGTCAGCACAGAGCCCGACGCAGGGCTTAAATTCATGAACCGCAAGATCGTGACCTATGCTGAAGTCGGACACTTAACTGACTGAGCCACCCAGGCACCCCAAGATAAGAGTTCTTTATATATTTTAAATACAAATATTTATGTATACAAATACAATACCTGGAGCCTGGGTGGCTCAATCAGTTAAGTGTCTGATTCTTGATTTCGGCTCAGGTTATGACCTCACAGTTTGTGTGTTCGAGCCCCATGTTAGTCTCTGCACTGTCTGTGCCGAGCCTGCTTGGAATTTTCACTCTTCCCCCTTTCTCTCTGCACCTCCCCCACTTGCGCTTTTGCTCTCTCAGAATTAAAAAAAAAAAAAAAAAACTTAAAAAAAGCCCTCAAATCCCCCCTATCCTATATAGTTGACCCTTGAACAACATGGGTTTGAGCTGTGTGGGTCCACTAATACAGCAAATTTTTTTTTTACAGTACAATACTGTAAATGTATTTTCCTTATGATTTTCTTAATAACATTATCTTTTTCTAGCTTGCTTTATTATAAAAATACATTATGTAAAACATACAAAATACGTGTTATTTGAATGTCTGTATTCTTGGTAAGGCTTCCGGTCAACAATAGGGTCTTGGTAGTTAGGTTTTGGGGAAGTCAAAGTTATGTGCAGATTTTGAACTGTACAGGGGTTTGGCGCACCCCTAACTCCTGCATTGTTCAAGGGTCAATTGTATATGATCTGCAGTTTTTCTCATTCTGTGGGTTATCTTTCACCTTCTTAATGGTGTCTTTAAACACAAGATTTTAGTTTTAAATTAATTAAATTAATCCAGTGTATTTTTTTTCTTTGGTTGTGCTATAGGTATCATATTTAAGAAACCATTGCCAATTCAAGGTTACAAAGGTTTATGCCTATATTTTCTTTCTTGTATGAGTTTTATATTTCAGCTCTTTCATTTAGGTCTCTGATCCATTTGGGGTGCTAGTCTTGACCCTGCCCTTACTTGCTTTGTGACCTTGGGCTGTTCATTGCCTTTTTTCAGCCTCACTTTTTTCATATGTAAAGTAAAAGTTGTTATGTGTGTATATATAGAGCAACAGAAAACAGATCAGTGGTTGTCACGGGCTGGGAATCAGTGGGAGGGTATTGAATACAAAGATGAGAGAACTTTTTGGGGTTATGAAAATGCTTTATATTTTACTTGTGGTGTTTGTATGACTACACATTTCCCAGGGGTCATAGAATTGTATACCCAAAAGGGGTAAATTTTACTATATGTAAATTATATCTCAATATGTTAAAAACTTACAACAACTTTACAAAGTATGTAATATTCTTTTCCATTTTGAGGCTAGAGGAAACTGAAGCTCAGAAAGGTTAGTGGCCTGTGGTCCCACATTTGGTAGGTGGCAATTCCAGGATATGAATCTAAATCTGCCTGATCATAGAGCTTGTGATCTTCCTACTCATGTTTAGCCTGTCCCTGAAACTATTAAGAGTATGTGGATTCTCTTGTAAAAGGTTGACTTTCCCTTGAAAGCCAGGGACCTTCTTTTCATGTGAGCAGCTTCCCCAGAAGTGGCTGGCACATTCTTAATCCAAATTTTGAACCCATGGCATGTCTCCTTTCTGTCAGTCATTAGCTGGGCTTGGAATTGATGCTGTTGTGGAGTGCTGCCTGGGCAGGATCTCCTATAGAACTGTGGCCCTCATTTTGGAGCAGCAGCAGACCATTTCCAAAGTTGATGAGTTTCTTTGGTTATGAAAACAATTTCATACCTTGCTCAATCAGCAACATGGAGTTACTCCTTCTTAGCAGGAGAGTGACCGGATGTTTATAGGGCCAGTTGCGCTGCTTAGCACTTGAACAGTCTTGCTTACCCCAGCTTATTTAGCAGAGAACTAGTTGGGTAGAAGAGAGATCTAAGGCAGGAAAAGTGTACAAGTTGTCTTCTGTGTTGTTGCTGCCATCACGTCATCACCATCATCATTTACCTGTGTGCGCCACCTGACAGTTGGTAGTGTATTTTGCCATTCAGAGAGCTTTCTTAATTCTCCCAGTACCTGTTAAGGAGAGTGCTTCTATTTAGAGAGAGGATGTTACCTGGCTGTATTCTTAAGTAACTCTGACTGCAAGGATATATTCTCCTTAAATTGTGCTGAAATATATATATCCTGTAACTTTCATCCTCAAGTTGTTTTTCAGTTTGTTTGCTGGTAGTAGTTTAGTCTCTTGCCTTGGGGTTATTTGCCAGGGCTGCCCATTGGGTACATTTCAGGAAGTTCTAGCCTCTGGAATTGACCAGTAGCATTTTCCTTTTTGCTTGTTTGACCATCCTGCCTTCCTCTCCTTGGGAATCCATCTGTACTCCACCTCTTATTCCAGAACCCTGGAGAGACTTAATTAATTGTAGAGCAATTGTCATCAAGCCAGCTGTTGACTGCTTGTCTTGAATTTGATTTGTTTCCTATCCTGAGGTGCTATAAGAGAAGTTAATGACCTAAAAAATTGCCCATCCATCATGTGAGCCTAGTTAGGAGAGAATTGTTTGATTTTTATGAAGTGTAAATAATATATTTGTAGAGACAAGTTTTTCAAACATGTATTGGCCTATGTGTCAGAGATGGTTCCCTAAACAAGGTGGGACAAATTGGCTGTAAAACAGAGTTTAATGACAGATTTTTCCATTAATCAGAATGGAGAATGTGCTTCATTAAGGTAATTAACAGCACTTGTGCAGGTGATACCAATTATTGCACACAAATTTCCAGTTTATTTCTTTCTGTTGAATAAATTTTGAAAGAGATCTTGGCTGTGTTTCCTTGTCTTGCATTAAAATTATCAATGGGGATAAATTTCCATTTTCCCCCAAATCTGTTAGTAACTAGTATCTTGTCCTCTGTAGGTGCAAAGCATTGGTGAGACACTTGCTGCTTTTCCTAATAGTCTGTGTGCTCATTGTTTGGCTCTTGTGCTCCCCTGGTGAAGAGCAGAAGTTCATCTTTTCCGAACTCCTGGACTGGCATCTGTAGAATTGGAAAAGACCTCAGAGAGCCTAAACTTATTGATTTTACGTTAGAACGTTAGAGTCCAGAGAGGGGAAGTGACTTGACTTGACCATTGCCACACAGTATACTAGTGGCTGAGTCATCTGTGGGATAGTGGGTCTGGTTCTGAACTAAAAGCCAAAAGGTCTGGGTTGACATTAGGCAAGTTGTATCACCTCTCTGCTTTCAGTATCTTCATCTGTATAATGAGAAAAGTATATAGCATAGGGCCTGGTACAAACAAATGGCTTTTTGCTTCTTTGTGCTATACTGTGTTCTCTGTGAGTATAAATTGAAGATTATAGAAGGGAAGATGATGTCAGGGAAAATGAGCAATCAATAATCGGTGCTGTTTTCTTTGTTTCTCTATAGGATCCTCAGTCTTCCACAATGAACCCTGTTTATAGCCCCGTGCAGCCTGGGGCTCCTTATGGCAACCCTAAGAACATGGCCTACACAGGTAAGTGGTGTGAGAATAGTTCTCATTTTGAAAAATGGTGGTTAAGGACATCACCAAATAACTTGCTGAATGACTTTTGGTATACTGTGCCTCCAAAAGCCTGGTTATAAAGCTTGGGAGCTTGTAGAAGAGAGATATGTCTGGGATTCAGTGGAGATGGAAATGACAGTCTTACAACTAAGGATTATTGAATTGTCAACTAGGGGAAAGGAAGGGAAATAACATTTACTGAGTACCTACCATGGGCCTAGCCCTGTGATGCATACTGTCACATACTATGTTTAATTTTAAACCAGTTCTTCATGGTATAGCTTCTTATCAACATTTCATAGTTGAGAAAACCATAGTCACAGTAAGAGGCCATAAAACAAAAACAAAAATAGATATTTGAGCCTAGGTCTGCAGATCCTGAAGGCTGATCTTTTTCCTGAACTGCATACCAAGCTGTTTCCTATTTCTCTCTTTGTGTACATTGTCCCTCTGTCTGGACTGCCGTTGTCCCCCGATAGCATCACCTTGTTCATTAAGAACTCAGCTCTGAGCTCAGACAACATTCTTCCTGGAATCATTCTCTCCCTTACTTGGTCTCTGGCAAATTTTTTTTATCCTTCCAGAGCCTTTGTACTTCCATTATAAAATGAGGGCAATAATTCTTTCTTTCTTTCTTTCTTTCTTTCTTTCTTTCTTTCTTTCTTTCTTTCTTTCTTTCTCTTTCTTTCTCTTTCTTTCTTTCTTTCTTTCTTTTTCTTTCTTTTTTCTTTCTTTTCCTTCTTTTCCTTTTTTCTTTCTTCCTTTCTCTCTTTCTTTTCTTTTCTTTACTTTTCTTTTCTTTTCTTTTCTTTCTTCTTACCACTTATTCTTTATTCTAGGTGGGTTTTTTTTAAATCGTAGTTGACACACAATATTACTTTACTTTCAGGTATACAACATACTGATTTGACAAGTCTGTCTGTTCTGTGCTTGCCACAAGTGTACCTACCATCTGTCCCCATGCAACACTACTACAGTCTCATTGACTATCCCTATGTTATCCCTTTTATCCTTGTGACTTAATTCATTTTATATCTAGAACCCTGCGTCTCCCATTTCCCTTCACCCATTTTGCATCCCCCATCAAAATCCCCTCTGGCAACAATAACCATTAGTCTGTTCTCTGTATTTATAGGTCTGTTTCTACATTTTGTTTGTTTATTTTTTAGGTTCCACGTATAAGTGAAATCATGGGATATATGTCTTTCTTTGACTTGTTTCACTTTAGTGTATTACCTTCTAGGTCCTTCCGTGTTGTCACAAATGACAAGATCTATATTTTATGGCTGACTAATATTCCATACACACACACACACCCCCCACATCTTTTTTACCCATTCATCTGTCAGTGGACACTTAGGTTATTTCTGTAATTTGGCTGTTGCAAAAAATACTCCAGTAAACATTCAGGTGCATATATCTTTTCAAATTAGTGTTCTTTGGGTAAATACACAGTAGTGGAATTATTGGATCATATGTTATTTCTGTTTTTAATTTTTTGAGGAACCTCCATACTGTTTTCCAGAGTAGCTACACCAGTTTGCATTCTCATCAATGGTACACAAGGGATCTTTTTTCTCACCAACTGTTCTTTCTTGTGTTTTTTATTTTAGCATGAGATGGTATCTCATTGTGGTTTGGACTTGCATTTCCCTGATGATGAGTGATCTTTTCATCTGTCTCTTTGCCATTTATATGTCTTCTTTGGAAAAATGTCTATTCAGATCCCTTGCCCGTTTTTAATTGGATTATTTGGGGGGTTTTTTGGTGTTGGGTTGTATAAGTTCATTATATATTTTGGATATTAACCCCTTCTTGGATATGTCATTTGCAAATATCTTCTTCCAGTCAGTAGATTGCCTTTCCATTTTGTTGATGGTTTACTTTACTGTGCAAGAGCTTTTTGTTTTGATGTAGTCCCAATAATTTATTTTTGCTTTTGTTTCCCTTGCCTTAAGAGACATATCTAGAGAAATGTTGCAATGGCCCGTGTCAGAGAGATTATTGCCTATGTTTTCTTATAAGAATTTTATGGTTTCCTGTCTCACATTTAGGTCTTTAATCTGTTTAAATTTATTTCTGTGTATGGTTTAAGAAAGTGGTCCAGTTTCATTCTTTTGCATGTAGCTGTCTGGTTTTCCCAGCTCCCTTTATTTAGGGGACTGTCTTTTCCCCATTGTATATTCTTGCCTCCTTTGTCATAGATTAATCAGCCATATAAGCATGAGTTTATTTCTGGACCGTCTCTTCCATTCCATTGATCTATGTGTGTACTTTTGTGTCAGTACGATACTGTTTTGATTTAGGACTGTTATAAGGATTAAATGAACTGGTGTAAGGCACTGAGCATATAATATCTGGCATGAAGTAAGCACTTAAAAATGTTATTATTTACAAATAAATAAAGATGGGGAAAATATATGGTAATAGAAATAAATAAGAAAAATGTATTAGGTTGTGTAGCATGGTGCTTAGCATAGCATGGGCCTTCAAAAATACAGTGAGTATAAATCTAAGGTGAAGGTAACAGTATGAATAAACACAGGGGGAAGTAAGAAGGTATGGTCAGGTTACAGTCAATACTTGCGATTAGCTGGATATCTGGAGTAAAGAGTAGGAAAGGGGAAACGTGGGGGAGCACCTGGCTGGCTCAGTCAAAAGAACATGTGACTCTTGATCTCAGAGTCATGAGTTCGAGCCCCACATTGGGTAGGAGGTTACTGAAAAAAGAAGAAAAATCTTTATTGAAGAATAGAAAAGGGGAAAAGTGGGAAATAACACTTAAAAAGTAGATTAATAATGGTCTTCATGGCAGGATTGGAGGTGAAAGGAGGGGTAGAGAGTTCTGTCCTAGAAGAGAGTCATTGGCAGTGAATTTCGGAATGTATTGGTTCCTTCTTATAACTTTGCACTTTACTGTGTATCCTGTTTAACTTCCTAGATAGAAACTGGAGGATTCTCTAAGAGTCTTTTGTCTAATTGTTCCATACTTTAGCTCTGTAAGAACACTAGGAAGCTGCTTCAGAAATTTCTCAAATATGTGATTTGATTTTTAAAAAATAGAACTATTTTTATAAAGTATGCATATGTAATAAGATGATCAGTGTGTTAACTTAAGCTTCTAAGAATGCATGTTAATTTTTAAAAAACACCAATAGTTGTAGCTACTTCTGTTTGTAAATCAGGATTTTCTCAATGCAAGACAACTCAAAAAACATTTAAATATGTTGGATATTGAGCCTGATATAACTATAGCTGTTATTACTAACTTTCAATTTCATATATTTGTATTTATCACAACAGCCTTATTATCCCTACTTAACTTTAATAATAAATACATTGAAATTTCTGTTTGAAAAGATTTACTATATACTAAAATAGTTGTGTGTTTATTTTAAGAAATTAATTCCAGTAACCAGGACCAACCGAGCAATAGTTGCTCTTTTTCTTCCCAGTTTAGTGTCTCAGCAACCCAAGTCCCTTTGGCAGAGAGGAATGAGCTGCTTTGGCAGACAGAGCCCAGGGGAATCCTGTGGGTTTCCTGTGATTCTGGCTGCCTTCATTCTCACTGAATTGCTAAACTTGAGAAAGAAGAAAACAGTTGTATTTATCTATTGATTTGCTCAAAAAGATGAGGCAGTGTGATATAGTGGAAAGGAAATAGACCTT
Source organism: Cryptoprocta ferox (assembly GCA_028646485.1). Lineage (NCBI taxonomy): Eukaryota > Metazoa > Chordata > Mammalia > Carnivora > Eupleridae > Cryptoprocta > Cryptoprocta ferox. The sequence continues at coordinate 52,858,550 of CM053575.1, read as the reverse complement.
TCCTACTTGGCACGTAGTGTAGAACTTGGTAAATGTATTTTGATTGAATGAACAACAACCAGATTCAGATCCCAGTTCTGTTAGATAGTAGCTAGGTGACTTTAACGTAGCTTAACCTTGCTTTTAATCTCCCTTAATTCAAATTTCTTTTATAAACTGGGATAATATGACTTACTCCATAGGATAGTTGCAAAAATTAAATGAGATAATTAGTACTCCTCCTGAGGGAGAGAGGGAGGATTGGCGTCATTTCTAAGCCTGAAACTGTGTTTTAAGTTAATTCCTGTGCTGCAGATTCTAAGACCACATAGGAAGAATAAACTCCACACAAATAGAATAAGTTCAGACTTCACACAGCTCAAGGTTTCAAATTCTTCAGGAAACTTTCTTTTTAAAGCTAAGCTTCCATTGTCTCTGTACTTTTGAGTCAGTTTTTTTTTTTTTAAATGTTTATTTGGGAGAGAGAGAGAGAGACAGAGTGCGAGCTGGAGAGGGGCAGAGAGAGACCCAGGCTCTGAGCTGTCAGCACAGAGCCTGACACAGGGCTCACACCATGAACTGTGAGATCATAAGCAGAGCTGAAGTCGAATGCTTAATGGACTGAGACACCCAGGAGCTCCCCCACACCCCCCCTTTTTTTAAACTGACAATATGATTCCTCCAAGATCCCAGCTTTTGGGAGGGGAATTTGAGTTCTGTTGGCCTCTCCAGGGCACAGTGCCACCTCTAGTGACAAAATAAAACAAGCCCTTTAATTGCCCAGACCAACATCAACTATGAGAGTTAGTTTCCTCTTCAGTTTTTTATCCCTGGGGATTTTCTTTTTCATTCTTAAAATCTCAACTCTGTTTATGTTTGTTATATGACATGAAATGTTTGTTATCCAGCTTTTCAAGGTGTTACGTAGTAAGTAGATTTTCAGGTTATCTTCTCCATAAGTGCTGGAAATAGAAAGCCCTAGTAAGATAATTTATAAACAAATGCCAAATGTAATGCATTAGAGTAAACATTTGTTATTGTTAGTAACAGTAATGGTTATGTTAAAGAGTATTATCATTTGGCAGACACATGCTAAGTACTTTTTATAATTAATCTTATTAATCACAAATGCCATGGGATCATCTTTTACTGTTAAAGAAATTGGTAGTTTAATTCAGGTCATAAGACTTGGCCAGTGTATATAGCTTCCAAAGATGAGGAAATATCAGGTCTTTATGATTTCAAAGTCATATTCCTATTACAGTAAGCTGATATGTCTTAAAACATGTACTCCTTGGGGCACCTGGGTGGCTCAGTCGGTTAAGCATCTGACTTTGGCTCAGGTCATGATCTCACGGTTTGTGGGTTCGAGCCCCGTGTCGGGCTCTGTGCTGACAGCTCAGAGCCTGGAGCCTGCTTCAGATTCTGTGTCTCCCTGTCTCTCTGCCCCTCCCCCACTCATGCTGTGTTTCTGTCTCGATAATAAATAAACATAAAAAATTTTTAAAAAACAAAAGCATGTACTCCTTTTACTGTTCCTAGTGATAAGTTAGGTGAGAGGGTTGTTTCTTCAGTTTCTAGGACTAGGGAGCCTTACCTTTGAGGAGCTAGAAGCCTGCTCCTGGCCAGCAGTTTGGGGTAGGCTAGTGGAAGGCAGTAGAAGCAAAAGTGGAAGGTCAAGTTCATTGTGCTATCATCTGCCTCAGAGGTAATGGAGTAGTGGCCTCATGGAACAAAGAGGTTGGAAAAACTCCTGATTTGAAATTCTCTGTGGAATCGGAGAGGGAAATAAAATATAACTACAAATTATGATTCTGACATCACTTATAGTGAATGTGTGGGTTCTTCCTTCACACCATGCTGTTCTCCAATACCAGTCAGGTGTCCTACAGTTCAACTCAATTCTGATACTCTCTACCTGGAGTTAGCATCAGATTCCGCAGGTTGGGGGTCAGCCCCACAACGCTGTCCTTATTTCAGATGCTAATCACAAGTCCAGGTTGTTACCTGTACTTTTCTCACTGATAGCCTGTAAGTCAGAGGTTCCCACAACCACTGCCTTGGATTCAGTTAATCTGGTAGAGCAGCTCAAAAACTCAGGAAACCAGTTTACTCCCTAGATTACGTACTGGTTTATTCTCAAAGGATATAACTCAGGAACAGGCCAATGGAAGAGATGCCTAGGGCAAGGAATGTAGAAGCAGGCATGGAAGCTCCAGCCGGTGCCACTCTCCCTGCACTTCCATTGTGTTCACCAGCCTGGAACTCCAAATATTGTTCTTTTTGCTTTCTGTGGAGACTTCATTACATAGACATGATTGATTAAACCATTGGCCATTGGCAGTTGATTCAACCTTCAGCTCCTCTCCTCTCCCCAGAGATCAAGGTGGAGGGACTGAAAGTTCCAACTCTCCAATCACATGTTTGGTTCCCCTGACAAACCGGTCCCCATTGCTTCTCAGATGTCACTCATTAACATAAACAGGTGTGGTTGAAAGGAGTTTGTTGTGAATATCAGGATATCTTTATGGCTCTTATCACTTAGGAAATTCCAGTGGTTTTAGGAGCTCTGTGCCAAGAATGAAGATGAAGACCAAATATATATTTCCTATTGTAAATCGTGGTAGAGAGCAATACAGTATATTTCAGTGAACAGCTGCCTTCTAGCCAAATGACAGTATTTTCACCTCCTTTTTAAAGCTCCTTTACTGAGCCCTTACTGTGTGCCAAAAACCGAGCTCAGTGTTTTACAGACAATATTTTTATGCTTGCAGCACTCCTATGAAGTGATTATAATTAGCCTCTTGTGCATCTTGGAAAAGAGAATTCAGAGAATATACTATGTTCATATACTTTAAAACACTTAAAACATATATAGTGTTATAGACTGAATATTTGTGTCTCCTCAAATTCATATGTTGACACTCTCTAATTCCCAACATGTTGGTATTTGGAGATGGGGCCTTTGCAAGATAATTAGGTTTAGTTGAGGTCATGAGGATGGGGCCCTCATGATAGGATAGTACTTTTGTAGGAAGAGGAAGAGACACCGAAGCTCTCTCTCTGCCATGTGAGGACACAGCAAGAAGGCTGTCATTAGCAAGGCAGGAAAAGAACCCTCACTAGAACTCAGTTGGCCTGGCATTCTGATCTCATATTCCCATCCTCCAGAGAGTAAGAAATAAATGTCCAAGCCACTCAGTTTGTGGTATTATATTATGGCAGCCTAAGCTGGTTAATAAAGATACTAATTACAGTGAACACTTAAATGCCCTTTACATAGATGTATTATACGGGGGGAGGGGAGAGGCTCTTTAAAGAATGGGGCATTTCTTTTTCTGAAAGGCCTCAGAAACATTTCTCTGCTAGAAGTTTGCAATGTAGACAAGACCTGAATAATTCTCCATACCCCTCCCCTCCCCTTCCCTTCCCTTCTTTCTTAAAATGTTCTGTTGGTGAGAATGTCCAAGCATCACCAGAGATCTAGAATAGATGCTGAAAAGAAGACAGATTTTGGAATCTGTCAGATCTGGGGTGTACTCTAGCTTCTGCTACTAATTAGCTGTAGGACCTTGGGAGAGTTCTTTAATTTTTCTCAATGTCATTTTCTTCAACTCTAAAATAGGGTCATGATCTATACAGGTGGTTGGTTCATAGGCCCATGAAAATGTTTATAAAGTCTGGGGTACCACGGCTGGCTCATACTTGGTGTTCAGTTAACAGCTGTTACAGTGCACAGCAATAAGTATATCTCTACTGGGGAAAAAGTGTGTGGTAAAGAGTGAGTTAGATTTAGACCTGATTCTGCCATTTGAAAACTGTATGATGTCAGATAAATTATTAAACTTTCTGTACTTCAGTACATCATTTGAGAAAAAAAAAAGGGCGGGGGAAACCATTGGGAATTTATTCTTCACAACATAGCAGAGAGTAATAATTGTAACAGGGCCAGCCATTGACTTGGAGGGAAGTTTCCAAAACCCAATTAGAAAGAATTCTGAAATGTGAGAACAGATCAACCTCTTAAAGTAACCCATCATTTTATAGGTGAGAAGACAGAGAAGTGTTTTGCAGGAAGTGTTGGAGCTCGGTCTCCCCATTACGGGTTTGTGTATTTATTTTCTCTTTACCACAGAGCAACCATCAAGGTTTCATCCTACATCCTCTCCTGGCTACTTGTCAATCCTCTGCTGGCCCATACCAGCTCACATGCTCTCCCCCACTCCTATGCTGGGCCCTAAATGAATTTCCTGCTTTCAGCTCACAGCAATTATCTGTTGAAATACTTCAAATACCCCAACAAAACACATGACCCTCAAGGTTGGAAAGCTAGGAAATTGATCTCTTCAAAGACTTATTGTCATTTTTCAGTTTTGTTTTGTAGAGTGCTTTTTTTGCTTAAAATAAGGTAGTCGATTTAAAAACCATATTTGTATTTGACACAGTTTTTCAGCTGGAGGGCCTTGATAATTAAGCTGACAGCATACAAATGCAATGAATAATCATTGTAATGTCAGTGAGACTAAAAACGAGTATCTTTCTCTTCAATGACCCAGGCCCTGCACCCTGGACCCTCATTTGGGAGGATCACCCGATGGAGGGTTTTTTTTCTTAAATTTTTTTAACTTTTAATTATTTTTTGAGAGACAGAGAGAAACAGTGCATGAGCAGCAGGAGAGGGGCAAAGAGAGAGAGACACAGAATCGGAAACAGGCTCCAGGCTCTGAGCCGTCAGTGCAGAGCCCAACGTGGGGCTTGAACCCATGAACCGTGAGTTCGTTACCTGAGTGAAGCCAGACACTTAACCGACTGAGCCACCCAGGTGCCCCACTAAAACTAACTATAACTAGTTTGTTCTTTGCAAAGAACTTTTGTGGGGGTTCCCCCCCCCATATTTATTTCTTATAACAAGTCTAGAGAGATAGCCCTTATTTTCCAGATGAAATGGTGGGATCAACTTTCCCAAGGTCACACTGTATAGCAGAACCCAAACCCCAGATTTTCTGCATTATACAGCAAGTGCTTTTACTCCTCTAGCCAAATTGGCTATATCTTGGACACCATAGTGATTAGGATCTTAGATGAGCCTGGGAAATGGTGAAACTACTCCACAAAACTCCCTTCTCATGTTCAGACTGAATCTCTACTCAGAAAAGACTTCTCAGGTCACTTAATTACTTTCACCTATGACTGAAAATAGGTCTCTAAGAAGAATTCTTACTAACTCTTCTCATTATGGTTGCTAGTAATCTCCTTGTTGTTAAATCCAGTGGACCCTTGTCAGCCTTCATCCTAATTTGACAACCTTTGTAGCATTTGACACTCCAGATTCCTCCCTTCTGGAAGTTTTCTCATTCTTTCTTTTCGTTGATTACAACGTAGTCTTTCTGTTTATTTTTCTATTTGTTTTTCCTTTCTTCCTCTCTGGCTATTCCTGAATCTGTCTGCTTTCCAGTTTTTCTTTCCCCACTCACCCAGTAAAAGTTGGTGTTGCCTAAGAGCCCATTTTCTCTTCCACCTTAGTTCCAGCTACTGTCTGTAGGCTGATGATTCATAAACTCTAGCTCTATAGCAAACCTCTCTTCTGAGCTTCAGACCAGTTTATTATCCAGCTGTCTTCAGAACATCTTCTCCATGAATGTCTCCTATTCTGCTTAGATGCATCATGTCTAAAACTGAGCCTATTGTCTTTCCTTATAATGCATTTTTCCTTTTATCAGTTTGTAATTAGTACCATCATTCACCTATTCCCTCAAATCAGAAACATAGGAGTCATTCTTGATACCGCTTTTTCTTTTGCTTTCTAAAGTTAGTTACTAAGTCCTGTCTTTTTTTATAATTGTGATAAAATACACATAACATAAAATTATTTGCCGTCTTAAACATTTTTAAGTGTACAGTTCAGTGGCATTAAGTATATTCCAGTTATTGTGCAAGCATCACCGCCATCCATACATAGAACTCTTTTCATCTTTTTTTTTCTCAAAAATATTTAAATTCTAGTTAGTTAACATGTAGTGTAGTATTAGTTTCAGGAGTAGAATTTAGTGATTTCATCACTTACATGTAATACCCAGTGTTCATCACAAGTGCCCTCCTTAATACCCATCATCCATCTAGCCTATCTCCCACCCACGTTCTTCCATCAACCTTCAGTTTTGTTTCCCTTTCTTTTTCCCCCCTTCCCATATATTCACCTCTGTTTTGTTTCTTAAATTCCACATTTGAGTGAAATCATATGGTATTTGTCTTTCTCTTACTGACTTATTTGCTTAGCATAATATACGCTAGCTCCCTACATGTCATAGCAAATGGCAAGATTTCGTTCTTTTTGATGGCTGAGTAATATTCCATTGTGTGTGTGTGGGGGGGAGTGTATATATATACATATATATGTATATACCACATCTTCTTTATCCATTCTTCAGTCGATGGACACTTGGGCTCATTCCGTAGTTTGGCTATTGTTGATAATACTGCTGTAAACATTGGAGTGCTTATACCCCTTTGAATCTGTAGTTTCTTTTTTTTTTTTTAAGTTTATTTATTTTGAGATGGAGAGAGTGAGAACAGTGGGGGAGGAACAGAGGGAAGGGGAGAGAGAGAGGGTCTGAAGTGGGCACTGGGCTGACAGCAGAGAGCCTGATGTGGGGCTCGAACTCACGAACTGCAAGATCATGACCTGAGCCACTTAACCGACTGAGCCACCCAGGCACCCCCTTGAAACTGTATTTTTGTATTCTTTGGGTAAATTGCTGGATCATAGGGTAGTTATATTTGTAACTTTTTGAGGAACCTCCATACCGTTTTCCAGAGTGGCTGCACCACTTGCATTCTCAATAGCATTAGAGGGTTCCCCTTTCTTTGCATCCTTCCCAACATCTATTGTTTCCTATGTTGTTAATTTTAGCCATTATGACAGATGTGAGGTGGTGTCTCATTGTGGTTTTGATTTGTATTTCCCTGATGATGAGTGATATTGAGCATCATTTCATGTGCCTGTTAGCCATCTGTTTGTCTGTCAGTGCAGAGCCTGCTGCAGAGTTCTCTAGTACTTAAAACCTTTTAATGATATTTCATTGTCCTTTGGTTGAAGTGCAGACCATTCACATCCCTCCAGCCCATTTCCTGCTCATCTTATGTATCTGTATTCTCACTCCAAATGGTGGCTGGTATTATGTTTTTATTTAGAGCTATAATTTCACTAGAGATCATCAGGTCCAGTCCTCTTAGGTGAGGAACCTGAGGTCTCATAAAGTGCCTAAGGACAACATCTATTACAGTTCACCATGAATTCAGTATCTGATTTACTTCTCTATCCCTAATACTCAGTCCCTGGCGTGTCATGAATATTGACAAAGTATTTTTTAGTCAGATAGATGGACTGACAGATACCAAAGTTCCAAGTAGAACCCAAAATTTTGACAGCTAAACTAGTTCTCTTTCTATTCACTTTATGCTGCTTTTTAATGTCCAAGACGCTTATGTGTAAAACACCTGGCATATAGTTATGCTCTTATTAGATAGTAAAGCATTAGTAGCCATTGTTTTGTTATTAGTCATCATTATGGGCATACCTTATTTTATTGTGTTTTGCAAATAGTGCAGTTTTTACAAACTGAAGGTTTGTAGCAACATGAGACAAGCAAGTCTTGACACCATTTTCCCATTAGCATTTGCTGGTTTCACGTTTCTGTGTCACATTTTGGTAATTCTTAAAATATTTCACACTTTTTCATTATTATATCGTTATGGTGGTCTGTGATCGGTGATTTCAACTTGCCGAAAGCTCAGATGATGGTGTATATTTTTTAGCAATAAGATATTTTTAATTAAGGTTTGTATGTTGTCTTTTTTGACATAATGCTGTCGCACACTTAATAGACTACACTATAGTGTAAACATTACTTTTATATGCACTGGGAAACAGAAAAGTTCATTTGACTCACTTCATTGCAACGTTCACTTTATTGCAGTGGTCTGGAACTGAACCTGCAATATCTCCAAGTTGTGTGTGGGTATCACCAGCACCTGACACAGGGACTGGTGCAGAATACACTCAGTGAATTTTGAAAGAAGGAAGGGAAGAAAAGAAGAAAGAGAGGAGTTAGTAGCCCTCTGCCATGGCAAGGAGAGTCTGGGAAAGGTAGCCAGTGTGGAAGAGATTGTTCCTGTTTTGTAGGTGAATGAACTGAGGCCCAGAACATTTAATTTGGACAATCTGTTGTGACTGGTCAACCCCTCTGGATAGACCAAATGGAGTAGGGAGATTTTTCTATTGAGGAGTTATGTAGATCCAGCACAGATTTTCAGAGGAAGCAAACTTGGTTTATAGCAAGTTTTCTTTTTTCAAACAATGATAGTTGGGCAGTCTGATGATTCCTTTGAGCTTCTTAGCAAGGAAGAGCTGCCCTGAAACCTCCTAATATTTTCTGTGTACTCAGCCTCAGACAGGCTCATTTTGGGTCTTGGCTTCTTTGGTAACAAAGCCAGATTTGACTTTTAAAAACAAAAATTGACTCACCAATGACAGATACCTTCTGAAGCTTGAGAAAACAGGGCCCACAGAACTCCTGATAATAACAAATAAGAGGTACAATACTTTACAACTTAGAAAATTTTTTACCATTTGTAACTTCATCTTATAACAGTACTATGGGTAGAAATTTTTATTTTTTATTATTATATTTTAATGTTTATTTTTGAGAGACACACACACAGAGTGTGAGCAGGGGAGCAGGCTCCAGGCTCTGAGCTGTCAGCACACCCAGGTGCCCCTAGAAATTTTTATTAAAACATACGTTTTACGGGGGCACCTGCGTGGCTCAGTTGGTTAAGTGTCCGATTTTGGCTCAGGTCATGATCTCATAGTTTGTGGATTTGAGCCCTGCATTGGGCTCTGTGCTGACAGCTCAAAGCCTGGAGCCTGCTTCGGATTCTGTGTCTCCCTCTCTCTCCGCCCCTCACCTGCTTGCACGTGCTCGCTCTCTCTCTCTCTCTCAAAAGTAAATAAAACATTAAAAATTTTTAAAAAGAATCCGTTTTACAGATGAAGACTCAGAAAGGTTAATAAATATGTACAGCTTTATGCTGTTAGTAAATTGCAAGGCCACGACTAGAGCTTAGGTTTACTGGACTGCAAATCCAAATCCGATGCTCTTCCTATTCCACCAGGCTATCAGGCAGAGCCTCTCTGGGTTTTGGAGAGAACACAAGAAGTGAGTGTGTCTGCTCCTGATACATAATGTGTGATGTCAACACAAAAAGCAGATGGATTAAATCTTGTCTGGGCAAGAATCATGCACTTTAAACTAATTTGCTGTTTGCTTATGACTGATTTACCTTCCTGGATCACAAAATGATCTCCCACTTCTGTAGAAAAGATCAACCTTTTTCCCCAAAGAAGTGTTGTTAGTGGTGTTGGGTTATTTTCCTGCTCCTCCTTGGCTTCCTGTGTTCTGTAGTTTTTCATTTATTTCATGTCTTCTTAGACTGTGAGCTCTTTGAGCAGCAGTCATGTACCTCCTGTGCCTAGAACAGAGCAGTTAGTTACTCATTAAATATTCATTGGATTAAGTTATTTATCATTATGTTTGTATTAATTATAATCTTACTCTTGCTGTTGATGATTATTATAGTAATAACTACCAGTAATGACTGTCAGTACAGTGCCAGGCACTTTACAGACATTTTCTCCAATTCTCATAATAACCATACAAGGGAGAACTATTATCGTTACACGTATGAGGGAATAAGGTTCGGGTATATTAAGTAATTTGTCCAAGGTCATGTAGCTTTTAAGTGTCACCTGAAGCAAAATATAAGTAGACTTAAATTTTTTTTTGCTTTATTGTGGCAAAATATACATAAAATTACCATTTTAAGTGTATAATTTATTGGCATTAAGTACCTTTACAGTGTTGTGTGACCATCCCCACTATTGCCAGACTTTTTCATCATCCCAAACAGAAATTCTGTGTCCATGATATAATAATTCCCCATTTCCCCCTCCCTCTAGCCCCTGGAAACCTCTAATCTCTCTATGAATTTGCCTATTTGAAATATTTCACATAAGTGGAATCATATAATATTTGTCCTCTTATTTGGCTTATTTCACTTAGCATAATGTTCTTAAGGTTCATCCATGTCAAACTTACAAACCCTGTATTTGGAGGACAAGGTCCTTCTTGCCCACCGTAGATGAAAACACTGACAAGGAACATAAATGACTTTTCCAAGGTTGTAAAGGATTTCATTAGTTTTGCCAGGCTTTAAAGACCCTACTCGGACCTCCATCTTATGCTGAATGAGGGGAAGACCTAGAATAAAATAGTTTTTTTTTTTTTTTTGGCTCACTTTTCCTCATTCAAAAAATTAGGAGGTTGCTCCTCAAATTGTCTTAGGAGCTGTTAAAGGGAAGGGTAAGCCAAGTGGGTACCCCTTTCCTTTCCAGTAGAGATCTGTTCATACCTATTTTATATATTAGCCTTCAGATGAGGTTTTATTTGACAAAACGGCTTCTGCTGCCACAGCAAGGAGCTAAATGAACTGCTCAAGATGAACTCTGACCTTCTAATTTTCTTACACATTCTGTTTTTCAAAATGTGAGATGATCAGCTTTGTGAAGACATACACATGCAGTGACTGTGTGTCCTTTGTATTGCCCCTCCATGGACTCCCCACCTTAACCAGCACAGATCAAGAAGGGGAAAGACTCAGACATTGTAAGGAGACAGTTACAGTACTCTGAGATAAATGCTATCGCAAAGGGATGTGCCACTTTGTTCCAAGGGTCTAACCTAATAAATAGATGCACCGATTGCTATGAAAACTTGGTGGATATGTGGGAGGGGCCACAACTCTGGCAGAGGTTGTGTCAGGAAAAGCTTCTGAGAAGTCAGGCATGGAACGAGATCTGGAACCACGAGGAGAAGCTGAGTACGAGGTCTGCTGCTAATGACTTAAGACACTGGACAAGGCCTGCCTATCTCTCTTGCCTTCCCTTCCCATCCAGGCTGAGGGGCTTAGATGTGTTGTTTAGCAATTCTCCTTCCAGCTCTAACATTCTGGGCATTAATCTATAAGTTTTTGTTAGCTCTCTTTCATTAAAACAACTAACTCATTCCCTTAAACTATTTGTTTGCTTCTTCTTGAAAAAATGTTCTGTTCCCCTTCTTGGAATCCCTGGTGGTAATGAAGATTTCAGAAACAGGGAAGATGAGGTGAGCTGAGAGCCCTCTCCTATGGTGACAGCCCAGGGCTTCTTGCCCCAGAGTTCCTGACATTTTTGGGCAAAATCAGTAGGAAACCATGAAAGCCTTTTCCTAAGTAGCCACCACTAGAGCCCTTGTCCTGCTGATTAAGCACATGCAATTTAATTTCATTTTCTATTAGTTACTTACGGTTCTTAGTCAATGAAAATATAATTTTGTGGCCATGACTACAGCTGATAATCGGTGAGATATTGATAAAGGACTTGAATCTATGGCCATGCTGCATAGATTCTTATCGGAATGGCTTCTCTTGCTTAATGTAGTGGGGAGAGTCGCCGCTAGAAGTCAGAGACGTGAGTTTGACCCCTGGCTCTGCCTCTAACTGAAAACTGAAACAAGTCACTTTACTTTGGAGGACCTCAGTTTCCTCCTCTATAAAGTAAGAATAATACCTACCTTATCTCTCACTTGTTTGCAAGACTTTAAGGAGATAATTGATCTGGAAGAGCTTTTTAAATGAGACAAAGCTAATCCGGAGGGAGCTGCTGGGTCGATGATTGCACTGACTGTTCTTATCCTAGGGGTTAACTGGTTGGCCAGACTGAGGCCTGGGAGGCTGGAGGTTGATGAGATTAGCAACTTTACTGGTGCTGAAATTCTTTTTTGTGTGCTTTGAAGAGCACTCCCTGGCATATGGGGGCCAGAATTGGCCTGCTTCCTGGGAGTTCCACTTCCCAAGGAATCACAGGGTTTCTGGGGAGCAACTGAAGAAGTCCAGAGCTTGGAAAAAAGGGATGCCTGGGTAAAGAGGACACCTTCATGTGTCCCAAACACCACAGGGCAAGTTTGTTTCTCCTGTGGATGGATTAGTAATAACAGCTATCTATTATTAACAATAATGGTTGCTATGTGTTGGTCATCCAGTATTGGCCATGCACAGTATTTTGGAAACTTCCCTACCCAAGTGTTCTTGACATTAGAGGAGAACAAATTCATCTCTGAATCAGTGGGGAAATAGCCCAGAGCAGATCTCCAAGACTAAAAATTACTTGAAGCCTATGCATTATCTTCAAAATGCATATGAATTTTGTTTTAAGTCACCATTATATAGTCATAGTTGTTTTCTGTACAACAAATAAATTATTTACCCTCTGATATAATTACCTTACCAAGAAATACACCATATTTGCTCATTTACCCTTTAGTATACTGTTGAGTGCCCACAGAGGTTCCTATGCCCAGTTCCTATGCCCACAGAGGTTCCTATGCCCAGTTTGAACTATATCATTATTATTTGTTAACCGTTATTTTCCAGAGTTTTTATAGATAGAGACACAAGTTAAGGAAGATGGAAAGAATTATCCCTGTCTTAGAGCCAGAAAGTAGTGGAGCCAGAATCAAGTCTAAGTTTGGATATTCCATTCTCTTAACCACTGAGTTACATATCTATATTATTTACTGCCTTAAAATTGTTTATATTTGTGGAACACTCGTTCCTCATATATAGGCAATTACTGTGTCCTCAAGTGCTTGACACAGTGCCTATTTCAAAATAAACTCTCAGGGCGCCTGGGTGGCTCAGTCAGTTAAGTGTCCGACTTCGGCTTAGGTCATGATCTTGTGGTAGGCAGGTTCCAGACCCATGTCGGGCTTTGTGCTGACAGCTCAGAGCCTGGTGCCTGCTTCAGATTCTTCATCTCCTGCTCTCTGCCCCTCCCCTGCTCATGCCCTCTCTCTCTCTCTCTCTCTCTCAAAAATAAACAAACATAAAAAAAACCAAAAAACGACAAAGTAAACTCTCTGTGACTGTTGATTGGTTGAATGAATCAATGGCAAATGATCAAGCCTCTAATAACGAAGCCTTTTCAGAGGTCCATAAGTATCTGGCAGATTGACCTCAGAGTTTGGAATAAATGTTTTTGTCCTAACTCTTCTCTAAAGCAGTGATGCACAGTTAGCTCTAAACCAGTATCTCCACACAGAAAGTGATGGTATTTGTAGAGAACTCTGGCTAAACAGACAAGGCTACGCGGGAGCTCCTGTGCCCTACTTCCTTCTCAGACACCCTAAGTGCTTAAGGAATCAGTGTCTCAATTCACCTGTAACCCATTGACAGCTCCTAAGCTACCATGAATGGTATCTAAGAATTATCTGGTTTTTCTTTGTCTTTCCATTTCCCCAGTATACACTCACACACATTTTGTCTGTTCCATCCTATCATGAGGTGTGTTGTGGAAAAAGCCTGAGAGTTTGGACCAAATTGTGGGTTTCCAAAGTCTCTGTGACCTATTGATTTTTATCTTATATCAGTGGCTTCTAAGTATAGTCCCAGGTTTAGGAATTTGTTAGAGATGAGAATTATTAGGCCCTAGCCCAGACCTCTGGAATCAGAAACTCAGGAGGTAGTTCCCAGCAAGCTATTTTCACAAGCTCCCTAAATGATTCTGATGCTTGTATCTGCCACCTAGTAACTGTTCAATAAATGGTATTCTCTTCTCTCCCAGTTCTTTGAGGTTATCTAGGAATCTTGCCATCATTAATGCCATAATTTCTCTGGGCAATGCTCTTTGAATTCCAAACAGCTTTAGAAACAGAGATCATGTGTCAGCTGTGACAGAGGGGTGGCTGGCCCCTTCTCAGACAGATTGGGAGGTCTGTGCACAGGCAGTCTTAACCCTGGACATGGGTTAATACCTGGACATGGTAATAGAAGCTACAGCCTCCAGCATGATAGCCAGCAATTGTATCTTTTTCCTTGCACATCTTAGGAAAACTAAATAATTGGCCCCTAAAATTGTCTTTAAAAGGACTCATGTTGGGTGAGGTCAAAAGTGTGATTACTTGAAAATTGCTCTGCTGGTGGGGAAGGTACTTGAATTTAAGTGTCTAAATCAGATTTTTGCTATTACTGCTCTCAGCAGGAAAAGAGGCAGAAAAATCAATAGTCTGTGGTCTTGTTTAAGCTATAAAACCACACTTCTTACCTCCAAAGGTCTCTGGCTGCCAGGGAGAGACTTTAGCTTTCACTGTCACCACAGGTGCTGTCACGATTATAAGTTTATGCTGAGTTCCTTGAGCTCTGTCCTCTTATGCGTGCATGGTAGGAGGCCTGGAAGCTTTGTGGTACCATGAGAGAAGTAGGTATGAGCATCTGAGACCTGGCTCCAGACCTCCCTTTCCTCTTCCCTCCTTGGGGTAGACCCTGAGCTGGGAGAATTGAATTCAGAAATGCAGACAACAGGGCTGGGCACAGTGTCCAAAGGGGTGGCCTATTCCTGAGCAGCTACATTGTGATTTTAGGTTACTGGCAATCCTTGAAATTCCAGAGGACCTTGGAACTTTGAGGAAGAATGCTCAATGACTGATATTATTTTAATCATTTCATCATTTGAGTACCCATTCCCTAAGAAGTCCAATGCTATGTGTTTCTCATACAGCTTAATGATTCAGACTGCCTAGTTTTGAAATCTTAGCTCCATCATTTGATTACTTTGCAACTATCTTTTCCCACTCTGTCGGTTGCCTATTAGTTTTTTCGATTGTTTCCTTTGCAGTGCAGAAGCTTTTTATCTTGATGAGGTCCCAATAGTTTATTTTCTATCACTTATACAAAGTATAAGTCTGGAGGTCAATGACTGACGGCATTGATTTATTAGGTCAGTGATTTCAGGACCAGTATTCTGTGACTCTCTTGGCTTTTCCCATTTTTTTTTAAAGTTTGTTTATTTTGAGGGAGAGACCAAGCAGGATAGGAGCAGAGAGAGAAGGAAGAGAGAATCCCAAGCAGGCTGCTCACTGTCAGCCCAGTGACTGATGCAGGGCTTGAACCCACGAACTGTGAGATCATGACCCAAATCGAAATCAGGAGTCGGACTTTTAACCAACTGAGCCACCCATATGCCCGTTGTCTTTTCCCTTTTGCTCTAAGATGGCTGCTATAGCTGTAAGCATCATGTCTGTGATTGAGGGAGGAAAAAGTGGATATAGAGGAACATAGTAATGTTTGTCCTTTTACTAAAAAGCAAAGGCTTTCCCACGATTCTCTCAGATTTCTGTGTAGATCTCATTGGTGAGAATTGGGCCACTTGGCTAATTCTAAGTTCTGGGAAGGCTGGAAAAATGAGTATTTAGCTTTGCCAGCCTTAATAGTCAAAGAGCAGAGGGTGCTGGGAATGAGGATTATGTTAGCTCACCTCTGGTCTACCACAGTGACCTCAGCAAGTAAATGGCTTCTCTAGTTGGTTTCCTCATCTATAAAATAAAGATAGTAAAAGAACCTACCTTATGAAGGAGCTGTGACATCAATGTAAAGTGCTTAGTATAATACTTGACACATAATAAGTAATAATATTGTTTTGTTACTAATATTATTTCAGCTTCATAAGTGATTGCTGTTATCCCATTTTACATAAGAGGAGGCTGTAGCTCTATGAGTGGAAATAATAACATGCCAGAATTCAGAGTTTGGAATGGATTAGAGCCTATATCTGAATCTAAATTCCACATTTCCTTTTTCTGCACTGGGAGTTGAGTCAGCAGGGAAATGGAGTTGTCTGATGAGTCTGCCTTGGCCAACCCAGGGCACTGGCCACACACTTGGTGAATGGAGAGGGAACGCGACTGAAAAAAATAGGTTTGGACGGTGAGAGCCCAAGCAGAAACCCCTGTCGGCGACATATAAGGACAAAGAGAACCACAATTTAGGGAGTTATCACAGGACTGATACTAGATCCACTAGATTGGGGGATAAGAATTTGAGAAAAAGTATTTGGAAATATAATTGAATAAGAACTAAAAGAGAAGCCAGTTGTGGGGGTAGTCAGAAGGGGCCCCTACTGTAGTGTAGAGGGAGAAAGGTCAAGGCAGACTTTCTGGAGAATGAAATAAGGTGAAGGGCAAGGGAAGGACAATCAAGCATTGAAGACATCCTTATCAGTGTCCTGGAAGCAGAACAGTCAAATGGAGTATGCTAGAACAGCTTTGGGTTTGGTATTTGTAAAGTGTAAAATGCCAGGCCAGGGTTGCCACGAGGGGAAATGGGACATCTAGATGGATAGGAGACTTGGAGGGTTATTATGCCATGCTAAGAACTTTATCCATAGCAATATCTTTATCTTTGTTTGGATACTTGTTTGGAACTTTTATTCTTGGCCACCACAGTGTTTTAGGCATGATGGATAGATTGGCATCTTCAAAAGATCTCTCCGGATATGTGCAGAGAATGGATTAGAGAAAAAGGAGGTTAGAACATAAGTTAGTAGGCTCTTAAAATAGGTCAGTCGAGAGACTGAATTAAGGGTGGTATTTGGGATGGACAGGAAAGGACACTTCTGAGACATTTTTAGAGAGAACAGTATCTGGCATATGGTAGATGTTCAGTATTTGTGGAATAGGAATTAATAATTTAGGACTTGATACTGGATTTGGGAAGTGAGGGAGAAGTCCCGTCTGACAGGTGACAGGTTGCATGATTATCGCTTTCACTGAGTTCTCAGGAGTACTAGGGCTAGCATCTGTCTGGGAGCTCTCCTTGTAATTTCTCTGGTAATTTGCTCATAACTCTTGGGGAATCCCCCTTTTTCCTAGTGCTGGGATTTCTAAACCCAATACGTGTTGGTAATGGTGGAGCAAGATAATGTTATTCCTATTCTACAGATTTGGAAACTGAGGTGCAGAGTAGTTAAATAACTTGCCTGGGATCATCCAGCTACTCAGAGTTAGCTTACAGCATTATTGCCTGTTACAGCATGTTGCCTTTGTGTGAGACTCTTGAACTTCCCATTGTAATTTCAACTGATTATAGGCCATAATAAAATAAGCAATAAAATTCAGAAGATTAGATTGATCTAATTACTCAGCTGTTAAAATGAGGCCATGAATTAATGATAATTCAATGCACCTTCTAATTCAATCCAATAGTGCACAGTATCATTTGCCTTATACAAAGAAAGTTCTGATGCCTCCTGAGTGTTAAAAGGAAGAAATAAAATAATTCATATATAGAGAGTCCACTATCTTTACCCTTGTTCTTCTTTATTAGATAGATCTGGTGTCAATCTTGTCACTTATGTAACTGTGAACCTCAGTTTTCTCATCTGTAAAATATGGGAGATTTTCATTTAACAGTAGCTGTTATTATTTTGCAGACACAGAGATTCAGAATTTGTTAAGGATTATAAGGGTCTTACCCGGGTCACACAGTACTTTAGTGGCAGCTCTAAACAAAAAATATATTGAAATGGAAGCATTTTACGGGGATCTTTGACTGAAGACATGTTCTATATTTCAGCTTATTTGAAAACCCAGTCCTGGTGTACATGTCATACCATTTCCCACCTACTTCCTTTAGGACCTCACTAGTGAGCTCATAAGTCTCTAGGAACAGCAGTCTTTTAAATTTGTAGAGAGCCCAAAAAGAGTTTTTAAGACATTTTTACATAAAGCTGGAAAATCAGAGTATCTGAATTCTAGTCCTGGCTCTGCCTGAAGGATGAGTAGCAGTTATTTGGAACAGATGAAATGTCTAACCAATAGGAGATTAAGTGTCCATTAATGTAAACATTTTGTGGTTTCTGTTGTTGTTTTTCTTTATTTCCAAAACAATGTGTGCTCATTTTAGAAAACTCTGGAAATACTGAATATGAGAAAAAAAAACATAAAAAAATCCATAATTCTCCCGATCTAGAGACTGTCACTGTTAACACTTTGGTATATCATTTTTTTTCTAGAGCTTTTAAAATAAGCACACGTGAGGGGCGCCTGGGTGGCTCAGTCGGTTAAGCGGTCGACTTCGGCTCAGGTCATGATCTCACGGTTCGTGAGTTTGAGCCCCACGTCGGGCTCTGTGCTGACAGCTCAGAGCCTGGAGCCTGCTTTAGAGTCTGTGTCTCCTTCTCTCTCTGCCCT
Organism: Cryptoprocta ferox; assembly: GCA_028646485.1. Taxonomy (NCBI): domain Eukaryota; kingdom Metazoa; phylum Chordata; class Mammalia; order Carnivora; family Eupleridae; genus Cryptoprocta; species Cryptoprocta ferox. The sequence continues at coordinate 52,840,452 of CM053575.1, read as the reverse complement.
TCCCCTGCTCACTCTCTGTCTCTCAAAAAATAAATAAACATTAAAAAAATCAAACACACCTATTTGTGTTTTAAAAAAATAATAAGCACATGTGATACACATTATTTTTCAGTAAAAATGAGATTATATCCTATGCACTGCCCTGTAACACCTTAATTTATTTAAGGAAGTTTGAGTTGTTGGGTTATTTAGATTTGTTTCAGATAATGCCCTGTTGACAGACATTTAGGTTTCTTTAACTCTTACTATTAACCAGTAACACAAAGCAGAAATACTAGACTGAAAATGAATGAGAAAAATGCAAAAATATGGGGATACTTTTTTTTTATAGTTTATTGCCAAGTTGGTTTCCATATAACACCCAGTGCTCTTCCCCACAAGTGCCCTCCTCCATATCCATCACTCCTCTTCCCCTTTCCCCCTGCCCCTTCAACTGTCAGTTTGTTTTCAGTATTCAAGAGTCTCTCATGATTTGCCTCCCTCTCTCTCCCTAACTCTTTTTCCCCCCTTCCCCTCCCCATGGTCCTCTGTTAAGTTTCTCCTGTTAGACCTATGAGTGAAAACATATGGTATCTGTCCCTCTCTGCCTGACTTATTTCTCTTAGCATGACACCCTCGAGGTCCATCCACATTGCTCCAAATGGCCTGATTTCATTCTTTCTCATTGCCATGTAGTATTCCATTGTATATATAAACCACATCTTCTTGATCCATTCATCAGTTGATGGACATTCAGGCTCTTTCCATGTTTTGGCTATTGTTGAAAGTGCCGCTATAAACATTGGGGTACATGTGCCCCTATGCATCAGCACTTCTGGGGATACTTTTATTTATAAATTTTTTAAAGAGACAAATTTTTTGATTTTTTTTATAATTTATAAAAGATTGTAAATACACATAAACACACCACAGTACACAAAAAATTGTGTTTATTCAAAGCATAGTGACTGGTTCGATGTTTCTACAAAAAGCCACACTGACTAGGTAGGACCTTGCTTTTGTCCAATTTGTGTTTGGCCAAGCAATAGTAGGTTTAATCACCAGGAACCATGTAAGGGAGCGGGAAAGACAGGAGGTAAGGGACATTATTGAGGATCTAGAAGATTTTCATTAAATAAGACCATTTAGGGAACTTTTAATGAAAGGGATAGGGGTGGGGACTAACATTTATTGAAGTACTTACTACTCTGTACCAAGTTTTGTGCTAGGTATTTTGCATGCTAAGTCTTAATTTTCTAGCCTATAGTATATGATAACCCTGTGTTCCTGAGGCTCAGGTAAAGGGACTTGCCTACGATTTAATGTCTGGTTAGTGGTACAGTGGACTTTTGAATCCACATTTGCCTGCCTTCAGAACTCCTCTTCTTCCCACTGGACTATGATGGCTCCCATAAGAGGGCCAAAGCAGGAGATTCTTTCTCCTGACTCTCAGAAGGAATGCATCCTTTGCCAAAAAAAAAAAAAAAAAAAAAAAATTCCTGTGGATCTTCTCCCTCCTTAGGCTGTCATCTCCTCTCTTTTCCTTTACTGTCAATGTCTTTACTCAATTTTCAACACAGCCTGCTGTTCCAATGCCTTCATCAGATCTCTATATAAAATAAAAAGGCAGATATTGCCATACTAGATTTTAAAAAATCAGGATCCAACTATATACTGTCTACAGGAGATACCACTTTAGATGCAAAGATACAAAAAGGCTGAAGGTAAAAGAATGGAAAAAGATAATGTAATAGCAACCATAAGAAAGCTAGAGTGGTTACACTAATATCAGACAGAATATACTTTAAAACAAACCAAAAAAAAAATGTTACTGGAGTTAAAAAGGGATATTTTATCATGATAAAGGGTCAACCCAGCCTGAAGATGTAATGGTTATATACACACCTAACAATAGAACCCCAAAACAAAAGGTAACAGAAATGAGGAGCAAAAGAGATAATTCAGCAGTTACAGTTGGAAACTTCAGTACTTCACTTTCTTTGACCACTGCATCCTGCTGACTTCCATCCAGGACCTCACTTTCAATAATGGATAGAACCAGACAAAAGATCAACAAAGAAATGGAAGTCTACAATGAAGACTTGAACAATATTGTATACCAACTTTATCTAACAAATATCTGTAGGGCAGTCCTATGGTAGAATATAATTCTTCTCAAGTACACGTGAAACATTCAGGATAGACCATATGCTGGGCCATAAAACAACTCTCAATATATTTAAAATATTGAACTCATACAAAATATGTTCTCCAACCACAATGGAATGAAACTGGACATTAAAAATAGAAGAAATTTGAGAAATTCACAATTATGTGAAAATTAACACACTCCTAAATATTACCAGTGGGTCAAAGAAGAAATCATGAGGGAAATTAGAAAATACTGGGAGTGAATGAATGTGAATGAAATACAGCACACTAAAATTTATGGGATGTACTAAAGTGGTACTTAAAAGGAAATTTATAGCTGTTAAAAACATGCCTGTATTGAAAACAAAGAATTAATTCAATAACCTTTTACCTTAACATTTTGGGGGGGAAAAACAAAATATTTAGAACTGAATCTAAAATAAGGGAAAGGAAGGAAATAATAAGGATTAGAGCAGAAATCAAAGAAATTTAAAAATAGAAAAACAAAGGTGACTGGGTGGCTCAGTTGGTCAAGCCTTGACTTTTGATTTGGCTCAGGTCTTGATCTCAGGGTTGTGAGATTGAGCTCCATGTTGGGCTCTGTGCTGGGCCTGCTTAAGATTCTCTCTCTCCCTCTGCCCCTCTCCTGCTTGCTTGCACATGCTCTCTCTCTCTTTCAAAAGAAAAGGAAAGGAAAGGGGAAAAGGAAAGAGGGGAGGGAGGGAGGAAATAGAAAAAATATCAATAAACCAAAAGTTTATTGTTTTTCAAAAGATCAACAAAGTTGACAAGCTTTTATCTAGACTGGTTAAGAAAAAAAGGGAGAAGACTCAAATTACTAAACTCTGGAATGATAGAGGAGACTTAACTACTGACCTTACAGAAATAAAAAGGATTATAAGGGAATACTATGAACAGTTGTATGCCAACAAATGAGATACCTAGGTGAAATGGACAAATTACTAGAAATAGACAAACTATCAATGCTAACTTATGAAGAAATAGAAAATCTGAATGAACCTATAACAAGTAAGTGGAATTAGTAATAAAAAAAAAAATTCCCACAGAGAAAAGCTCAGAACCAGGTAGTTTCATGGGTGAGTTCTGACGAACATTTAAATAAGAATTAACACTAACTGTCCACAAACTCTTCCAAAAAATAGAACACTTTCTAATTACTGTAAGATTAGTTTATATTGCCTTGATCCCAAAACCAAAGACATCACACATATAGAACCAGTATCTCATTTGAATATAAATGCAGAGTCCTCAACAAATACTACCAAACTGAGTTCAATAAGTTATAGAAAGGATTATATTATACATTGTGACCAAGTGGGATTTATCCCAGAGGATAAATTATCAACCTTTTGTGGTTTTTTTTCTTTTGATTTCATCTAAGAAATACTTTCTATTCCCAAGGTCAAACTATGTTCTATTTTTCCTAATAGTTTTAAGTGTTTTTGTTGTCGTCATTTTAATATTTAAGTTGTTGGTCTTTCTGGAATTGGAGAAGTATGAGGTGGGGATCTAATTTTTTTCTTCACATGGAAAAAAAAAGTATTCCACTATATTTTACTGAATTTAAACAAGATCTTCCCTTTCCATATCTTTTAAAACCAAATAATAGAATAAAAGAGAGAATTGACTTGGGAGGAAAAGGAATTTATGGACTAAATCATCAATTTGCAAAATTTCATCTTTCTCTTTTATTTCTTTTTAGAAAATAAATACAGGGAGTGTGGGAATCGTTCACTAAATAATCTGTAAAATATTGAGACCTCCCTTCATAGATGCAAAAACAAAAACAAAAACAAAAGCAGCAGCACACTCCTGGAGTGGAGATTGAGACAGAATAGGCCATCTGCTGTCCATTAAAATTTCTCCCATACCCCATACTGGCAGATAGGGAGGTTTGGAGATACTGTTAGATTTGTAGAAGAATTTTTTCCCCCTCAGAACAGCATACACTTGGCCTGACGTACTTACCTAAGGAGCAATTTTATTATTAGTTTTAACAACCTATTTTCTTTTTTAACTGATGATACTGTTCTTGCACTAAAGGCATGTCATGTTAAACCTGCTCTGGTTTTAGCAGCCTTCTTCTTCTAGGGCTCAGCCAGGATGAATGACCCACACAGCTTACTGGCTTTTTAACTAAAGGGTAAGTTCTCCCTGAAGATGCAACACAAGTCAGAGCACAATTGATTACTGGATATTTCCCCTTTCTGGATTACTGGATATTTCTCAGAGGGAGTTGCCTTGCCCTAACTGGGAAGAACAGTGCCTTACTTACCACCCTTACAATTCCATGGGGCTCACTAGTGGGAGCCTGGGTGGGTAGGCCTTGAATCCAGTGTTTAGGCTACCTCAGATTCAAGTCTGGTGGGCAGGTCCGGAGCTAGTCCTGCGGAACCGCTATCTGCCTAGACTGACCTGCAGTCTCATCAGAATAGTACTCTCAGCCAGGCCTCCCAGCTAGGAAGAAAATCAGATTTGGGTTGTTTTGTGGAGCCAATGAGATTCAAGAGTCCATTTGATTTACTTTCTTTCCTTCTGCCTATGAGAGAAAAGAAGCAACAAAAAGCTTATAAAACCTGCGGTTAGAGTATTTCCCATCTTGCTTTGTAGCCTTTCGCCTCACAGCAGGAAAAGTGAGGTTTTGCTATCAGGATGGTATTTTGTAGGCTGTGTCTCCTAAACATCTTTGTTGTTGCCCCTTTTCCTCTTTATCCCATTGCTACTGTTTTAGCTTTGCCTTTGGGCGATTGCAGTAACTTCCTATCTGGTCCTTCCTCTGATCTCACCCACTCTGGACTCGTCCACAGTTGCTGCTGGAGTAGGTAAAACACAAATCTGAAACTCCCGGTTTAAAGTCCTCCAGTGAATTCTTATTATTGAGTGATAAATTCTGTCCCTTAGCCTGGCATTCAGATCCCTTCCCAATCTGTTCTCAGTCTACCTTTTTCTCTTCATTTCTTGTTGCCTTTCCCTACACACTATAAACTCCAACCGTACTAAGCCATTTGCCATTTTCCCTAGTGTGGCATATGCTTTCATGCCATCATGCCTGAAGGGAATATATATTTCTTTGTCCCCACTCCTCCACACCTCTGACAAACTGCTCCCACTCATTGTTAAGGCCAATCAAATGTTCCTTCTTCTAACAACCCATTCCCAGCTTTCCCAGACCTGTTCTTCACTCCCTCCTCAGCATTCTCATAACACTCTGACATTCTCTGCTTATATGTCATATAGATTATCTATAGATTAATATAACTAAGGTAAATTATTTCCCTATTAAACTTTAAGTTCCTATGTAAAGAACTTTACATCCTGCTAGCACAGAGTAAGCATTTGCTAGATATTAACTATGCTGGTGGATAATGATGAAGAAATCTGGATTAAGTTATTTTCGGCCTTCACTGACTGCACATCACCTTGTTTTGTCAATTAATTTTTTTTCAAAAATTTTTGTTTTATTTTTGAGAGAGAGATAGAGAGAGAGAGAGAGAGAGAGAGAGAGAGAGAGAGATGGAGTACAAGTGAGGGAGGGCAGAGAGAGAGGAAGACACAGAATCTGAAGCAGGCTCCAGGCTCTGAGCTGTCAGCAGTTCTCTCTCATGAAGCACGAGATCATGACCTGAGCCGAAGTCGGATGCTTAATCAACTTAGCTAGCTAGGTTCCCAATTTTTTTTTTTTAATTGGAGAAAACCCATCAGCAGAAGACTGAACAAGACAAGAAGAAGGTTGAGTTGCTCTAAGGGGAGGGGATCTGTACATTGAAGTCTGGCCAAAGGTGGGCAACCAGTATGGAGAAGGGGTTGAAGGAATTGGGTCTGTTGGATTTGGACAAGAGAAAATTCAGGAAGAATAACTGATATCTTCATATCCCTGGAAGATTGTCCTGGAGCAGAAGGAACAGACATATTCTATGAGAACCAGGACTAGTAGCTTGGAAGCTTTTCAGAGTCAGATACCTTATAAAGCAGGTTGTTAGCCAGTGTGAAGAATTTCTTAACTTTCAGAGCTCTCCTGCAGAAGTTTTGACTGCCTGAAGGGTTTCTGTGCCTTCCATCATTAGAAGAGTGTGCCAGCAGATGCCACGTGGCCAGCTATGTGGGCCATAATAAAGGGTATTCTTGTACAGAGAGGCAGATTGGACTCAGTCACCTCTAATACCTCATCTAACTCTGTAATTCATTGCCTATATGATGCTTTTCAATAGCATGAGTATGACTTATATGAGTATGCTTAGTGGGAATGATAGCTTTTTTGTTGTTTTTTGTTTTGTTTTGTTTTGCTTTGCTTTGGGTAACTGAACCATCTTTGAACAAATTGAAATTTTTTTGTTTTCCACATTATGAAGCTAAAACTTGGGAGGGAGAAGCAGCCAAATCCCAAGGTTTGTATTAGTAGACTCATGTTTTGAGGAGAGGTAGGAAAGTTGGTAGAAATGGACTTTGTCTTAGTCCGCAGGCCTGGGTTCTGTCTCCACTCTCTGTTCACCAGCTTTTTAAGATAAGTCTAAGTTTCAGTATCCTCATCTCTAAAATGGGATTGCTAAGGTATTTCATAGAGTTACTGTGAAGATTAAATTAGATGAAGAAGGCCTGACATATTGCTCAGAAGATACTACAGATTCGAAATTATATTCTTTTGCCTTCTTTATTATTTTGGGAGAATTAAATATTTTTTTGCTTGTTTGGGTTTTGGTCACCTGGCCTTGAAGTTGGGGGGAGGGCAGTTTTTTTCTTGTTCACCTTGAGCTGCAAACCTAAAATGTCTTCATTGCATAAGTGTCCCCTGCTCACAAAGGCGTAATCCTCTTTGTTTTCCTAAGCCAGGGAGTTAGTTTTCCACTAGCCTTTTGATACTCTTGCTTTCTTACTTCTAAAGATCAAGTCATTTCAGAAATAGTCCTCTGGTTTCTCTTAAAAGTAATTTCTAATTTCCATTTTAATAAAAAACTAGCTTTACATTTCTTCATTCCTAATCCTAGTGACAACAAGAAGAAGGGATTAGATTGTATTGACATCTATAAAGCAATTAAAATGTATACATCAGAATCCCAGAAAACCTGATCACTAGTATAGCTTTTGGGATACAAAGGAGAAAAGCTCATTTTTTCCATTTATTCTCTTTACTCTTGACCTTCAAAGAATATAAGTACAGAAGGGGCAAACTTCCTTCCAAGGACCAAATCATAGTTACTTGACAGGTGTGGAAAAGGCATTATTGGTTTCGGGATTCCCTTTCCAGTAACACCACTGACTTGCTGAAAAATCTTATCCAAAAAGACACTTCAACTCTCCAAGCTTCTGTTTCCTTATCTACAAAATGGGGGAAATAACACTAGTTGTTTAACATTTTATTTTTAAGTAATCTCTTTACCCAATGTGGGGTCTGAACTCACAACCCCAAGATCCAGAGTCGTGTGCTCCACTGACTAAGCCAGCCAAGTGCCCCACCATTAGTGTTGTTTTGAGGCTCAAATGAAATCACAGGTGTAAAGAATGTCTTTTGTATGAGCAATGGAAGAAACGTATATGGTGTATTACTTGAACTCAGTATCTTTACGCCTGATGAGCTTCCACAGATGTAGATAGCTTTGGGGGACCAGGACCTGGAATGCATTCTGCTCCCTTGGGTGTTTGAGAGTCAAAAGGAGTGTCTTTGGAGTGTGCTAGGAGGAGACTTCCAGCAGGGAATAGCCGCATACCAGCAAGTGCTACTGTGGCCTAAGCTTACATTCTAGTGATGGGAGACAGATAGTCTCCCCTAAGCAAGTAAACATATAGTATGTCAGATTAAGTGCTGTGAAGAAAAACAAGACAGGATAAGAAGCATAGAGGGTAATGAAAGTTGAGAGTATTGTTTTAGAAAGAATATAAAGTGACCTTTGAACAGAGTTCTAGGAAGAGGGAATACAAAGAGTAAAAGGCTGAGATGGGAAAATGCTTGACACATTAAGAAGAGCAAGGAGGCAATGTGGCTGGAATAGATTAGCATGGGGGCAGATAGTAGGAGAGAATGTTTGGAGAGGTGGCTGAGACTCAGGTGGGTCATTAAAAGGATTTCCTTGTGATTGCCATGGGAAGCTACTGTGGGGCTTAAAGAGAGGAGTGTCATGATCTGATTTAATGTTTTAACAGAATCACTCTGACTGCTGTGGGAAGTAGACTGCACAGAATCAAAGGTAGAAGCAGGGAGACCAGTTATGAAGCTAGTGCAGTAATTTGGAAAGAAGTATGTAGGCAATGAGAGAAAGTCAGATTCTGAGTATATTCTTAAGGTGGAACTGAAAGGATTTGCTGGTGTGGATAGTAGAGAAAGAATAGTGTCAAGGATGAATCTAAGATTTTTGGCCTGAGGAACTGGAAGAATGAGTTGTCATTTACTGGTATAAAGAAAACTGCAGAGGAACAGGTTTAGAAGGGAATAGGAGGACAGAAAGTAAAAGTTTGTTTTTAAATATAAGTTTGAAATAATAATAGCTGACTTTTTGAAGTGTTAACTATTTGCCTGGCTCCCAGTGCTTTGAGGTCTTAACTAATTTAAACTATGGCAACTTATTAGGTAACTAATAATCGCATTTTACAGATGGGAAAACTCGAGCACAGAGAGGGTAAATAAGTGCCCTAAGATCACAAATAATTAGTGGTGTTGCTAGGATACAAACCTAAGTCTAGATCTAGCTGCAGAGACCATACTCTTAACCACTCACTGGGTAGCCTTGATAGTCTAGCAAACATCCAAATGGAGATGTTGAGTAAGCAGTTAGATACTGTGTGAGTCAGGAGTTGAGAAGTCTGGTTTAGCAGTATGAAACTCAGACATAGTGACAAGTATAACTAGGAAGGTAAGTTAGAGCCATCCACTATAAAGGGAGACATGGTTACAAGATCATGAAATGATGAGCTCAAGCCCCCAAGAGAACCTTTCCCCTCAGATTACCCCATCAGTCCTGCTTCTTAGAGCCAAGGAAGATACAAACCAAGCCACTTATGGATGCCCCCAAAATGCTACCCTCCATGCTTTTGCCTGGAATGTCCTTCTTCCCCTTTCTTATCCACATCCAGGGCCACCTAGGGCCCTGCATAGTCCCTGGTAGACAGTAGATACTAAAAAATGTTGGTTAATGAGGCCCCTTCTCTGCCCACTCTCTACCTTTATCATGGCACTTTTCAGGAGGCATTCTAACTATCCACTTATCCATCTTTCTCCCTCCTTAGTTGGTGTCTCTCTCAAAGCCAGGGACCCTGCTGAATTTGTTTCTCTTGTTTATAACCCCATTGTAGCTCCAGGAACCGCTCCCCCTCCTCCACCCGGTAATCTCTGCATGAGTACCTGTTTTCTGCCTTATCTTTGCTAGACTCTAGAGATGCCAACATCAGCAGCAGCAGACAGCAGCAAGATGAATAATATCAGTTGAGAACAAGGAAACAAAACCAAACCAGGAAAGTTGTATGGAGGAAGCCTTGCCGTTGATGCCCTTTCTAGAGAGGGAAAGTTGGTGGTGGAGAAGAGATTCTCTACTGACCACAGAGACTATTCATCACCACCTTATGTTTGAGAGAAACTCAGATGCTTCCTGTCCAGGCTGAGGGAGAGGGAGGGGAGGAGTAGGAGTGGTGTGTTGACAGAGAGTGGGGAGGAAGAACTGACCAACAACTATTGCATACAAGCAAATAAGACATAGTTGTGTCTTCAGAGAGCTTACAGTTTGGGGAGAGTGAGCAGGACAGGAAATATACCCCGTTGATGTACAGTGTGATACGTTATGTAGTTGGGGATGGCTGCGTCTTCAAATTTGTTCTGTTCTGAAGAGCAGAGGCTACCGATACAGTTCAGTGAAGTATGAAAAGCCACTTTCAGACCCATCAGAGCAGTCTCACAGTGGAGTAGGGGGTCTCAGGAAAGGAAAGAGTTTGCTATCTGTAGAGATGTAAGGGCTGGGTTGAATGATCCTTTGAGTGTGTCATAGAGGAGGCTCTAGACCCAAATGTGAGGGTCGACCAAATGGCCTTTAAGTACATTTTAGCATCAGCAGTCCCTTTTTTTTTCTCTCAGCCTGAGGATGTCATTTATAAAACAAAGAGGGTTGGAGGATCAAATAAAGCTCGTTCTATTCTGCCATCTTAAATTTGTCAAATTCAAGTGAATGAAAAATAATTTTGCTTGGAAACATTGAAGGGGGATCCTATAATTGCCCCCCAAAGTAAAAGGCATCTGAAATGACAAAACAGGGGTATGATTACTCTTGGCCTCACAGTCCTCTCCCGTGAAGCTGAATATAGATTTCAGCTGTGAGACTGGGTCACTTTGCTTCCCAGATTAAACCCCTGACTTTCTTTGCTTCCCAGGTTAAACCCCTGATTTTCTTTTTGATAAGTGGCAGATCTCCATGATGCTAATTAAGAGACAACAAGTTATCCACCTTGGTTATGAAATTAGAAAATGATTGAGGGATAAAGTGAGATGAATTTTCTTTGAAGTTGGAAAAGATTTAGGGAAAGGCATATTAACAAGGATACATTATTAAAGTGCAATATTTACAAATCCCAAAGAAGCTTTTAGGAATTTAGGGATTTAATCTTTGACTTTTAAATCTTTGACCATCGGTCAAAATACCAATGAGCATTAAAAAGCTGCAGGGAGCAGTGAGACAGGCACTTACCTACTGCTAGTGCAAGTACAAATTGATAGTCTGTCTAGGAAGTAGTTTGGCAGAGTATGCGAAAACTCTTAGCATGTCACTTCTCATCACCTCTGCTGATTTTGCCCTCATCTGAGGTCCACCATCTATTGGTAGGAGTCTGCAGTAGCCTCCTAACTGGTCTCTGCTTCTCTACACTACCCCCACTATAGTCTGCTTTCAACACAGTAATCAGAGTGACCCTTTTCAGACGAAAGTCACATCATGTTATTCTTCTGTTCAAACCTCTGTGATGTCTTCTCATTTCACTCAGAATGAAAGTGAAGTCCTTTCAATAGGACTATGAGGTCTTATGTGAACTGTCCAGCCTTTATCTCTCTGACTTCATCTACTACACTGCTACTTCCCCACCCCCCATTTGTTCCACTTCAGCCATACTGGCCTCTTTGCTGTTCATCGGACACATCCCACAGGCTTTCCACTTAGGGGCTTTGTATGGTTTCCTTCATCTGAAATGCTCTTTCTTCAGCCATCCACTTGGTTAACTTTATTTCCTCAAGTCTTTGTGAAAATCTTACCTTCTCAATGTGTCTTATATTGGTTACCCTATTCAATATGGCAGTGCCCTCACTCCAACACGCTGGCATTTCTTACACCCTCTACCCTGCCGTTTTTCTCTTTTCCATAGCACTTTAGATTGTGTTTATTCATATTTCCTATTTATCCACTGCCGTCTCCTGCCTTTTTAAAATATAAGCTCCACAAGTACAGGCATCACAGTTTCTAGCACAGAGTAAATACTCAAGTATTTGTTGAATGGATGAGTTTTAAAAATAGCACTATCTTTTTACCTAGAAATCTCACTTCTAGAATCGTTCCTAAAATAATCAGAGATTTAGCCAAAGATTTATTTAGGTTGTTCTCATAGCTCTATTTATTATAATGAAAATTTGCAGACAACCTAAACATCTAAAAACAGAGTAATGGTTAAATGACTTGATGTATCTACATAATGGAATATCATAAAGACATTTAAAATAATGTTTTTGAAGAATATGTAATTATATGGGAAAATACTTATAATGTTAAAATGAAAAAGTAGAATATAAAACTACAATATACCCCTACCTCACACCATTTACAAAAATGGATTGGTAATCTAGATATAAGAGTCAAAACCATAAAACTCATAGAAGAAACCATAAAGTTAAATCTTTGTGATCTTGGATTTGGCAATGGATTCTTAGATATGGCACCGAAAGTATGAGCAACAAAACAAAAAAATAGGTAAATTGGACTTCATCAAAATTAAAAAATTTTGTGCATCAAAGGCATTGTCAAGAAAAGGAAACAACAACCCATGGAATGGGAGAAAATATTTGCAGATAATATATCTGATTAGGGTTTAATATCCGGATTATATAAAAGATTCCTAAAATTCAACAACAGAACCAAATGAACCAGTTTTTAAATGGGCAACTACTTTGAATAGACATTTCTCCATAGAGGTATGTGGATGGCCAATAAGCACATGAAAAGATGCTCAACATCATTAATCATTAGGGAAATGCCAATTGAAATCACAGCAAGATACCACTTTATTCCTACTAGAATGGCTATAATAATAATAATAATAATAATAATAAAAAGTAACAGTGTTGGTGAGGATGTGGGAAAATTAGAATCCTCATACATTGCTGATATGAATATAAAATAGTGTAGCCACAATGCAAAACAGTTTGGTGGTTCCTCAGAAAATTAAGCGTGTAATTACTGTATGACCCAGCAATTCCATTTCTAAGTATATACCCAAAGAAATTGAAAACAGGGAGTCAGAAATAATACTTGTACACCAATGTTCATAGCAGCATTATTCACCATATCCAAAAGGTGGGATCAACCCAGATGTCTTTCAACAGATAAATGGTAAATAGGATGTGGCATATACATACAGCAGAAAATCCCTCAGCCTTAAAAACGAATATAGTTTCAGTACATCCTTAAACCTGGATGAATCTCAAAAACATTATGGTAAAGTGAAAGAAGCTAGACACAAAAGGGTAGTATATGATTCCATTTATATAAAATATCTAGAATGGGCAAATACATAGAAACAAAGTAGATTCAAGGTTAACGGGAGCTATGGGTAGAGGGAATGAGATGTTATTGCTTAATGGGTATAGAATTTGGAGTGATTAAAAAGTTTTAGTAACAGATAGTGGGGATGTTTGTACGACATTGTGAACATGATTAATGACACTGAATTATACACTTAAATGTCTAAAATCATAAATTTTATGTTATATGTATTTTGTCCCAATAAAAATTTCCAAAAGAGGGGCTCCCCGCAGGCTCAGTTGGTAGAACATGTGACTCTTGATCTTGGGGTTGTGAGTTCAAGCTCCACATTGGGAAGTAGATTGTACTTAAAAAAAATTCTTTAAAAATTAAAAAAAAACTATATATAATACGCAGTGGCAGGCTGGATCTGGCTCATGTACACTCTCTAGAACCAGTTGTGAGCACCTTTTCCCAACTACTCCTTCAATGACATTAGTAGCTTGAAATTGGCCACGGTGGGAGTATTTTTACCGTGAAACTTGGCAAATGCTAGAAATAGAGCTCCACTTCAATCCCCTCAAGCCAGGTGTTAAATATTTACCAGAATACCACTAAATATATGTGAATAAAGATGTATAGAAACTCTCTGGAAGGATAGCTGTTACTACCTCTGGGGAGTAGTGTTGCAGTAGGAATGTGAGAGTAAAGTTAGACTTTTTGCCACATACACTTGGATGGTGTTTCCATTTTTTTTTTACAGTAACTATATAGACATGCAATATTTGTACTGTTGTTTTTAATGTTTGTTTATTTTTGAGAGAGAGAGAGAGGGAGTGTGCACAAGCGGGGGGAGGGGCAGAGAGAGGGAGACAGAATCTGGAGCAGGCTTCAGGCTCTGAGCTGTCAGCACAGGGCCTGATGCAGAGCTCAAACCCACAAACCATGAGATCATGACCTGAGCCAAAGTCAGATGCTTAACTGACTGAGCCACCAGGAGCCCCATTTCTTGTGCTATTTTTCAAAAAAAAGAAAGAAAGAAAGAAAGAAAAATCTGCATGTATTAGGATTGTGATATTGGTGACTTTTCTCAAGAGACTAAAAGCTGGTCACATATACTGTCTGAAAAGGCCCATTACGAGGCTGAAGGCCGATCATTAGGGAGAGAAGGGACAAGATGGCGGAAGAGCAGGGAGCTCTGTAATCCGCGCACGCCCGTATGGATTGAACTGAGAAGGACTGAAGTGATAAAACTCAGATTTGCAGGTGAGGGAAAGAAGAAACAGACGCCAGAAAGAAGACAACCTCAAAGATGCCTGAGTGAGTGACTGTGATCTGGGAAATTAGGGGACGGGCGGGTCCCGGTGGTAAAGGGGAAAGGATCCCCCGAGCCCAACACAGGGAGAGCGCGCTGTGCCCCGGAGAGACCAGGGGAAGAGAAAGAGAGACGGAAAACGCACCTAGAACCATCTCTAAGGGAGGAAAAACTCGCCCGTCTCCCCATATATATCTGCC